>MU269985.1:69017673-70217673 GCA_021432705.1 Caranx ignobilis
GCAGTGAACAAGGCAAGATCAATTCATGGCCAGCAGCAGTGTGTGTACATTTTGGTAGAGAGGCAGGAAATGGAGAGACAGAGAAGGAGAATGACATGCAGCAAAGGGCCACCAGTGGAATTGAACCGGGGCTGCTGCGGTGAGGACTATAGCCTCTGTGTAATTGGCGCCTGCTCTACACATTGAGCTAAACAACGCCTGAAAATTGGATACGTTTACCTGAAATGATGTGGTAGGACCACAGAATGTCAGAGTTTGAGCTCCAGGACTGAAAACCACTGATATTGTGAGGTGATAAGTGATGCGTAGATTTGATGTTGGAATTGGATGAATAAATTAAAAACAGATATTGTTTTTGCATTTAAATTAGGTTTGTATAATGAAATTCTACGACTGGTGACTGTTTACACAGCACAGACTCTACTTCATGAAAATGTGCCCTAGCGGTTTTAGATTCAGGCCTGCAAAGGCAATAATTAAACTGATAACCAGACAGAGAAATGTGGCCTCGCCGCCCAATTCTTCAAATTTTCCACCCTTTTGCCCTTTTGGGAAAAATGGTGTTATGAAGAAGTGGTGCTGGGCTCATGTTCAGTGGAGCAGGTATATATTCACACACACATAAACACGATGCAGTGTGAGCAACTGATGCAATATTAATAAAATGAATAAAATATCCCTGTGTCAGACAAGTTGTCATTGGTGCTGACATGAGGTCATTAGGTCAGCAGCCTGCCACGGGGAGAATATGAGAAACCATGCACGCTTGATATTAAGGTCTTGGCTATTCCCACAGGCCTGGGGGGATGGTGCACTTTATTATTCAGCTACATAATAGCATGCTATATGAATAAATGTTTCTCAATGAAAACAGGGGTAATGCACTGTTATTCCATTCCTCATTTGTTTCCAGACATATTATAGTTTGTTTCTGCGTAATGACTCCACTTATGGCTGATAAATATTGATTCAGAATATTTAATGCAGTGCCATCCTTCATGTATAGACGGAGGTTTGAGGTCTTTGCTTGATGATTGTGGCAGTCGGGTTTTTACCTCATTTTTTCCCACCGCACCAGAGGAGGGAAGAGGGCACCTGCCTTAAAGCTTGGTCTCGCTCTCACCGAGGTCACACCGGTGTTCCTTCAAAACTTATTGTCTGTATGGCTGTAAAATATGACAAGAATAGCACCCCTTAGACTTTGCAGGAAGTTTTCTGCAGTTTATCTGGGGAGCAGAAGGAGCCACAGAAGAGGAAACCCCATTACGTCCGATCCTCTTACGGGGATGAGTGGAGAATCATGAGGATGTCTCTGCTGTCTGCTGGTCGGCCTCTCACTCATCCTACCAAAAGGAAAAAATGTCCCAGTTGCTTCAGCAGGAAACCATCCAGTTAAAATGCATTATCACGAGGCTCATTGTCGTGATCTGTGATCCGTGCAACATTATGGAGCCTGAATTACAAAGTCACTCAACCATGGTAGACTTATATGCTTTATGACTAAATAACATCTAAGTCTGTTTTTGCTGTCGAAATCTTGCACGCAAAATGTTTTTATAGATCAATAAGAAAACTAGGGTTTTGTCTGACAGCTCATTGAAAACGAATTAAGTGACTTTATCAAAAGGCTGTTTTTAGAGCTGAAGCGTGTCACTTTCCCTTCTCTGGAAACATATGACATCTTAGAAATCTTACTGCAAATTCAGTCTAATCCTGTGGATCTACTTGTCAGGAAGAATTCCCTCTTAACACATAAAAGATGTTGCAATTTAAGGAAAATGGAGCAAATTGAAGGAAACAAGGGCGGCACTTTACTTCCTGTCCCGGGAGTTTAGAATTCATGAGAAGTACATAAACATTTTAATAAATAGTTAATAACAGACTCAAATGCAGCAACGCAGTTATGTTTATTTATGTATTAATCATCACTTGTAATTACTCCTGTGGCAGCCATCTGTGTAGAAACGTTTGAAGATGATAATGATAATGCAGTAAAATCCAGTTGGAACTGTATGAAATATGTTTTCAGTGAAGATGTTATAAACAAACACTTAAAGCATCTTTATATCTTTATACAGCAACATCATGTGCCATGTGTCATAAGCCACTTTTATAATTCAAGATGGAAGAGTAGCTCAATAATAATAATATGCCTGTTCTTAAATACAAAACTGATCACAGTCATAATCATACAAATACTTAATAATGTAACGTAAATAAAACTTCAAAGTTAGATAGACAGCATTTACTAATCTGATGTTGATTTTAAAAGTGTATTCATCAGGTATTTGGTCATAAACTAAAGTGTTTTGAAAATTAAAATTTGGTCAACTTCATGATGCCGCTGTACAATGAAATGTCACAGAATCACTAGTCATTGACTCTATGTGGACCATGAATGAATCCACCAGACATTGCCATCATGTTCATGTTTAGCTGCATCGTCTTAATCACACAGTTCACACAGTTAATGGCAACAAACGCACATGTTAAAAGAGACCGATGGAACAATACACAATAAACTTAGTTCAGTATGCTGCCAACTTTAAAAGGGACAGGAGGTGCATTGCTCACATGGCTGTCTTTCTGTCCCTGGAGGCTGGAGGCTGGAGGCACGAGGCTGTGTTGAGACTGCATGCCCATGTGAGGGCTGTAATGTAGACAGGCATGCCACTGAAGAACAGCAAGAAATAGACAGAGAGTCAGCGCACGACAGCTTGAGCTGCAAGAGAGCGAAGTGGAAACACATATGTATGAAGCCATGCAAATACAGTTGTTTTAGTTTCATGTGCACGGCTTTGACATTGTTTCTGGTGTAATGACTGACTTATTGACATTCACTGGATTTTGGGTAGATGTAGAAATGCTGGTTGCAGACACAACTATTCAAAACACAAAAAGCAAAGTGTAGTTGTGTAATGTACCTAGAGTATAAACTGGTTTCAAACTAATAGGACTCGTGATGATAACGATGATAAACTTGTTTAATATCATTGCGTTATTATTACTCATGCGTCACTGTGTAATTAATTATAGCAATTTACTGTGTTGGCTGGTTGAAGTGGAGCTAGTTTTAACAGCCTCATATTCTTTCTGGATAGTTTAATCTGTAACAAAACCAACAAAAGTAGTCTGGTAGCTTTCATGGTCTGATGAATTGGACAGGTAAAAAGGTCTGAGCGCTCACAGTGTTAAAGGTATGTGAAAGGAAAACGTGTTGAATTCATCTTTGGTTGCGTGCCTTTCACTGCTTTTGTGTGCGTGTGTGCTGTTTGTATCTGAGGGATGTCAGGGTCCAGTGTGCTCTCTCACAGGATATATAATAAACTGTCATCAGGATTCATTCCTTGTCCTTCAGTTGTGTTATTAGAGCAGGGCCCGAGGGTGCATCACAACAGTTGCTAACAGCAGATAGTAATATATACCCATTCTCTTAGCCTGCGTAATGTTCATCTTTATAGGGAAACTGAATTATTTGAGTGCCGCATGGGCCTCAGGTAGTCATGCTAAAATACCTGTTGATTTCACCTGTGAAAATGAAATAACAGAACTGTCGTTTCATTACATTCAATTTCATTTTCTCTGACTTTGTGTATGTAAGTGTGTGTGTGTGTGTGTGTGTGTGTGAGTGTGTGTGTGTTTCTCTGGCTGGATGTGCAGTGGGGTATGGGCAGTGTTTGAGCATGTTTGTGTGTCTCTGTTCTTTTGAGCTTGAAAAGTATACTGTGCTGCAGCAGCCAGAGCATACATAAAAAATCAGTTGACAGGATTACTGTTTTCAGATGCAAATCCCATGGGATTTCAAGTGCTCTCTGAAACCCCTGCATGTGACGGTTACATTGATTTGGGAGAAGACCTCAATCACCATCGACATTCTGCAAATTAAGGAAGCACTCTCCTTTCAAATAAGGTTGCTTAAATGACAATTGACTACGAGACAAGAGCTATCAATGACTGAATGTAGTGTTTTTTAACTGCCTTATCAGTGTTGGAGCACTCACATGTGGCTCAGGGTGAGGCCAAGCAGATCAATAGCTTGTCATTTATCAGTAGATTATGCATAGAGCTTTCAGCTGCTCTCTACCTGGAGGTCAAAGGCCAATCTGATGTGATATTTGCCAGGAAATTTGCATAGGCGTTTGGGTTGAAAAACATGCACTTCTGCTGGTGGAAAAATGCTAAATTTCATATCAAATTCAGGAGGACTAAAGGTTGGTTTTTGCATTACGTTTGCACAGTCCAAATGAAATGCCTCCATCTTTTGGAGGTATTATTTGAGAGCTTAAGGGCTGTAGTTAGGCAGGTTCAGGTAAAACAATCTGTCCGAGAAATATTTTTTAGTAAATCAACAACTGTTTCTGATGAAGTGGCAGAGCTCTTGAGCAGCGACAGTAATTATGTCAAACTGTGACACCTGATGACAAAAACATCAAGTGTGTGTGTGTTGCTCTGGAGAGCTGGTGCAAACACCACACTATGCTGATTAATGTGGAGGACTTAGGTACTTGAGTTTGATGTCTTTGAGTAACATATGTATGTCCATGTGAGTGTGTCCTTGCTTGCATTAATCGCTTGTTTCTCCTCTGGGGCCAGTTAAGTTGGTCCACGAAGGGTTAACCTTTAGACTTGTTTTGTGGTTAAGGCTTTGGTAGAGACTGGGGTAAGGGGTGAGGTTAGACATGTGGTTATGGTCAAGGTTAGACTAAAGCCTCCGGGGTATGAAGTACATCAATGCAATGTCCTCCTAAGTGGACACAAAAGTGTGTGTCTGTGTGTGCGTGTGTGTGTTTTAGGGTAGCAATAATCCTACACTCACTGTGCTCACCCAATTTTCCAGTTCTTGTGCACAGTTGGAAGCACATCAGAGTTTTTTTTTATTTGGAGAAACCATCCACACATATGGTTTTGAATGTTTTCTAATGAACATTAAGTCAAGAACTAAATAAATGCAAAGCACTTAAAACCACTCACTCTGCTGGCCATAGCATCAGTGGCTTGGAACAGCCTAGTTTACCACAGGACTTTGATGTGTTTTTATGCACTGGTTCACCCCTACAGTGATTATGTTAACATTTTCCTTTCAGAACATATACAGTTTGCGTAACACTATCTTGCCTCAGTTCAAGTCTGCGTGGATGCAACCTCAATACTGCTCCAGAGGAATTTTTCTTCTCTCAACCCTGTCATCATTTTTTTTTTATGTTTTATGTATTTGGATTACTGTCTGAAACACTTCCCAAAGTTCTTGAAACACACAAACTGTGGAGTTAAAGTCTCCGTGAACTATTTAAATAGATCAGCACATTCATGTTTTTTTATTATTTTGGAGGATCAGTGAACCAAGAAGTTTAAGCGCCTCAGTTTCAGACCTTCTAAATATATATTTAAGATGTTATGTTTGTGTTACTTCAGCTCATTTGACAGATTGTGATATTAGCAGACATGAGATCCTCATGAGCTGTTTCAAGAAAGATGCATATTAGTGCTATTGTTGAAAATAAAGATAACCCTTCAGTAGTGGTGTGTGACAGTTCCATTGTATTCAACTGGGCCCCATCCTGTTTCGGCTGGTTAACTTGTCTGAGGGTAATTGTCTGATCTGGCGTCTGTTGCGCATCTCTGATTCTGGCTCTGAAATACATGTCAGTGTGCAGCCTTCTGACACTTTGTCTCGCTGCGAGTGGAAGTTATGTGAAATGTGCGTGACACAAAAACACATTCCACATAAATCTTCTCGGTCCATTAGTCGAGACACTTTCTCTGATGAATCATGATCTCAGTGAGAATGGGAGTCTGTTTACACAGAATAGCTCTATCCAAAAGACTGTGTCCAGTTCGTCCAGACTTGGCAGATTATTGAGTACAGCGCTGGCTGAAGCATCTTGTGTTCACTGGGTGGACAATTGCCCATTGTTCTCGCTGTGTGGTGGAGCCAGCGTGTGTCTGACAGGACTACCAGGTCAGATGCCCTCAGCGATGTACCACACCAGCAGCACAAAGCAAAGCGGAGAGCGCCCATGGCTGGCCAGGTCACGACTGGACACAGGATCGGTCTCATCAGTGTGAGCCACAGGGTGGGAAGACAGTAGATGCACAGAGCTTTTAAAAAGCTTTACCTCAAGGTTGTACAACCCTGCAACAGCCACCTATCTGTGTGGGCGGATTTCTATCCACAAGGAGAGCAAAAAGAAAAATGTGTTCATTTTGCCATCTACGATGATTATTTGAATATTAAGAGTTGGTTTCATGAGATAAACAGCTGGCAGCACCATTTTTTCCAGTTGGATGCCATTAAACTACTGCAGAAGAAGTGTGCGCATAAGATGATGTGATTAACCAGCACCGGTCAAACCTCAAACAGTGAAATCATTGTTTAACACAAACAGAAACAGGGTGAAACAGTGTTTTATGTATGAAATTAATTGTGCATAAAAAATGGGTAGTTGGAAGCACACCTTGTACCTCACTGCTTAAGAGCACACAACATTCATGTTGACTAATACGATGCAATTACCTTTGCTATTTGCTATTATCCCACCTTTCGCTCGTATCGATAGTTAAAGTGGCTACTTTCCTTCAAAGGTGAAAGGATTGTACCTGCATGTGACCATAATGATGGGGCTAAAAGTGTGCACCCTGGAGACAAGTGAAGCAAGTTTCAAGAGTCTGAATTAGTTGTGCATTGAATTAATGAAAAACAACATTATATATAATGGTAGAAAATAACACGTACCACTGGAAAACATACTAGTATTATGTACAACATCATCATTAGCCCTGTCCATAATTTGCAGTGAATAGACTGAAACCTGCACAGCCACTGGGATGTTCAATAAAGGAAGTAATGATACTAAATGTCATTTGTCCAATGTAGTTAGTAAGGTTAAATTTAAGTAAGACTATTAGTTTAGAGCTTCGCTAGCTGCTCTGAGTGGCTGCGCTGCCACTGCTGCTAATGTCATCATGCTAAGATGATGACATTACTATAATGCATAATGGTAACTATGTTCATAATTTTGTCCCTCTGATTGCTAATTTGCTCATTGACACTAAACAAGTGTCTGAAGCTGATGGGAACATCATACACCCTGGACAAATGACAGTAATGTTTTGACCTGATGATGATGATGCTAGAGGAAGACGTAGCACTCCAAAGTGACTGTAATTCATCCTAATGGTACCACATTTCCTGGCAATCCATCCATTAACTGTTAATTTTTCTACCAAAATCACATGAACCTCAAATCGGGGAATCACTTAGGTAATTAGGATCCATCATAGACTAGGATCTATCCTCTGGAAACCATGAAGGTCAAAATCAAAAACAAATAGTTGTTGAGACATCCAAAGAGGTGGCAGGTGACAAACTGGTACTGTCATCCACAGCCATGTTAGTTGGCATGGATACATAGCACAGTTAAAGAAAAAAACACAACAATAAAACAACAATTAGCAAAACTAATAAGGGCCATTGAACATCTCATTTTCCTCACATTGTCTCTCTCTGTTCTGTAGCCTCAAACATCCAAACCATTAAAAATGTAGCAGTGAGAATTTTAACCATTAAGAAGCCATCCATCCTTAATTCCAGCATCATCCCATTGGCTACAAGATTTGAAATTAATCTTTTGATCAACGTCCTTTTATTTCCTCATGAATCATGCTGCGATCCTGCGGCAGATCTTACTGTGTCCCCTGTCTAGACAGAAGAGGAAAGGTTTAGCTATTAAGACTCAGAGGAAGGGCCTTTACTGCCCTGAACTGAGCCTCCCAGGCTGCTGATATGTACTTCCACCAACAAGCTTTACCAATGAAAAGCTTCAGGCCATAGATGGTTAATGTGAGGGCAGGTTAGAGTTTGGCAGTCCCATGTCTGTCTGTGCAGCTAAACTCAGCGCAGTAAAGTCCCCCAGCAGACTGTGAAATGGCTTACCTTGAAGACTTATTGTTTTCTTTAAATCACTTTTATTGTTTTTATTTATTTATAATTTTATTATCAGCTTTATTCTTGGATTTTTTAGCATTTTTCCTGCTTTTACTTTTATGGTGCTATATTTTGAATGTTTTATCTGTTTCTCTATTTGTTTATGCATTTATTCTTTCATTTGCTTTTCCATTTCGCTTTAACTACTCTTCCCGGGAATGTGTTTCTGGATTTTTATTGCCTTTTTATATATTTAAATGTTGTTTGTTGTTAAGTCAGTTTTATAAAGCCCTGGTCAACGGCTGTGAATATGATACTGTGAAAGGCAGTTTAAGCAGCTCATTCTTGCAGATTTCCTGTAAAACAGGAGCATCAGCTTTGCATAAATCACACGACAGTTGCATACGTGAAAATCATTACCGTCTGCGAAAACAAAGCAGCGTCACAGTGGTTCTAGCTATTTTAAATAAGTGTGTCACACATCTGCATATTTGCACACTCGTGTTCACATTTGCAACTTCTGTGACACTGTGATCTACACTAGCTGACAGTGGATTTGGTGTGTAATGGGAATGCAGGTGTTGCTGATAAAATACGATAATCTCAACCCAGGGAGAGTTTCAAGGCAGTACTGCAGGCAGCACCAAGTGAGCAGAGAACTTCCTATTAAAACGTTCTGTTCTGCCCTTAAACCAGTGCATCTATCCGGTACATACATCTCCAGTGCATTGCATCAAGTAGGGGCTCAGAGACACTAACAGAAGGAATAGGATATCTATGATATTTTCCACTGCTGTGATCAGAGCGTAATTACATGGCCTCGCTAAAAAATTCTTTGTGAGGAGCAGACAGAGAGAAAAGATAAGATTGAGGAGGCTCACCCGCATTTGTCTGCGCTATTAGGGGAGAAATGGGCCTGGAGATGATGCTCTGTCGAGTCTGAAGAGCGAGCTATACAGGGAGAGATGGGACGATAGTACAGAGAGAATCATTGGGATGCAGGTCAGAGTGTTGCAGGTGCACGACTGACAATGAATGTGTCAGACCCTGCATGCTCCAGGTGCAGGTGGAAAAAAAAAGACATGCACCTACACTCGCTCTTTGATGAATAATATGTCAGAACCATATTGGGAATGGACAGGGCAATGAGGCAGAGCCGAGATGTAAAGATGTTGCACACACCAACAATTCCCACATCACAAACATGTTCGTATGTATTTAGATGTCTGGCATGAAGCAACACCCTTGTATTTCTCTTAGCTACATACATAACGACGTGGAGATTTCAGTATGGGTTTATTGATATTTCATATTTCTCAGAGAAAAATAAAGTTATCATCCAGGCTGTTAAGAACACGATATAGAGATAACAAAGCTGCGTCCAGTGCACTTTGCAGCAGGGAAAAATCAATACAGCCATCTGTAATGTGAGACCCTGTGGATATGAAGGAATACATTTGATAACACTCAGTCATAAAACTGCAGGCAGTGTTTTATTCTTACCCAGCGTTGGGTTTCTGTCGCACCTGGAGAGAGCACGCCGTACAGCCACGATGATCAAGGCCGCTGTGCTGAACTGCATTGTTCTCTGCAGGGCCTCTCTTTGTGTGCAGCGAAAGTCAAAGACAGCTTTACAAAATGACTTGAAGAGATACTGGATCTGTACATAATAATTCTCATGAGTGGCAGCACAAAAAACCTTGACTGGCATGCTTACTTGAAAGGCATGATCTTTAAGTCAGTCGGCTCCAGCAGTGACATGTATTTGCGGCACCTTTACAGGGTTCAATATACTGTGGAAGTTGAGCCTACAGTCTCTTCTCCAATGAGGCTTTGAGGCCTATTTGGTGTTGGGAAACGATTATTTCTTTGAAATACCAATAGAGTTGGAATAGCAGTCTGTTTACCAGATGGAAAGATGGAGGTCGGTCAGGTTCCCTTTGTGAGCTATCCACACTTTCCTCCCACGCCTCAGCTCTACTCTACTGTGTGGCTCTCCTGGTCAAATATCTGATTTGTGAGTCATACCTAGCCTCTATACCCATGGAGAAACATGCTGGTTGTCTTAAAATACACTCTGGCAGGGCAGCCATGCAAGAGCACAGGCCCGGCACAGAGCGCTGGGGCTGCCCAGGGGACTGGCGTGGAGCGAGCGGGAGAGACAGAGGGTGAGGGAATCGACTGGGAAAAAGTGAAGTGGGCGGAAAGAAGGAGACGGTGGAAGGTCGTGTTAGATAAAGGATTATGAAAGCCTAACTTTCTTGTCATGTAACACCATGGCTAGTTCAGCGGTGTGGGCAAGTCTTAAAGGGTGGTGTTTGTGATTCCTTGCAGCAAAAAAGCTGCAAAACACAGTAAACATCCAGACTGGATAAACTATTCAGGTAAAGTCCTCCTGGAGTCACAGGCTCTGAAAAATGGAGGAGGGCTATAGTAGGAGTGTGATGTGAGGCTGGCCTCGGTTAGGATGTGGGCACTTGGCAGAGAGGGAATTAAAAAAAAGCATCCGGTCTCTTTCAAAATGCCTCAGTTCATTTCTAATTTCCAGAGATTGTTGTTACATCTTATCATCAACTGAAGCACTTGGTTAGTGAGCGATTATCGTTTTCCTGAAATCCTGACAAGCTTAGCTGGTCTCGTCTGGCACAGTCAAGTCTTTAATTCTTCATTCTTCAGTTCAACAGTGACCACAATGTTTCACTGCAATCAATATTTTATATTAACAACGGCTCAAATGAAAGTGTATGTGGAAAGTGACAGCTCCCGGTTATGAACAGGGAGCTCTGACTCAGCCCTGCAGTTCCCCTCTGCTTTCCACTTTCTTTTAATTAACTAGCGAACTTTATCACATTGCTTCACTCTAACAGCTCTCATCAGCATAGCATTTTTAGCATATTTTTTTTCTCAGCAGCCTTTTTCGACAAGAAGAAGAAGAGGGAGAAAAAAACATGATCTGAATCTGTCCTGTGTTAGTTAGAGCGGCGTGTTGAGCTGCTGAAGAACCAGATGTTTTTAAGCCTGAGTATTGGGCTTGAATTTTTGAGGTGGCCAGAAACATGACTCCAAATGAATGCAGTGCAGCTGTTAGCAAACACATTTGCCAATAGCAGTTTTAATAGGCGATACAAGGCAGTCACTGGTGTGTTCACAGCTTGCCTCACATGTGGTTAAAGATAATCAATAATGCAGGTTTGACCAAATGCTCAGAGTTCCCCAAACGTAAGCATGAAACTAATGTAATGTAATATCAGGCTTTAGGGGAAATTCGATGACAACATTTTTGCAAATATATTAAGTGTGAGCATTTTACACTGGCAGGGAACACTTTGCAGGTACACTCTCGATTGCTCGATTTTGAGGAGGCAGTGTGAAAATGAAAAATACAGAGGGGGGCGGGGGGTGTTAAGGACAACAAGGAGGGGAAAGTTGGCTGGCATTCAAGCAAATGACTGAGGGCAGATTGTCTCGACTTGGGGGGAAAACTGGCAGCCTGAGGACCTCTGTGGGCAGGAAGTGTCTGTTGATCATCTGTGTGGGCGTGTCTGCATGCAGACAGATGACAGGGAGGGAGGGAGAGACACACAGGAAAATGAGACTTGCTTGTCTCTCTCCAACGGGGCTGAAACACACAGAGGGGCGGAGAACAAGGGGAGCAAGGCTGAAAGTCACAGGTTGTGTGAGGGCACAATGATGAAACGCAGCTTTCACAAAAGGAGAGTTTGAGTGAGAGTGAGAGACACAGATGGGCAGGAAGAGAGGGGGAGAGAGTGACAGAGAGAGGGAGGGAAAGCTGTCGGTTTCCCCCACCCTTCCTCCCTGCTTCCTCAGCTGTGCTGGCAGTGCTGTGCTCTGGTGAAGAGAGATTACCAAAGCCCAGCCTGAGGTGGCATGTATGGACACAGTCATTACCTCTGCCCTGCTAACAAATGGCACTGCTGTCTGAATACAAACCAATGGCTGGCTGAACCCCCACCACCCCCCAGCACAGATCTGCAGAGCTTTGATTTAACAGGAACGATGTAAAACTTGATAACTGCTCAATATCTTTATAGGCCTGTTTATTGTACTATATTATTTTGTTTGTACAATATCGACCGTTGCAGTTTTACAACACGGGGCAGTGGGGCCACAGATAAATCTTTGAGGGATGAGGGATGTTTTTTGTTTTTTTTTTTTTTTGTGGGGAAATATTTATTCCATCATGGGCGGGGTGTGTAGTTCTTGAATTGCTTTCAAAATGGCTGCGTGGCCAGTTCATGGGATCATATTTACAGTTTATTTGTGTGTGTGTGTGTCATTGTGCCGGTGTCACGAGGACAATCTGTGCATTGGTGTCCGGCCAGAGACGACATGGGGTTAGAGTCGGGGCTGTCAGAACCCGCTGTCATTTCCGCCGTCACCGTGGAGATCGTCGCAAACAGCAGAGTGGAGCTGACTGATGTCAAGATATACTTAGAAGCTAATCATGCAGCAAATAGAGGCACAGGGATTCCTGCAACAGGAACTGCCTGGCCGCACTCGCTCCAGTTAAAGCCATTCATGGGAAACATTTCTCACAGTCACAGCTTGTTTGCAGCTATGTGTTTCTGAGAGCTGCCTTTGGATTAATTGATACCAAAGCCAGTCCAGACAACACTCTGGTTCCCTGTGCCGAATTTTTGACATTGATGGAGTCTCCTCTGTGCTGCCTTTTGTAGTGAAAAGCTCTGCGTTTGAAAGATGGCTTTTATTTCTGGTCTAAGTTTTTGTTTAAGAGCCCATGAACTGTTATATCCCTCTGTTTTCTGTGGAGACGGCCTGTCTTTTCATATCAGCAGACTTCCCTCTCCTCAGATGGCAAGGATAGATGGTTGCCATTACTCCGACTGAGATTCACGCCGTGCCATATGCTGCCTATTTTTCTTCAAAAAGCTTTTTGCATCAACTGTACAAGACAAAAACAAAGAGCGGAGAGCGACGCAGCAAACCGCATCTGCATGAGCCGCTCTCGGTTTGTCAGAATCATCACCTTCACGTCAGCATCGCCGGGTAGTTTAAGCAACAACATTATGGTTTCTCACCTTTCTTTCGGGCTGCCCCTGGTGCTTGTGGGCTTATGTATGTGAAAATGCTATGGAAAGGCCACGGCACTCTAATTAACTTCGCCTGGCATTCCCACTTACTGTGAATGTGTCTAACCTTTACACAACCTCGCTTAGTCACCTCTCCTCTTAAACACCCAGGTTGAAACTCTCATTTAATGTCAGTAAGCAGATTGCCATCCTCCCCCCTAACTACCACCTCCCCACCCCTGTCTACTTTTTTCTTAACCTCCTTTAGACTTCAGCAACAGATTTTTACTCAGGGCAGCCGTAGCACTTTGTGGTGGTAAATCAATAAAACAGTGTCCCCTATAACAGACCTCTGTGTTTTCCTTCCATCGATCCTGTCAGCCCAGATACATTCACGAGCAAGCCAGGCGATTACCCTCAGCAATCCTAACTTTGATCTATACTGTAGATGACAGGTGCCAGACATCGGCTCTGGGTAATAGTGATACTGAAAGGTGGCATCGTTATTCATTCTTTCTTGGCGTGAATTCAGTCGCTCATGATTGCTCCGTGGTTATTGTAGTCATTGTCAATGCAGACAGCTCGCAGGCATCGCAATCACCCTTTCACCTTGCTGCGGCCAAAGCGTAGATCATGTTGTCATGAGTGATGCCATGTTTTTAATGTCTAACAGCTTCAAGCTTCATCAAGTGCAAGTGTGAAAAGGGCCAATTCCTAATAAGGAAGGATTAAGAGAAAATAATCTCTCACTCATTCCAATCTAATTATTTACAGAAAATAATTCCAAAAAAAAAAAAAAATCCATTCTCTCTGCCTTATTATCTCTGTACTATCAGCTGTACTTAATACAGTCAAATCTGCTGCAATTTGTTGCAACAAGAGCTAAATTTAATTGATATAGTTTTGGGAATCAGTCATGCAACTGTGACCAAAGTGGAAAAGTTAAACTTAATTGCTTTTAATCTATTGAGAAAGACATTATAAAGTTAAGAGGAGTTTAATCTAATTTGCTGTATTCATACAGGAGGTGAAATTAATAACCTGCATTCAACTTCATTTATGGGTCTTTATTTGCCAGATAGAGAGAAAAAACAGAACACAACACGAAGATGTTAGATCGTAATCAGTATCAGCAACTCCTTGTACCGTAATTCCAGCAGGTTTAATCCTCGCACCTCAGCATTTTCTTAATCAAGGTTTTGATCGAGCACTCTTGTTAGCTGGAGGTCAAAGTGGTAATTAAAAAAGCACGGGCTGAAAATGTGGATGTTTGTACTGGAAGGAGGTGTAGATTCCTGGGGAATAAGGAAATTGAGGAAATTATATCAACAGGGTACAAGCCATGGGACAAAGTAAAAAGACATTGCCATCTTAAATGTTTCCCTCCAGCAAAAAGCTCCGGAGAGACAAATGTTCAAGCAGCTTTCTATCCCAGCTGGGGCGGAGACAGGATGTGATTCAAACCCATAACACCTTTTGACTCGGCAGTATTACTGCAGCCGCTCTGTTAAAGATAGATCTCCTATCAAATGCTCCAAATATATGCTTCACTTTTTGGAAAGTGTCTTTTTAAATGCAAATCGCTATGGTTGTTGCTTTTCCATTACTTTGCTGTACTCCCCTCTTTGACCTAGTACATTCAGTCTAGACAGAGATGAAGTGATTTAACATGTGACATCGCTGCGACATCGCCACCTGTGAGAATTGGTCTAATTGCGTCACTGATTTTGTAGTTGGCATTTTATTTTTCTATTTATTTTTTGGTTTGGTTTGTCTTTTTGGGCGACTTCAAACATATTGATTCGTCTTGAGCTTGACCTTCTACTCTGCTCCACAATTTGTCAGCTTTGTGCAGTTGACCCCCTTTGAGTTGTGGGTCAAAGCTATAACTCACACTCTGTCAGTTGAAGCAATCCCATCAGCAAGCCGCGGTGTCCTCATTCCTGTGTTTCCCATGTGTCTGGCCGTTTTTTGATCACGCTAACAGAAATTGATGGCATTCATACAGTGCTTAGATTAGACTGTTTGATGAGCTGCTGCACTGGGTTCAAGAGAAAATGATGTACGTCCCCGCACGTCCATCCGCCTGTCTGAAGGACGGTAGGCATTTTGATCCCGGACTTGCCACGAGGTGTGATTACAGTTTCAAAACCTCAAACACGGTTGCTGATGAGATGTTTAGGACATCATGAGGCAGCAAGGACAACAAACTAGTGCTGTATTTGTTTATTTAAAGATATTTTAGCTTATAGTAGCTATATAGTAGCTTATAGGCTACTTTGAAGATTTACTTTTTAGTTGCTAATGTGGAAAATATGAAAGCAGACTTTTCCAGTCTGTGATTTTCTGCTTGCACTCAACTACTTTACTCTGCTAGTGGTACAGATGTTAGCTGTGAGTTAGCAACAGGCTTCTGTCTGAGGTTTTGTTCAGCTCAGTGTCTGAACTAAGAATTCACCAGAGACTGTTCTTGGCGTTGTTTCCCTCCAGTCTCTCTCGTTATCCCTCTCATCTCTGTTTATGAAACAGTTTATGATATAAAGCTGCAGATTTTCAGCTTGTGCGGATGCATATTAGTGACATATTCGACTATCCAGCACTGTGCCAAAATCCCAAGAATCCACTGATATCCCCATTAGTTTCTTGCAAGAATCTGGATATCGAGAGCTTATGTGGAGATTTTTTTATGATATGACATCTTACAATACCATGATCGGAGCATGCAGTCCAAATGATGTAGAAGTGTGAAATATGTGGGCAAATTTATCTCTGGATTCGGAGGTATTCTCTGCAGCGAGGGGTGAATTTGCATTTAGTCACATTTTGCTATTTACTTTGTGAACAATCACACCGTCTCTATAATTCACTTCACACTTGGCTCTGAAAACACTGTTGTCTACAGCCATGTTATGGGCTCTCTGAGGCTGCATTTGGGAACAGTGTTGTTTTCAGGCAAATTATCCTGCACTAAGGTAAATATATTTGGTGATAAACCAGATTTCAATTTTTGACCTAATGACGTATATAGAAGAAAATATAAGGCATGGCTATCCATCCAGTAGTTGCTGAGATATTTTAGATATTTTAGAGACCTGCTACACGCTTGGCTAAGAATATGAGCAATTGAAGGGTTGTGAGGTAAGAGGAACACCTGCAGGCCATTTTTACAGAAATTAAAAATGACTATCTTGCACCTTCCTAAAGAGCTTGTTTGATTTACTCCACTGTGAGATGCTTTGAGTTACCTGCATGTCACCATTCATCTGATATTATGCATTAATTGATAATAAATTATTGATTATATTTTTTTCTTTTTTTAAATGAATAATATAGAAGTATCTGTTCATGAAACTTACATCTAGGGCTGGGCGATAACGGCAAAAATCACAATTAATTGAACTTTTTGCCTCGATTACGATTAATGACCGATTGCAGTGTCATCACTGTCATTGACATCCCCCCCACACACACTGGATGGGGCGGGGTCACATGACTACACAGCCAGGGGTGTGTTTTTCAGGTGATGGTGCATCAGTAGAGAGACAAGGGTGAAAACTGAAATAATTGACACGGACAGCCGGACGTCAGTTTGAGGCTCTGAATCTCGGTTTTGATTATTTTTCGATTATTTGCCCAGCCCTACTCACAACTACCATTCAAAATGAGTGAAGGTCTACTCAAGGTCTAACTTAGTTGTCTTTCTGGATCTAATGGTCTTCTTCAGTGGATGGAAGTTGCTCAGACAGCTCAGTCGTTGCCGTGTGACTTAAGTGCAATGGTCTTTGACTTAAAATTCAGGATTGTGAGAGGGCATTAAAGGCTGCAGAAAAGCCAGTAAGTGAACTTTTGAGGCTTTTTGTTCTGTTCTGTTTTGTTTTGTTTTGGAAAATATATAAAGTGCAGATACAGGGTAGGGTTTAACTTAACAAGCAAAGTTGCATACTTAAATGCTGTGGAATTTGTTTTGCAGTAACTCAAATGATATGTTGAGAAGAAAGTGTTTGTGTTTTCAGATTTTCAACTTATCAGTGGAACAAAGGTGGTGTTTATGTCAGTAAGGTTGATGTGAAAGTTGTCGAATAATAAAACATTAGAATAAAGTGCTGTTACACTTATAAATGCTAGTTTTAACTTCTCAGTTCAAACTAGAAAAACTAAATAAGTGCAAACATGTGTAACATATATTATTGTTGGTACTAAAGGGACAGTATGAGGCTTTGGGACATACCTCTGCGCCTGTTCTTTCTAAGATGGGAAGTTGATACCACACTCATCTCTGTATGTTACGCTCAACATTATGACCAGCAGGTGTTTATTGTAGCTTAGCACAAAGGGTGGAAACCATGAGAAAAAATGAGCCTGGTTCTTCCCAGAGGGAAAAACATGAGCTTTTGAGTGATTTGTACAAAATTCAAAATTTGATCTGATGGCAGAAACCTTCCTCCAGCTCCATAGATGATTTATGTCTTCATGCTTGAAAATGTGCTTGACTCTGTTGGTCCATGCCTGGTCTCACAGGTAGTTTCCTACAGTCTGGATATGTCCCAGTTTATATTAAACATGCAGTTGCTCAGCTTCTTTTGAGTAAAAGAAAACTAAAAAAAAAAAAAAGCCTTCACCCATTCCTTTCCCAGAATTACTGGCTTATATCTAAACTGCCTTTTGATTCAAAAGTTTTTAAGAAAGTTGTTGCCATAGAGCTCGCTGTCTGCTCCCAACATACTGCTTTCTATCAGAAGTCTTCCACTGAATCAGCTCTTCTCACAGTTTCCAGTATCGTCAGATCTGGGTAAATGCTCTGTTTTGGTGCTACTGAATCCTACCACAGCTTTTTAAACAGTAGAACTCAGTGTCCCGATTGAAAGACACAGGCAGCGGATGGGAGGGTGTCTCTGAGAGCCCACTGGACTGGTTCTCCTTCTCTCAGATAAAGTTTTTCTGTGTCACTTGGTTCCCACATGTCTCAAATGAATGCTCTTTGCAGTGGTGTACTCCTGGGTGTTATCCTGGGTCCCACATTATTTGTTCCATATACACTTCCTTTTATATCAGTAAGCAAAATATAAAGGCATCCTTTACCTGTTTTACTGGTAATATTAATGATGACTGTCCTTTTACTCCGATGAGACTGATGAACTGTTGGTGTGTTTTGCATAATTGCAATCAGCAACTCATAACAGATGAAAACGGAGGTCATTATTGCTTCAGAGAGCTTATTGTGTCCTTTTCCTCAGTGGAAACTCTAACTGCAGAAATAATCTGATCGTTGCTTAGCCTATGCATTTCAATCCATGCATCACATCCTTATGCCACATGGGCCTATCTTTTTATCAGTTGAAGAAAAATATCCAAACTCAGGTATACTGTATCACAACCACAGCCACAGATGAGTACACACACGTTTATATCATATTTTCAAAACTTCCTTGTCTCCTACCTCATGGCCCATAATCCCCTATGGGCCAGTCATGGCTCTACTGCAGTACTGTTGACCAGGTCCCGGAGGTCTTCTCCTGTGTTTCCACTACAGTCTCACAGCAGAGGTGCACAGCCAATAAAGTTTCACACGATTATTAATTGCAACAGTCTACTGAAGGCTTTTCTTTGCAGTCCCTTTAAATCATCGACTAATTTTTCCTGAACCCTTTCCTCATTCTTCAAATGTTGAGGACCATGGTGGCATAGATACTTTATAGCTCTAGGGAGCAGGGCAGTGTGCAGTGTGGCTGTGAACCGGTGAGTGCTAGCGGAGCAGAGGAAGATGTTAGCAGTAAGTTGTCAACATGGTAGAAGCCTAAATGTGCAGTTTTGGCTGTGGTGTGTCAGTTAACAGACATTTCTGCTTCTCAAAATAAATGTTGTACATGTTTCGCTGACTGCTCGAAAAGAGGAGGGGTTGGCCCGAGCAAACATTTCCTCCAAGGCTAATTCTAACATGCTTAGGTTTCTTTTGGTTGCTCTATGCTATGTACTGGCTACATTCATAGGCCGGGAGTCAGCTGATTAGTAGGCAAGCTACTACTACAAGCTTAGGCTCACATGATAGTTCAACTATATTTCAACCTTCAAACAAGTCTGTTAAATTGGTTGTTAAGGGAAGAAAATGGAGGAGGGTTATCATGGAGGAGCTGAGGTTAGTAAAGCTAAGTCACCAAAGTAGTCACCTTTGATACTAATGAGGGGTTTTAGTGGGTTTTTATGCCCTAGCGCCTGTACAGACTGGAGTTAAAAAAAAAACAAAAAAAAACACTGATGCATGTTTCCCAACTAGTGGGTTAAAGTGTGAACACCAGTAGTGCAGGGAGGCGAATAGGCATTACAATTTTTGATATTAATTCCTACGGATAAGTGTCAAAATCTGTAAATTAAGACATAGATGACAAACATGAATAATTCCATCTATAATAATTCAAATGAGATTTAATGTGAAGCAGTTCTGACTCGCATGAATACAGGCCAGTGTTACATCCTCGTGGACACCAGAGACAATAGTGCTGCTGCTGGACAGAAATGTTAGGGAAATACTGCTTCCCCACTCTACACCTATTATGTCCTCTTCACATCAGCTTCCCAGCAGGCTCAGGATTCATTCAAAGTGCTTGTTGTGGCACACAGTGCTCTGCATGGTCGGGCAGTGCACCTGTGTATATTTCTGACCTTCTCCATCCTTAAATCACTAGAAGCCAAGGGCACATATTTTCTTCCACCCAGGGCTTACCGATTGTCCTTGGTGCTCAAGCTCCACTGGGGCCCCTGTTGATGCCTCTAGGAGGCAGCTAAAGTCCTGTTTATTCAAACTGGTTTTTCTCTCTCCTCCTTGTGTGGTCTAGAGTTTGTAATTTTGTGTTTTTCTGTTCCTTATACATTAGAGTTTTATGGTCTTATCTTCAATAATCTTGCTATTGTGAGTAAGAGTAAGAGATAGTTTGGCATATAAGCTTAAGTACAATTATTAATTGATTTCAACTTTAAACTTTCCTTTACAGCATTTTGTATGATTTTAAACAACACAAACTGTGATCGAATGAGATGTAAAGACCTGAGTAGGCAGGTCTTTTTACCCTTTAGACAGAGTTAACCTAGCTGTGTCCTCCAGGCTTTTAACCTTGCCCTGACGCTGATAAGCAGCTGGAGGTAGCTTCGTGTATAGCAAACAGACATTAGAGTTATCCATCTTCTTATTAGCAGCAAGAAAGAGTGTTTCCCAAAGCTTTCAAAGATAGTTCACCTGGGCAATCGCTGTGACTTTCTTATCTATGTCCCTTCTTTCTTAAATAAATATATTAAATTAAATGGAATCTATCATATGTTGCACATTGAGGGCATATGGTGCATAAATTTCACAGTCAAATGAAAAAGCAGAGAGAAAATCTTATGCAATGTAGAGTGGATATTAAGTCATGTCAGATATGGTCATTTAAAAATGTGATTTGTCAGAACAGTCACCATAGCAGCAAAATATGATGCTGCACCATCATCCACCAGCAAATGAGTAAACGTTCCCTCCCTCTCTCCAACCCTCATCTCCTCTCCTCAAGATCCCGCAGATCAGTTATGCATCAACGGCCCCGGAGTTGAGTGATGACAGACGCTATGACTTCTTCTCACGGGTGGTTCCTCCAGACTCATTCCAGGCCCAGGCCATGGTGGACATTATCCAGGCCCTGGGCTGGTCTTACGTCTCCACCATCGCCTCAGAGGGCAGCTATGGAGAGAAAGGAGTAGAGGCCTTCACACAACTCTCCAAAGAAGCAGGTAAGGAAAGTTGATCAATTATGGGCATCACACAAAATTAATATTGTCTTTTCTTTTTCTTCAGTGTATTTGTTTCATTTAAATTGTGCGCTTTTGGTTTAGATCCAAAGAAAGTTCAGTTTTCCAGTTCATTTTAAGATCTGTTTTCGGTGGATGAATTATTGATCTGTTTGGCAACTTCTGCTTCTGTTCCCCAGTGAGTTGTGGAGTGTTACTGGAAACACAGACAGCCAAACAGCTTTTAGAGATGATGTCATGTAATGAGCATTGCCTTTACCCATGTCCTATTTTTTTTTCTTTTTTCTTTTTAATATAACCGTTTGAGTTTGCAAACTCAGAAGAGGAACTGTCAGAAAATTTCTAATGTGGTGTCTTTGGCCAACACAGAGGGAGAGAGAGAGAGAGAGAGAGATAGTGGCCTGGCAACTGGTCATTTGGGAGAGTTTTGTTTTATGCTCTGCCTTTTCTGTTTCACTCAACCTCATTTTTTATCCCAGCTAGTGAGAGTGCCGAGCTCTGAGGATGTTAATGGTGACAGTCAGCTTTATGGTCAGTTCAAACCACTCTGGTCCAGTTATGTGTATGAAGCAGCAGGGTTTTAGATATTTTGTCTTTTTAAAAGAGAAGCCTGCCTTCTCTGGGGAACATCTTAGGGCATTTCTCTATGAAACCACATGATTACACAGTGAGAGCTGAACTCTGACTGGTCTAGAAAGTAAGCTATTAGAATCAGTCATGTCTGCTGGCTCCTGTAATGTACATTAATGTAACATTAATGCTGTTTTTTTTTTTTTTACGGAAATGATCGTCTTTCAGGCCTAACAATCAAGCTGTTACGTTTACATTTTGCCTTGCAGAGGTTCAAGAAGTGTCTTGAAGAGAACTTAAGAGTGTAACAGAGGTTTGCATTCAGACAAGGGTGTTGTGGTTTTGCCTGTAACTGGACTGAAAATTGTATACACGTTTGACTCACCTGCTTTTTCAGCATAGATGCTGTTGTTGGTATTTTGTGGGAGATGTCAATCAGCTGTCATTTCTGTTGCCAGGAGACAGTCCCTACAGTATACAGTGCAAGTACAAGTACACAGTCATGTGGTCTATTGTGCAGTGTTTAAAGTGGAACCATTCAAGACCTTTACTTTAACTATGTTACATTTTTACCTTAATTAAACAGCTTCAGATTGTGATGGTTAAATAATGACTTGTAACTTGTTATGGAGAGAATGGAGGCTCTCTCCCTGCTCCTAGCATCTCTTGGCTGAAAACCAACCATACAAGATCAGAGCCTCCGTCTCCTCCTGTCCCAGCTCTTGTCTCAGCGGCACCATGACACAAACACGTCCCGTAACCTGTAATCTCTTGTTTATGACAGATGAGACTACACAAATATACACATCATAACGCATATATGATAAATAACATTAACCATCGCTCCATGGATTACTTTCTCGCCATCTTAGTTGAAAACAAATGCACGGCCAGGGTTAGCAAAACAGTGGAAAAGCAACCAGACTTGCATTTCCTCTTTACGTCTGTAGAGACTTTACACATTTCTGCAAGATCGGGACAAGGACACATCACTGCAATCATGTTGGATGATTGGGAGAAGGTTTTTAATGCAGAACAGTTGGTAATAGCCCTCTGTCCAAAACTCCAATTCTTTTTCCATATTTTTGAAAGAATCACTTGTGGACAAATGTTACCTTGGCCTGAAAAATTGCCCTCAGTTACCCATTATAGCACAACTCATGATAGTATTTTGCCGCTTCTCACCTTCACCTCTTTCAGTCCCAATCCATTTCCTGTAAATCTGCAAGGAGTGATCTCCGTCTCTTCTAACAGACTAATGTGTTGAAACCTCTAAAATGAGCAAAGCTAATGACATCCCACAGGCACCGATCAGAAAGTTCAGCATGCATTTTTTATCTGTGTGCATTCGTGTCCAATGTGATCACTCATTAAAGCTTTAAGAAGCTGTTTGTGGCTGCATAATTTGCATCGACGGAAAAAGAGACGGAGCGAGAGAGAGCAAGAAGTCAGTGTATGAGCACATGACGAAAAGCTTTAAGGCTTACTTTGGAAGTTTCACTTCATCTTATATCATGTGATAAATGCAGCCTCTTCCAGCTGGTTCTCTCAGATATATTTCTCCTTTTCCCCTTTGCAAAAAGCAGTAAACACACCGATATTATTATGACTCCTGAACAGCTGCACAAGGAGTATGAAATCATAAGCCATTGTTGTGGTTGACTCATCCTGTTGCTTCTGAGCTGCACTCGCTTGCAATATTTTGTATTCATATACAAATGGGGGATTTTTTTTCTTTTCAAAAAAATAAAAAAATAAAATAAAAAGCTTCCTTCACTCAAGGAAGCTTATCTTTAATAGACACAATAATTATGTAGTAGCACAGCTATACATTCACAGAATTCACTCAGAGGAAGCTGTTGTGCAGAGCTGACTGAAATGCATTGAATTGAAGAAAATCTTAGTGAATAGGAGAATGAATATCTGGAAAATGCTGTAAGTGTGTTTTGGTCTTGTTCATGAAATTGCTAAATTACAGAGCAAGAAACAACATTGTTGGGTGGATTTTGTTGCAGCATCCCTGCAAGTTGATCAATGAGACCTTGAGACGGTTTTTGTGGCTGCTCTGTTTGGCTGCAGTGAGATGTCAGATGCATTAGTAGGATTCTCACTTCAACACTTCAAGGAGAACCATCTCGTGGACTAATGCAATATGGCTGCCCATTACCCCAAGCTGAGACCGGAGTGATGGTCGGCCTGTATTGATCTCTTTGCTTTTCTGTTTTTTCTGTTTTCTTTTTAGCTCTGCTTTCTCTCTGCTGTATAGGCACTGTTCCATTGTGCACCTTCATCCTGGCTGCAGGTGAAGCTGGCAGAGATTAATCTTGTTTGTATTTTTCTGTGTCTGTCTGGACTGCAGCCAGAGTGATGGAGTTCAGTTTTCCCATTTGATAAAAAAGCATGCATTTGAGGAAAACCTCCCACAAAATATCACTGTGGAATTGATTGCAGCAAGTTGCCAACACCATGCGTCCTTAGATCAAGTCTGAGCACTGAGGGGGTGGGTTGGGGGGTGGGGCGGGGGATATCTGCCAGCAAAGGATAGCACTTGTATTTAGCAGTAGGAACAGACTATGGAGAAAGCCTAATGTGTCTGAAAAAAACATAAAATAGGCCATGATATTTGTACATGACCTCTCAACATTGTTAAATCCCAGAGCAGCAGTGAGGAAGGGCGTGTAGGATACGCAAGGGCACACAGACGCCGAATATGAATGTCAGCTGCATGTCAGCCCATTCTGATGTGCTCCCACATGCTCAGGCAGGGAGACGGGAGGGAGCAGGTCGGCCTTTTGACTGTCGAGGTGATAAATATAATTGCAGCATTATGGATCCCCTGGAGGTTTGGGTTTGGAGGGTGTTGAGTAGGCAGGTGGGGGGTCAAATCCATCAAGAGGCTCTAATTTAAAGGGATTTGTATTTCACCAAGCGAAATGGCAAAGCTGGATTCTTCGCCCTGAAGTGCATTTTTAGAACGGAGGGCACTGAGGATGAATAATTGAAGTAGTTAATGCAGGGCATGACCTGTGGCACTCAGACAGATAAGTGGAGAACTTCCAAGACCTGATGAATTTAGCCATCACAATCATTAAACTGTCTTTGATATGTTAATCAAATGCGGAGCAGAGAGGGTAGGGGTTCACCATGTGTATATTTTTGATGTAATGTTCTGGGATCTTAGGTAAATGAATGAGGTCTAGCTAAAGAATTCAGTGTCACAGAGCAGCACATCTCACTTCTCTTGTAAGCAGAAATTTTAAAAAGCATACATGTCATCCTCACTCTTCACTGGCCTTAAGTGACAGCTCGACAGTACTGTATCACTACACAATCCTATTTCTTGGATGAGACTTCAACAAGTTGGAATAAAACACTCCCTTCTCCCACAGCCTGACATTTATCTGTCTCGCATCACGTCAGACATGCAGCTCTTCTTTTAAACCCACAGTTTCTTTTTTGAGGACTCTTTCCAGTCCACACAACACCTTCCAGTGACAGGTGAAGGCAGTCCGACCCACAGCACAGCACAGATACAGCACTTGTATTTCCATCACACCTGCCTCCCCAACTAAAAGACTGACTGGCCATCTGACGGACTGACAGATGAGGTATTCTGCAGGCGTTCAATAATTTAGCCACCACTGCACAACAGCCGATCTGCATCCTTTTGGGCAGTCTTAAGCTCACCGCATGTTCAGCTCTGGTGCTCTCTGTCTCTCTCTGATGATGGGATGTGCGCCAAACGCTTCTTATCTTCATCAGTGGCTCCTGTGGTCTCCATCTGCATTATTGACTGTTTTGACCTATAATATTTCTGTTCAAGGCCATCATAAGTCCTCACACAAGCCCAAAGGGGTTTTGTTGTAATAGAGTTAATGTATTTTCATGAGACTTCAGTTCGCGGCATAATATGAGTTAATCATTTTCTTCCTCTCTGGAGTGAGCGTGTGTCTGTGCGATACCTACTGTACCTGCAGACTTACTGGCCCCCTGGTGCTGAAAGCTGCTCCTCATGTGGCAGAATCAGATGTTAAACAGCTCTGCTTTTCTAAAAACAGAAATCTTGAATTGCAGCGCAGGATTGGACTGTAGGATTTTCTGGCTGAAATCAACTTAAATCTCTGTGCTGAAACAGAGCTTTAGTGCCATTCCTTGGAGACGTACAACGCTGGCTGCTCAGCGCAAATGACACCAAGCCCATCTCACTTTAACAGGATACCACAAACCCTTGAGCAACAGCTAGGCCATTGGCAGGATCTCTGTGTTTTGTTTTCTTTTTCATGTGTTCTCCACTTAGCGAGGATAACATCAGCTGTACCAGACTGTTTTCTCACATCAAGAAATATTCCTAATTCTGCCTGCTGGTATTAGAAAAATGGACAGTCAAGAGGAGGTTCACCAGTTGTCATTTTGCTATCGTCTGCCTTTAGAAATGCCACAGTAAACCATGACTGGAGATGTGTGATCTGCCAGCTAAAAGCTGTTTATATCAAAGTAATGAGCCTGAGGAGACTGGCAATTAGGAGATTCCTTCCATTTCTCTGTCTACTCAGGGAAATTCAAAGGTTATTGGGTAGACTATTAAAATGCTTGAGTGGGAAAAATTTTAATTGGTTTGTGTTGAGCCTCACTGTTGACTCAGGCTGCAGCCTCAGCCTAGACCTACATTAGTTAGTATGTTCTCTTGCACAGGTGATCATATTGTCTATTTATCTGAAGTGCTTCAGAGGTTAGCTTGTCCTTCTTCACACCTATAATAATCATTACCAGAGGGAAGCAAAAACTCTTTTATTAATCTTTTTTTTTTTTTGAGAAAGATGTAATTTTGCTTTCCTGCCTGATAATGAGCTGTTGAATAACACTCTGAAGATAACAATACCTTGCAATCTGTCAAAAGCCAGTTGCAATAATATACTGAGCCACATACAGTATCTAGCAACAAGTTAGCAGTGCACGGAAGCAATCGGTACCCTTCATCCTGTAAAAACTCATTAGTGGTGACCTGTTGGAGAATGATTTATTGTCAATATTAATATCCTCTTTGTTTGTTATTGCCTGATATTGCCTAACCTGATTGGTTCAGGTCCAACAAGTGATGTTGGATAATAGCTTTGAATGAAAAGTCAATGGAAAGCAGTTGGATTTTCCCAAATACTTAATTTGAAATCTGTAGCTTTATGTCCCAGTTGGCGCAGATTATTGGATTTGTTATAGCAGATATGTTTATAACTCTCTGTGAAATGATGCCGTTTCTCGGGCAGAGGGTGCAGTTCGGGTGTTATATTGCATGCTGCTGTGGTTTGCAGATCATTGCCAAAATGTAAATGTACAGTATATACGCTGTAAGAGTGTCATTTAGACACTATAGCAAGCATGACAGCATCATCAAAATCTCACTATTGTGTTTAGATGTGTTTTCCGTTTCCATATGGGAGAGATTTCCATAGAAAAAAGGCAGCTATTGTGACCTCGGGCTTTGTGAATATGCGTGTGTGAGCGTTTGTGAGTGAGAATGAGTGAATGGGTGAGATCATCCCAGAGGCCTTATCGTTTCTTCCTCCTCTCCCATTAAAAGGTGGAATCTGCATCGCCCAGTCTTTGAAAATACCCCACAACCCCAAGCTGGAGGATTATGACAAAGCCATCCAACAACTGCTGGAAACGCAGCACTCGCGGGCAGTCGTCATTTTTGCCAGTGAAGAAGACATACGGTGAGGATCGCGGCACATTCTGGCTCTATCCATGTTGCTCTGGCGTCTTGATGGCTTGCCATGTTCAGGTCTTTAATCTCTTAGTAGCAGCTCCTGAAGACAGGCTGGAGGCACAGATTTACCATGCGCACAGGATGTCTGCTACACAAACACACCTCAAGAACACAAACACAAGCATGCCTTAGAGGAGAAGTGGGAATACAGATCGCAGCAAAGCAACAGAGATATTGTTTCATTTACAATGCCCCTTGGGAAATGTTTGTGTAAAGAAACACAGAATCAAACATTTACTACCTGTAACTTCAGAATGAAGTGAATGTGATAGTGAAATGTAAAAGAAATGATGAGATGAGTGTGACGGCCTATTCCTATCACAATTATCATCAAGTTAGAGAAGAAAATAAAATATTTGCTCAACAAAAAACAAAACACAAAGCTCATGATACAAAAAACAGTAGTTTCCCTCCGTTCTTTCTCACCTTCAATGAGAAGACTGGTTGAAAAAGTGTACATGACAGGGCTGAAATGCCCAAACAGCTCCTTAAAGCCAGCTGTGCCTTTTTGTAATAGATATTAGATTGCACACGCCTCTTGTACTCTGTCCTAATTCACACATGGATGTCCTTGCAGGGGAGTTCTCAATGCCACCAAGAGGGCCAATCAGGTGGGTCATTTCCTCTGGATTGGATCTGACAGCTGGGGGGCCAAGAGCAGTCCCATCCACCAGCTTGAAGATGTAGCGGTGGGAGCAGTCACTATACTGCCCAAGCGCTCCTCCATTAAAGGTAGAATCATACTGGAATGCACAGAGACATGATATCACACTATTTCACTGTCTTATTGGGACTAATTGCCTGTTTGTTTGTTTTTTATTCTGCCCTGTTTGATTGTTTGCCTATGAGTTCATAAATTACGGGGTTACAACTTACAATAACTGTTTTTACAACCAACTGGGGACAGCAAACACAACACTGTCATATTATCACCTTGTAAAATTGATAAAGTGGTCTTGCCATTTACACATCCAGTAGTTACTGATCAACAGTAACCAGGCAGATTTATGGCCAGTAATCATTGTCCTTATGTCTCCCCTAAGACATCATCTGGTCTATGGTAAATGTAGAAATATCGCAGGTGTTCTGGTGCCTGACTTTCATGTTCCCCATAATTACAATATCACACCCTTCTTTTGGCAAGGTGCGCCTTATTAATGTGTGTACTATTATGCTCAGGAGAGAGAAGCACTGTGTGGAGTAGTGATGATTAATATTATACCAGTTATAAAAGTTAATATACTGTCTGATTCGTCTGTTGATGAGAGTGCAAAAAAATAGTAACATAGCAAGCCGTAAAACCAAAACACAGATGCTAAAATGTTCCTCAGAAAGGAGAGGAACTGCAGAGTCAGATGACAATTCTTAGTGGGTTCATTTCTATGAACAGCCCCATTCACACTGAACATGGTAATTTCAACCTTTGTTAATATAAAGAATGGATAAGCTCAGTTTCAACAACACATGGAGACATTTCCATGTGTCACTGACTTACTCACAAGCCCATATAAATGCAAATCAATACAAATGCCAAAAGACAGTGTACACATTGGCATACTAGACAAAAATCTGTGAAGTTCAATGAGGTTCACTGCATTTTAAGGGAGGTAATTTTATTTACCTTTTTTTCAAACCTGCTTCATCTCCATCTGTCTCACCTATTTCAGGTTAAGTTGGCAGTTTCCTACATTGCTCAGAATGACTTTGGACAGTCCTCAGAGAGAGAGTATGACCTTGTTGTTACATTTGGCCGTGGGTTGTACATGACCAGACTAAAATCAGTTTGAATAAATTGGCTATTTTATTATTAAACGTTGAACCAGTGAACCTCTTGCAAAGATCACATATTGATCAGTGTGGTTTTACTTGCTTGAAGAGACAAAGTCTCCCATGTCACTGCTGGAGAAATTGGCATAATTAGTTTCAATATCATTATTGAAATGAACACAAAATGAGAGGCAGTTAAAAGCAGGTTTTTAATATTAAGATTTTATGCTTTTTTTGATCTTTTGAACATTTCCTGTCAGTAAATGCCAGAAGAAATAATGTTACCACCTGTTTTTATGAGCGTAGGGGTATATTTCCCTGTGAAGCTGCAGTCTGAAAATGTCCACCCACAAGAAAAAGGAAGTAAACGAGGAAATTATACTGCTAATTATACTGCTGCATTTGCCAGGACATGTACAAATTCACCACAGAAATAGAATATTGTCAGCATGTACCACTTATTTAAAGTTCTTGTCTAGTGTCACAGTCCTAATAACTACTAATCATTACAATCAAGGAAATTTGAAAGTCTGAGGTTTATGAAGCTTTTCATAATTAGCTGAGGTCTAGTCAGGACAAATGTACACTCATATTATTAATCCACCATGCATCATTGATGGTCTTTTGAAACAAAATCAGCTGAGTCATTCAGCCATGATTATCCATTATCACCTCTACCCACGACTCAGCTGATATGACTGGATAACAGACAGAGCAGACACAGACAGAGAGTCTTTATAATGTGAGATTTGTTATTTTCCAGACAGAAAATTGTTTGTTAAAGGAAAATAAAAAAAAGGGAACATGCACCGTGACTTCGTTTCGTTTCACCCCAGCTTCCTGACCCACATTGGGTGGTAGAGTTGCACAAACAAGAGAAAAAAATCCAGCTATACAGGCTTCCTCTCTGCTTTGTTGCAGCAAGTTACCCCTCCTCCAGCTAATGATTCATACAGGCACCAAGGCCCTGTTGAAATTAGTAATAAGTTAATACATCATGCCTTCAATCCACTTCT
Source organism: Caranx ignobilis (assembly GCA_021432705.1). NCBI lineage: Eukaryota > Metazoa > Chordata > Actinopteri > Carangiformes > Carangidae > Caranx > Caranx ignobilis. Next base: position 69,047,539 of record MU269985.1, read on the forward strand.
GCTGTAATGGATTTTATGAAGTGAAGAAAACCTGTTCAGCACCTGCAGGACCTCACAGCCTGAGGCAACAGGCTGTGGCACCACTTACAATCCCTGCGTTATTTATTATGCATCCTGTTTTTTAATTAATGGAATTTCCTAGATGAAAGAAGTGATTAAAGGTCCATGGGGCTCGAAAAGGAAGAGGAACCACCGTGGTCAAATTTTGATGAAGTAGTGCTTGCTGGTGTGCTTCCAACACCTAGCAGCCACCACCACACACACCACTACAGCTTCGCTTCATTTCCTCCAGGTTTGAATTGGTTGATAATTGGTCCGGAACTGAGCCATTCTCCTCTTTCCTCTGTTCCCAGGGTTTGATGAATACTTTACTGCCCTCACCCTCGAGAACAATCGCAGGAACGTGTGGTTTGCTGAGTTTTGGGAAGAAAACTTTGACTGCAGGCTCCTCAGCGCCTCGAAGAGAGAGGATTCAAGCCGTAAATGCACAGGTACATAAGTTTTGACATGAACTAATTAGGATCATTTCTGTAAGACATTAAAAATGATGCATAAAATCACCCTCCTATATCAGGTCGGTGCGTACTTGACCTTTGGTTCGCATTAGAAGCTGCACATAGACTGTTGGGGTTTTGATTCAGCCCCTCTAGTCTGCGGCGCAGCCAGAAAGTCCAACACCAGGTGTTTCTACCCAGCAGGTGCATGACAGGCAGAGTTTATAATTAGAATAATAATGCACCACGTGGTCTTAGTCATACTACACACCGTCTGCTCCAGTGGCTAATGTCCTTTTACTCTTAAATCCCACATTCCCACAATCTGTCACCTTGACAGCTCAGCGCGGTCATGGCATGTCTCTCAACTGAGAACATTTCATTTATGTTGGAAATTATGGGGGGAAATTTACAAAAAGCCACGTAAATACTCTTCATGCCCTCATTCTGCTTTATTACCATCTTTGTGCTAGCATTAATGATAGTGTTGTTTCTAACAGTGATGCATGCATCTATTACCTAAACTCTGCCTGCCAGCTCTGTGACAGGCACTGCGCTGCATGTATTATCTACGTGGAGGATGCCTGTGATGTGGGATGCTGTATTAATCTCGCTTGCATACGTGATGATGGTAATAGCACTGTGACACAAATTACTGTTTGCTGAGGGATTTTGTTTCCTTTATAATCTCCTGTTTGGCATCGTCTGTCATGCGTCAAAGACAGAAGACGCTCGTCCACTTAGTGAGTAGCACAAACCCTCTATAAAATAACTATAGACGTCTTTTATCTTTTCTTTCATGTCTTCTGAAAATAGCTGTCACTATACTCTTCTTTTCATATACCTCAAGCTAAGCTGCTATTTATGAATGTTAAATAATAGCAGGAGGCTTTTACATTCATAGACTGTCCATTGAGCACCCTATGCAGAGCTCCGACAAGCAAAAAGGTTATGTGTGGGCTGAAATGTATGTTAAGTTCTGAGAAAAGGGATGAAATGTCAGCTCAGATTGCTTTTGACCTCCCTCTTTCTATGCAAGTCTCCCACATCCTTATATGTGTCCTATTAACATCATCTGCTCCTCCACTGAGCTCTCCATGGGAACTATGATCAGCTTTCACTGAAGAGAAAAACGTCTCTCAGTATTAGCTGTTATTTTCTTGATGATGCATTTTTATTATCCAGGAGCACGAATGTTATAATTATGATGCTAGTGATTATGATCATGATCATGATCATGATGATGATTATTATTATTAGTAAAAGTAATAGTAGTATTTTTGCTGGTATCATTTTCATTTACTCATCGAAATACAGCTTTTATCTACCAGGGGTATAAAACAGCTTATTCACTTTATAACAAAAACAAAAATCCAGTTGAGGTTGTTCATTATGTATTCAAGCGGTGTATCAGCAGCATGAGGCAAAAACCTTTGCAGCAGCCCATAGCAAAAGGGCAGTACACTGGGAGAAGGACATAAAGAGCATGAAGCCACTGTGAAGATGTATGCTACTAAAGTTCATGGTAATCTTCATCATCCTGCAGATGGCCCAAATGATGTCCATTCTTAGCAGCCAATTACTTTGTAATACACCACAGCAAGTCAGTCTGAATCTGCTGTATTTGTCACAAATGCTTTGTCTCACAGCTCAGCTTGATATTTCCCACTTGGGAATTAAATGTGTCCTCTTATTTCCTTCGACACATTTTCCCTTAAGGTGTAATGCCTACAAAATCAAAACTGAAGCGACTGGCAGCAAACAGTAAATGGAGGAATAAAAATGAAGCTGCAGATGACAGGGAGCGTTGAGAGAATGTAATGTCTAATGGCTCATGGTGCATTTGGCTGCTAGTCGCCCTCTTCCATTTTTCTTCCCTCAGGCCAGGAGCGCATTGGGATAAATTCCAAGTACGAGCAAGAAGGGAAGGTACAGTTTGTGATTGACGCGGTGTATGCCATGGCCCACGCTCTCCACAACATGCACAGGGACTTATGTCCTGATCATCTTGGCGTGTGTCCACAAATGGAGTCCGCAGATGGAAAGACACTGCTGAAGTACATACGAAACAGCAGCTTCAACGGTGAGTGACACATTACAGACATCTACACAACAGATGCCTACAGAATGTGTGGGTAAGAAAAGCAAAATCCAGTGTTAGCTACTTGAGTCTAAAAAGACACTTTATATCCTATAGTAAGCAAGTTAAAATTAGATTACTGGTTACTCACTGCTGCAGATACACTCTGTTCTGTTGTTTTGTTGAACACCTATGTTTCCAGCTCTACTAGGTAAATACAGAATAATGGAGCATCCGTTGCATTTGGGAAGTAATTGCCAGTGATATCACGTTTCCTCCTACAGAATGTGAGCTCAAATGAGCACAGTTTAAAGTTAAAGGAACAGTGTTTTGTTCTGCTGAGGGTCACCGGAGAAGATGGCTGCCTCTCTCTCATCTGTACGGAAAATATGCAGCTGCAGCCAGTAGCTTGTTAACTGAGCTTAGACTGAAAGCCTCCCTAAAGCCAGGTAATTAACACCTTACACATTTTGTGTGAGCCAGGCTAGATGTTTTCTGTCTTTATGCTCAGCTGAGATAATGACCCACAAGCTTTAACCACATATTTACACAGTGGCAACAATTTGCTCATGTAACCAAAAGCATCTCAAAGCAAATATAAAAAATATATAGAATGGACTGGGTGACATGTTAATGTAACTGTTTGTTTATTATTATTATTAATAATGGTGTATTAGTGTAGGGTTACTGTGTTAAATTCAGTCAAGGTAGAAACGAACGATGATTGCGAGTGTGAGTGAATGTGTTATGCGTTAAAGACAATGAAGCCTTTCAGTTTGCACAGTCATCAATGACAGTGATTGTGTCCGAAACTCAGGAAGAACACTCAGTCATCCAGGTCTCTGCTCTCTGTCCGGGGAGTTCAATATAGAGCTCTTTACAGTTAGCTAATCGGTAAAATGGAAAAACTCTCTCAGACACTTCTTGGGCATTTTTCTCTTCACTGGTTTTCTGTCTTTTACCTTAAGTGCAATTGCACGATGGGTAATGCTTAGCTAGTGACCATCGTTTTGTACACTACTTATACTGTAAGTGTAATTCTCACAACACTTGGACAGCACTATAGAATGGCAGACTCACTATACAGGGGATTATATTGAGGATATAGTATATGGGACTATATAGTGAGTGTATCAAGGAGTGAACCAGTAAGACACTAGTGGATGAGGTAGTGAGTGAACTGGGACAAAGCCACTAATTTGTCACTGGCTGAAGGTTAGGTTAGGTGGGTTGTTGTTGTCCCTGCTAGTTGGGGAGTGGGAGCTTGTCTGTGGTGGGAGATGCTGAAGTCAGGTAGTAGTGCTGAGACTATACTGTGAAACTAGATAGGTTTGTGGTTTTGGTGTTGGCTACAGCTAAAAGTGTTAAGTGAATACACTGCCGGTGAAACAAGCACACGCCTTGTAGCTTTGTAATTGAGGGACACCACAATATCACACTACTCCTTTAACTACTACTCTGTGTGTTTTCCTCAAAGGTAATGTGTGTCCACATGAGTTTCCAGTGTCAAGATAAAACATAGCTCAGAGTTACTTCAGTTTTAGACCATAAGAAAGTAAGTAGAGGAAATAAATGCATACTGTACTCTTCCCTCTGTTTTATGCATCATACGCAGCTGCTTCGGGCAGGCTCCAGTTCGAATTTGCATTAATACTTTCATACGCAGTTAAAAGCATCACAACATTTTTTGGATCTGTGGAATATTTTGAGCCAATGTGTGATATATTATGGGTCTACCACTTCTTGAACCTCTACATAATTCAGCCCTGTGCAGAAAAAGATGTGCAAGATAATAAACAATTAATGCCAAATAGCTATTAATGACAAAGGCTCTGAAATGTGGGAGTGAGTGGGGGAAGAGAGCCAAATGGGAGATGAGTTTAAAACAAGAAAATCCTTTGTCATTACAAATGTGCTGGCATGTATGTCAGTCCGTGATCATTAGAGGCTCGTCTGAAGTACATTGTTTCTTCACAAAATGTTCTAGATAAGATTCAGCTGTTTAAAATAAGGAATCACTGTAATCTCCTCAGAAAACTGGCCTACTTAAAGAGGTGGACCCAGCTCACTGAGTTTCTTTTTCATGAAAATAAAACTCCACTCTGGTGTATTTTTATTGCATATGTGGGAAAAATATGCTCATATGTACTTAACTGGGACAAGTATGTTACATTAATGTTTCTTTTGGCAGCCTGGTCTTTTTGTCTTCCACTTTTTTAATTGGCTTATTTAAGTGCACATTTCCTACACGAAATTTTACGCTTAATATAAACTGCTGTCTAATAAAACCATACTTCTCATGGTCAAATGGATCAGGGGGTTAAATGAAAGAATGAACCAAACAACACAGGAAAACTACAGGAAGCCTGCTGATATTTCCATTTTATACAAAACATTTTAACTTTTTTTTTTTTTCGGTAATTAATCGAATCTATTATTCAGAGAGCAAACTGTGGCAGCAGAGATCAAGTCATGCTGTTCTTCTTGCACCTCCTTCTGCAGCACTATTATTAATTCAAAGGGACTGAACAGGAGGAATTTGAACAATTAAATTTCTTGTCTGATAATCAGACCAAATTACTACTTTGTGTTGCCCAATCCAATCAGCATGTGCCCCCCTCAACATCAGGCAAAACAGAATTTTTGATAACAGCTGCATGGTGATTAAATTTTGTGACTATTTGCTAGATTTTGTAGCTTACTGCTTCAATATATAAGGGTACATATATTCTTCACAATGTTCGGATTTGCCTCTACCTCGTCATTATGAACAGGGGAGTGAGATCAGTGTCATAAAATGGATTAGGAGTTTGGAGCTCAGCGTTTCTTCTTTGGAGCGGATCACCTTTTTTCCTCTATTTTTCTTTCCTTTGTTAGTTAAACTTATCTTACTATAACATGCCCTGAGCTATAATCTTTTCCCTTTATTCCCTTTCTTTTATTTTTTCATTGAATACTAGTCTGTGCATTGTGTGTATATGTATTCGTCTCACAATGCTCCTTTTCAGGGTCTAGATTTATGCATTTCAGATTCCAGCATAGAAATACAAAGTATTTGTTTTTGAGGGCACGGCATTGAAGTTGTATAATGATAACTTCAATCAAAATTACTTCACTTAATACTAAAGGGTTGAATCACACAGTGAAGCATTAAAAGGTTCTTATTGAAAAAGCAGGACTCTTAAATTGCCCTACTTCAAGAGACACACTTGAATGGTTTGAACAGGGGAAGCAAAGGGATGGATGGATTGACCTTGTGGCTTATTCTACTCTCTCTTCAAAAAGTCAAAGCTGATGAAGGGCTGAGGGCTGTTTGGCTTGTATTTTTGTGTCTTTATTTATTTTTTCTGTGTGGAACCTGTCTTGTTTTGCGGTGTTTATAGATTTACCATATACGAATCAGTTTGAGTGCTTCCTCCCATCATCCCCATTCTTAATCCTGTCTACAAAGCTCTGATTGGCTTGTTGTTTGTTTTTGTAATTGCGTGTGGGCACAGATTCAAAGGTCTTCTAATGTGTAGAAGACCAAATGCATTCTTCTCTCTCTCAACACTTTGTGACTCTCCTGAGTCTGTGTAGCTTCCATTTGCTCTCAGTGAAGACATAACTCATCACAAATGAGTTACAAATATCTAATGCCATTAATGGCTATTCACTAAACGGACCAATTTTACTCAAGCAGGTGACAATAGTGCATCATTGAGGACTATTTTCACTTGCGGATTGATACATATTTAGTTGTGTGGTAGGGCTGTGTATGAGGGACTAGCTCAAAGTGCTCTAAAATAATCTCTTAAATCTATTTAAAGTCTAAATGACGCACATGTCACAATTTATTATTGCCAGTTCAGCATCATCATTAAAACAGTGACTGTAGTTATTTACATACAAAGTGTGTGAAAGAAAACTTGTGTCTGGGAGCTAAAGCAAATATTACTTGCCTCTGTCTACAACTGTGGCTGTGGCAGCATTGCAGACTTCCAGTAGGCGAGAAGCCCTCGGCCCTTAAGGTGGAACTAAAGAAACAGAATATATGAAACTCCCTGAGCAGTGCGATTCAAATTGAAGGAGACCCTAACTAAGTGCAGATTCATGCATGGGATTGAGAATCTGCTGTTCAGTTTCAATAACCATCTGGGCTTGTGCTGATTTCTCTGGATTTGTAGCCTCAGACAAACGTTAAACTGAAAGCTGAAATTAAGAACTCCACCATCTCTACCTCCTCCGCCCCTTCCTGTCTTGTTATTATATTCTGATTCCTTTTTACTGACGTGTGAAGGTTGCTCTGTTGTGGCTCCGTCAGGCATATCTCACTGCCCCTTATTGCATTCAGACTGGAACCACGCACATTATCCTGTGTATGTGCCACTGCTAATGTATGTTTGAGAGTGAAGGAGTGCAAGCATCCTTTTGTTGATCTCCCCACTGTGCTGGAGTCACAGAGCTGAGGAGTGGGGTGGGGGGGATAATGATGCGAGAGAAACACAGCAGTGGATCCCCAGTCCACCCACACTGTTCAGCACAGCACAGCAGCACTGCACTTTTGTCATGTCTTAGTTTAGAGCCACATGCAAATGCATAAATCTTTCATCTTAGACAGTGCTCTCACTAAGAAGTCCACGCAGACCATTTTGTTCCCTTGAAAATAACAGGCAATAGAAAATAGGAAGGAATTTACTGTATTTATCTGCACACGCACAAACACAACTTAATTATTTGCTCTAAAACTGAATAGCGCCAAGTGCCCAATCACTCATGTCACTTTACTGAATGACTTTGTGTGTTTGTGTATTTGTGTGAGCTTTATATTTTTGCTGGGGCGTGGAATAAGAATGGTAACCCTGTCACAGCTATTGCTCACAGGAGTCAATATGTTGTCAACATCTTTATACGCTGTGTCAACAAGTCTGGCGTCTGTCTGGTGAAAACAGAAGTGACAGGACGATGACGGCCACCCACCGACTTTTAGTTTGGTTTTCGGATTGACAGGAGTTTTCACTATGAGCTTCACAAGTACAGTCAAATTCGTACTGAACACCCGTCCACTTCCATTTTCTGTGTCGACACATGGCTACTGATGAATTAATGTTTCACTTTTAAATGAATAGACAGATGGGTCAAAAGACTCCAGTGGTGCTATTTCAGCATAATGTGGAATATGTGCGCTGTCACTTTGCATAACTGCTGATAATGAGGGATTTGTGGCTCTGCATCAGCATGGAAATGGAGACTTTAAGTCTTATTTACAGACACTTGTAATGCACAATCTTGTCACAAAGTCAAAAAGGGGAAATTTGGCTGCTTGTTCTCAGTGTTTTATTGAAATGGTCGTTATTCTCTGGCCTGAAACAAGTTGCTACCTCTGCCTTTCTTGTTTTACAAGAGTCCCTTGCCTTGAAACTTTTGTATAATGTTCAATGACAAATTTCCTTGAAAATGAAAAACTGGAGGGAGATAAAATTCCCTTCTGGCTGAAAACTAAGGAAAAGGTGCCGTGGCCTTTCATCTAAAAGCCGTGAGTTCTGTGCTAGATACAAAAGACAACATGCTCCCAAAAGTGTTTGGGACATATGCTCCCGGTGCTTTTCTCTACCCTTTTTATAGCCGGAGCTATTAAAGTACTTAATTCCCATGCCAAGTGTCGTCAGACTCCCCCTGTCCCATTTCAAAAATGGTATCTCCATTTGTGCTCATGAACTACTGAATGCAGTGCCAAGGTGAATAGACTTGTAAAATGCAGCCGTTCATTCTCTGCCGGCATTGTGGGGCGGTGGATATGACCTCATCAACAATGCAGAGCTCATGTATAAAACAAGGTGCAACCATTGTTCCTATTAATGCCATTCCACATTCTCTGCTGCGAGGTAGATCTCTTGTTGAGTGACATCTGCAGTAACACACTACCTCGCACACACTGTGCAGTCATGAGCATGATATTATTAAGTGACGTGGCCACACCATTGACAGGCTTGAGAGCTTGTGCAATTGCACATTTGAAAAACTCATTTTCACACACTCAATGTTTCAGGTGTCTGCCGCCCTCTCTAAGCTAATTAGTGAAATCTTCTGGGCTCTGCTTGAGACAGGCTGCTGCACACTGAGAGCAGATGGGGACCGTATGATGCTTTGGCTGACCTGTTTATCCTCTTTACATCTCCTGTTGTTGTCCACTGTGAAAGAGAAAGGCATTACTTTTAACCTGAGGAGGTATGCGCTCATTTTAAACACCAGTCAATTTCCGATATTAGAGTGCAGCTGAGAGCCCACATGACTAGTCGTGTTATGAATGTGAAAATCCTTCCCTCCAGTGGCCACCATGCAGCCATGATGATGCATAGGAAGCAGGTGAGGAAGGGCTTTATTGGTCAGTGGGGAAACTTGCCTCCCCATTCCTAATTATCACAAAGGTTCAAGATGTAGGTCATGGTGTTTGGAGGAGCAGACACACACACTCTGTTCCTTTGTGTGGTTCTTGTAGGCCACAACCTAGGTAGTGGTCTATGTTTTTCTCTTAATAGAAGAGCTGCTGTACCCTGCCACACCAGTGTCTCACACTTTTCTATTCCACTGTCCGTCCTGCTGCTCTTGCTCCCTCTCACTCTGTGCAGGTAGCGCCGGCACCTCCGTTGTGTTCAACAAGAATGGCGATGCTCCAGGGCGCTACGACCTGTTCCAGTTTCAGATGACCAATTCCTCCACCCCAGAGTATAAGATGGTAGGACAGTGGGTGGAGACCCTCCAGCTCAGGGTATGACAGCTTTGTGATACTAAAAACACACAAACAGCGACAGACACCCACTTATGAATGTTGTTTGCATGCTTGTATCCAGAAAGCATATCCACAATCAGCAAGAGATTCACCAGCATGGAGATTTTTTTCTAAAATTGAAATCTCTTATGTGACAAGGGGTTACACATTATTTGCATCTCAAATATGGAGAGAGCTCAGGTGCAGGTGTGTTTTACTTTCACTCTAATTGATGTATTTTAGGTGCAGAGGATGAATCTGTTTGTGCAATTTAGCAAGAAAAAGAAAGTGTTACTCTTCACACTGCAGATAAATCTTTCAAAATTCTTCAGCCGTAACATGTTCCTCAAATAAACATGTTCACACACTCATCTTAGTTGATGTGTTGCCTACTAATGTAATCCAATAGTTTAACATATTCTTTATTCATACATAAAAACACTGAGACTTTGTTTAATAAAACTGGTTTTTATTGTTTTATTAACATTGATTTGCTTAAAGGTAATCAGTGTCCCAACAGCTGCTTTTAAGATGAGAAAAAACACACAATTAATCCAACAGAAGATTTTAAAATCAGAGTGTGAAGGGGGATGAAAGATGGTAATTTTAGTCTGTCATATTTTGGATGCTATTACAAGGTTTGATGTGTTTCTACTTGTAAAAGGATGTTTGGGCAGGACTCAAACATCAATAGGGACTTGATCTCAGAAGAAAGGCGAAAGGAAACAGAGATGTTCGCTCCTGGAGATCACTCTTCTACCACTGCATAGGTTGGAGGACAGACGGTGCAGGAGAGTGGGAGGAAGAGAAAGAACATGTTTTTAACCCAAGTGTCAGTCCGTATATGTTCAGTCTTTGGCAGCAGAGAGCTGCTGAAGATGTTGATGTTGTTAGGAACTGACAACTAAATACCCACCTCCCCTGGTGCTCAGGAGCTTTTCCGCAGCTTTTACTGTACACGACGAGACTCAAAGTCCATGATCACATTTCATCTGAAGGAATTTAAGGTAAACCCCGGAGTATACGATCAATCAAGTGAAAAGCTCTTGCTTGTTTACAAGAAAACAGAACCATTTATTGTAAAACTATGTGCAAGTGCAATTTCTTTACATTTTTGACACATGGAAAGCTAGTAGAACCCAAGGGAAAACACCAGATGAGGCATTTTTCATCTCATGGAGTCTTTGAATAACTTTTATTGACGAGAAAAAAAAAAACAGTCTAATGTTAGTGGTAATGGCACACCTGACATGAAATTACCCATACTGAATGACTGGATGAAACCTGAGCTAAAAACTTGTCTGCATTTCTATGTAACAAAAAAACATGGCATTTACATAAAGATGAGTTAACATTTGCATAATGTCTCTCTGGATCACAAGAATTAAACACAGCCGGACGGATTTGATAGCACAGGTGGAACAATGTCTGTTGCAGGGATTTGTGTTTCATTCTGTTTAAGTGTGATTACAAATAAAATGATGTTACAATAAAATTATATTCCAATGCAATAGGTATTACATTGTCCACCAACAACACATAAAGAGGAATCTGATTTAAAGGTCACCCTGAGATGAGTATCCTGATCACTGGGGGAAAAAAAGTTCAATGTAATGTTGTTCTGGCTCACAAAAGCTCAAATTATCTGTAAAATTAACAACTGTAGCAAAACCCAAATGAAAACTATAGCAACCGTACGAGTCCAAGGTGTCAAAAATCTTGCTTCTGGTCTCCATGGAAACAGAGCTGTTGGTCTCATTACTGCTTCCACACTGGGTGTAATCGGGAGGTTTTCCAGAGAGCACCATTCATTGTCCAAATAACAAATGGCACCTTCATGCCCCCAGATAAATGGCAGATGATAATCTGCCGAGACACCACAGAAACAACGCATTTATCATACAGGTACACACAGCACAAACAAACTGCAGATCTGTGTGTGTGTGTGTGTGTGTGTGTATGTGTTTGCTGCAGCTCTGTATGTGCAATTATTGGCAATTGGCACATTTGGAAGAGGCTATACTATTTGTATTCTTAGCTGGACTCACGTTCTGTGTGATGGTATTTGTACTTGGTGATGTGTTTGTGAAGGCATGACTACTGCCCTCTAAGATTACCTAGATCTTGTTTGTTGTTTAGTAATTAATTCACATAACATCAATTAGAAAAAAAAAACCCATTCATGAACGTTTCATACCATAATGTTGTGATTTTTTTATCTCAAAATCTCAAAACACTTTTTAAATTTGTGATACCAGTAGCTTTAGTAGACAATTTGAAAAAAATGTGTTATATTTTATTACTTTTTGTCTGTTGAACAGTTAAGTTGCTTTTGGTTGATCATCTGCTGCCATACATTACTGAGAAACTGCCTTAACCATGTTGGTGCATCTTTAATCTTGTGCTCGGTGCGTGGTGCTTTTAAAGCCACGGATCAGTACACTTTCATAATTAATCAAAAGATCAGCTCGGAGTTCTATGAAAGCTTTTTTAGCAACCTAACAAAATATGTAAGAGCACTAAAACAAATTTAAGACTAAGTTGTATGTTGAACCTACAGCTGGAGCTTAGATCACCACAGCACTCCGCTGTGTTTTTGGGTTGGATTCCCAGATAGTTCTTCACTGTATACTGCACTTTTCATTTTGATGACAAGATCATAAATAGAAATAGCTCTGCAAAGTCTAAAGGAGGCATTTTGCAATCCCAAATCCCATTCTCCTTCCCTCTCATCACATATTTCATACCTCACTGACTCCTGTATTAAAACATAATGTCTTTTGCATTTCACATTGCTTTATTTTTATTTCACTGAACAAAGGTAAGCTCTGTTGCCATGGTGATTTCAATTACTTTCAAGTATTAGAAAAGGCAATCCCTCTAAGAAATTGGCAAGAAAGATGCTGCACTTGTATTAGACTAATCTTTTTTTTTTTTTTTTATGACCATGCTGGATTTTTCTTTCTTTCTTTTTTTTTTATAAGGTATTTGCTCAGATTGCATTGCATGTTTTTGCCAAGAAAGTCAGGTGAGATTCTTCACTATGCACATGGTGTCTTATATTCGGCTTATCTGTGTGTTGCTAACCTTCTCTTCCTGCACTGTATGTCATCTCTTTCCCAGCTGGAGGAGCTTCAGTGGCCAGATGGGGAGCAGGAGGTGCCGATCTCTGTGTGCAGTCTGCCCTGCAAAACTGGAGAAAGGAAGAAGAGGGTAAAGGGCATGCCATGCTGCTGGCACTGTGAACTGTGTGATGGCTACCAGTACCAGTACGATGAGACTTCCTGTAGGTTGTGTGCTTATAATATGAGACCCAACCCCAACAGAACCGCCTGCCAGCCCATCCCCATTGTCAAACTGGAGTGGCACTCCCCCTGGGCAATAATCCCCGTCTTCCTAGCCATGCTTGGCATCATCGCCACCATCTTCGTCATGGCAACCTTCATTCGCTACAATGACACACCCATCGTGCGGGCATCAGGCCGGGAGCTGAGCTACGTGCTGCTAACGGGTATCTTTCTGTGTTACATCATCACTTTCCTCATGATCGCCAAGCCTGATGTGGCCGTGTGTGCCTTCAGGAGGATCTTCCTGGGCCTGGGCATGTGCATCAGCTACGCCGCTCTGCTCACCAAGACCAACCGCATCTATCGGATCTTCGAGCAGGGCAAGCAGACGGTCACAGCCCCGCGTTTCATCAGCCCCACCTCGCAGATCGCCATCACCTCCAGTCTGATCTGCGTGCAGTTGCTGGGCGTGCTAGTGTGGTTCGCAGTGGACCCACCAAACACCATTGTCGATTATGATGAGCAGAAAACCATTAACCCCATGCTCGCCCGGGGCGTGCTGAAGTGTGACATCACAGACCTACAGATAATCTGCTCACTGGGCTACAGCATCCTGTTGATGGTGACCTGCACCATCTACGCCATCAAGACAAGGGACGTACCAGAAGACTTCAATGAGGCCAAGCCCATTGGCTTCACCATGTACACCACATGCATAGTCTGGCTGGCCTTCATCCCGATTTTCTTTGGCACAGCCCAGTCGGCAGAGAAGGTGAGTCATTTCTTCCTCTTTTGCACTCTCTCTCTCTCTCTCTCTCTCTCTCTCTCTCTCTCACCCTCTCTCTCACCCTCTCTCTCTCTGTCACCACCTTTCTCTTTGTCCGGCTCTCTCTTTCCTCTTCACTTCCATACCTTCGGCCTTGTTTTTATCTTGTCCAAACATGCACACATGCATATTTGTGCAAACACAAAATGAAAATGCAACCAGTACAACAAAGGGAGTAGACCAACACACACAAACACATTAAGAAACTGTACAAATCATTGCTTCATTTTCCTTTGAGTTCATATTCACATGATTTTGATGCGCATGGAAACCCACACTCGGACCACTACAGACAGAAACAGGCACATCAAGGCGGAGGAAGAGTTGATGTTAAGCACCAAGAATCCTGAAATGCCTGAGGAGTGATACGGGGGGGGGGTGCCGGCACCTCCAGATGCCATTATCTTAGCTCTTATGCCTAAGGCTCAACATATAGTATAGTGTAAAGTAGATCCTCACTCTAGAGAGAGAAAGAGACAAACGGGTTGAGGAGGTGGAGGAAGAGGAGGATGAGGTGCTTGGGGAGGAGGAGGAGGAAGGCAGGAAGAAATGGGGGGGTAAATAGAAGTTTGATACAACACATTCCATCTCCTGACAGCTGCGCTCCACTCAACAAAGCATTTGACATTGGGTGCTACTGGAGTTGATTGAGAATATGACACTTTGACCTTCTGTGCTAGTCATTGCTTATCTAGCCAGCACTGGGTGGAATACAGATGCATTCATCTGCTGGACTCATGAGCTGCGCGTGCTGCTTGGCAGGCCATGTGTGCAAGACAGAGCGGCGGGGAAGTTTTCCTCTGACAGAATATCGATGCTGACAGGAAAGTGTTACTCCTAACCTTTTGAGAGGCACACCGTTCAATATCCTTCCTGCTAAGCTACCGCATGAGATGGATCAGAAAGTGATTTTCCTCATCTCAATTTGCTGCTGATTTCATAGATGAATTACACCCTCAGCAGCGATTAGGAGTTCATTATGTTACTCGCGGCGACTGGCGAGGCAGTAATGTGTTTATCTTTCCCCTTTATGCAGTTAACTCTTTCTTTGCGCCGGCTCCTGCCTTACACTCACCTCCAGCTCACATCACACAATCCTGATGTAATGTTCTTTGTGGGTGCATCTCTGCATCACTCCCCAGCCACTGCTGGTGAGAAGTGCCTTTGCATGTCCCGATAACATCCTTTGCGAAAGCAGCAGAGTATGTTGTTAAGGTGAACTGAAGCGATGTCATCCATCATTTCAGCTTACTTATGCCCAAGTTTACAACACGCCTTCCTCACATCTGTTTCTCCTAAGCCTGTTTTCACTGGCTCATACGAGTCCTGCATAAATACTTCACTAAAAACAGCAGCAACTGTAAAAAAATACATAGTGAAAAATAGTGTCATTAGGTGATGGATAAGATACTGTTCTTGCTTGTGTGTAGATCTGTACATGAATAAACCAGTGGAGGCTAAATGTGATGCTTCAACCCTACTTAAAGGACCTTGCCCTGTGGTGTTGTTATGTGCAGATGTGGCTGAACACCCACACGGATTTGAGTCATTTCTTGCACCGCAGGTTGTCCTATATCAAATATCAAAAGATTTACAAAAACAGAGATGATATTATGCCAGGTGCTGATAATGTTTGACTTAATGTTGTTTTGTCACATAGTACAAGCAGAAGTTGTCACTGCATTGTGTGGCATTTCTTTAACTAAACACCATTTAGATGTCCTTCTTTTCCACACCTGTGAACTCCAAAACTCATGTTGAGGGAAGCCATGTGAAAACAGTAACAAAAGATCACACCCCACCCCCTTCCGCCTCCCATGCACCTGCATGTGCTCAGTCAACTACTCAGCACTCTCAAGTTAATGACAGTGAGAATCACCAGCATCCAAATTCACCTGCCCTCAGGCCGAGAGATCGGCCGACTTCTGAAACATACTCCAGGCCTGCGAGTCACATCAAACAAGACTTTTGAACAACTAGACATCGTAGAAATGTGTAAAATGGTGTTCACAGACTCTAAATGTAAAGGGATGCTGTCAGTGAACATGAGAATTCTTTTACTCTGTAACATCTTTCACCACAAACCAAGACATTTACAGATACAGTTCAGAAGAGTGGGATGATGGTATAATGAAACACCTCCCCCTGAGGCTCAGAAACTTTCTAGTAATACACCCACAAAGATTTGGCCACACTTTAAGGAGAATTTCTAGTCATGAAAAGTCACATAGCACACTATAAAACTCACATGATAAATTAATAAATTTGACATACTGAACCTCAATACATGTCTGGAAACCACTTAGGCTCTTTTAAGATGTTTCTTGTACCCGCATGAACTTCCTGAGGATGGTCTGTGCTGTCAGGTGTCATTAGTAATGACTTACTATGCTTTGCAAAAATGTTCTCATTCCATCTTTCAACAGGAAAAATGAAAATTGAAACTTCTAATCCCCCTGTGTCTCTGCAAACAATTGCACTTGACAGGAGTTAGACTCGACTCTTGGCGGAAATGTTGAAGCTTTTTTTATAATAATGTGAAAGTCTTCTGCCTATCATTTGTGTTGTGCTTGAAACCTTGGGCTGATTATAATACCAGAGGCAGGCTTCAGGCAAAAAGACTACAGCTGGTCAAGTGCACTGGAAAAACAAAAAAAAAAGGCTGTGGTGGTTTTTATTTTAAAAAATACATGGTGAACATCCCTCAAGATGAAGAAGATACCATGACCACCTGCCTGAATTTATTTATCAAGCACTGGGGAAAGTGTAACATTGCTGTTTTACACCACTCACAGCTGCAAAGTGGAAGTTGCAATGACGTGTTTTCACTTGTTGTTTAAAGTATCGGACACAGGCTAAACCTGGAGTGCCGAAAAGTGGCTACAGCTCTTTGTAGGTTTTAGGTCAAGTTTACAAAGATACTAGGGCTCACATGATTAAACAAGAAAGAAAGAAAGAAATCTATGGATGAGTGACAAGTTGAGGGGAAAGTCTGGAAAATGAGTGGAGAAGCAGGATGACAATGTCTCCATCCATAGGGCACAAGGGGTCACTGACTCTTTATGATTGAGACAGTGATGTGAGTCAGATGCAATGGCCCTCACAGTCACTTATAGCCCAGTACTTTATGATCACACTTCATGTTGCTTTTGTCCCTCACTGCATATTTCATTGAATTAATCTGAGTTCAGGGTGTAAGATAATAATATATACACTGGGCATGAAGAGCAGGGTTTTTGGGGGTGTTTTAGCTGAAAGATTTAGGACATATAATTGATAATGTCACCTTTATTAATGTGCGATTTAATTTGTGAACATATATCTCATTTATACAATGCAATAAAATGCTGACTGTATCCAGATGAGGAGAATGCCAGGAATAATAATTATAAGTTTTTTCAAATACAGGTCCATCAGAATAACCTTGCCCCAAGTCATAATGGGACCACAGTTTGTATTTAGTGATCAAAGTTTAATTTGACTGTGGAAGTCACTGGTTCTGACACTCATGTAAAACTCAATTTTCCATGTTCTAAAAAAAGCGTAACATCTTGAGGACACTGCTTTCTGCAGACACAGCATGTGTTCTCCCCTGCACCACCACAACAGTGTCTAGGCTTTCATCAAAACAGTGTCTCTGGATCCCTCTGGAGATCTCCTAAGTTTTGTTCAAGGTCTGTTCAGTCAGGTATGAACCCAACCCCCCCCCCCCCCCCAAGATGTTTGATAAATATAGGCTGTATTTAGAGCAATTAAGGAAACAAAGGCAGGTGGTATGTTTTTATAGCCTCTGAATCTATTAGGCCACAAGCGGGGACCTCCTGTGCTAAGTCAAAATGGAGGGAAGACCATCCGCACAGAAAGCGGTGTCTCCAATACGGAACAGGGCTTTGCAGTACAAAGCCAGACAGAGTTATTCATGACATGAGCCGGGCTAGAAAGTAGGCCACCCAAAAGAACAAGAGACATCCAGGTAGTTGAGAGGAGACTGCAAATCCTCTGGATCCATTATTGAAGGCATTCTCTAATGGGGCAGAGAGCATCCTAATTGTCACTTACTGAATCAAGTCCTCATCGCTGTGTGCATTTATAGTCCTGAACCATACCCAACTAAATTGCCTTTGCAGTAAGTATATCCCTGGTGGGTATAATTATGAAAATTACCCTCAACAGCCTTTTGTCTAAACAGAGGACATGTCATTTGTTGTGGCTGGATGTTGGCATTTGACTTGTCAATGAGATGTAAAATTCAAAATCAAGCGTTTGATTCCTGATGAGGACGTTAATAAATCATTACTGCGGCTATAAATAGGTAGTTGCCAAGTGGTTGTGAAAATGACTTCATGTATTTATTTATGTTAAAGCAACAAGAATTAATTATGAATGTTCTGTGACAAGCTAAACATTCGAGTGGTGGGTGAGGGGGGCTACGAATTTGGGTCAAGCTCATAGAGAGGCACAAAGAAAAGCCCTGTCTCGGTGATTAGAGACAGTAAGAAAAAGGATTTGTGTGTGTGTGTGTGTGTGTGTGTGTGTGTGTGTGTGTGTGCGTGCGCGCGCGTGCATGTGCTCGTGCTCGTGTGCGCTCACGTAGCTGCATTAGTGGGAGTAAAATCTCACATACCTACACATGTTTTCTGTGTGTGCGTGCGTGTGTGTGTGATGAGTATGAGTGCCTAATATTTATTGTGTGCATGCTCTCCTGCGTGGTCAATAAATCAGTTCTGATAGGGTCAGCAATGCAGCATCTAAGGTATCAGAATCTCATTAAAAGCTTATTCCAGTCATGTGTAGTTGCTCGCACCAAACTCTGTAGTGTTGCTATGGATACCAGACAGGTTACCAACTACCAAACATGGAAACACAGCACAGGGCGGAGATTCTCCGGTGATTATATCTGACGCCATGTGTACTTCTCGCAATGCTTTGATCACTTGCCCCAATATCTGATCATAAAGGCTGCAAATTCACAGCTCCGAAGGCACAGCAACATATCTGTTCACACACGGGCTTCAAGTGACACAGGACAGCGTGCGCTGAGAGCATTGTGATATTCATACAGTTATTAATGCATGGCACACCAGCCAGATGACTGCCTCTGATGCTGCTCCACAGAGAAACGGGAGGCGATGGAGGGAGAAAGAGGCAGTTGAGTGTACTGACATGTTGATGATATCAGGCGTCTGAATGATTGGTGGAGATTGAAAGACAAAAGCATGACTAGCATGTAAATGAGTCCGTCTTGTATGAAAGAAATTACCATTAGTTGTGCTATTTACCAAGAAAAACTGTATGCAAATGGTGACATTTCTCTCTCTCAGTGAATCGCTGAGCATTTTGCTGCTCTGCAGATACTACCCTGTGGTGGCTAATGTGTTTACAGTTGTATCCTCTCCCCATCCACATTATCAGTGGCTGACTGGAAGGCATCATGTACTGTAAGTGACATCTGATGCTTTCAAGTGCTGTGGATTAGTGAGGAGGCTTGGGTGATGTGCTCTTGAAACAATAATGTCCCCCTCTTGAAATGATTCTTTCTCCTCCAAGACCCTTAAATGAAACAAGAGCCTCTTTCCTGTCGGTTGAATTACTGACTTCGCTACCTCTAAGTGAAATCACTACCTTTTAATGAGGTCACCATATAAAATTCATGTTAACCTGAATCATAGCAGGATCTGGGTTACGTAAGTTCACAATTACAGTTGACAATATGACAAAGGTGTTGTGTAACATCAGAAACAAAATGTCATGGAAAGAGAAAGTGGCAGTGTAAGGCTCACATGAATGGCAGCCTTATGAATGATCTCACCACTTAACGCTGTGAGAGCCTTTCATGGGCTGCACTTCACTGTAAGAAGAGTGGCACAAAAACAAATGCAGACCTGCTGTACACCGCAGATACAGTGTTCTTAGTCCGTACTTAGTCTGTTGTTGTGTATTACATTAACATGGGCCTTGTTAGAGGCACTGATAGTGGAGGAATAAGCAGCTGAGGAGCTGTAGATTGGTCTGTTGAACGAATGAGTGGTGAGATAAAACATCTCATAGGACAGCACCACAACGTGTCACAGTCATTTTCTGCTCATGTAGTCGAGGGTCCAAGTGAGTAGACTGGTAAAAAAAAAAAAAAACAGCTTTGATAAAGACACGGTGATGCTTCTCCTATTGTCATTAGTAGGCTTGAACCGTCTTTGATTTGAGTGAGTAGCTGCGGGTCAGGCTTTAATAAATGCTGTTGGATTATGTTGCCATGCGCATGGCTGCTCCTTTCCCCACAGCTAAACACAGCAAATATGCAGACCACCCTCATACTGTATCTGATAGAAATGTTAGGTCATCAAAACAAGAATTTTATCACTGAATTAAAGTGTCATCTCTCTTATCAGGAAGTTTTGTGCTACACTTCATCAAACAAACACATCCCCTAATGATGTAGGTCCCTGTGTCAGATT
The DNA here is from genome assembly GCA_021432705.1 of Caranx ignobilis. NCBI lineage: Eukaryota > Metazoa > Chordata > Actinopteri > Carangiformes > Carangidae > Caranx > Caranx ignobilis. The sequence continues at coordinate 69,067,426 of MU269985.1, forward strand.
TTTGTTCACTCTGGGAATGAATGAAAAACTGTCAAACAATGAACTTTTTTGCTGGATGCTCATATCTTGTTATCAGGCAGTGGTTATTATTAGGTTTTGCCTCATCACTGTGCTCAGCAGTGTGACTGTTCTGTCATTGGCCACAGATGTTTACCCATTAAAGCCGTCTTGTCCCTCATTTTTCTTTATGAGGGTATAAATGTGCCTCCTGATTTATTTATCTGCCTTACGGAGATCAAATGAGTCAAATCGAAACCCATACCACAAACAAAGGTCCACTTATGTGATGTTTTCTGCTTTTCTAGTCCGTATTAAAAACATTACTTATCCCTCTGTGCTTTCCTTCCAGCTGTACATTCAGACGACCACCCTGACCATTTCCATGAACCTCAGTGCCTCAGTAGCACTGGGCATGCTCTACATGCCCAAGGTGTACATCATTATCTTCCACCCTGAGCTGAACGTACAGAAGAGGAAGCGTAGCTTCAAGGCTGTGGTCACAGCTGCCACAATGTCGTCACGTCTGTCCCAGAAGCCCAATGAACGGCCCAACGGAGAGGCTAAGACTGAGCTGTGTGAGAACCCTGCTGCTGACCCCATGAGTAAGTGTCCCAGTGAGACAATCGCAAAGCCTCAGAGCCGCACCATACATACGCACCATGAACCACGCTCTTTCAATTTTATATGAGATCACAAGTCTAAAAAGACGACTTCTAGTCAAAATGAATTCATTTTTTAATATCGAATAAAGTCATAACAGTATTTAGTTCTAACTACAGCAGTGTTTCTTGTATTATCATTCATTGTCTGATTACACACTAGAGTACATTTACGGGAAGTAAACTTGTTGACAAATGCATTCATAAACACTTCTGCTTATAGCTACATTAAAGTGTTATAAACTATTTATTAGACTACTTAAAATGGTTTATAGCACTGTAATGTAGTAGCTATGCATCTGTACAACTTCTAGTGTTAGATACTTATGCACTATTTTACTAAATCTTTCACTAATTCTGTTTACTATTTTAAAACTACATTCATTAGTTATTTAGTATTTCATTATAAAAACAACATATGAACACCATTATATACATTTGGTCAGACATAAATTAAATCTGTTAACATATGAAAAGTAGCATCACATACATACATATGAATATGAAGTATTTGTGTCTTTCAGCAGGCACAGTCACCCTGTCCAGTTCATTTTTCAATGAGTTAATAAAGCTTATGGAGATTAGTTCATGATTTAGACCACAAAGACCCAGGAGTTAAGATCTCTCTCTATATATAGACATATATATCTGCAGAGCCGTTGAGATGTCTCTCTATTCTTTCCCATATCTTTCACACGTTTCCTTTCATCGCCAGAAAGTCTCATTCCAGCAATTTAATTGGGTAGCTACTGGATAAAAAGTATCTATAATGTCCTATAGAATGGACCCAGTTATCTTGTTTCCCGATAAATGCCTGGACCTTTAGCCCAAGTGCACAGCAGAGAGCAGGAGTGAAGACGTAGACTTGCTCTGTGAAGAGATTTGAAGAAGCAGGGCTTTGTCGCCGGGAATGGAGAGAGATAATCTGTCTCTGTAGCTGTGTTACTCATACCACCCTTCATCAGAAACAGTAAGCATGATCCTGTTAGCAAAGATAATACTGGGTATTAGTGCGTGAGTGGGGGAAGCCTACATTCCTCCATGGTAAGGTGGTGTACTGTTTGTTTTAGGTGAGCAACACCGGCTCTAAAAATGGTTTTAGAGAGCAAAAACCACAATGCTTCATTTTAGCCTGGTGTTGCTATGGAGTCAGGATGAAGACAGAGATGATTGACGGCTCATGCAAATCACACATCAGAGGCTTCGAAGGCTTCCTCTCCCGCAATGCCTGTAATCACATAGAGTGATCATGGCACCCACAGGTGTGCCAGCCCCTCAAACCCTCTTTGAATCCTGCCTATGAGATGACAGATTTTCCTGGGAATTTCTCCAAACACCCAACAGTTGTCACGCTCATCTGTCATGAGCCGAATGAGCTTGTGTACGTGTGTACATGTGCAACTGCGAGGGTTCGTCTGTGTGTGCGCAGTTTTTCAGTGTGTGTGTATCAGTGTGTGACTGCATGTGTGAGTTACGCACATATAAGTCAGAGAGATGATGCAAGTGTATCAGGGGACTGGGAACACATCCTTGCCAGTCACACATGTGGCTCATCGGGCATATACATATTCTGCATATTGGGTGAAACCTTAACATCTGTCGCAGCAGCACATCAAAAGTCCCCAAGCAGGGCACGCGGTCTCTGGGAGGCCCTCCCAAAAGTGCACCATGTCATCTGTTCTGTGTGTCTCTCACCTTCTGTCTCTCCTACATGAATGTCTTCTCGCCTTCTCTCTCCTCCCCGCGCACTCTCTCCTCTTCTTGCCCTTCTTTTTTAGCGACAGTGGAAGTGACATTTATTAATGGCAAATTTATGTGCATGACCGCCCCGAAACCTGAACTGTGCCTCGACCATCCCTGGAGACTGTCCGTCAATTTCTGTAACCATCAGAGCGCCAAATACCTCCCTTTCAGGGTCCATCAGCTCTGTATGAGATGACTCGGAGTGATTTATAGGATTAAGAGCATTAAGAGCTCTGCAGATTTCCATTGGTATTGATACAGTGTAATATCTTCATGATTGCGCCTCTCAGATGGCAGCATTTCCCCCTGTAATTCGGATACACTGAAACGTTTTGCTGTCCTGTTCTATTTTTTCAGATATAAATTAACCAAAACAGGCACATGTGGATGCAATCATGCTTTCACAAGGAGTTCATTTCATTAACAGTGAACGCCATGGCAGGGAAACACAGCCTGTCGAACAGCAGGGCGAAATAAGAAAAGTTATATGATTAAAAATGTAGATAGCAAAGGTAAATAGGTAGATGTGTTAATCCCAGAGAAGTAAACACACACACACACAGACACAGATACACCCACAGCAGTTTCTCCAAAACGATTGCTCTTTCTGAAGACTGTTTATGGTTACCAGCAAGACTCTGTTGTACATTTACTAATGTTTTATTCATCATACTTGCTGGCCAAGACTACAAAATGCAGCTGTAAAGAAATGGTGCGACTTTAATTGCATAGCCCATGGGAGTTGGTCGGCATAGCAACATTAAAGCAGCAGAATAGGAATTTATAGCAAAGTCTGTGATGAAGAAAATGCATATTCACCTTCTCCAGGATACAGACGGTACAAAGTACATACAGATATACACATCCTTGAACTTTGCTATTGGCCCTCTGACTATATAGACATTTTTTTTTCTTATTTGTCACCACATCCTGGCCAGATATCAGCCTAATGCAAAGACCAACCTCGACTTCAGACTCAATTCCTGCCTGGGTAAAAAGCTGTTTAAAAAAGTCATGCAAGCCAGAATGACCTCGGTTCACAAAAAACGCCCTCACTCCGAAGGTTTGGAACTCAAATTGGTTATCATAATGACACAGACACAGTATGAGAGAGCACACAAACACACATTCTCGCACACACACACAGCACCCAGGCACTCAGCCACATTCAGATACGTTTCCATGGCAATCCAGACTGGGATCACATTGCGTGCTGTAGCATTTGTTCGGTGCCCACTTGTGTGGTGTTTGTGTTTTTTATCACTAGTTCTCATCTGAAAATAGAATCTAAGGCTTCACATGGGGGCATTGTGAGTCGAAATGATACACTGGCTCAGAAAATGTTGCTGCTGATTGCACACAGCTGATGATAAAGATGCACGGCACAGACGGACGACTTTCCCACAGCAGTGTGTTTATATGCCTCTGCTTACCCATTTTAGAGATGTGTTTTTTTCTTTGTTTCTCAAACTTAATCTTTTTTTTTTCCACTCTTTTCTCAGGTCAAGCAACCAAGAAAACGTATGTGAGTTACAACAACCTCAGGATCTGATCTGCTTGAAAATGAATGCTGTTTGTCCTTTATCTGTGGTTGAAAAAGCGGAAGGGAGCTAGAGCAGAACAGAGGAAGACAGACAGAGAGAGGGAAAGAGAGCGAGCGTGCAGGCATCCCAGCACCACCTGCAGTACCTATGCACTCCAGGACTGTGTGGATAGCATCCAACCTTCATCCAGACATGATACATGCGTCCTGACAGAAACTAGCACAGCTGTAGGCCAGTGTGGTTGGACCGCCAAAACCAGACTGTAGGATTTAAGCTTGTGACGTGGCCCCCCGTCTCTGTGACAGAGAACAACTTGCCTGCTAAAAAAGGGGGGTCACTGCGAAAGAAGAGAGCTGCAAAAAAAAAAAAGAAGAGGGGACTACGGATCTGCTTTTCAAGATGTTTTCTTTTTGAAATATCATTAAAGCCATATTCTCTTGGGGTTCCCATTATCTGATTTCTGTTTTGTATTGTTTAGAAAGTGATTTTCTTCTGTGCCTCTTTTCTCTTGAAGTTTAATTTAATGACCTTGAACAGCAAGCTCTGCCACATACAGTATTTTTGTTTTAACCAAAATCAACTCAAATCAGTCCCAGATGATTATTATGTTAGAGTGATGGGCATTGTAAGTATATTTTCTTTGTAAATATTTGAGAGTATTTTCATGTTTGGAGTACAAAAATAGATATCCAGTCTTTGTTCAGTTGGATTTGGATGGTAACGAAAAGCACCACAAAGTGTTCACTTTGCATGTGCCAATGTATGTCTGTTATGTTTTGATGTAAACAAAAAAAAGAGAGAAATAAATTCTGAAAATGATAATGAGCTTCAGCATCCACCTGCGCTTTGTTTTCTTTATTAGGGCTAAGCTTTGTTAAATGACAGAATACGATTTTAATCTGTTGTTGAACTGACCCCGTCACCCCTTCACCTCCTCCCCTCCTCTCCAGCACCTCCACACTTCTCCTCTCCACCCACTCCCTCCCCTTTTATCTCCAAGCATGTTTGTTAAACATACTTTAGTACTGGGTTACATTATGTCTAATTATGGTGTGGGGAAACATAAAATTCAGAGCAATCATGCAAGTATGTTGTGATATCTGCTATATAATGAACATGTAATAAAACCATTTTGTTATCTTTTATACGATTAAAGTGGGCAGCATATCATAGTTATTTCTGTGCACATTGCATGTGTGAGCGTGTATGTATGAGTGGGCACGTTTGTGTATCACGGCAGGAGGGAGGGAGGGGGTGGGGGGTACATCAGGTTTATACTGACATCTAAATAAGTAACTATTAATCACTGAGTTGTTTATGGATTTCTGTAAACTGAGCGAAATGCCATGTGCTTGTTTACTGTCTCACCCCATGACATTAGTGAGCTCGCTGAGCAGAGCTGTCATGCAGAGATGAGACGGTGCGAGAGGAGAGGATGTCCACTCTCTGACTCCTCCGCTCCCCTTTTGCTCTCTCTGTCACATCTGTTGTGTCTCTTTCTCGCCGTTGCTCCTTCTAAAGTCTCAGGACCAATCCCCCACATGACTAATACAACATGTCAGATCAATTTGTCCTGCTGATGACCAAGCCTTTACAAGCCAACCGTTCTTTATTTTCCATGCCTGCCTGCGAGCATAATGTTCCTATTTTCAATATTGATTATTATATAAAAACATGAATAGGCCACGCATGAAAGACTTCTGTTTCTGCACCCAGGAAGCATCTCCCTCCAGGCTGGTACACGAGCAGGTGATATATGACCAAGAGCTGCTGATTCCTCTTTTCTTGTTTGTGTTTGTGTGTGTGTGTGTGTGTGTGTGCGTGTGAGAGAAAGAGAGAGAGACACCTTCAGCCACGTAGGCTTTGTGTTGTTTCTCTTTCCATTTGTCTGGCATCTCTCTCAGCTCCTGTGGGACCAGATGGTCTTTACTTCTCATACGCGCAGTCTGTCATTTTCTCTTGCACACAGCCAAGAAAAATCCCACTTATGTCCAATTAAGACTAGCCTCTCCCCCACCAAATTAATTGCCTGTGTCAGTGTCTGTATGCAAGTAATCAGTAGGGGCTGAACAGAGTTTAGATTTGCAGCTCAGCAAAAAGAAAAGAAACATTAAACAAGCAGTAGATTCCTGGCTCTAGATATATAAAGCAAGAAAAGAAAAACTTAAAGAGATCTTTAAAAATCTAAGCATGGCTCGTTCAGGGATGAGTTTTACCTGCCTAGAATAGTGTGAGATATGGTCTGCTCCAGCTCCTAACTCTCAAGGCTCCACTGTGAGGAGCCCACCTGCTCAGTATACACCTGTTTTGTAGGCAGCAGTTTCCTGAGAGAATCGAGTGGGAAAAAACATCAAAGGGAGAAAACTAATCATGGTGGACTGAGAGCAAGGCACACTCCAGCAGGACCTAAATGTTTCAAACTCCAAGGACTGTCAGTCGCAGAGTATTACATGTGGGACATGTGAAGTTGAACAATAAGATTTTTAAAAATGTACACGGTAGCACACTTGCTAAAAGTTCTGACTCTTAAGAGCGGTCTTGTTACAAAGTTGTCAAAACTGTCCTCACCATGTAAGAATTACAAGCCTGCGTGACCCAATTTGGATGACAAGGTGACACCGCTGCTCTGTGAAATGTACATTTTCAGTGTGCACCGCGTGTGACATGTAGAAGTCCCAGCATCAAAGGCTCAGGCTCTTTTTCTATCTGAGTTTTCATGTCACTTTGGTCCAGCTCCGCCTTTGAGGAAAGCCTTCTTTATCTTGTCAGAACTCCTGATGCACTCTTTCACAGACAATTTACTGATGCTGAGTCTAGATTAGCTCTGTTTCATGGCTCCTGGGCCCTGGGCTCTCCTATCTCTCCATAAATGTCCAATTATCCAACTCCAGCCAGAGTGAAACCTTATCTGCTTCCCGTCAGTGACCAACCGAGGCCTGATATAACGCAGGGTGGATAAAGACACTCTTCGCTCTTCTTACCCCCCCCCCCCCCCAGTAGCCGCGTCTTGTTCTCAAAACCTCCTTATGATGCTTTGTGTTTGCCAGCATGTTTCCCACTTCCTCTGCATCCCCTCTGTTCTCCATAGATCAGCCCTGTTACTGTTACATGCACACAGAGAGGCTAGGATTTTTTATAATTAGCTGTACAGTAAGATAGCCGGTGGTTAGACATGAATCATAAAATCCACATCTTCTCATCGGCGCTAATTACCACCTGAAGGAAGAACACGCGAGACTTTAGTGAAGAGGCTCTGCTGTTGAATTTCTATTTGTTTTTCTATGAGTGATCCCAGAACAAGATACAGATACTATTTTTCTTGTGAATAAATTGGTTTGGGGTCATTGGGTGCCATTTCTTATCTGTGGCTCCACAGAGCTACTCCTTGGCCCTTCTTAGGCTGCACTGTGTGTGTGTGCGTGTGTGTGTGTGTGTGTGCGGGCACGTCACAGCGTTATTGCATTTTTAATCAGCGGAAGAGACCAGGCATCATTCTCATCACATTAGTGTCTCCTGGTATTTATTCCTCTCTCTCTCTCTCTCTCTCTTCTGTCTCACCACTTTTACTCCTGGGGGGAGTTGGGTGGGAGGAGAGAATACATTTGAAATTTGCTCACTTGACAGTCGTTAGAGATATGGATTCTGACAGTACACAATTAGCTCAGTCACCTCCTTTATCTTCACTCATCTTTGGCTGGGGGATTTAGTACGTCTTTCCTCTACTGTAATGACTGTTATACCTCTCATGCTGTCGCCCTCCCTGTTCCCCCCCTGCCATCTCCTTGATACCCAAACTTCTAATTCCACCCCCCCACCCCCACCCCAGTTAATGATTATTTGAAAATTACATATCTGACTTCATGGATTTAATCGACTGCTGTGTTATTAAGACGGCTGAGTGAGACGAATGCTCTTCAGGATTCGCAGCTGAGTAGGTGCGCTAATCTGCTGCTTTTCCCCAATTTCCCCTGTCAGAAAAATGCACTCATGGAGAAAGGAAATACAGAGTGCTGGCATTCATCTCCAGAATATGTTGAGTATTTGTTAAGCTTTGGCTGCGCACAAGATGCAGCTCACTTTTCAGAAGCTTGTATGCAATAAAGTAGCACATTTTTAACATTGACTCGCAGGTCAGGTTCACGGCACAAACAAAAGCCAGCTGTGTTTGAACCAGGGCGGATCATGTGTGGCTTAAACAGGAGTTGACAGAGATAAGTGCTGGCTGGCTGTGAAATTTAACTAGAGAGCTAAACCCTTGATTTCAAGGAGCATGGAATAAACAATGCATTTCCTCAGCCCACACAGATCACAGTTATTTCAAAGAAAAGTAAATGCCTGGGAGAGGCAAAATACTGGAATGGAAATGAATAGTTGGGGAAGAGTGATAGAAATCCACATCAAACAAAGATGAAATGAAACTGAAAACCCAAAAGGTACAGAGAATAAATCGCACACCACACTTCTCCGTTTGCTTGTCTGGAAGTAGATTAGCAGAAACAGGTGTCTGGGGTTATGCTTTTACTCGCTGATCCTAATTCAGGCTCATAAATCCTTCACACGAGTCCACCTTTAAAAGCTTAAAATCTACGAGTTTTGCTTTGGGCATTGTGCAGGAAGTGTACAGTCAAATGATTATAAATCAATTCAAAGGCGTGAATTATAGTCTTACCTCGCAAACTACATCACTGAATATTGTGTGCCTCATTTTTCAGTTGGCGGTAGAGTGTGGAGCACTCTCCATTTGATTAAATTCTACCCAAAGGCTGCATCAATTATGTATCTTCACAATGGAGTTAATGGACTGCAATAACAGTTGAAGATGACTTGACTAAATTTCCACATGACATGACAAGAAAAATCTCACTTCAGTAATGTAACCGTCCTGAACAGCTTGTCTGAAATGATAAAAGATCAGGTCTGTTTCCAGCTTATTAAATAAAACCACATTTTCTTTTGTTAATTCCACTCTAATCAGTAAAACATCTTGCCCTCTGACAGATCTCTCTCCACCACGACTTTAATATGAAGTGCATGTCAACCTCTCTGCCACGCATGTAAAACATAGGCTCTTACCTGTGTACAGGATTGTGTGTGTGTGCACTGAATGCATATGTGCGTGAATGTCTCAACTCAGCTTGCAACCCCTCTACCTTGTGATCCAGCTTCTATAAATCTGGTCTCCGGGGTTTCAATCCCATGAGTGGACTCTCACCGCGAACAGAAGGGGCCCACCAAGCCCCGGCTACGTAGCCACTGACCCATCTGGCCATCAGGCCAGCAGGGAGCACAGGAGGACGCAGAGACCAAAGCTCTGCACAAACATCCTGTGCTAACATGAGAGTGGCAGATCACACAATGTCTGAAAAAAGGTAGAAATGGTGTGCAGCAGCAACCACATACTGTGCAATATCCATGTTTTATTTTGAGATGTTGTGTGTTGTCTGACCTGCAAGTAATGACAGAGGGAAAACAGCTTCCATGCACAGTGCTGTATGATGCATGAGTGACAGTGATCCTGCTGCTGCATTGTGTATAATTTAGAGCAAAAAGGGGAGGAGGAAGAAGAAGAAGAAGAAGAAAAAAAGAAATGTTGATTTAGCTGTGATCTTTGCAAGTCAGGCAGAGGTTGTTTTAACATGACATTACAGAGTGTGTGTGTGTGGGGGGGCTCCAACCTGACCTCAGATCTGCTGTTTCCTCTCAACTCTCACATGCAAAGACATGTAAATGTTTCTAATAACCTCTCACATGACAAGTGTCCTCTGCCTTGGCCCTCGGCGCCTTGCAGCAAGCCTCTGCTTCAAAATGATGCTCTCACCATTAACACCAGTGAGAGCAGCCAGTACAAGACAGCATCTGTCATGTCTCCTCCACTAGTTGGTTATGAACACCCCTCCCTCCCACCCACACCACCCCCGAAACCTCTTAGTTCTGTCACGCCTCTGAAAATCCACAGCATACACGCAAATGGGTTAAGACAAAGATTTCCATCCCAGCTCTGGAATGGATCCAATTTATGAGATAAGAGGGAAAATGCAATTAGTCTACACTTTCTAAATCTGTGACTGAATTATGGAGTCTCACAGCTGTTCCAACTTATCTCACTTTCTAATTATGAGTGTGACTTAAGAAAAGGCCGACACATTTATTATCTACGGGAATTAACAGAGGATCACTCCTTTGCTGATGCACTCTTTAACAAATAGCAAACATCACTGATTTCTTCATAGATTCTCGTGTAGGTCACGAACTTAAATCAAACTCAAATGTCTTACAGTTGGATCATGTTGCCGTCACATGTAGTGCCTAATAAATAAAAACTGCAGTTTGCTCACCAGCAGCTTAAGGCTACTTGTTCTTTGTCTACAAAAGACATGATGATCTCATGCACAGGTTATTAATCAGCACCTTTGCCTGGTGTGATGCTACTGCCATCTACTGATACTGCAGTGATCTCTGGTTTGCTCTCCGTTCTCCCCGACGTGCCTTGGAGCATCGCTTCCTCTTCACCCTGTCCCCAAAATATAAGCTCTGTTCAACCACCGCCGACAAGACAACAAAATGTACTTGTGAATACACTTCCTATTCAGTGCTCAAGGCAAACAAGCACGTTATTGTCAGTGGTGAAAGGCATTCACATGAACTCACTTTATTCCCTCACAAGATGGCGCTGTAGTCATTGTTGGTGGGAGGACAAGCTGCAGTCAGGGGAAAGGCGAGGACTTCATCATGATGATAATCAGTGCTGCAACTGAATACAAACACATACATTCAGTGGCATTAACTCCATTGATACTCAATAAGCATAGTCATTACATGACCAGCAGTGACATTTACCGTTTTGAGAGTAAGTGACACATAATCAAAGCAGAAAATGCTCCAAAGGTGTTTCCACAGCTGTTTAGACAATGACAAAAAAATCACAAACAAGTCTTCAAAACAAACAGACAGACAGCTTCAACATGACGGCAGTGATATTATCAGAGGCCACGTCCACGACAGCTTGGAGAAGCCTACACATGGGATCTGTGTACAGGCCTAATACGAATGTCACATGAAAAACAAATCATCTTACCTGCTTTTGATGGCAGAGGGAGAGGCTGGTGATATTTACTGGAGGGAAATGGAGTCTTTACTGAAATGTCTTATTGTTTCCACCATCACATCACAGCTGATTTCTTTACCTTTATTTTTTCTTTCTTTTTCAAGCAAACACCTGGTAACCGTTCAGACTGGGGACAATTCAATAGGAACTGCCTCGGTGCTTATGGAATAATATGAGCAGGTCATGTAATATCACATGACTCCTGCACTTGTGTTCAGTGTTGTGTAACTGTATTTTCTACTGCATGTGTGCAACCGTGGAGCACAGGTGACAATGTGAGCGGAGAAAAGACTATTTGTGCAGATCACAGCATGGTTTACACCACCTGTGCACATTGAAATGACAAAAACCACCCAGAGTGAAATAATTTCAATAGATTCATATTCCGAATGTGTTGACACTCACCATTGCAGCTCTTCTCTCTGATGAGACATTGTGATAACCAAATGTTGATCAAATTATCAGTTTGTGAAAATTGCTTCCAGGCTAGCTACTTAGCAATTTAGCAGGAAAGCTAATTTTTGTCAGCTTGGCTAGCAGGATGCAGAAAGTAGTCAGTCTCCTAAATTGAGAAGTAAAAAACCTCAGGTGTTGTTTTTTTCTTAGATGAATATAATATATTTAAATGACACATATCCTGTGCATACTGTGTGTACCGTTTTAATAACAATGGTTGATTAGTTGGATAATACTGAGAAGCACTTTAAGCTAGTCAGTGTTGTGCTGGTACCAGAAAGATCTGATAAGGATTAGTACAAAAGCAAAAGTACCAACATAGTTTTGCTAAGAAATGCCTTATTAACAAAGGTTTAGCCTAAATGAAGCTGCCAGCGACTGCTGCTTTATTCACTGTCTATCATTTGATAAAGTTTATAACATGTAGGTTAAAATCTGCCTGTATAGGTGTAGCTTTTTTGTTTTATAATAGCACCTCTTTGTGCTCTAATAGTATATTAATCATCATACAACACATTTTTATGGGTTGTATGTAGAATGGAGGATAGGCCTACTCTTGGTTACCTGACAATTTTTCAATTATCCTTCATTTTTATTGTGCTTTCAGCCTAATGGGAAACAGAGTGCCATGTTTCCTGGGCTTTGGACATCTGATGAGGCCTATTACAGAGTTGTATATGTATATAATGTTGTGCTGCCCACCATCATACCCTCTCTGCTATTTCCAGTGCTAAGTAGCAGATCACCTTACCGCCTCCTCAAGCACCAGGGCGCATTCAGAGACTGATTAATTTCTCCTTTTGAATCAAGAAAAAAAAAGTTTGAGTCAATGATACAGAGCTGTGGAAATAATTACCCTCCTGTTTGCAGTGAGAGCTTGGACTGGCATGGCTACAGGCCTAATTAGAATTTGTTACGACCCCAGAAATGATAAACATGCTTAGAAAACACCGGTTTCAATTAGTGTTCTGCCAGGTTTTGAAACAACAAAGAAACAGCAAATACAAAATGTGAACGTGTAGAAATCTGTGGGGCAATTTCAAACAATTGTAAAAAGCAAAACGCGTGTGTTCATTTTTTCGTCTAGTCTTCACTTCAGAAATGAAAGTCAGGAAACGGATTTGGTTTTGCTGTGGTCTTGTGCACAGAGCTGCGAAGCAAACACAACAGCAGCTTTTCAAGTGCAGCACATGAGAAACATCAACAACTTAAAGGTCAGTTCTTCCCATAGGTCTTCATGAGGTTATACATTTTTCATCACATACATTAACTTTCATGCCCAATACATTTTTAATGAGTACAGGAGTGCGGGGGTGATGAGAAAGAGAGACTGGCATGGCATAAAATAGCCTCAAATCCACATTTTGATACACCTTCATTACCTCCCACTGGCTGTTGCTATCGATTAGCTCAAGTCCATTTGTAGATTCAAACTACTCTGATGATCCTTCAAGGAAGAGTATTAATAGAAAGCAGGTCCCTACATACAGAGGATGCACTTTGAGGAGAGTACAGTAGCTTGTTCAGTACTTTACTTCAACACATGGTATAAGATATTAAAGGAAATAAGATTAGAAGGCGCTCACATCAGTGCATTTTAACAATGCCTTGAAATTCCTTTTTTAAAACTTACAGCTGTTTACGGTTTGTAGTCATAACTATCCTTGATAACATTAGAGTACATTACTGTAGTGCACTCCAACCTCAGCTGCACAGAGCTGCTGTCAGTCGACTGAACTTCCACATCAGAAGATGCAACTCTTGTCCGTAATAGGCTGCTGCTACATCACAGGCTCAGTGTCTGACTGAGACTGTCAGAGGTGATTACTCCTCCTGTTAATGTTGGCTACTAGCTGTACATCACACCCTTTTCACAATCCCCAAGAAATACAGGTTTATATAGAGATTCACATGGTCAGCAACCTTTTAATGACAACCGCCTGGGAGATGATGATTGCATTTTGTTTGAATTAAAGTGATTAAAAGTACTTGCCAGAGTGCTACTGTATTAACACCTTCCATCTGTGTTTAATTTTAGTCCTTAATCACTTAATCAGTCAATTATTCCATCAATTAACTGGTTGACATTTAAAACATTTAACATCACACAACAACACTTAATTAGGATTACAAATTGCTCTTGTTGCTTGAAAAATTACAAAATCAATTCCAAAAATAGTTAGTTGATCAACTTATTATAAACTAAGTTCTAGTTTTAAGTGTTTGAAGTAATTTATGTTGCACATTATTCCAGTTTGAAGCCATTGTTTTGTCAATGTAACTGTAACTGTGTCAATAAAAAGCTGAAATCATGTCTGTCATTTATGCAACAAGAGGCGAAATGCCCACGTCCCTGTTTGTACTCTATTAAACTCACTAAGCTGTGTTTAATCACACTATCCAGTGTCACTAATATCTCTTATAATTGAGTCAGTCGCCCACACTTCAGTGATTGCTGGCTAATTGATAAATGATTATTACACTCAATTTGCAACATAACCCACCTCATAATTGCCAATTACGTGGTATGATACCTAAGACTGGTAAGACCAGGCAAATGATGATAACAGAGTTAAAGCACTGACCATGTTTTGCACATACAATCACTACAGCTCACACACAACATGAAGCTAAAACCACTGCAGACACACAAATGCTCCATTTGAAATTAGAGGTGTTTGTGCAGAAAATAACACAGATCACCATTTCCATTTAGTCATGTAGTGCAGCCCCGGCCAACTGACCACCAGTGTGTTTTGTGTGCAGTTTAAGTGTAATTTAACACCAACACAGACTGTCTGGTACAAGGTACACAAGGGGAGAACATCCAGTACCTTGATTAAGTCCTGCAGTAACTTTTCACCAAGTTTATAACAGTGAAGGCATTTCTTTCCAGGACTGTGCAAAAAAAAAAAAAAAAAAAAAAAAAAGTCAAAATCATGTTGTTGGTTGCAGTTTGTCCTGAAGAAGCGCATCTGTCTGAGGTATCAACGAACCAAACCGTTTCTGACCTCTCCCGAATAAGCCATCATAACAGAAGTTCTATACTGAAAGAATTTAAGAGCACATATTAGTCACTGTTATTGATATTTCTCCAGCACAGACCAAAAAAAAAAAAAAGGAAAATAAAATAAAAAAAAACTGCCCACCTAAATGGCACAGAAAGGGAGCAATTCTCTTAAAATATCACACCATCTCTCGAGGGCAGCCTGCTATGTATTTGGTTTATTACAACGCAGGGTGTATAGCTCATGTTATAGCCAAAACCAGCCAACCATTAGAGCCGATGGAGCCTGCTCCTAGAAATTCTGTCAAGATTATGAAATACTATAAAGCAAGACTACAAAAATGCCACAGGTCTTTTGCCACAATGTAATGCACTGTAGATTTATATATCTAATAGGAAAACAAATCTAGAGAGCAGCAGGAGTGCAAGATTCACTTATCTGAATTCAAAAATACCTTTAAATATCTTGTAATTTGCACTTTATACCTCAATTTGTAACAATCCTATGGTGGCTTTGAAAGGTATAATGGCAAATTTTGAGATTACTGTATATTGCCCTCTCATTTCCAAGATAAATTGTGTTTATTAGCCCTTTAATTAACCTAAAAACATAACCCACCTCCTCGATTAAAAGTCATTTTAATCGAGGTAAACATTCTCAATAAGACACAATCTTTGAGGCTTTACAAATAGTATTACATTTTATTAATATATTTTCATAAAACAAGTTTAAGACTGTATCAAAAACTCAGTAAAAACATTAGATTTTTATCCATTTTTTCTTATGGTGATATCAGATATGAAATGTACATAATTCACATATTGTTGTGGTTTCTTTGTTCCCCATCATATTGAGATAATGCATTATTTTTTTGTGATAGGCAAGTAAATGTTCTTTTGTACCCTCACAAACTATAAAGTCTTTTTTTTTTATGATTGTGATCATAAATCTAGACATACAATTAAAAAATAAAATTATTTCCCACTCTTGACCCGCGCCCCCCCACCCCCTCTCCCCGACTAGCTTTACTGATAAAACACTAACATTATGGAGTTGTTTAATTTCACAGGCACACAATTATGTACATCCCCTTGTCCCCATGCCTCATCTGAACTGACAACAGGTGATGCACAAAACATAACAGTGCAACACCTACAGGCAGAGCAGTGATGATACAGTACTCTAAGCCCACCCACCCCACACACCAATAAAACCAACTGAATATAAGACAGTGGATCCACCTCATTGACCGTGTTGCCAACATTATTCTTGCTGTGGACCACAGCATTCCCCTGGCCCCTTCGTTACTGTTGTAGCAACCCCACAAGGTCTGCCTCGTGGCCACAGACATTACCCTGGCAACAGCAAAAACCAGTCATCTCACAGGCAGGTTCAGTGGCACACATTAAGAAAAAAAAAGTCATTATCTGTTTTGTAACTTAATTAGGCTACATCTACAACAGGCGTGATCAGTGTAATGTCCTTTGTGATCAAGTACCAGAGGAATCTCAGTCATGTGGTGAGTTCAAGGATACAAAAAGAATTGTTTTCTCCTTATTGGACTACCACTTACTGTGTTCAATTCTGTGCAAGACACATAGTGCAAGGTTTAACAAGAATTTGCATAAGTGCAAGGTTTGCATGTTATTATCGAGAGGGAGCAAAGCAAAGAAAAGAACAAAGAAAGATCAAAGTCTAAGATACAAACTGATTCCTGTGTAAATAAAGTGTTTCATGCTTTCAGTTTGGCTTTTTGTATTTCATTCCCCTCTAGAAATAACAGGTGCAAAATCTTAGTAAACCTAGCCAAAGGACAGATAAGAGTGATATAGAACTCATAAAGATTAACATTGTGAGGGAGAGCCTCAAGTCTGTTGTCATGGTGACATCTGCTCAAAGGCCCTGTGGGCTTCAGTCTTTCCTGCTTTTTATTATTTTCTATACAATAGAAATAGTACATCATTGAAGATAAAACTGACTCTTCTTGGCAAAAACAGACAAAAAAAAAAGAATATGCAAGAAGTCAAAAGCAGATCTGAAGGACAACAAAAAAGTGTTGGAAATTACAAACTGTCCCCCATCCATTTGCCCTGTGCCAGTAGTAGAATTGTACGATACAGTGTCTTATCCATTGTGGTCAAATATATGGGTATGGTTGCCTTGCGTCTACAAAGTCAAAGCCATTTCATTGAACACATGAAAAATTACTCCTGTAGTAGTTTTCAACAAGCATCCCTACATTGCACCTGCTTTCCAAACTGAAAGCTCCATTGTGCGTTAGGGAGGCACATAGGGGGGTGGTGACCTGTACGCGGTCATGTTCTTGGGGCGGGAGCCTTTGCCCTCTATGGGGACAGTGAATGGTGGTGGGGGCTGGTAAGGAGGGGCATTAGGATCATCATCTTGATAAACAGAATACTCCTCCAGCAGATCCTGGTTAAGCAGGGTACTGTGAGGGCCAGCCATGTTGGGGTACTCTGGTGGGGGAAGTGGGGGCTTTTCCTCCTGAAGGATAAGGGGGATGCTGGAAGATGGGGGTGACTTGGAATCATCCAACTCATCTGCAAATATTATGGGGACTCCTTTCTTGATGAATGTGGCCTGCTCCTCAATGGTCATCTTTCCCTTGCGTTTCTTGCGATAGCAGACCATCGCAATGATTCCAGCGATGAGCAGCAGGGCGGCTACCACAACAGCAGGAATAACAGTGTGTAGGTAAACGTCATCACTGCTCCTACGACCTGTCCCTGGTGAGGGTGTAGCTGTAGGCAGAACAGGTGGCGGCATCTCTCCTGGTGGGATGAACGTGTAGCTCTGGCATTTATTTGTGCCACGGATGGAGATGTTAATGGGTTTAAATTCTGGCTCCATAGCTTTGATGAAGGCTAGTTTTGGTGTCCCTTGGGGGTCCGAGATCCTGTTGCTGAGAACTGTGATCTGGTCCTTGGGACAGGGATTTTGTTGGAGACTGTTATTGGTCCATTCAACCACAATGGAGCCTCTTGTGATGCTTCTCAGCGTCACTGTGCTGCTGTTGCGATCACCAAGAGCATAAGCTAACTTTTTGGTCAAAAGAATCTTCTTATGGACATCATTGCTTAAACTTTTGGGGTCACCATGGAAACGAGCAGCAAACACAACTGATGGTTTGTCATTATTAGACCAACGGTTGACTTGCACCTCAAAAGCATCCATGATGCTCCTCCCGCCCTTATCAGTGGCCAACATGAAGTACTCATGTTTCCCTGCATGATGCTCCTCTGCAAGGCCATACAAAAGTTGAATCGTGCTGTTGAACTGGATCCAAGATGTTTCATTCACTGCTTCCTTGGGGGTCTTCTTCAAAGTCAAACGTAGTTTATCAGTAGTGCCATCCTCCTTGTCGTAGAATGTATCAGGAGGAATCTTAACTTCAAAGTATGTGCCGACCCATGCATTCACCTGATCGATGGGGTTATGAATCTCTGGGGTTTGATTTGACTCTGGAGCCAAAGACTGAGGAGTGGTGCGTCTGGGTGGTTTAGGTGTGGTGGACTTGGGTTCCCGGGGAGCTGGGGTGGAAGATTTGGGTTTCTTGGGTTTCCTTGTGGCAGAGGTTTTAGGTCTTTTCGTGGTGCTTGGTGGCGTTGGCACAGCAGTGGCTTCGACAAATGTTGGTCTGGTCATGGTCGGCTGGATGGGAATGGTGCTTGTCGTTCCTAGTACTCTTGTGGGTTGGGGAGGCCCAAAAACAGGCGTGTGGGCTATCTGATCTCTGACCCTCATTGTGGGCTTCACAGGAAGAGGCAAAGGGCCTCGGACGGGGGTGGCAGAGTTGTCTGTTGCTGGGGCAATAGAGGGCGAAGTTGGGGTGGGAACAACACGTATAGGTGGCTCTGGGTGGGTAGTTGGAGGAAGCAGGGAGGGCACTGGAGTAGGCGTGTTGTTCAGCTGCCGTCTGACTCGTTTCACACCATGGGGCTTTTTGTTCACAATGTGCCAGCCCACCACTGGGTAACCCAGCCTGGCTGACATGGTCCCATCCTTTGCTGAGGATTGAACACTGCTAATGTCAGGAATGTTGCCTTGGTCAAGGGCACATCCAAGTTTCCATGACAGCAGGGCCCCATTCTCTACCACCTTCTTAGCATTCCCTGGTCCAGCCATGAAAGCAGACATGTCAAATAAGCGGTTGTTAACAACAGGGACCACCCTCATTTGCTCCAGGGGCACATGGGAGAATTTTCTCATAATGCCCAGTAAGTTGGCCCTTTGTTCAGCAACCATCTTTGTCAAATCAGCATCCAAGATGACAGTGAGGACAGTCACAGGCTCCTCAGAGCCACAGGTGAAAGGCTGGAGACCACTGATATCAGACTGTAGAGTGAGAAGGGCCGGCTCACTGTCTGCTCTTTCTTCTGGGTACACTTCGATAGAGAAGACCGTACTGGGGAACAACTGGCTGCCGGTCTTCTCAATTAACTCCTCTCCAGACACCAAGATATGATACACACCTTTATCCTGATCCAGCGCCAAACCTCTCAAAGTGCAGCTTTCTTTGTCCCAATATAACCAGGAGGGTAAAGTCTCCTTTCCCATCTCAGTGAGCTGCAGGATGAGAAACCAAATCACAATTATTGATTTATTCTATAAAAATATTTCTGAGATAAAAAAAAAACAACTTGAGTTTGATAAGGCAAGTGATGACTGAAAATTACACAGTCTGACTAGAAGTTCACATTGTGTACTGAGATAAGACAAACAGGCAAATCTGTATCTAAGCGTTATTTTCAATTTCATGTTGCACCAGCTGTCAGTGAAAAGGGAAGTAGAAGAAACACACAGATGGATATATAAAAAAAAGTTTCAGATGTGTAAAGTAAAAGCTGAAATGCTTTCACTACCCCCCCCAATCACCCTCCTAATCACCCTCCGAGCTCCATTCAGATTATCAAATCTAGCCAAATATGAAAAGGAAGCAGAGTGTGTTTCTATTCATAACAACAACTATGTGAGTCATCACTCTTCATTTTGAGTTATTACTGTATGACAGGATATCATTCTGCATCACCACTTGGGCCAATAATAATCATCTCAGCTCATTCATAAGTTTGACTGGATCAAATTGCACCACAGTCAGCTTCAATTAGTAGTGATACAGTGATCAAAATTGAAGGACTAAATATTACATCACATTATCTATGTCTACAATGATAAAAAAAATATTTTGATACATGTGGCCACTGTGTGAAAAAGAGGTAGTGAATGTTTTAGTGAAACAGCACAACTACCGCACGCATTGTCGGTCGTTCTTTTACCTAATTCACCAATAACTTTAGTTTGTATATCTAAGACCCTAATGCTGTATTTTATTTTTCAATGTCAGTATCATTCAGTTCTGTATAAAATTATGTTTTAAATCTTGTAATGCAAAAGAATTTGACTCAGCCTTTTGCTTTTTATTCAGCATTAACATCAAGATTAAGCTGAAATCCATTTCACCTCTTTTTATGTAAACCCAGAAGCTAATGCTCAAACAAATAAAAAGCACCCCCCAAATGAAAAAGACAAAAATGACCTTCAGTCTATCAAACAACAACAAAGTCCTCCCATACCACCTTGTTATTTGTTTCTAAAAACACAAATACCAGTCTAATTGACTGATTAATTCTGAGCCCAATAATTTGATGTTAAAAGATGTACATGTAAATTCTAACACACTATTAATTGAGGGATTCACATGCTGAATATTTACAACAGAGGATGTGCGATGGGCTTATAATATTGAGTCTTTCATGTTAATGTCAAATCTTAATGTACAGCATACTTACATGGACATTACAGCTTGCATTGGCAGGTCCTGGGGGAACCTTCAACTGGAACACCTGGCCCACGATTGCAGAGGAGTCAGGAATGCCAGTGTGCACTCCCCCATTCTTTGTAGAGGTATCTGGGATGGCCGTAGGCGGCCCTTCGCCAACTGAAGATGCAGCAGCCTGGAGCTCAGAGAGTACAGATGACTGCATGGAAGCCTCCAATTCCACAGATACCATCTCCACCACTGTCTCTTGCTGTTCTGGCACACTGCCCTGGGCCATGGTCACCAAGAGCCCTATTACCAGAGGGATAGTCCTGCACGAAAGAAGCCTGCTCCTCCCAGCATCCCCACAGCTCATGTCTCTCCTTTTATAGTGCATAGCAATAGGCCTTTGGGCTGCCCAACAGATGTCTATGAACAACTGAGGAGGCCACATGCACTGAAGTCAGTCTGATGATATGCTTGTGGGTCAGATTCCCTAGTTGTCGGCGACGCTCACAGATGCAGTGGTTTTTCTTTGTTGTCCTCTGTCAGCCATGAAGAGATCTTTGGCAGCCTGTTAGACAGCCATATCAGCCCGCTATATGAGAAAGAATAAAAAATAAAAAGAGTGACAAAAGAAAAACGTCAGTACAAACACACTGGAAAAACTGCTTCCAAGGTAAGGTTTCTGCTCACAACAATTTTTACTAAGTGATCTTTACCACCAAAATAGTTTGTATACTACAAACTATGTTGATATTACGATTGAGTAGTTATCTCTTTTTTTTTTTTTTTTTTTTTAAATAGTGACAATTAATGGGTGAAATTTAAATCCAATGCTCACTAAATGGTAAACTGCTCAGTGCCTATTATACAAGCAGTAATGAATGAGTCAATTACAGTGATCACAGTTTTGCTCTTTCCACTACAATTTAACACCTGAGTAATATTTGGAATGAATGCCGTTTTATAAATGTCATGGTAAACAGCAAAGAAATGTGATTTCAACTATTTTTCCAAATCTTCTAAAGTGTAAACATTGTTTGATGAGAATGAAAAAAAAACAAAACACAATATCCTTCTTATCTTCACCTCTCTGTCATGGTATTTTGAGTAATAGACATTCTCATGAGATGTACAAGTGTCAAAGGTTGTTTGTCTTGGTTGTAAGTTTTAATTAGGTGCCCTGGGGGTTGGAATTAGAGCCTCCATTGTGCTGACCCAGCCAACCCCAATCCTGTAGCACTCACAAACTGGCAGAGGTGGGTCAGCCAATTGCCTGGAATCCTAATGCCCGACTGGCACAAGGCTGTGACGTCAACTTATACAATGAAAAATATTGCCACAGAGATACTTATTGCAGCAGGTCTTTGTGCATCACATTTAAATCATCGGCCAACTTTCTGGTCTAAAATCTGCACCTCGTTGTCAGTCATTTTATAAAAAACCTTTCCTTATAATAACTTTTATGACATTGGAAATAATCCTGCAATATTCGGATGACTAATGCAAAAGAAATGGCCCGTAAAATATACATGCATTTATCCCACATATAGGCAGCAACAGATGCTCAGCCTCACTGTTTCGTGATAAGGTATAAAATTTAATGAACATTATAAAAGGCAGTTTAGCTCTCTGACTCATCAGCACTGCTTCTCTCTTTTACTCCCTTTAAAGACTAATCAGACAATCGATTATTCATTTTGTTTAAACCTGAATCACATTAGAGGAAATTATCATTGCGATGCAAATTCAAATCAAAAACCCTGTCAGCGCTGCTCTGTCACATAGCATTCAAACATCTGGTCTGAATCAGTTCCCATGGGAAATGACGTCAAGTCACCGAGAAACGGGGAAACATTCGTCTTAGACTTTTACTTCCACTGCTTTTGAAAACCTTTAAAACCTTCTAACAGTGGCTTATTAACCACATGAGTGTCTGTATTTTCTCTGCTGAATGGGGCAGAAAGGTTCGAACTGGCTGTAAATCCTGCAAATTCAGTGCAGACTTCTATCCAGCTGGTGTCAAAGCAAAAATAAGTAAGTAAATAAATAAAATTGAACCACAAACTTGAACCACAATTTCTCTCTGGGTTTTCACAACCTTAAACTGTAACACCTCAGTATCAGTTCCTTTATCATGTGGCAAAGGATGAGAATGAAGGGAATACATTTTCGGACAGGCTTACAAGCCCTTGGCTTCAGACATCATGAGTGGCTACTGTGTCCAATAAACCTTAAATCATATGGGACATACAATTGTTTAACAACACCACCTTCTGTACATGTAGGTAGCCTTCACAACTGAAACTGCGCAAACACATGTTGTTTGGCAAATGTATTGACTTAAAAGTTCAAAGCCACCAAAATATAGCCTACATCACAATGAATTGTGTGATTGAAATGATCTTCTTCTGATTACGCCATCTCCTTGTCCTTTCTGACCAAAATATTCATCTGATTGCACCGAGTAGCTCGATAGTAGCACACAGCTCAGCCCGTGCTATTGACACAGGCCAACCCACTGCTTTTGCATTTAAAAATGTATGATTCATCACTGGACAAAAACCTATACACGAAGGCAGCAACAGTGTGTTTGCTGGGAAAATCTATTGTGTCAGTAGATCATCTCTTACTGACTGACCATGCAAGTCACAACAACAACGACTATATGTTGTGCAATCAGCTGTTGTCTAGTTTCGGTGTAAATGTGGATGATCAGCATCTACTGCAGGTATCTGATGTGTTGTTTTTGGCACAGAAGTGGACTGTTATGACTAGACTGCCAGCTGGGAGAACTGTGGCATACAATCAGTTCTCATCCACAGGAATCCTGCATCCTCCACCATCCTGCATGTAGTTTGAAATACTGGATGTGTCAAATAAAGAGTATTACAAAAATAAGATATATCACCAACAAGAAGGACTGTGAAACAACTGTGAAAAGGTAGAGACAAACTGGTTACACGTAATACTGAGTCATACCCCAGCTAACCCATTAACCAAGGCGGGACATGAAATTTTATCTGGGATGTTTAAGTACTGAGTCACCTCAGTACTTTTTAATAGGGAATACATCCTGTGACCTTCTCCCCCGTGCAGCCTTGACTCTGGAGACCCATGTAAATGAAAAACACTGAGCAGTCTCCTCAACATAGTCATAAAATAATAACTTTAAAGGTGAATCCTCAACGGCCTATAATGAGCCAGCTGAGTGTAAAAGACAAACCATGTTGCTAGATTCATATATCCATATGTTTGTATGTAACACACAGGCATTAACATGAAAATAGATTTTGCCCACAAGCTCAATTTAATTAAGATATGAGTATTACAACTCACCTCAGGTTGTTGCCCCCCCCCCGACACACACACCACACACCACACACACAGGAAGAAAAACAAGCATCAAAGTAAGCTCTTCACAATGTGGCCTAGATTCTATCACGTTCTCATTTCACAGTGTGTGAGTAATTCAGAAACCAATTCAAACAACATCTCATTAAGAAATATGAAACGTTTTAATATGCTGATTTGCAGTGTTTCAACACGCCGTTCAAATGAGCAACAAACCATAATAAAATGAAAAGTGTATAATTGGAGGCATTTGAGATGAGTAAACCTTAACAGAAACAAAGATATGTCACTTCAGGAAAAAGCTGACAGTCAAACGTGGCTCACCAAATACAAAGTAAAACAAAGCCATGCTGCTTATACATGAGAGGAATGACCTTAAAAAACTTTGGGTAAAACTCAAAGGTGCTTTATCTCAAACACTCTGCCTGTAAAATGGTACACAAACAAAGCACAAAGTCCATTCTTTAAAAAAAGCACAAGTTGCCTTAATGGCATTTTACAATGCTCAAAGAGGGAATAATTGTACCTCATTATTACAATCATGATAATATCTTTACGACACAACCAGGGCCAAGCTATATGACACTCTGCTAAAATACAGATTCAAAAGCCCCAATGTTGAATCAAGATTCATATAAAATGTTCTTTTTGTTACATATCAGGGAGTTGAGTATAACAAAATTTGTTCATTTTCTAACTGTGTATACTCTTAACTACTGCTAAAACCTCACTGTTTCTAAGTCAGGGCTTTTTTTTCCCCATACAGTAAACAGTGGAGCGACAGAGGCCTGACTGTGGGTGATATCTGCCCATTTGACACCGAGGCCTGCACTACGAGGGGGACAAAACCATTAACAACCACAGTATCCACGCTGTCTGCAGTTCAACAGTAGTTAAAACTTGAAAACCATCAAAAATAATTAGAGCTCTGATGCACAGTGGCACTCAGGGCCAATTGAATTGACGTACCACATCCAGCAGCCTCCAGATAGTGCATGAGCTGAATAACAAACATATCCACAAGACAAGCTTGCTTCGCAATTGGATGTTTCCCTTGTGTTGCCTTCTGCACTGTTCAACAAATTAATGAAATATGTGGGGAAAAAACACAAAATCTGGCCTTGGCTGAGTGAAATGTCTAACCTGGCATGATGACCTGAGTGCAAGCTCATTTCACACTAAAGGAAACTGTATGTGTTTAAAACCCAGTGTAGAAGTCAACAAATCATTTTGTGTGTTTTTTAGTCCATTCATAAATATATAAAGTCTGAAGCAAGGGTGAAGTTTCAAGTGTAAAATAATCCTATATGACTGTCCTGTGAAGCCTCACAACAAGTGACATTTATATCTGAAAAATGTCTGCTGTTATGATCGTAATTCATGTAAAGTGACAGTTTCTACTGCTAATGAATGTGATGTTAGTTGCACACATGTTCCCTCTCGTTATGTGATCCGGTTAAAGCAAACTGCAAGTGAAACAACTGGCACTACTGCAACGTTAAACACGGAAAATCACGCTAATGTCAAGTTGGGCTAAACCAGCCGCTTCTAACCTATCACCATCATCATCATCTTCATCATCATTATCATCATCATCACCAACGATTAAAGAGTCTGTGGTTAATGACAACAGATGTCGTTTACGACATGTGGTTTAATAATAGACAGAGATTCCCAACACAAACAAATGTTTCTGGATTGACAGTAATTGAGTCACAGTAGCTAGTCTGCTAATCGGTTAGCGTTAGCTAACTAAAAAACGTTAGCTACCGGGCCCGTTTCAGTTGCCCCCGTTTCTGCTGGACTCGGTAGACGAGGCCTTTGTAAATGATAACGCCACCTACGACGTTCAACCTTGATAAATCATTTAACAGTCCTCACTGGTTCAGCTATGCGTTTGTGGGGATATTATTCCATAAATCTGTGCAAAAAATCAAAGGCAACAGACGCAGTAAGCGGCTGCGTTGAGTGCTAACCTGCATCTGCCCATCGCTAGCGCAGAGATGCACCTGTTTTATTATAGGCGGAAACACGGCGCGAGCTGCCGCTGCTGCTGCTGCTGCTGCTGGAGAAACCACCGCACAAATGCCCAGCTCTCTCACAATGCTGCAGCTGATGTTAGCTCAGACAGGCTCCACTATTCATACTGTTAATAGCAAAAGCTTGTGTCCGAGCTATAGACCCGACACGGCAGTGTTAACCTGAGCCAGCTCCATCACTTCCAAACGTGGATCACCAAAGTCGAGTAGGAGCGAACTGAGTGAGCCTCCGATCGGGGGCTAACTTACAAGCTAACGTCAGGAGTGTACGCTGATGACAAATGTAGCTGGTTTCCCGTCCTGTCAGCGGACGGGGAGCCTGGTGCTAATTCTGTGAATGAGCCGAGTTAATGAAGCTGACGAGGATGGCATTCCCAATGATGCAGGTGCTAAAACAGCGACACAACACAAAATTCAAACTGACCTTGTTAACGAGCTAACGTTAGCTAACTCGCGCCGTAATGTCTCCTCTTGTACCCGGAGAGCGCAGCGGAGACTTCCAAAACGCCATTAAACATGCGATTTCTCCTCAACGCCACCAATGGACATCTAGCATTTGGTAAAGAAGCTGTCTGAGCAGAGCCTAGAGGAGAGATATCTCTATGATTTGATAAGTCTAAGGCTACTTCACTGGTCTGTATTGTGATTATGTCGGCAGCTACCCCTCCCTTGCTGCCTGTCCTCCTCGCAGACAGGTCTACAAGTTGAGGCCGATCGTGTGTACCAGCATGACTCCGCCTCCCCTTTATTTGAAGACATGCAGGTGAAAGGATAAACTGGTGAGTCTTTATTAGCGCCACACTGACAATAACACATCTTCACACACATTTAACACCCCAGCCTCACGTGAGGCATTTTCTTAATCATGAACTGAGTCAGCTGCAAGCACGTAGGCAAGAAGAGGTGAAAGGTAAAGGCCAGAGGACCCTCTGTCTGCAAAGATGCTCACTAGATGGATATGGTAAGAAAAAATTAAACTTCAAATGCCCCACACACCTCCCAGTAATGTGACAGCACACCCACAGCAATACTTATATTGTTAAGCCTTTGCAAGCCTTGCCATCATGCATTCATTTTCAGTGTGTAACTGAATGGGAAAGTTGCCCTGGGCATGGTTGTTTCCTGTAGGACACAATGTTGGTCCTATATTCATGTTAAAAAGGTAAAACAAGCATGTAGACAATAGAACAGATAAATCCTTAATATCCTGTGATTTTCCATAGTAAACTACCAGCCAACAGGCATGACCAGCACCTATCATGGCTCTATCTCCTGCCATGCAGATTGCTTTTGTCAGTATTTTTTTTATAATACAGTAAGCATTAAATGAAATGTCAATTTATTCATTTGATATTTGTAAGCATGTGCTGCAAATATATTCTCTCGCGGATATAATCATGACTTATCACATTTGACAATTTAAAGTTGGCAGTTGTTTCTTAAGTGCTGACCTTTCTCAAAGGACAGTTTAATAAAATCTACTTTATTTCATTTAAATGTCAGGTTTTTTTATTGAGCCCTTCATCGCAAGTGTATCTGAAAGGACTTTGCAGAGAATGAGACAACTTTGATCTAACAAAAAAAAACTCGGCACAGAATAAAATGATGCAGAATGGCATGCCACAAAGAACTGTACAAAGCACAGGATACACAGTGGTGTGTTAGACAGACAAATGACTTAAAGTTATCCTGTAACCCCCCCAAACTTACAACATCGGTAAAGACAAGTATCCCTCTGCAGAGCCTGTGTTGTTTGTCTGAATATATATCAATAATGAAGGTTTAAAAACACAGTAATCCCATCTATATCAATGTCCTGTCATGACTGTAGGAACTAATTTGATCTCTCTCTTGATTCTATTTCTGTGTTTCTGTGTATCTTACATGGATTTTTACCAACATGGACGATTTATATGTGGGAATATGCTCATGTTTTCTGAAGTCAAAAACCAGTCGCTCAGGGTCTAAAGGTTATATTTGCACAAAGAAGGGTTGTTGAAATGCACAACTGACATGACCTCCTTTCAGTTTGTGCAGATTACAAAGTGTGTCAATAGTTGCACACTCATAGAAACATTTATATATTCCTCCCCAGAGGGAGGTGCCTTCATGGACTTCAAGGCACCTTACTCTGTGTGTAATATATGTTCTGATTTGACGCTATATGGATTAACTGATAACTGAATCATCAGTTAAAAATCATACAACCACGTTGCACAAAGTTTTCTATAATGTGGGAATGTGTACTTGGTCTAAGAGACACACTTCACTGCTTGGAGGCAACTGTGACAATGGTCACAAGATGCAAGACTGATGTTGTTTAAAGGGGTCAAACCAAGGATAATGAAGATGAAGCGTGTTTAGACAATGTCCAATCCATGTTTGAATATTAACAAGTCTATATTATTGGTCTATGGTCGATATATGACCATTAATATTGGTGTTGTTGTTTTCCACAGCTGGAGTCAGCTCACCATGAGTTAAAGGATGAAGTTTGATGCTGAGCATGCAATGCTTCCTCTACACTGGTAAGTGAATGTTAATGCAAACAGTGGCTCTGTTGCGGTAGCAAAACTTACAAATAGCCCCTTTAACTCCTCTGAAAAATGTACACTGGATCTATAGGGGCAGACATCAGAACCAGCATTCTGCACTGCAAAGGATTTTCTTTACCTTGATGACTTCCCGCCTCCCCCTTTAAAGGTGAAACAGATTCATGCAAAGAAGGTGACTTTACTTTGTTGAGGGCTCTTTGAGTTTACATGAATGACTAGTTACATTAGTCTGCATTATTGTGGTTTTTAAATAGGGCATGCAATCCATTGGGAACAATACTTGAGAGCAAGGAAAACTTTAAAGAAAGGGGAACATCTCCCAGACTGGCAGCTGCTTTTGCAGAAGAGGAAACAAAACTTAAAAAAGAAAAAAAAGTTGAAGTGAAACAAAAATCACAGATGTCATTATAGTGTCAAATAAAATTGCCAAATACACCAGCGGATATGGGCATTTTTATCATTTGCACTGCCAGCAAATGATTAGCAGTCTTTTACGCCGCTGAAAATATTTGCGTGAAATATGTGGTGTCATTTACGTAACGCCATCTTCATACATTATCATAAACCATAAACTGTGCGAATAACTCTGAGGGAAAAAAATGTCTTGATGTTCCTGACAACAAAGAAAAAAGTGCTTTCATATACAAATAAAACCCTTGGCAAGTATGATTAGGATTTTAAGATAGAGAAACTGAGCCTGTCTGTAACAGTTCATATACTCGTCAGTCAAATGAATCCCCTTGACTCATTGTTCACCCCTGCAAGAAGATCAGTATGAAAGAGGGCGTATTCATGTTGTGGCCGCATGTAGACTTGAGAGTATTGATTGTATGTTGAGTTATCTAAAGCAATGTTCTATTCAATGTAAACACACACAGGTGATGCAGTACCTCCAGTGTTTATGATCCCATACTTAAATCTTGGATGGATTCATTTTTACATCACAGACTTCATTTACACATTACATAACAGTTTCGGAGTAATGATCATCTTTCTCTGATTGTGTTACACCTCTCAACTGCCTCTAGATCTAATGAATACATAGTCAGCACAGACATAATATGTAAATTGCATCAGTGTCAGAGAGACAAATACACACATTTCTGCCTGCTCATCCTATTGTTTACACTCCAGGCCTATTGTGGGAGAGGGATTTCCATTTTAAATGCATCAACCAGCTCCCATTTTGGCAAAAGACACATACACAATAACACCTGCAGGTCTACTAGACCATGATAGCCCCACCACAGAGAGGCTTTCATGTGATTGCACATATCAATCTGACTCTTGATTTGTGAGCACAGAGCGAGAAAGAGAGCGGATTAGGAATCAGCTGACTCCCCACATTTTCTTCCAAGTGACTTATTAGAAGGGTTATTCTGAGCAGACTGCTGAGGGGTTTGGCTGAGTAGTAAGACCCTCAATGGAGCCAATCTCCCCTCTCTCACAATGGTAGATTACTTTAGACAGCCCTTCTCAGCTTTACTCAATAACAAGTGGAAAGGCCCTTTCTGCCTTTTATATGTTCACAGGGTGCTCTCCCTTTTTCAACACACTTATTGTCACAATCATAATTTAAAATACCTGCCCTATAATAGATTTTTTGAACTCGCATGAAAAGCATTTTTCAGGAGCATTTGATCATGATCAGTGGTGTAACACTTAGAAGAATCTGTCAGGAGCACATGATTTACCTGTTAGAGGTTTTGTTTTGGTCCTCAGTGGGTGCCTGCTTACGCCGTCACTTGTTCTGTTGAGCTGATAATAGAACAGGAAGAAGGAGGATTTCCTTTCAGCACAGCTCCTAGACCAGAGTACTGTTCCCGTTTGTGCCTGCCCCCTGGTTATCTCTTCTCACTGCTCAGCACAAATGAGGTTTTCCAAGAGCTACCATCATCATTAGAACATGTTTACACTGAAGACAGTTTGTTAGCAAGCCTCTGCCTTGTGAAAACACTGACTTTATGTAAAAAAACAAAACCAAAATGATAATAAGTTTCCAAACATTATGTCTCACTGTGACTTGTAGTTCCATCCTGCCATATTTACATGTATCTCAATACACTTAAACCCCATCCAAGTCTAGCTGAGGCAATTTAGCTGATAATTTGCAAATTACTCAGCATAATTAATCCACCATCAGAGAGTCTGAAGGCAATTACAGGGGATTGGTCATTAGCAGTTCTGTACGTCCGAACAGTGGCAGATCAGGATACTCCATTACAGGGTAAACATGCAGCTTTCAGTGAGGCCTCATGCTAAATGGAAGTCTGAGGAACAGTCCCTAATGGCTTTTGTGACTGGGGTAATAGTTTTGTTATCGGAGACAAATGATGCTTAATGACTCTGAAACACATCAAGAGGACATCAGTAAATACCGAAATCAGCAAATGGCATGGCCAGAGAATGACCCCAACGAGCAGCAGAAATCAAATCAAAATCCCAATTACAGAATAGCCCTTCAAAGCCCCTAAATGTGCTCTGGAGCTCCTTAGCTGTCACCTGACATACCTTTAACCCGATCCAACAATGCAGTAACTTGATTACACAGCCCTAAACAGGACTCCAAATGACACTTTTGCACATTATAACTATGATGCCAGACTCACCTACCAGCCCTCATCATCACCTTATTTGCAACAATTTGGTAACTCAAGTGTAACAACTTTGACTTTTGAAACATTTTCATTTAGTTAAGTTAAGTTAAAGGAAGTTCAGTCAGCCTTAACTTCACTCCGCCAGCAATTAGCATGTTGACATGCAAAACTAGGACAGTAGATATGGTAAACATATGGTAAACATACAAACACATATCAGCATGTTAGCATTTAGCTCAAAGCAGTACTGTGCCCAAACGCAAACTCACAGAGCGGCCACAATAGCTGACTCTTACTCTTACTTTTCTGTCTCTCTGGGTAACCTTAGATGTCAGATTTACCAGTGGTATGTGGCCTATATATCTTGGAGTGTACAATCCCTGCACAGAGTGACAAGCCTATTTGGCGTAACCTGACTCTGTGTCCTCTCCTGTTACCTCGCTGGTCTAGATAATCATCACCCTCCTGTGTTTTCTGTCCTCAGTGGGCTAGGAGATTTATTAACTAGCAAGAACATGTAAGGTCTCAGGAATGTGCTCCAGTCTTGTCCACTGGACCCGATGGAGACTGGCACTCACGCCTAATGTGTCAGGCAGCCCTGTCTCAGTAAGCCTGCGTGGGATGCCAAGTGTATGGTGCTTGATAACTGGCTGAGGCCCTGGGCTTAGAGAAGATGGAAATGGGGGGAAAGTGACGAAACCCAACATCGGGTCCCAGGTGTGCACTTAACGCCACCTATCAATTCTGGCCTGGGGTGAGGTACTAGACTACAAGCCAGATCAAATCATGAGTCAGAGCTGGAGGATGCTTTTCAGCCTTCCTTATTGCCTGGCTAGTCACATGGTAACAGTGCAGACAGAGAGATGAAAAAAAAAAAAAAAAAAAAAAATGAGTCAGTGACTACAGCAGCATAGCTGCACATACATACAGGTGATATGTGGGAGAGAGTGATTTGAACTTAGACTCTGGGGTGTATTAGTTATAATCCTATGTTAATGTCACATGTATAAGAAGAGATAAGAAAAAGACCCCAGCAGAGTTCAAGAAGAAGGAATGGCAACGTCTGAAGCTGCCTATTATGTGGCTCCCCATATCCACCCACTGCTTGGTCCAAGGCTGCCTGTGCTGCTTAGCTCTCGCACAGGGACTCTCTGTGATACAGCAAAGCTCTCAGTGCAGGGAGTGTGGTGCTGATGCCAAAGTCCTGTTATCCAAATCCGTCGGCACTGTCTCATTTAACAGATAAGAGGCTAATCTACAGGGTGGGCAGGAGATAGACCTTCAAATACAAGGCCTCTCTTGTCGCTTGCTCACCATTCTCCACATTCCTGGAATCTGTATAGGCATGTGCAGACAAACAAAACCTTGAGGATCTTTTTCCTTTATCCCCCCGACTCAGACACGATGCCATAGAATGTAAATCCTGATGTATTTGTTCTATTTATCTGCCCGCATTGTTTTTATTCTTTCAAATGTAAATCATAGTTGTCAGTGTTTTTATTGTACCATAGTAAGCACATAATCGTAGTTCCAAGCAGAACGACAAGACTTTTGTGTTTGTACAATTAATCAGTGTCCAACGTGAAAATGTTGGTCGTTTTTAAACCTTGAGTCCGTGGGCTGGTGAATATGCACCCACCAGGCTTCTCTCCATTATCAGTATGTTTTCAGCAAGACTCGTCTTTTGGCCAAGGCAATACTGTTTGCCATCAGTGCCAAGGGAATACTTTGTACTTGGAGAAATGTAAACATGTTCTTTCAAAGACAAACAAAAGGGGACGACTCTTTCAAATGTTAAAAGTAAGCAACTGTGCATTACCTCCTAAAGGTGAAATAATGTACCATAGGAAGAATTCTCCTTTAACCTAAGACCTATATGATAAGCCTATAAGAATAAACAAACAAAGTGGCCGCAGGCTACTTAATAGTTTTTAACACTCAGTCATTACCAAGAAATTTGAGGTTTAATACTTAACCCTAAACCCCAGCCAAAAGCTGGACAAGGCTGCTATGCTAGTTAGCTTCCCTTAAAATTGCATTTGAAGCTAACTGAATGTGTACCAATCATAATACTGTGTGGGAACTCAAAGGGTTAAATACTAATGAATAAACAATGGTTTCAATAATTAAAGCCCAGGACACAGAAACAGGCACAAACTGGCACACTAACTACTCTCTCACAATGTTTGTTGTAAACTGTTTTTGTCTTTTTGTTGGCAATGTTACAAACACCTCGGCCTTTATCCCCTATGTTTTGCCTTCATAACTGCAAATCATGTGCTCTGATGTAACATGACATAAGACAGAGTGCTTTTATATGAGGAATGCATTATTAACTAATGCAGCACAGTGTAAATGTGTTATTTGAAGTTGCAGTTATATCCATAAATGTATATTCCAGTGTCAGCAGAAAGGCTGCATGGTTCAACCACTAACTTTTAGCACTTTAAGAACTTCACAATAGTCTGTGTTGCCACACTGTTGTGATACTGAGTACAAGTACAGTATTGTGCTCGAGCACAGATCTTATTACCTGTTTCCCCACCTCAGTGCATTTTAAAGATCAAAAGCTGTGAGAAGCTGCTCTTCCTACCTGGAAACACGAGACACAGCAGATAGCCCTGTCTCTGAAGCTACAGCTCTGACAGAGTCCTACCATTAGGTTATGTTAAAACTTTATTTCACACTTTTCTGATTAAAAGTGGAGTTTCAAGATTTACAGCACAATATACCATCTGCACAGCTTTGGAAATAGTATTCTGATAGTTTGAGGTATTTTAATAATTGATTATTATGTCTCCACATTCTCATTTTAATTAAATTCTGTTTGTGCAGTCTTAAGTTTTTGTTCCCTCCTTTGCACCCTTTGAAATGAAAGCCAGAATTTCCCACACTTTTCACCACACTTATCAGATCGAGTTCCTGCCTACAGGCTTTTTCCAGCCATAACTCTAGAAACCATTCCGTCATAATGTTTCCTACATTGCACATTTGTGCACCTGTGGATGACACAGTATCCCTTGGCCTCTTGGAGACGTAGCCTGGAGCAGCACTTCCTCTCACATCTGCCATGATCTCATCCTCAGTGGGGGGTTTTTTCTGTCTTTTTTGCAGACACATGATTGTGTCACTGACACTTGTCTGTGTCTTGTTTTTAGATATAACCTGCTTTGCTGCATGATTGTAAAAATAGAGAAGAGGTCTTACATGAAATCTCCATTTTTTAAGTGGTTCAGTTAAAACTGGCACACGATTTTCAGCAAAGCCTCATTTATCGGGGTGCAGGAGGAAAGTCATTATTATTAAATGAAAGAAAAATGTAGTAATGATCTCTCTCTATAAAAGGAAGAAGTGTGCTACACAAAATCTTGGATCCACAAGGGTCTAAAATAGTGTTTTGTTTTTTTTAAAGTCCCATCTTTAAATTCAAATGAAGATTTTTTTTTTTGCATTACAGTAAGTGGCATCATGGTGTACAGTTCAGTTTTAAACCAAGGGCAAATGACGTCTATCTGTGGAGACCATTTTTAAAGTTTAAACTTATTACGTTACCATTGTGTTTACATGGTACAGTTTACAAGTAAACTCTGTTTTGTGGTGTCAAACTGAAGCTATAGCTATAGATACACAGCTGAGTTACATTCAAGAGGGAATAAGCAGTCATTCTGTGTTCAAGGACCATGGGAGCTGAGGAGAGCATTCATAAGTCGCTCTCCATGCTCTCATTCTGCTGGTCATTGCTCAGATCTGACCTTTTACCTCGCTGCCTCTGTAACAACTGGGCCCTCACTGCTCCTTGGAAGATGACGTAAGGCTTAAGTAGATTACACAGCCATGTTGACATATTTAATCTTTTCATGTTTTTATCCATATCAAGTACCATTGAATAACAGTTTTCAGCTGTGTGAGGACATAGATTTTTGACTACAATACCACAGTATAGTATGTAAAAATCCTGCATTCAACATACTTAAGTACCAAAAGTAGAATACCCCATCTGTAGTATATCTTATACAGGAGGACTATAATGATTGATGCATCAATATAGTATCACTTTAATTTTGCAGCTAAAGACAGGGGGCTCACTGTAGTAACTTTATTTTGCGTGATCAGAAAATGCAAACTAAGTAAGTCATCACATGCAGTGAAGTAAAAAAAGTATAATATTTACCTTGTTATTGTCATGGTGTAGAAGTATTTCACAAGTTCCTGAGCAAATGTGCTCAGGTACTGTCTGCCACTGAAGAATGTAGAGAAGTGTGGTGGTGTGGAAGTATGTTTCAGATAACACTGTGAAGCAAATAGTTGTCAGTTTCCCTGGGAATACAACATCAGCTCAGCACTGCATTAATCACGATTGGTTACACAGCTGAAATCATGGTGATTTCCTGGCTGCCCAAACACAGCACTTTTTGTGTGATCTTAGTTTAGATACAAACATCGAGTGTATTTAATCACTTGGAACAGCCCCTCTGTGGATCTGTGGGAAACTCATCAGTAGATTGTTTCACAAAGCTGCTTTTGTAGACCTGTCATTTACCTTACTATCTTATTTCATCTGTTCTTCTTTTTTTCTATTCTCTGTCTCTGGTCTGGAGTCTGCTTATTCTGTTTAGTGCATCATGTCTGTTTGTGTGTGTGGGTGTGTGTTTTAATGTTTTTACTTACAGTATAAATTGCCTTAATGAGGGTTGATTAACTGATTTAAAACGAAGCAGGATGATGTGAAATCTGATTATGTCACATTTAAATGTAAAATAAATGGTAATATAGAATCATGTGGTCGCCTGCCATCCTCAGTGCCTGGTCTGCGTCAGGTCTTTTTGTCTCCTTGAAGTACATACAAAACAAAACAACACTTACAGAGCATAGCGAAGATAATCCTTGTTCTGTAAGCATTTTCATATTAAATCTCCTATTAGTATTCCGACGCCGGTCTGTTCTGTCCAGTATCTCCTTTGCCTCCATTGTTGTAATTAATATACCTGCTTCAAAGCAAAGCCATACATCTTCAAAGAACGATATATGGAAATGCGCTTTCTAATACCATTCTGCATCTAAATGCAAATCATAGTCACAGTGGTAAGCATTAAACATACAGTCAGAGCTCACTGTGCATGCGTGGGTCTATTTCGTTTTCTATACAGGTGCAGCAGGCAATCAAACACCTGTATCTTCTGTAGTGTTATCATGTGAATTATGAAGGAAGTTATTTTTAAGTTTGTCCTAGAAATCTCTTTCATGCTTGATAAGTAAACAAACAAAAAAAAACAGGTTCTTGCTTGAGAGGGAATGAAAGATGATTTCAGGTTTCAAGAAGATCAAACTACTGCAGAAGTTACTTAAATGAAAGGCAAACCCACAGTGAGATCTGGCATGTGCATGCAGACAAAAGCAGGAAAGAAACCCCCCCCCCAATATGTCTTCAATCACCGTTTGTCAGGACAAAGTTAGCAAATGCCATGGAATCCAACACAGAGAATGCAGTGCCTTATTTGTTTGTGCATGAGAGAATTGGAGAGAGGAAGAGAGACGCTCCTCTGCTGAGTAATTGTACTTGTTGCCCTTGTGTCATCTCTCGTTGTTTCACTGCCATTTAGTATGAAAGGTATTTGCTAAGCTTGAATGCCTCCAGACAAGCAGTGATGATATACATTGTGTTTGCCAAAGCAAATGGAGGAAGGGGGGGTGCAGTCTGTACACCATGGCTTTTATGAATTCGACATTACTGTCTAATTTCCAGCTCTGTTTGATTTAACAAATGGTGATGTTACAGTGAAAATACATGCAAGCAGGTCATGCTTAACCAAGGTAAATTAGAAATTATTCAAATACAGATCCCCAGTGTTTGGTTCACTCACTGGAAAGTGAATCCAAACCATAAAATTAAACAAGAATTAACATATAAATGCTTCTCCTTCCATTACACCTTACACTCTTAAAATGCAGCATCTAGGCCTGTGTGTGTGTGTGTGTGTGTGTGTGTGTGTGTGTGTGTGTGTGTGGCATAAACATAGCAGGGAAAATCTGATTAATTCCTAAGAAATCCCACACAGAGTGCAGCTCTGTCAGCTTGTCCAGCTATGATTCAGTGCACATCTGACTGTGTTTATTACAGTGTATTGATGCAATCACTATTCCCTCTCCTGGTTGATGGCTGTGTCATACCCACCAGAGCACCTTAACTGTTTTAAAGCCACATCACCATGACTGATGGCTGGCAGTGCTCTGACCCACACACTCCTAGTGGTGGCGGCATTTTCCTTTCCTTTTTTTCCGTCCCCTAACAAAACACCCTGTCTCAGCTGGATGGATTGTAAATCACACAGCACCTCCTACTGTTTGAAAAACAACATCTCGCTCTGTCAGTGGACCAGATGCACCATGGCAAGTTATTCAGTCCAGCTTTTGTATGGGTAAGCACAGGTGTCCTTATGCAGAAACACTACTACTTGCATGGATTAAACAGTAATTGGGCGTGTTATGTCTCCACTGCTTGTTTCAAAGTTATAGTTCCCTTTCAAAAGATCTAAGACATACCTTCCCCCAAGCCTATGTATCAATATATCTTCTGTAAACATCAGCTTCTTTTGCCCACCCCTGATTTTGCTCACTTTATATCTCTACTTTCTTCTCAGCGAAAATGTCACTGTCAGTCATCAGACATGTCAGGCAAAGCAATGAAATGTAACAGCTCAGAGAGACAGCATCTCTCAAGTTGTAATGAGTAAAAGTCTTTTTATTTAGAAGTACAAATACAACTTTACATCTCTCCAGTTCTCAGTCTTCTGCATGAGCGAGAAACAACTGAGATAATTTGTGCGATAGATGGAGATGTCATGCTCAAATTGCCCGGACGTTTCCTCCTTCACATAGGAGCAGGGGGAGCTGTCGAGACGACTTGCCTCAACGTCTGTAAACTGATGAGTCGTGTGAAACTTCAGAACAGGAGTGGAACAGACAAACTGACTCTATTGTGTCCCTCGCATGTTGTTTTCTCACAGGTAAACCGTCTCCTTTATGTCACATTATTAGTAGTGACCACAATCCAGAACCTGTGTGTACAGCCTTGCAGGATAGATGTATAAAAAACAGAATGATGGGTGAATGAATTACATTACAATCTATGTATGTCACTGCTTTTTTTTTTTCAGAAATGTTGATAGAGATTTAAAAAATCGCAATGTGACACTTAATACACTAGATGGCGCTGCTTGAGAGAAAGTCTCAGTAAAAACTTCAAAAGGAAATTCCAAGAGCTTCAGTTTTAGCCAATATTTGCACACTGACTTTGACTAACCCAGTTGTATGCTTCTAATTTATATCAGACCTATAGGCCCTATAATAAACCCTGTGAATATTTAATGACGCCAGGTCCATTTACACTTGATTGGAGTTTATATGCGTTCATTAAATGTTGAGTGAAAAAATACACCATAATACTAACTTGGCACCTAGAAATTCTGTAGCCTAAATTTCCCCCCACAACACACACACACACACACACAGTGCTTATGATGAGGTAAATCCGCACATTTGTAAGAGGACTGATTGATCAGATGCCTCGTTTTCCTGACCATGTCATGATTTCACACCGCGCAGGAGCTCAGTGACCCTGAATGTGTCGATCTGCGGCGCGACGCGCAGGACGAGGCGCGCTGCGCTCCCAGCAGAGGTCCTGTGGGGACAGGAGGGAGTCACCGCGCACACCGGCCGCTACACCGGATACAAGCACACAGGAGGCTGGAAGCAGAGGGCAGCTTGAACCAGAGCATTTTTTTTTTAACCCAGCTGCCTCCGTTAATGGTGATCAGGGTTGAGCGGGGTGGTCGCCGCCTGCATCTCTCCCTCTCTCTCTCCCTCTCTCTCTGAGTGTGTCTCTCTCTCCTCCTCAGCGCACAGGCGCCCTGCGCTCCGGTCTGCTGACACACCGGGAGGACAGTCCGCACTACGCGTCCGTGTCATTGGACTCTATGGATACAAAGCCCGGTCAACACAGACACATGGGGAGACTTTAGTGGGAACTACAGCCTGTGACCTTTTACATGAAAACTGGTAAGTGACTTAGATTGTTTTTTTGTTTGTTTTTTTCTGGACAGCACGTCCCGAAGTCTCCAACTTGAAGGGAGCTCTTATCCACTGGGTGACATTATTGACCGCTATCGACTGGCAAATGTAGACCCTGAGGTGGGATCACACCGAGTACAAGAGAAAGATTTGTTTTCAGTTTCACCCTTTAAACTCTTTGTAATGTACAGTCGCCGAATAAAAGGCAGAATCAGGCCTTTTAACTCCATTCTCAGTCTCCGTACCTGCTGTTTTGACTCGGACGCACTTAATGAAGGCATAAACTGACCGGGTTGGTAAACCCAGCATATGGTAGAAAGTCGCCAGATGAGCAGGGGACACGGTGAGGCCGAGGAGACAATTGGTCTCTTGTGTGTGGATGGTTTTATGATAATGAAAGTGGACCCCGTTGGCCGGGCCAGCCCCTGAACACAAAGATCATTCTCAACAAAATAGTGTGGGCGCCTGCTTGGTGCTGAGGCAGCGAGTGTGTGTGACAGCACCATTATTCACCAAGATGCCTAATTGCATTAGTCTTACACAGGTTAGAAAAAAAAACTGTGTTGATGAGCTCGTCCTCATGAAAACCAAAAGTCTGCACAGATGTCGTTTGGCTGCACATGTTTCCTTAATCTGGTCACATTTGACAGTGTGTAAGTCAGTAAGTACCTAACAGTTGTATTCATTAGTGCTCCTGAACATAAGGTTTATACAGAGTGTTGGTTTGCTATTTTACAGTCAGTAAGGCTTACTGACATCCAGCACCATAGACAGGCTTGTTATCATCTGAATTAACCACGATTTGGGTTTTAGTTTGAACACAGGTTCATATTTCTCTCTGGCCGGAATCACAATGTGTCCTGTATTCACTTATAATTTTATTAACACTCACGTGTTTTTAATCTTCTGGGCTTAAACTCTGTTGTTTTAGCATAACAGGCCCAGAAGAGATTCAAGAGACTGATCATCTTCAGACTCCTGTGTGTAGAATCAATAATAAAAAAAAAAAAAAGCATTTGAGAGTGGACCAGCTGATTGATTAAGAAGATCATGGTCCAGCTGCCTGGAGATGCTCATGAATCTTGCATGCACAACTCCTAGTGTGTAAATATCCTCAGACAGAAGATTTTTGTCATTTTGAGAGAAATGGGTCACAACTCGAGAATTGCTCATCACTTAAGGGTGTAACTCTGAGCTGTTTGTGGGAGAATTCATCTGGATGCAACGCATTGTATGACAATTTTACTGAAGAGGCAGGAGAACACGATTCAGATTTATCTACACAAGCAGGGATCAATAAGCAATAATTTTCTTGTGTGTGTGTGTGTGTGGTGTACAGAGGTTCAGCTTGAGTGCAAATACCCTGTATATTCTTGAGAGGGGAAAAGAGAAGAGGACGTACAATGTGGACACACAGAGGTTTTAGAGGGACTCCTGGGGTAACAAAGACAGGCCACGATGTATTGCTGACTCTCTGTCCAAATGTAATTCCTTAATGCACTCTGAGAGTCAGAGATCTAATAAGAAGTGGAAGAGCATCTTCAGTAATGAAACCCCACCTGCATCTGTGCTGCAGAGTGAGGGCTGGGGCCGAGAGGCTCCATAAATAACAGAAGCCAGACCTGACACGTGCTGTTCCAACGTCTGCGAACTGCCAATAACCCACCTCATCTACTAAGATGCTGTTCTTGCAGACTGAAAGGGGAGGCAGGGGGGTTGGTGGTAGGGGGGGTTGGGAGGGCAGGCACAATGCTTGGTTTTAGTTGGCAGTCATCAAGTAAATGCAGCCCAGTGCAGCAGCTTTACTCCATTAAACAGTTCTGCAGAGGGACATGGTGGATGTTCATTCACCTTTTACTGATGAGGAGAATAGAAGCAGAGTTTCCTGGGATCATTTATCCACTCACAACACAGGAGAGAGCACACTTGTTTACGCTGGGAGAGTAAAAACCTTGAGATGTGTGGAGATTCCTGTGTTATTCTTTTAGCTTGTTTAAATTCCTATCAACATCAAATTTGTTTTACATGGCATCAGCTCTGTGTTGTAGTAACACTTTCAAACCCCACACTTTATGAGGCAAAACACTTTCGCTCAGGCGTTCATTTAGTTGTTGTTGTCACAGGAGCATTGTTGTGAAACAAATTAATTTCCTCTCCAATATTTGAGATAGATCCCCTACAGCAATTAACCTGCATTTGAGGAATTAACCTGTGCCTGTCGCTATCTAATAACTACGGACTCTTGAGGCTCAGCTCCCATGCCTTCTCCAGCTTTATCAATTAAAATAGATTTTCGCTGCATGCTCATTATCCTTATGTTTTGCCATCGTTTATGTTGTACAAGAAGAGGCATGAAGTCACATGAGCGCTCAATGATTTATCTTCCTGCAGCTCCGATGCAAATGAAACAGTGTGGATTTCTTTGTTTTTTTGGCGCTTCTTGCTCCGCGATAAAGAGAGCCTTTCTTACGAAGCAGAATGTGACCTTCCCTGCTGCTCTTAAGACTGACCCAGTGGTTGACAGAGCTGCGGGCTGTCCCTGCTATGAAAAGATAGCACTGTTCTGAGCTCCGTAGATCGACCCAGAAGGCCCCGTGACTCCCCTGTTGTGTCTCGCAAAGGGTCTCATGAGCGTGATTTATTTAGAAGTTACCCTGAAAGAGCAGCTTTCATGCTGTGTCTATACTGTATGGAGAGTGACTCAAGAAATGAGGATAGGTGTACGTTAAAGTGCTGTGCATCAAGCGAATAAGCTACAAGATTGCCTTCGTGACGATAATCTGCTTTGCTCTACAGTACACTAAATGGAGGTTTTCCTTTCAATTGGCCATCTGCATCACTGTGTGTGTGTGTGTGTGTGTGTGTGTTTTTGTGTTGCGACCAAGGAGGAGAGAAGCTTTTTATCCCCCCACCCAGCCCCCCTTCAGCTGCCGAGTGCCTGAAATATTTAACAGGGACTGCACTATTTTTGGGTTTGTGCTCAGTTTGTTGTGGAGCTTATGTAATTTGTAGTTTCAGCTCAACGTGCATGGCGCTGCTGTATACCAAATAGCACACCATCAGCTTGGCTACCTTGAGCACAGTGATGCTGCAGTCTGAATTTTTTTTGCAGCCATACTGTTCGGCACCATAAAGGATACCGTACTGTACACCAGGAGTCAGGACTGGTGGATTTAATTGCCATTTTTAACTCAGTGTCTTGCACATCAAGGAAGCAGGGCCAGTCCACATCTTCTCAGGTTACTTGTTTCTCTGAGATATTGATCAACTCTTCCCTCTTCCCTCCAACTGCCCCCATCTGTCCCTCTTTCTCTCTCAATTTGTCTCCCATCTTCCTCCACCGGTCCTCCTCTCTCTCCTCCCCTCTCTCCTCTGAGGTGTCAGATTCTCTGACTCATGCCCTGGTGTGGAGGATGGGAGGAAAGCAGGGATGAAAGAGAAGAGAGGAAAGTCATTTTGCAGATAGAGGGAGTGACCTTCATCCAGTAAGAGGGATGGGATAAAAGCTGGAGTTAATACCCTGCCAAAGTGTATTCTCCACCATGCCAAAAAACCATTCAGAATGATATATGGTCTCTAATAGAAGCCCTCTAATAATAAGAAGCATGCCACTGTAAGTCAAGGCAACGCAAATGACCAGAAAATTTCCACTGTTGAATCCAGAAGGATAAACACTCGGGAGAAGTCAAACTGTACAATAGAGGGAAAACCACACAGCCGCATTTGACATCCGAAGCCAGTTAGTGATTTTCTTACATTTTCTGCAGTAAAAATCTATAATATGAATGAAAATTAGTTTGCAACAGAGCTACGTTTAGTTTATCTGCAGAAAACTAATGCCAACTGTTTTGGTGAATTGCTTCAGTCACTATTCAAGCTAAAGGAAAGCCACATATCTTTTTTGTTTTAGCCTCTTAAATATGTTAATTTGCTGCTGTTCTGTGTCACATATGATAGTAATTTGAATATCTTTGGGCTTTGGACCGATCGTGTGATAAAGCAGTGATTTGAAGGCTCAACTGGCATTTTCTGACATTTTATAGAGAAACAAGTAATCCGTTAACTGGGAGGATAATCAGCAGATTCATTGATGAAAATTATCATTAGCTGCAGCCCTAAACTGAGATAAGCGAAAGCTAAATGCCAAGTGTGCAGTGTATGGGCTTAGGCCACTCTGTCCCCATGCTAACCAGAGCCAGCGTAAATAAAGGCTCAGACAGTGTCAGTGTGTGTCTGGAACCAGCAGCCACTTGGGAGATAACAACTGACAGCACAGAAACACGGCCCTGTAAGGTTCATTATCTGTATGTTTGTGTTGTTTTATCCCTGCTGGCAGTAATGAGGTGGAGGAAAGAACTCGGGTTTACCTAATGAGTAGACGGGATCTGCTGTGAAAACAAGTACATCAACAC
The DNA here is from genome assembly GCA_021432705.1 of Caranx ignobilis. Classification (NCBI taxonomy): domain Eukaryota; kingdom Metazoa; phylum Chordata; class Actinopteri; order Carangiformes; family Carangidae; genus Caranx; species Caranx ignobilis. The sequence goes on from MU269985.1 coordinate 69,110,747, forward strand.
TTGATCAATGTGTACGGCCATGTTCTTTTAAAGGTATACTTATTAATAACCATAAAGCCGGAGCTAACTTAACTCTGCCCGAGCCTGACAGTCACAGAAACCGATGGCTTATAGGATGGACTGCCACAATAGAGTGTCAATTACACTGCCGTTCATTAGCTATTGGATTCAGTCGTAATTATGCAGCCGCTGCCACCGAAGGTGATCTTTGTCTAAGCCACGCAGACAGATTGACATGATTGTAAGTTGCCGTGACAAGATGAAGCCCTGAAAGTATTGATTCGTGCCACTTTGAGATATGAAAGAATTTGCAGAAGTTCCTGTTTCTGATGTCAATAATTTGTCTGTGTTGCAGCTCCAGAGCTGTCCTCACACTGATAAAAGCGCAGTGACAGTTGGTGTAATGTTTAGATATAATCTGCTTTTTGTGTAGATAAGAGATGGAGAATAAGGGAGATATTATAATATTTTGTTGTGAATAAAAACCCTGATTTAATAAGAAACACGACAGAGCTCAAAATTCTTCATGTCAGCCAGAAAACCCACACACATTTTGCTTGGTAATTCCTACTTCCTACTTAGATAATATTTGCCTCAGCCCTTTGGAAGTTGAAAATTAGGAACTTATCTCGCAACTTTTCAGCTGATATGTGTAATTTGCAAGGAAATCTGGTAGTTTTATTCACTCTTTTAAACAGATCATGAATTAAAAACACTGCCTGAGGGCAGTCTTATCAGCCCACATGTAGGTGCAATGGCTGCAGTGAACACAGCTGTTGGCCTCCTCTCTGCAGGGAAGCAGAGCTGGTTCCAGGAGCAGCCAGCAGCTCAGGGGCCTGATAACCTTCTCTGGGGCCCTGTGGTTGACAGTCGGCTCGCGCCGCAGGCTGACACGGTTGTGCTTTAACACCAGATGAAGCCGGGGGCTGATAGGAAAGGACAGTCCCCTTTGCGCCGAGGGCTGACCCCTCCCATTATATGTGACATAGCTGAGACAGACTTGGTGAGAGATGAAACACTGCTCTTTAATTTCAAGCCTCTCCTGTTTCACAGCTAAAGTCCTCTCCTGCTGTCTCTCTTCTTTTCTCTCTCTCATCTCAGCGAAGAGATTGTGGAAGTGCAATCACGGGGAAGAGAGCTTTTCATACTCAGATCAAGTGCTTTTAAGTCTTAAAGGTGTGAGCTTTGCTCTGAATAATCCAGCAGGATACATGTGTATTTAGGCTGTGAAACATATATATCAGCTTCTTGTCACTAGTGATGGGGTTGATCGCTTTTGTATTTTTTTCATGTGACATTTTTGTATTTTTTCGCTTTTCATGGTCAAAATTTAATGGGATCCAATGATATCCCTTGATCAATGAGAACTTGATAATATTTGTGTGAAAATCTGATGAGAGCTGTTTGGCTTATTTTCCATGACTGTGTCACACAATGCAGAGGAAGCAGGTTAGCTGCGTTTCTTTTTTTTTTCTTTAGCATTAAACACACAGGATTGTTAACTTCAACTTTGTCTTGTCATGAGCATTTAATGTCATTGAGAAAAAGTTTTGGTGTCTTTCAAACAGCCTGTTTCACTGTGGCTCCAGCTGATAGAGCACAAGATAGAATTTCTGAACGTCTGTCAGGAGGTTTAAAGTATGTCTCATTTGTGCCTGTCCTCTCTGCTGGAATGAGTTACTATACAATTCGGTCAGCTGAAGCCTTTTCTGTCTTTCTGTCAAGAGCACTCACCTAAAATTCTCTTTCTCTCACTCCATCTCTTGATCCTACTCTCTACTCTTTTTTATCACATGCTTGGCATTTGTTATTTCATGCACCTGTAAGCCTTATGGCACTCGTGTCAGGTGGGACATGGAACTATATACAGTATAGTAGCTACTGTGAGCTATCTTTGAGCTACTGTGGCCTCATTTGTACATCACATTGGACAAGGGCGTCTTCCAGATGAATGAATGTCACTGTAAATGTGCAGGGCTTTTTTGTTCCATATACACTATTGCATATTCTCTCTCTCACTGTGTTAACATCACTCTGCTTTATGGCTCATGAAGCAATATTACTGATGAATCCCAGCATCACTTGTGGCTGTGATGTCATTAAAGCCGATCCAAACACGCAGCCCCTCTTTGAATATTTCATTCACACAGAATTGAGTTCATTTAATCAAGAGGCCTCTGCATAGAGTCATCATTCTGCTGAAGTTCAAGTATTCAGAGTGGTGTTAATATGCAGTCATTAGCAGTGTTAGTTCATCATCTTCCACTAGTTAGAGCTTCTACACACTGTCCAGAGTACACTATGCCTACATGTGCCTTTGTGTGTACCCTTGTGTGTCCTTGTGTGGATGTGTGCACACATGTTTGTTCCCCGAGGGTCTCATTTAGGTTTGGAGGAGACTGACCATGAGTGGAGAGGATCCTAAAGGACTCTGTCTCATTCCCCTCTTTTCCCCTAAGTCAATTTTTCTTTATCCTCGTCATCTCAGCCGCTGACGCTCTCATTGTGTCATTCATGTACTCCAGTATGGCAGTTCGTTTGAGTTTGTCTGTGACAGATAGCAGCATAAAGTCCTCTAGTGGCACTTCTCAGCAGATCAAAGGCTGTCCGCTCTTGTGTTTCGACAGGACACTTTTTGGTGTGTGTGAATTGTTGCTTCCTTTCATCCCAGCAGCTGCGTATGGGTTTGTGTGTGTGATTTGTTTTGCTCTACGCAGACCCGAGAATGTGGCTGCCTGTGAGTGCGTGTGGAGGGTTGTCCGGGCATGTGTGTGAATGGTCTCTCACCTCTTACCCTCGCTGTGCGCGTGTACACACGTTGACACCCTCTCACTTACTCTCTATACGTGCCCACCCGGGGAACACCCTATCCCTTCTGCGTCTGTGTGCTCATCAAGCAGACACTTAATACCCCCGACCCCTTGTATGTACTGTATGCAGAGGGGAACCCTGTTTCCGTCTTTCACCATGGAGACCAGGCATGTCCTCATTCCTTCTTCATTTCCTGTAAGCCAGCCCAGGGCCGTCTGTTTGCTGATACTGTGAGAGACATGGTTGTCTCAGAACAGGTGTCCAGTCCTCTACACAAGTGGGTTGTACAACATCCTTTTCATCTTGACAGTCTCTCTGGAGTGGATGCTCCTGGAAACACGGCAAGGAAAAAAACAGTGTCGCTGGTGGCTGTTGAGGGATGTATGCTGGTTGCTTTTATCCATGACATCTTTGATGTATGCTTCATAGATGTTAGGTTAAAACACACCTCTGGATTCTTGATATTTTAGGTTTATTTCATGTTATTTTCATTTTTTTCCCCCATCAATTCAATAATATTGTGCCCTTAAGACACTGTCAATCACATAGTTCAGTTTTTATGTCTATATAGTTCATATGATATTGGTGATATTTAAAACAGTGTATTACAGGTAGACAGTGCTCAGCGTGTTTATATTATTATTCTCTAAATAAATATCACATAACAACAACGCATCTATTTTTGATGATAATCTTGCCGTGTGCATGTGTCTAGAAATATAAACCCTCATCCAGTGTTTTGTTCCAGTGTCTGATTCAGTCACAGGAAAGATGGAATTGAACACAGCATGTCAACATTATCTAAACAGGTGTGCACAATATGATTTAAAAATACCACTAAATTACACATCAACTTAATTGCTGAAATCAGGTCTGAATTAAAACCATGCAAACAACTCTATGAAGCTAGAAGCTAAAAGGCTAGAAGGCTCAAACTGCCAATATTTACATGATGATGTGACACAGGTGGAATGTTAACCATGTTCACCACATTAGTCGAGCGTGCTTGTGCTTATTAGCATTAAATCCATAGTAGCCTACAGCTGAGGCTGAGGGGAATCAGTTGCGCACTTTGTCATGAGCCAAATCCTTATTTTACTGCAGCAATGTCACTAAAATAAGAAGTCAGAAGATCACTGTTTGCGGTGTTTCAGTGGTGCTGGGGGAAACATCAAGGATATTTGAGAAATCAGCCGATAAAATGACGTCCCAACAGCCACTGAGCCAACACAGCCACAAACCATCCATCATGCAGACTGTGAGCAGAAACTGGGAATATCCTGAGATTGTGTGATTACATCACTGTATCTAAACAAAGGGGATTAGATAATCTGACCAAAGTGATGGCTTTTTTCCAACCTGTGTGACAGTCGCTGTTTTTGCCCCATCGGACAGGTCGCCATGTTCTTCTGGTGAGCACTGTGTTATCATAACAGTGACACAATGATGGCCAACGGTACAAAAATATGACCCAAGTTGTAAAAAGCCAAAATAATCCTTTAAAAAAAAAATTTAAACCTCTGTAGCTATTTTAAAGTGCAGCAGACTGAAGAAAGACATGGCTTTGTGACCATTTGTTTCTGTGTCAGCCATTTGGTCTCACAAAGTCATGGTTAATCTAGTGTATATAAAGATGAATACAAGCAATGACTCACAACAGGAGCTCCTGTATACTGGATTCCCTGTTCTGAGTTACCAGGTCTAATTTAGAACAGAGGGGCTCTGTTCATCCTGGAACGCTGCTGCTTGGGATTCTGGAAATGAGTAGTTCAGAGGCTCACCGCCCTCACACACAGAGCACATGCCTTGTTATCAACCCACAGAACAGAAGATAATGATCCCTCCAACCATTAACTCCTAATGCAATAAAGTGCTAACATTTTAGCCATGCCCCTCAGTGCCTTAACATAATGAAGCCCACGGGTTGCACAAATGTGCTCTGGGATAACACATGTGCACAGGATGCATCGATCAAGCTTAAAGTCATGATTGCTCGGCCTCCTATCTGTAACTGACAGCAAGTAAAATGTTCCAGTTTTTGTTTATCTGCAGTCAACCCTCTGGCCTTTGTTTGATATTTATGGAAATTGTATGGAGATGAGCCTCTAACTGATAGTTGTGCAAGTCAATCCAATGAGCACCCCTTTCAAAAGAGTAGCGGAAGTTTGATTTGATGCAATCTAATCCGGCGAAATGACACTTTGCTCCACTTACTCCCACATTTTGACAGGCTGGCATATCAGACTGTGCCACAGACACGGAGGGAATACAAAGCACATGCAGGCAGTCAGGCTCTGTGACATCTTAAAGAAGCATGTGTGTGAGCGTTTGAACGTGACTTTGAAAGCATCCAGCGCATAAATAAATCAGCCAAGCGGCGATGGCCTTGTGCACCGAGCAGAAGCAATAAACCAGCCCACAACAAGTCTCTCAGGAATCGAATCTCATCTAAAATAACACCAATTTATTACACATGATCTCCTCACATAGCGTACCAAATCTACAAACAGTGTGCAGATTTATAAAAAACAAAACAAAACACACACACACACACATGTCAGGATTGCAGCAGAGGGCCAGTAGACAGTGGCACAGTGGGTTGGGTGGAATTCGCTTGGCAGAAAAACAAGTGGCCTTGATGAGTCAAAGAGGAGACAAACATTTGTTACTGTGTTGGAGCTGAATACGAGCAGGGGTTTTTCCACAGTATCTGAGAGCCGTTATTAAAATCAAATATATTTTATTGTAGTATGGCAAGAGGTGCTGATACAATAAGGTCATTGTTGGTTTAGTTAATTAGCAGCTCTAATCGAAAACATTATATGCATTTGTCATGCCAAGTGCGGTGGTGGTGGTGGGGTGGGGGGGTACACAGATTTTTTCTTAAGTTAAAAATAGTAATACAGTAGGCCTATATACTGTACGGTATAATATGGAAATGCTCTGTTACAGGGAAGTATTAGCCTCAAAATAAAGAACCAAAAATACTGCATTATAATTATTGATGCATTGGTGTGTACACCACTATAATGTTGTAGCTAATTTTAAATACTTTATATTGAGTTGAGTTTGTTTTATTTGTCGATTGTATTTTGTATGAATAAAGTAACAAATGATGTCAAATAACAAGTTAAATATTTCCCTCTAAAATGTAGTTTGTAGTAATAATTAATTATAGTAATAATGTAGTAATTTGAAATACCTCAACACCTCTTGAGTAAATACGGTCACTTTCTGCCTCTGCTAATCGTGCAGCTCCTGGCTACACCTATCTGTCACTTATTTATCTGTCTGACTCTCCTGTCCCCACTGACACATGTAAGGAAATATAAATCAAGGGGAAATGTGTATGATTACATGAACTAATTGTACACACCACACTGAGACTTGGGAGCAGCCAGGTGACACACACACATTAATCATTATATCATATGTCACATAACTGACACGCACGTACCCGCTGCCACATTGTTATTCTGGGATCATTACAGATGCTTTTCATTTGCTGGGCGTGTGTATGAAATCTGCCCTGACTCCACAGAACAGTCTCTCTCTCTTTTTTTCACAGCTCACTGTGATGGAGCAGATAAAACCAGGTCCCCAAAGAAACTCCAAACACTTTCAATTTTATGAAAACTGTTTCGAATTGAATTTGATTAACTTTGCATGAATCTCATGCCACGCTCATCTGAGAGAAAATTTCCTTTTTTCTTTTTTTTCTTATCCAATTTCAAAAATCATCAGCTCACTGCGAGAGAAACTGCCTGTCAGTTAATGAAGACACAGAGAGTCTGTTAGTCATCGATGGCCACACGCAGTCTCCTCAGACCCCAAACTCGGATGAGACGCAACGCTGCTGACACTGCTGGTGCTTCTGGTCAATATCCTGCGCACACAATGCTCTTCATTATGCCTTTATTTTGAATCACCATCAATATCACATTGACTCAAACCAATGAAGCAGCTCCTTCGGAGATACTTGATCACAAGGTGCTGCCTGAGAGGCTTTCGATGTTTTGGAAGTGTTTGATTTCAGCTTTGATTTGTCATCTATTCATCCGATCGTCTTTGATCTGTGGAATTATCATTCAGTCAACAGTGTTGTGAGATACAGTGCAAGCATGCGGTTTCTGAGAACTAAACTAGAACACGGTCATTAGTTTTAATAGTGGCACATAATGTTCAGTGAGTAATGACGCTGGATTAATGTTTCTTGACACGGGTTTGTAGAGTGTGTGCGTGTGTGTGTGCGCATCCATGAGCCATAATCACATGTGCAAACAGTCGTGTTCAAGAGGATGCATATATTTACGACATGATGCAGACATTTCTTTGGAAGGACCTAAGTATTATATGTCCCCAAGAATATTCTACAGAAACACATCAATACATCTTAACATCATTTCTTTTTCTCTTTGTTTCTCTCTCTGTGTCCCTCTCTCTCTCTCTCTCTCTCTCTCTTTGTCTCTGTCTCTCTCTGTCTGTCTCTCTCTCTCTCTCTTTCTCTCCCTCTCTGTCTCTCTCTCAGTGTGGCACTGAAGGACCTCGGAGAGCCAGAGAACAAGCACTGGCCTTCGTCTGACTGTGTGACCAGCGAATGAGCCCCGTTCATGCGTCTCCCTGCATGCCACTCCCACAACACTATGAACTGTGAGCAGGACTTTGGAGACGGGGGCTTGGGAGTGACCCTCACGCTACGACTGCTCATGCACGGAAAGGTACAAGCCTTCTGCTCGCATTGTTTATGAATTAATTCACACTCCAGCACCTTGGACTTTTGTTTTATTCTTTTTAGCATATTTTTAAATTTGCTTTATACATTATACACCTGATGCATGGAGCTGATGAGTAATGAAAGGTAACTGTTGTGCAAGTGTGTGTAATTATATATATTTCTTTGTGTTATAGGAGGTTGGCAGCATCATAGGAAAGGTGAGATGACCTATTTTTCTTCTGCTGTACAAAATGCTGCATATGAATCATAAATCATATTATTTAATCAGATGAGATCGTTGTTTTAAAATGTTATACCTCTGTCTGATCTTATGTAAATCCGTAGTGATTTTCCGTCGTGCTAAGCCAGATCTTGTCTTTGATGTGTATTCATAATCAGCCTTTGTAGAATCATTTCTCTCTCTCCAATCTTGATTCTGTTTTGAAATTAGTGCTGAGCACAAAGCCTCCTAACAAACAATTGTTCTTCTGAATATCCTCATTCTAAATGTAATTGCCTTAAACCAACCCTCTTAAGACTGCACCGCCACCCCCACTCACAACCCATAATGCAACACAGTGATCCATCAAACAAAAACATTAGTGCACTGGCTGCAAGCCTCCTGTTGAAACTGAGCTCCACAGACATATTACTCTCTGCCCCATGTGGGCACTTTTGGTGTCTGTTAGGAAGGGCCTGGCTGCACTGTGTTGCTTCAGCAGATCCTGCCATCACACCTTGTAACACAACACCTACAAAAGACATCAATTCAAGGAGGAACAGGGACAAAACAATAAATGCGTTTGGAAAGTAAAGAGTGCTGGAAAGAGAGATTTGACAATGGATGTTGCAATGTGTTGTAGAAATCAAAATATATATGAGGAAATTGGGAAAGAAAACAGAGGCTGTGAAAGAGAGATGAGTTTTGCTCATACAGTGTAGCTCGACACAGAGGTGCACTTGATCTGCAGTACTTGCTAATAACTTGCCACTCCACCCTCCAAGCCTTTTTCTTCCTCCTCTTCCTATCTCAAACCTCTCATCTCCTCCCCATCAATAGTAGACCAACACCAGGATTACAATCGACCACAAATAACACGTTTTTCTGGGACATGACATAAATAATGGTGTGGCCCAGGGTGTGAGATGATACTGTTTTTGATGCCCTTGTAAGAAAGTGATCGTCAGTGGGTGCATAAAGGTGTGAAACATAAGTGTGACAGCTCGGATGGACTTTAGCCAAAAGACAATGTGGGAGAGGGGAAGAAGCAATCAAAAAACCAGCAGAGGATGTGCTGCAGTATGACACATGCCCGACAAAATGTTCCTGTCCCTGGCAGGAGGTCCTCACACACACACACACAGACCGAATGTACAGCCATTACTGCAGGTGTACTTTCCTTTCAGGCACTCAGATGTATTTGATATCTTTTTGAGACAGCGGTGCAGAGGACACCACCGCGATACACTGCAGACAGCTCGGATTTGTTCTGATGAAGCCTAATCAGACCTACGTGGTTTGAAATGGGAGGTTTCACTTAGAGGTTGGGGACACTGATGTAATTGTATTTTTCAAATGAAGCACTTTTGTATCTGATTAAATCTATCTTTCATCTGTTGTTTTCCAGAAAGGAGAGACTGTGAAACGAATACGAGAAGAGGTACAATAATCCTTTGTGTATTTTTATTTTTTTTGTTAAGCATGTGTTTACTTTAGGTTTAGAAAGTGGCTCTGTTTGCTGCATGTATCAGCGTGTTGCAAACTAGCACAGCACATTTTATTCCCTGTTTCTTAAACTAAGACATGAACTCGACCACATCTCTGTCATTTTCTGCCCTTCGTGTCTGTGACAAGTTGAGCTGGTTCATATCACCAGAAAATGTAATGCAATCTCAGAAGGCCCTCTAAAACTGGTCAGGCCTTCTGGCAGATGTGTGTACTAATAATAAAGCTGTGGGAGTAAGCTAATAATAAAGCCTGTTTGGGAGCTTTGAGTCTGAAAAGCATACAGAACTTGTACATTGTCTGAATTGCCTTTTGGGCAGTAACGACACCTTTTCAATTTAAATCCTCTCTCTCCATCATTCGCTGCCCCTCCTCTAGCAGCCCTCTCCAAATCCCTTTCTTTTCCTTTTCCTACTTAAAACAACTTCCCTTTTCTCTGTCTCCTCCTCCATAGCCTCTTTATAAATCTCAAGGGTGCAGCCAAACTCATGCCGCTTGGTTAACTCTTTGTATTAAAAAGTAATTAGGCTGCCACTGTGGCGGCACATTTGATTCTTTCACAAGGCTGCTAAGATTTTATGTTGTACTTTATGAGGCAGAAGAATAAACAGGGGAATAGTGAGGTCATGGGACAATGCAGCCCTGCAGAGCTGCTGGATAAACCACTCACCCACGGTAGTCATCCATCCATTCACCCAGTCAGCCAGCTACATTTGGCTTTGTTACTTCCCAACTGTGTGAGCCTCATCCTGTCAGTCCGTCCCCGGGGCTTACAGCTACAGTGGGAGCATGACTCACTGGAGTGACTGGAGAAAATGGCCCCGAGGTCAGAGTGTTGTCCTGTCTCTGCTCATGCGACTTTAACTCAGAGAAATACAAGGACACAAAATGGAAGATGAGGGCAGGGGCTTTATTGCCCGAGGGCAGCGCAGTACAGTGTGTGTGTGCAGTTTCGCTGGAAATACAACCACAAGAAGAACGAAGGAGCAGTTTGACATTTTGAGAAATTTGCTTTCTTGTTGAGATGTAAATAAGAAGATGATTCATGTATTTATGCTGAATATGAAGCGGCAGCCACTTGCATAGCGTAGCTTAGCATGAAGAGTGGAAGCAGACAGAAACAGGTAGCCAGGTTTAAAAAGCAGTGCCTCCGACAGGTTGGTGCCAGCAGCACACAAATGCTGGTAGGTGGTGATGGCCTTCTGTACAGTTTCTATGTTTTCTCAGGAAGAAAGCAAAAAAAAAGTGTATTTCCCAAAATGTCCATCTGTTCCTTTAAAAGTTGACTGTCCAGTGAAATATTGACCTCTGTCCACACAGAGCAGCGCTCGGGTCAACATCTCAGAGGGATCCTGTCCGGAGAGGATCATCACCATCACTGGCTCCACAGACAGCGTCTTCAGAGCTTTCACCATGATCACGTACAAGCTGGAGGAGGTAGCTCTGACTTTAATAATGCATATTATGCATATTATCATACTCATTGCCATCACACACAAGTCTAACTAGCTTATGTCATCCCCTGTAAACAAGCCACCATAAACTGTTATAATCAGGATACAGGAAGACATGTACATGTAGAAAACTTTGAAAGAGTTAGAAAAAAGAATGCAAGTAGCTTTTTCACCACATAATCACAAAAAATGATCCTTTCCTTAGCTTTATCTTGTCATTACCACTAATGTGCTGTTATTGTTATCGATTACTAGTATGCCCTAAACTAAAGTGAAGGAAAGAGAAAAATTGCATCTGTGTTTCATAGCACTTGATGTACTTCCAGATAAGATTACTCTGCAGATAAGAACTGGGATAAGTGCATGTAGCTGCTGCTGCAACACCTTTTATACTAATGGTGTGATGTGTGTTGCACAGTACATTCAGCCATGTACTGAGCATCACATGTCACAAATGATACTGATTTGTATGTGTTAATGAGAAGGACTTGTATGTCTTTTCATGGTTTTCTAATTAACTATAGATGACAAAGTTTCTCATGCTATTATTCCCCATGGTGACTGTCCATCACCGCACTAATTAATACGGAGGAATGAGAGCCGTCCTTGCTCTGATTTAGCATCACAGCAGACGCTGGCAAGGAAACAGGTGCTCCCTGCTCAGGTCGACAGCGTTCAGTAAACACACATGCTGGCAGGGAGCACGCTGCAGTATTAATTAAAGATCTTTCGGACTCAACTCTTTTCAACCCTGTAACTCCCGAGTTTCCATGGCAACGTGTTGGCTGACCCACTGCAAGCCACTTCCACCGTAGTTGAGTTATTGTATGTCTGACACCTTTAATTAAAAACAAAAGAGAATCATCAAATTCTTTTTTGGCCGCTGGATTTGTTTCTGTCTCAGTAGCTTGTGATTACGTGGCAGCACAGATTCACTCTCATTTGGCAGCTGATCACTTGTGTCCTTGTTTAATGGATGAAGTTTTCCCAGATCGCTGCCAGATTTATGTGAATAGAGTGATCTAATAAGTGCTCTGAGTACACAAGACATGCAGACAGTATCATGCATGTTTTGTGTTCCCAGGTGTCGAAGCACAGCATGCATAAAAGCCTCATAATATCTCTGTATTGGAGTCCTTATCCCACCAGCAGCACAATATGCTTTAGGGATTTAAGCCCAGCAACTCTTTGTGTGAGCAGTGCTTGTGTAACTTGCCGTCTTTATTTCCACCAATTTGCTCTGAGAGCCTGTTTTTTTTCTGGGATGGAGCAGGAAAGTATGGGAGCGTTCACAGTTGTTAAGATGTGGCTCATATTTTTAGATCAAATCAAGAAAATGACGCCCAGAGTCTTCTGATTGTACAGACGAGCTGCGTGCTTCTCTTCTAATGAGACAAGACGTCAGAGAGCCTGATCTGCCTCTCTAAATATAGACACGGAGTAGAGCGGCACAAGAGCCACATCAGAATATGCCTTTCAAATTTAAAGTTCAGTTATTGGAAACATTATGCAGTTCCCTTCATGAGTAAAATCCCTCGAGGCTACACATCCACCCTGTCACCTGTTAGATCCCACTAATAGACCTCTACAGGTCTCTTTACTGGACCAGCTCTCTGTTGAAAGGGTCTGACTCCTCAGTACAAGGAAATATGTCATCCAATAGTATTCCTGAAAATTTGTCTAAGCTGGTCAAGAGGAAACTCGCCGAGCTCCTCACTGCCTCCATCCAGACGTCTACTCTGCTTTCTCAAGCAGCTACCTCTGGCAGAGCAGCCTCGTCACTTGCCACACCTGTTAAAGGCAGCTTTCCTCCAATGATCTGGGCTCTTGTTATGTTGCCTTTAAGAACCTTAAGGGTGTTATGTACAGCACTGCTTAACTTTTTACTATCATGCACAGCAACAAAGAGTGGGGAGAGGGGGTGGGGATCTTCCTGTTTTTGAATAAAGACGCAACAGTTTGGTGAATATAACTAATAGGCCTAATCAACACACCTGTAAGTGAACAGAATCCTGTATAAGTCTTTAATAGTTCTGGACATTTTAGGGAAACTAATATCTTAATTCTTTCCTATATTGAATGACAAAATAGAGAAAAAAAGAGAACTTCCTTTTTTTTAAATGTAGATTCACAGGCCTGGAGAATAAACCTTATAAGCCTGATTAACCCTCATTCATGACCTGGAACCTATTTTAAATTTCTGAATCTTAGAAACATCAGGGAAACCAATATCACCATTCTTGACTGTCACCTGGTGCCAGTGCAGAGAGGAAGCGAACTTTCTGTAAATTTCGTTTCTAAGGCCTAGAGCAGAAACCTGATGAGCCTAATCAAATCGTCTATGAGTGGACAGAACTCTATCTTAGCATTTTAGAATCTTGGGAAATTTCTGGAAAACCAATATGTTAATTTTCCTACTAATTTATATGGCTATATAGAGTAATAAAGATCCCTTTTTCACTTCAAATCCAGATTAACATAGTTTATTGCAGGAATTAGCAGAGCAGCATCAGAGCATTACTTCACAGTTAAATCACAGTGGTTACGTGATCAATCTCTTCACCCTGACTCTAAGGAATACATTTTTACTATACCATTTTTTTGTCACCCAAGACAAAACTTCCGTGAATCCTCCTGCCTGAAAGGTGATTCCACTGAGAAGCACAGGGAACTCTGATCCAGGTCCAAGTAATCATAGTGGAGGAACGGTGAACTCAGCTCAAAGTCATAATGAATCCCTCGGTTACTCTCTACTCCAGGGAGAGTGGAGGTTCCCCAATAGCCAATACTACTGGCTGCAATTGACCTTTCCTGGGTTCACTTACTTATCTCTCCATATCTACTGCCAGTCCTTGAGGTCTTCATGGGTTGGTGGACAGTTTAGAGATGTCCCCCGTTTGCACTCTCAAGTTAAAAACTTCTAACAGCTCTTTTTACACGCCAGATCGATAACTCTCTTTCCCCCAGTTACATGTTGATTACTTTGCATCACTTTTAACTGATAGAGGATTTTATATGGTAATCTTTTCCTTCTGCACACAGAGTGTTGGGTAGTTTTGCATTGCATACCTCCTGTCTCCCACCTTAAAATGATTGCATTGACTTCAATAGTCCATTTCATGCTCTTATAGGAGGCCAAATCCTGGGATCTTCACCCCACTTGACTCACCTCTCAAGTCAAACACTGCTAATTTCACAGCAAACCGGCCTCAACACAAACCACATGAACACAAACATCCTGTCACACGTCTGTGTGTGTGTGTGTGTGTGTGTGTGTGTGTGTTGAACTCTGATGGGAAGAGAGATGGTGTGGTGCATTTACATTTCAAAGGTTCACAGAGACATGCTGTTCATTAATTAAAAACTCAGTCTCCACCCACAAGCAGAGCAGGCGGATGTTTGCTACCTGCGCCGTAAAACACTGTTCGCTACTATGCACATCAGTAAAGGTTCCCTGTCTAAATACTTTTATTTGTCTGAACGTACGAACACGTGCTGTATAGACAACACAGGGATATTCACACACATTATTTATTGGACTGTTATCACCACCAGACATGTTGAAATACATTTTAACTTTGAGGGTTTGATGTTGAATTGGTGATTCTTATCATTAGATAATGTTACCTGCGTTTAAAATGATAATGATAATGATTGATGGATATCTCTTATAACAGAACCTCTTTAAAGGGTTTGTCTCATGCTCTGTTTTCATGCTCTCTAGAGTTTTATTCACTGTCTAACATTTCCCAACAGTTTAAGGGAATAATTCAGTATTTTGAGTAGTTCTAGTCTTATTTCTATTTTTATGTGATTTCTCAGTCAGTATCATTTGTGTGCAGTCAGATTAGTTGTGCTTTTTTTTCAGTGTAAGTTTAGTTCAGTTACATGTGCTGCATGTGGGCTTTCAGAGTTATTGTATTACTTCTTGCTTTCTTGCTGAGATTTATGAGAAGACCAGTAACGAACTCACATCTGATCAGGAGACAGGGTAGATAGTCTGTGTCTGTCCAAAGGAAGGGCTTCCTGTTTCTCCCTCCTCCCTCTCTACAAGCTAAGGTAAGCTAAGCTAACTGGCTGTTGGTGGTATGTTATGGCTGCATGCTGCATATTTAATGTAACATAACATGAGCGTGGTATTGATCTTCTCATTTGATTCTCGGCAAGAAAGCAAATCAGTATATTTCCCAGAAATGTCAAACCATTATTTTAAAATCGAATCTCAGCGTGTGACAACCGGTTAAAATGACAAGGAAAATGATTGAACAAATGAAGATGTTAGTGATGTGTAGCTTCACATTGCATGGATTGGATTCCTGTAAGAAATATGCACATGAACAGATGTTCTCATACAGTGACTTTGTTATTTCAGCTCCTTTTGAAAATATCTTTAGAGGGAAATCTCAAGGTGACCAGGTTCAGGCAGTGGGAAGGACATGTAGGCAAAGTGCACTGGCTCAGTTTTATGCAGCAGTGAGAGTGAAAAGCTCAAAGCCAGTGGTATTGTTTCCCCTTTCATGCAGAATCCAGCAGTTCATAAAAATGATTAAACAGCCCTTTCAGACCCCAACACTGAATTGAGAACATGCATCACTGACCAGCCTCCTGTGGACTTCCCTCCCTGCACATATTCAGATATACAGGTACTGTACGGGAGTGGAGGTTAATTAGGCACAGAGATACTAGATTGCTCTCTGCTCCCTCTGCCTCCACCTGCCATTTCCAATATGGATCCCATTTGTTTTATCTGTTTGTTCGATTCAGGTTGATGCAGAACAAACTGAGCTTGGCTGCAGTGTGATTGGTTTAGATAAAGCTGGGAGTGTGGGGGGCTAATTTCAGATTTGGAGGTTATGTTAATAATCAGTGAAAATGTTGATGTGGCTCATCGTAACATAGCATAATTGGGCAGGTTTTGATTTCCAGTATTATTAAGAACATTCACTTCAAGGTGTTCAGATGAGTTTCAATAAAATGAGCTTGATTTGAATTCAGGGGCTGTTCAATTCTAATTGGTGGAGTTAACACCCTCCGGTGACTTATCTCTCCCTTCCCACCTTGACCCCTGCTGTCCGATCTTTTCCTCTGGGCTTTTTCTCTCTTTCCCTCCTGTCAGCTCTCTCACCACATTTTTTTCTCCTTCTCTTCTCTTGTGTCTCCCTCCAGGACCTGACTGCACTAGTGGCCAACGGCACCATAAGCTCCAAGCCACCAGTCACCCTGCGCCTGGTCATCCCTGCCAGCCAGTGTGGCTCTCTCATCGGGAAGGGAGGAGCCAAGATAAAGGAGATCAGAGAGGTGAGCAGCCAGAACGCAAATCTACCTCATCCTCATTTCACAGGACGGTCCAATGCTGAAATATGCAGAGAGCAAATGTGTTCTCGGAAATGAGAGGAAACCTGCAGCTGGGATGGAGAGATATTTCATGTTATATTTCATACATTATACGTCTATTTGAAAGGATGGAGAGGTGGTGATCAAGTGGTAATAATTGGTCTTAGATCACAGGCTCTACAAAACAATGAGTTATGAAATAGTTCACACGGCACTCAACATTTGAGAAAATGATTAAGAGGGCCTGTTGTTTGCTTGAGTGAGACACAGCTGTGCTTTGAGTTAATATCACGCTACCATAGTTACACTGATAATGCTGTTATGCTGGCTTTTAGCTGATTAATGGTTACCATATTAACCATGTTTAGTTTCTGCATCCCCTTACTCCAATACAAGACCCCCATAAGATCCACTGATCAATTTCTGCTTTTCATCCAGTGTCCAAAATCCAAATCCAAATGGGTTATTGGATCATTTTTCAAAGTCGGTCGGAATAGTCCCCCCCCCCCCCCCCCCCCCCCCTTTCACTGATACATTTAAAGCTTGTTTCCAGCCTTTACCCCTGGAATAGTCATCAGCAAGACACAACATGAATCTCTTTTATGATGGTATTGATAGATAGTCCTGTAAAGCACATGGCCAACATCTGCTGTTCCTAAATGTGCTCCAAAATAAATTTAACTGATTTGACCTGATTTAGCCTCTGAATGTTTGCTAAACACAAAGCACAGCTGTGGCTAGAGGGGATATCATTAGGTTTGCAGGTATTTGGTCAAATCATTAACAAAAATGATCAGAGAATAACTAAGGTGGTGCAGGATAGAAGATGTCAGAGGATGACCAGTGAAGTGACAATTTCATCTCAAGGGAAATAAATACTGCCGTGTCAATCTGTTCAGTAGGTGTCAAGACTGCCTATTCATCTCGCAGACAAACATCACCAGAAATAATGACATTTTGACCTGTTGGTGGTGCAAGAGGAAAAGATAGAGCATCATTAAAGTCAATTGGATTTATCCCCTCTGAACTGTCAATGTTTATCCAACAACCATCAGTCTATCACTGTTATCTGTACAGCTATTGTGCTAATGTGGCTAAAAACACAGCAGTCCACAGAGCATGCAACCTTCAGGATAAAAACAAGCAAATCTGTAGCAGATACCATTTATCTGCACGTTAGGTCGGTGCTAGACTGAAATTGGATTTAGACCATCAAGACAGGAAATTAGCGAGACAATACAGCCAAGATAAATCACTTAGTACAACATACAGTATGACTCAGCAGTGGCAGCTTTGAAAGGGAAAAACTCCTGACTGCATTTAGGCCCAGTTGAAACATTAGGATTACATTTATCAGATCTGCTGCCAGAGACATCTGACTCTGTCACTTTAGCTCTGTACTCCTCTACAAATAGGCTCCTCATTTTAACCTTTACCTTCACCACTAATAGCATCCTGTTGATTTTATGCGGCTAGATGGATTTTCTTGTCTCGTCCGCATCCCAAATTTGTTTCAGTTGCAGATCTGTTTTGTTTGTTTGGTTGCCACAGGACACATGCTCCCTTGAAAAAGCATTTTGGGATGCGTGCAGCTCATCAGTGGCCTCCAGTTATCCTACAGTCTGATAGAGACGTTGATAGATTACAGCATGAGAAGTTATACTCCTCTCCTGCAGGCATGTTAAATTAGAGATGTGTCAGTTCAAATTAGGAGACTCACATCTTCTTATAGTGGATGACTTTTCACCTAACCTGGCAGGTCTTGACATTAAAAACATACAACAGCGCAGATGGTTTCCTTCAGAACAGGTGAAAAAATATAAGGTCAGCTAAGCCAGCAGGGAACCACGGAGAGAAGCCATAGCGGTATAATCACAACTTGTCGTCTTATCACCAGAGTCAAACTTATCTTTTCTTTTTTTTCCTTTTTTTAAACCCCAATTATTTGCAGAGCACCGGGGCTCAGATACAGGTGGCAGGGGATTTGCTGCCCAACTCTACTGAGCGAGGGGTGACGATATCTGGGAATCAGGACTCAGTAATCCAGTGCGTCAAACTCATCTGCACAGTAATCCTGGAGGTAGGAGGTGTACCATTCCTGTTGTTACTGCACCCACACCTATAGCTCCCATTTTGTCAGAGCTCTGCTGCTTCAGCCGCATGAAGGAAATAATTGCTGTTGACATCCATGTTTTGATTTTACCAACATGCAGCCATTGTGTATTCCACTGCAGCAGATGCATTTTTAGTAGGCCGCATTGGTTTTCTTTATGTAATGTTACCTACAGTGGTGTTGCTCGGAAGTGGACTAGATTTACAGCTTCTGTAGCATTATCCTTATATAGAAAACAGGGAATACAAAGAAAACAGCAGTTTCTTTAGTGTCGGACCTCCTGTGCAGTGATCTGCCAAAAAAGACATCAGATGGAGTCAAAAGGTGCAACACTCAGGTCGGAGCTGAGTATTGTTGGAGAGGACACTAAGGGAAAACAAACTGGCCTGCAGCAAAATCTGTCCACCTTTAGACAACAGTTCTCTTGAGAAAATCGAGGAGGAGATGAGAGAAAAACAACCCTAAGCACAGTTTCTCCCTGTGTGTTCATGGAAGTGCACAAGTCCTTTTTGTTTTAGCATTGCAGCTGGACCTGACTGACTAATTGCTAGTTTGATCCAGTTTTCCAGGGCTTTCTTCAAAGGCTTGCAAGTTTCATTAGGATTCTGTACCAGCGGCTTCTTGCTTTTGGCTCAGAGATTTAAATTATGCAAAGTTATACAAAGAATTTGCTGTGACTGCTCCCGCAGAAAAGATGCTCTACATTTTATACCCCAAAACAGTATCACCAATGCTGCAGTAACTCGATAAGATATACACTGTCATGTACACTTTATAATCTCCTTTTTCTTATTGCTGTTTGAAGAATTTCATCTCCTTGTCTCCTTGTCTGCGGATGCTTGAAGTATCCAGAGGGCAAACCATTGCAGAGCCTTGAGGTCTGATACAAACTAAAGCTCAGAGCTACAAAGACCTCAGCATACTACTTCAGTTATTTAAGGAATGATTAGTATAATCAAAAGAAATCAAAAGAGGGGATTAATGTAGTGTCGTAGCAGTTTAGTTCATTGCTCATTGTTTTAGCCTCAATCCTTGATTCAAGTGCTGTCATGTCATATCAGAGGAGATGTTTAGAGTTATTACTCTCATTTTAAGAAATTAAAGGCAATGATGAATTCCTCTAACATCTAACCCCATGTCCTGTTTTTGACTCCGTAGTCTCCTCCGAAGGGTGCCACCATCCCCTACCGACCGAGCCCCTCACCAGCTGCCCTCCTCATCGCGGGTAACCAGGTAAAGAAGTGAGATGTGCACAACACAATCTGGGTGGCTCATCTGTGAAAGAGATGCACAGTGGGTCCTGATAAAGGATTTCTAGGTCATAAAGTCTTTACAGGGGTTTTGGAGTAGATAAGGGAAATTTTTGACCTGGTGGCGGAGTCAAGGAATCGCTGAGGTTATTAGGGTTTTTCCTCGGCATCCTCGCCATAATAGTTTAATTTTTAACCAAAGGTGGAGGATCAACATTTTTAAAAGCATGGAATTTGAAATTCAGGTCTGAAACCCTCACCCTCACAATTTAATTAAAGTCCAAATGGTAATTTGAGAGGATTTGGAGGAGGATGCATTACAAATAATCAATTCTTTGGATGGAGTCTTGGCCAAACCCTTATACTGAAACATGACGCATGTAGGTGCTCCTCAGTGGGGGATTGGGTGGTTTGTGTGTGTGGGTGTGTGGACACAGTTGAGTGCTATGTGAGATGCTTTTGTTTGAGAAGGGACAGACCTCCACCCTCCCATGGAGCAAGTCACAAGATTAGCAAGTGAGACTGGAGACCTGCCGTCTCCTCTGGCTACAGCAGCACCCAGATATTCTGCATAGCTGTCAGCAGTTCTGACACTGTTTATGCTGCCTCAGACTCTGGTCAATTTCTGGAATGGTTCTGTGTTTTTGATATTCAACATAATAAGATATCAAATTAAACCTGGGGCAAGGTCCTGGTCACTGGGAGATGGCTTTAATAGAGGCTGCACAGTGGTAAGAGATGTTTGTATAATTTGTCAGAGGAGAAAATGAAGTGGAATCGGAAAGGGTGTGCAGATGAGTCATAGCCTATAAGCTTGTTAGGTGTGTTAAAGTGTCAGAAATGCAGCACCAAGAGCAGATCTCAGACCAGAGTTGATGTAAATTGAAGCCCTGAAAAAATGTAATTGTAGGTTTTTATTTATGATTTTGGAAGGTTTCAGCTGATAAAGACACATTTATTGTCAATAATCAATGTCTATCCAGATGTTATAAACATGAAATATGTTGCAGCAGTGAGCTACATGTTTTCACTCAGTGTTGCTTTGTGTTTGTAGGTGTTTGAGGCATCAGAATTTGCACCTCACCCTCTGTACTCAGTCACCCAGGGCGGCCTGGACCTCCAGCAGGTAACTGAACAATCCTTCATGTGAAGTCAATGAATAATCTCCGTTTGGACATAAAAAATATCTCTTGCATGTTTCTAACACATTGATCTTAAACATAATCATGGAGCAGAGGAATGGGTTTCAGTGCTGCGAGGATTTGAGTGGTGAGTGAGAGCAGGGGGTTGTGTGGTATGTCCAAATTTACACAGTCCATCATCTGGCATGAGGCATTAAAAACAACAGCTGAGAATAAGCTGCAGCTATTGTTCTAGCCTGTCATAAGAGCTATAACCTCTCCTGAAACACGACGCCATCACACCACCACCACACACACAGCTCTGCCATCTCTTTTTTAGTCCTGCCTAGCTCTGCACCAGAAATATTTCAGCTTTAGGAATATTCCTCCCTTGACAGCAAATAGCACATAGTGTCATTGTATGAAATGGACACAGCAGCCTCTGAGAGATCAGTCATAGAGTGGAAAAATTTAATTGTGGGAAATGAAACGGCCTATAAAGAGTTCAGACACTGATATCACTCTTTCTATAAATGACAGGGTTATTGCTAAATTGTGGTGTTTGTGCGTTTTCTTATATAAACACAGCTCTAATGTATTGATGAATTGCAAGGGCTGAGCTCTCTCTCTCTCCGGTTTATGACCATATAGGATGGACTGGTAATAGTAGCCAGACTGCTGGCGTCAGGCTAAGCTAAGTGCTGTCTGCTGAAACCATAACTGTAAGGAGGGGAGGGGGGCTGCATAGACACAACCATCACTAATTACAGTATTAACACACATATATAGATATATACACAGTGAATATTGACGGGTGGGCTGACTGCAAAGGGAGTTGGCATATGTGAGTCTGCATTATTTAAAAGTAATGAGGGGTTGGGTGATTCTAGTATTTCACATAAATAAATTATAGATACAACAGAGGTGAAGGAAATGTGGTTTGTGCTGAAAAATGGCCTTTCATCCTAATGTTCTGTCTGGAGACCCTGGACCATCTTAAACAGCTTAACACAGCAATGACATTTTCAAAATTCTCCTAATTTCATAATACTCTTTCATTTGCTCTGTGATTGATGTTGGCAGTAGAGATCGGTGATCCTCCCAAATCCCAAATATTTCTGGATTTCCAGAGTTTTATCTTCACTTTAATGCTGTTATTATAATGGATATATAGGATACTGATATTTATTTCTGTGTGAACACAAATAAAAACATGTATGCACTTTTCATGCATATATAACACACAGAACATGATATATTTCCTTATTTGATGTTATAACAGTGCTCAGTGGTTATTTATATATCCACACATTTGAATTTTAATCCGATCAAAAGAAAGAAAAAATCAAGAATTATTATCATGCTACCAAAAACTGCAGTACGGTTTGTAGGACATAAACACTAGTGTATACGTAGACCCAGTTTTAACAAAATACATAGGTTAAAACATCCAACAGCCATGTGTATCTCACAGGAAGATAATTTGTTTTGACATAATAGTCTGTCTAATAAATGTGTGTAGCAAGTTCTGTGTATCATCCAGAGGAACCATTGAATCTTTTATATGTCATCAGGGCCGTGAGCACTAGAAGCTAAATTCCAATGACCTCTGCTGTATTGGGGTGAAGGCAAAACAAATCTCACACAAGGACGTTTCAAACCACACACTTACAAACCCACGACAATAATAGCAGGGTAGGAGGTTCTTGAGAAAATACGGTATTCCTCTTCATATGTTCATGTCTGAACTATCAAGACTCATTTCACTTATTCTGAAAAACAGGCATGTATTGATAGTGAAGCACTTCCATTAAGAGGCTGTGGATTTATTGCCAGTGTGTGATGTTTTATTGCTGTAATTTACCTAATGCAGGATGCTGTCTTTCAGGCCTACACTTTGCAAAACCAATATGGCATTCCACACTCAGAGGTTTGACCATTTGTAGATATATAATATCATTTAATATAACATGAGTAGTTTATGGCTTGGTGTGTACTACATCGACTTTTTCCTCTTTGTTTTATAGCTGGCCAAGCTACATCAGCTGTCAGTGCAGCAAGGCCTGAGTCCTATTGCCCAGCCTGCTTCGACCGTCATACCTGGTATGTATAAAAGAAAAAATAGTCGGTATTTGCTTTGGATTATATTACTACTAGTATTAGCTTGCTGAGTTTCACCTTTGCATTGATCCTCCATCTGTAACTTGTCCGAGATTGTCCACCTGTCTTTGGACGTGAGAAGTAATGCACACTGTCGTGAGCCGCACCAATTATGTGCTCATGTCAGTGAGGAAGGAGGAGAAGAGGCTTTATAGCTTTCTCATATCTCCCAGTCTTAGAGAGAAACTATTATGTGAAATGATACGTTGCACCGACTCAGAGAACTGGGAGAGAGAAAAGAATGAGTGCCATGTTAAACATCAGTCCATTAAAATGGAAATTAACTGCTGGCGGTATCTATATCTTCTGTGAAAGGGTTTTCCAACATGTCACTTGTGCGTTTTTGTGGCTTCACTAACTAAAGGAGTTAAATAAATATTGAAATGCCTAATATGTCAGTTTTATTCAGTTGGTGCTTGTATTTTCTCTCATCAGGGATGGACTCAAACTCTCAGACATCTCAGGAGCTGCTTATACCCAATGATGTAAGGAGAGGCAACTCAACTTTTTCTTTTTCTTTATGATGCTTGTGTGTTCCCGTCTGAACAAGACAAAAACAACAGGAAGTCGGCGCTCATCTCACGTGCACACATCTCTGCAGCAGGTGACTTCAGATGCAGTAGCTGCAACTGCAGAAGCGTCTGGTGTGACTTCAAAAGAGACGAGAGACATGTTGGCAACTGACTAATTATCCTCATTATTCTAACCTCCGACTAACCCAAGGTTAAAGGGATTTTGAGCTGATATGGATCCTTTCGCATTATTGTCTGGGCAGCAGTTGCAGTGTCTTAGAGTGAGTCCCATGAGTGCTCAGTAAATCCTCTCATGTTCCCTGACCTACTTAGAAGCTGTCTGCTGTCAAAACAGCCAATAAGAAAACAGACAAAGATCCTTTCCCTCTTCACTTAGCCTCCGCCAGGGTTTGATGAAAATGTCTTTCCAATCTGAGTGCAGGAATCAAAAATGCATAGATCCACTTCAAAATAGGAGCAAGACAACATTTCTCTTCAAATCATTCCTCTTTACTACATTTGGCTGGTTTGGACTGAAAACATCTGTTCATTAATCACAGCAATTCCTCCTCCCTGTAATTCTCATTTTGAATTTAACTCAGAAAAAAGGAATAAAGCTCACATATGACGTAAAATTAATAATGAAACCATTTGTGATGTACGATTTAATTTGCAGCTGATATCTGGTGCAATAACAGAACCACAATTATTCAAAAGAATAATATGTTGCTCAGCATATTGAAGGCTACAGCTGGTGTTTTTTTTTTTTTTTTTTTACTCTCAACAAATCCCATGGAAAGATTAAAAACTAACACTGTATTTATCTCTCTTGCATTCTCATTAGTTCCTACTGAAGATGTAACCCTTCGAAATCAGGCTTTATAGTGTGTGAGAAGTCTCAGTAATTTCCTAAAGCAGCTGGGCACTGTAGTTTTTCAGCAAACAGAAGTTGATTGCACATTTGTTGGGGACTATTTTCAACTGCGGAGCAATGTGCCACGCACTAGTAAACATTTATGGCAGCAGGACGACATTTGTGGGAGTGACTCAATAAGCTACAGTGTGCGTATTTGTGATAATAAAGGAACTTATCGCTCAGTGCAACAGTGTAGCTCATTGATGTGCTTCTAATAGCTCTGGAAAACAATGGAGGCCTGTGTCACAGAGGAATGAATTACAGTAGATGAGGGTTTAGCTGCACAGACGATACTTGTTTGGATCAGTTCATTGTTGGTTTGTTTTATGGAATTTGATGACAATATGGAAAAATGCCATCCTTGTCCTCAAAAGTGTTAACCAAACAGGTCAAACACAATAATGTACTGTGGTTTGAAAGGCTTGACATGTGGACATGTGCTTGAATTGCACATGTTTGCAAAGAAAAAACAGTTTTCAGACAATGAAATTAATCTTTCTTTGCTGTCTTTGTTGAACAACAATGAGAAGAGAAAAACAAGAATTGATTACTCAAGGTTTCACTGTACTGTGAAGGATATAGCCACCACAACCCTTCAACAACATTTCTAAAATGCCTGAAGTAAACCCCCACACGGCGAGCGGCACAATGCATCAGAGGAATGAGTGAGTCCAGTGCTATACGTGACGGGGACAGCTGTAAGCTCCAGCCATTGTTCCAGAAGAGAGGACTTATAGCCATGACTGAGCCTCCTCAGTCCTCTGTCCGCCCTCAGGCCGGCCACACTCCAACTGCACAATCCTGCTCTGTGCTCATATACTGAACGCCAAAGGAGTCTTGTGCACGCGCACGCACACACAGGCACACACACACGGATGCATTGAGAAACTGCTAACATCCAGTCAGCAGTATGCACTGTACTTCTGCGCAAGGAGGATTTAGCCAGAAGAAAAATGGCTGCACCCTCACCATCCCATCCCTCTTCCTGTGTCCTTTCAAATGACTGCCTCAGCAGGAACTCAACAATATATAGGCCACTTCCAGCTGAAGACCAGGAGCGTTGAGTAGTGTTTCTGGTATTTGAATACGTAGTAGAAAGTAATCACTACAGCAGGGATAGGCTGTACAGTATGGAGTGTCTCCTTGGTCATTTATTTAGCTCTGGGTGCACTTGTAAAGTGTTTTTTGTGGTCGTTCTTACAGGAATGTTGACTGAGGTCATACATACCAAAGTGGGTGAGCTGTTGACAGCTGGTATCTATTGACAGGTGGTGTAAAAGGCCAGAGTCCAGTGGGGATTCTTGGTCTCAGTGGGGAAGAGACGTTATCTGTGATTTGAGGTCTGTCGTGGCCATTGTCTCATGAGTTGCTCTTTAGGCTGGCTGCTCTGTGTGTCCGCCCCCTACCCATACCCCTAACCTCCCCATGCACACATACACCCCTCCCCCAAATAAACTGCTGAGCCAATAATAGTCAAGCAGACCAACCAGGTCGCTGTGTGACAAATCAGACATTGTGGAACAGGCTGCTTACTTCTCAGGAAAGGAATGTGAAATGCAGGGACAAGTGCAGCACGATCACTGTGTTTGTGTGTTGTGTATTTCCACCTCTGTGTCAGCCGCTGTTAAGCTGCCAGGACATACACACACACACACACAGACACACACACACACACACACACACATACTACAAGCACTTCATCACTGTCTGTCCCACTCACTATATATCTGGCTGCATAACCCCGTTGCTGAGCCCTGACACCCTGCACTTGAGCTGATACGCAGCCCCAAGCCCCGGGTCTGTTAAATATCTATTCTGGCTAATAGGCATGGGTCCAGGTTGGGTAATGAAAGCAAAACAAAAGTGATAATGTATTTGGGAATGCAATAAAACTCGTGTCACTGTCTAATCTACTCTGAGCAGAGAGAGCGCTCAAGCCAATGGGACGTATATTATATATTTGAGTTATTTTCCCATTATGTTTTCCATTAGTGCAGAGATGCATCTAGCTGGCATGTGTTTGGGAAGTGATTTGTTTGGGAAGTCATCACCACTCCGAGGAATCAATAACCTTTTAGCCACTCAGATTAATGACAGGCAAATGTGCCTTCTCTCGTCTCTTTTACCGGAGCACACGCAGTAGCAATTAAGGAAGACTCTGGGGGAAAAAAAAGTGCTTTTGACGTACATGATGGATGACCAGTCCACTGAAGACAAACAATGTAATTGCAATATTTGAAGTGGTCTGCATTAAGTCAGCTCAACAGCACTGCACACTTGTTTTTGTGTACGTTGTTTTGCTTTTACCCTTTTTATTTAGAATCACTTTGATCAGCATAACAGATCCAGTCAAGTGATTTATTGAACCTTCTCCTCATAAACCATGTCTTCTGATCCCTCTCTGTGTATCAACATTGTCTCTCATCTTTCCATCAATTTGATCGATCTGCCTCACCTCTGTCCTTCTTTTGCAGTTGATCGGCTCAATCATTGGTCGTCAGGGCACTAAGATCAACGAGATCAGGCAGGTGTCAGGAGCTCAGATCAAGATCGGCAGCCAGCTGGACGGGACGACCGACCGCCACGTCACCATAACAGGAACACCCGTCAGCATCAACTTGGCCCAGTACCTCATTACCTCCTGGTGAGGCCCAGTAGCATATACTGTCATCTAATGAATCATGTAGAGGCGAGAGAAAAATACAAGGGTCAAAGGTTATGCTATAGTGTGATAAGCAATAATGAGGTATGTCCTTGTGCTGTTGGTAATTGGCCTCGAGGGAATGAGTTAAATCAGGCTTGTATTGTACATTGTAGTAAGTCAGTGGGTCTCTTTGGGATCGGCTTTTTTAGTTTGTTTACTTCTGGGGACATTGAAGTAGTTAATATGAATAAAATTAAAAGAAAGTAACAAACCAAAACACAATAAAAAGAAAAAAGTACAACAAAAGTAGAATAAAAATAGAGCAATGCCATTAAAAGTAGGTTATTATGTTTCTTTCTTTATATAAATCTAAACATGGAACTAAATCTAACAGAAATTCCTTTGGTAATTACTAGTAGTCTCTGATTAGTGATTCAGAGGAGGGAGTGTCCATCATTAATTTCAACTTTTCCACTGATGAAAAACAAAAACATCATTTTTGCTCCCATAACAAACACAACAAGAGAGATTCTGCAATAGGTTAATACAACCTCTCTTAAAACTTTAGATACGTAAATGAGAAACAAAAGAACATGCCCACATTAACCAGTATCTTTTGTTGAGACTGACTTCAGTTCTCCATTGCTGCCCATTCAACCTGCACAATAAAAGCATGTTTTAGCTTTTAAAATAAAGAATCAAAAAAGCAAAGAAAAGCTTTTCTTCCTGATCTCATGCAAACCTGTAAAATATACATTTATGCTACAAAACCAGAAATCTACATGGACTTATTTGAGATTTGGGCGGAGTAGTGTTGCAAGAACGACTGTCAATATAATCACAGATAATGAGGAAATGAAAATCTGTTGTTGTTCACTACACTTGAGATCTCCAAACAGAGGCAAAGCGCCATTTTCTTCAGCTGACTTTTCATTTCAGAGCAGTCTTTTAAAATTAGTGAGCAAGCACCATTTCATTTACTGTATATGGAACAAACTGCTTCACAGCCAAAAGAAGATAAAAAGCATTTCAGTGATTAATAGCAGCAGTCAAAAAGGGGGAAAAAAGCCAAACTAGGTTAAAGAAGCATCAATACGTTTGCTGATCTCACTCCAACAGAGAAACTCCTGAGCCAGAGCAGAGACCACTGGGTCACCATGAGTCTTTAACTCTGAGCAGGGTACAATGGAAACAGTTAAACTGACAGATAAGGACGGAGAGACTGAAATAGGTCCCAGGATGGAGCCTGGAGCACAACAGATACAAAAAGCTCTGATAGGATAAGTAGGAGCAGAACCATTCAAGTGCTTGTGCATTCATGTATTAGATATAAAATGAAAATAAAAATGCCATGACGTATCAAGTTGATAAGAAATAAGTATGTTTTCTGACCATTTAAAGAGGCCCCGCTGAACAAAACATTAAGTTTAAATGAAGAAAAGTACCTGCTTCGTTTTTAGGCCTTCAAATGTACAGTCTTGAAGTGAATGAATATTACCCACAATGCAAGTGGTTGTTGATTCAGGTGTTGTTAGACAGGAACAGAACTACAGACCTCCCTTCTATCTGCACACTTCAGCTGTTCTGTTGCTTTCAGGTTTGTAATCTTCAGACCCAAACAACACAGGAACTCTATCAGATGTCACCCACAAAATCTTTCATCTACATTTTTTTTCTCATATGCAGTAGCAGCTCCTCCTCCCAACAAAGCCTGTAAACAGACTTTGTAATATTGGTGGAGTTCCCCTTTAATGATTTTCCAGAAACTTCACCCAGTGTTGCAGCAACAGTATAATCCTCTAATCTTCCTTTTCTGTCCCGTCCCTGTCTCCCTATCCTCCCTCCTCCTCCTCCTATATCTGCACTCATAGTTTAGAGACAGCCAAATCCACAGCCCAGGCAGCCACTATGGCAACTCCGGTCGACCTCAACATGGCCTTCACCCAGTCAGCCTCCCCAGCTGCCTCTCCTGCACCCACCCTGGCCACTGTGGGCGCGCTGACCCCAGCTCATATGCTGGGCACTCCATACGGCGCCATGCCCCTCTCCGGCCTGCTGGGGGTGAAGTCCGTCCCCTTTCTGACTCTGTCCAGCCCAGCCCCCACCGTGGCTGTCACCGCAGCACCCTCCCACACCACTCTGGCCGCCTACACCGCCAAAATCTCCTCAGCCAACTGCATCAAAAAGCCAGAGAGACAGAAGTTCGCTCCGTACTGATGCAGCCTCTGTGTCTGTGTCTGGAGAGCGAGATGAAGGACAGCTGCGCAGTGTTCTTCCACACAAACGCCTGATGTAGCCATATCCGCTGGCAGAGATGCTCTTGACTTTTATTCTGTGATGCACCAACAGAGAAGAGACCAATGGGGATGTGGATAAAGCTATTAAAAGTTATTTACAGTTATACATAATTTGTGAGTTTTCCCATGAATTGATGGACTGCTTTCATCGTCACCTCATCACTGTTATTGATCACTAAAAAAAAGGGCTGGAGCCTCACCTGGGAGATACATGTGTAAATAACAGTTTTCACATGTGTATCCCAAGTGAGAGATCAGCTGTGAGTATTTATCCTCAATAAATTTGTAAATTATACTCAGATGACAAATGCTCTACTGTATGATGCTTTTATACAATGTCTATGTTTGCCTCTTGAAGTTTTTAAGAAAATTTGTAAATGTCTGGGGGGATTTTTTTTTAATAATCTGTGCTACTTTACCGTTCAGTGTTATGTTCATTTTGTTGGATTTTGTTTTGAATGAGCAACTTGTTTAATCTTTATTTATTAGTATTGTTTCATTTATTAAAAGTCTTTGTTTCCTGACATGGTGGATTTATTTGTCTCCTAGTTTGATTTTTTATTTTCCTACCTTTATCTGAAACTATCTGGTGCACAACAACATGCTGTCAGTTTGTTTACAGGTTCTCTCACAGCACAGACTGAATTTAAACTAAATCAGGGATAAATTAAAGTAGCAGCACAGCGACACACATTCAGGAGGAAACAAACACAACAAGATGCAATACCAGAGCCAGGTTATTTTTGTTTTTCTCCAAAACAGAGTCTGGATGGCAGCTTGTCATTCAGGTTGCCAAAATTTATGAGAGGTGCTTTTTTTTTCATATCATCGTGCTCTTGTGCTCCAAACAATAACTGCAGAATGAGACGGTGCAACCCCAGAAGAGACAGAAGCTTTGCCAGCATGCCAAGCAATGCACTGACATGCATGTGAGTGAGCACAGACAAAAGCAGATCCTGAATCACGCGCTGCTCTGTGTGCGTGTGTGTGAAGAGCCAGTTATAATACAGGAATCAATCACCGAACATCCCTCAAGACAAAATATAGGCTTTGCCAGGAAGAAAGAAAAGGACACGAACAGAGGGAGAGAAGTAGAAAAATGAGAGGCGTCTCAGTGATGCTGCAAAAATAAAATTCAGTATCTGCATCAGCATGCACCACAGCATCATCATCCTCTGGAGAGGCAGCTAGGATCCTTTCATCCTCACCCCCCCCACACACACACACACCCCACCCCCACCCCCATTTTTTTTTTCTGTGACTGCATCATGGATATGCAAGACACTGTGGGTGCACAGTCCTCATTGGTGCCAAAGACATTCACTCTCAGAGGCAAACACACACTACCAACACCTGCACCATCACTGTTTAAGTCTTATTAGTAGCAAAGAGAAAGAGGAGAAGCCTTGAAACTATCTATCTATCTATCTATCTATCTGATTTTCAGTGTATGTTATTTTTGTTTTTTTGTTTTTTTTTTAAGAACAGTCTGATATTTCTAATAGTCTTTGAAGGCATCATGTGTTTTAAAAGTGATCCTCAGGGTCTCAATGGGTCACTTGTGCCATCTGTGGGCCAGACATCCCTTCTCACTGAGATGGTATGAACTGACTTTGGAGCACATCCATGTTGATGATATTTGCAAAGATTTGTCAAGTACTCACCCACATTTAATAAAGAGATGCAATTATTTTTCCCCTCATCATACGAACAAAGAAAAAATCAGACTTTAATCTCTCGCTGAATTACCGCACATCAAATATCAAATAGAAAGATGTGCTGCATTTGAATAACAAACTGGGACAGTGGTGACAGTGTGAAGCTTGAGTTGGTGAGAGCTGGGACCTTGGCTGTCACTGCATCTGAAGAGTTTGTCGTGTTTCTTCATCTGTGGTGGAGCAAGGGGTGCACACATGTACTTCACACACACACACACACACACACACAAAAAAAAAAAAAAACAGTGGAAAAATTACCATAACTTTGCATTCTCACCACCATGGCATGGCATGGTATATCCACTTTCAGACAGTGCCCTCTGCTGCCAGTCTCTGTCTCCACACTCGGTCTCATCAAATCACAGAGCACAGCACAGGTAAGGAGGAGGGAGTTAGAGCTGATAAAAGATTGTCTTTAATGTTTGGCATCGTTAATGAATTCCATACCACAGCAGTTATGGGAGTAGGAAAACCACTTTTACAACCAAACACTGTTCGATCATGCTAACACCATATGTACAGGAAAGCACATTGAAAAGTGTATAAAGTATTTATATGAGAAGACTCAAAGTCAAGAACGGTGGAGACAGCCACAGTCTAATGGATTTGTCCTTTTTCAAACACTGATTATAGATATTTATCAATTACATTGATCTCTGGAGTACATGTATATACACAAAACAACGATAAACCTTTTCTGGGGCGTCTGCAATAATTCTCAAAAATATTTCACAATACTGCTGTATGTACAATAACAGAATTTACATTGAAAAATTCTATTGTACCTATATTTTGAGTATCACTTCAGTCACCAGTTTTCTCAGTGCCATCAAGCTCACAAGAGATACTCACATACTGTATATATCTAACCTCAGGATCATCTCCATACAAAGTACAGCAGCCTATGCAGTACCTTCTGACATGGTACGGTTTCTGAAATATGTTCACACAACTGATGATCTCACATACAAAAATAGATGTTGTCTAGTCAGCTGACAACTTGATGTACAGTAACACAAAGCATCCACCTGCAAAAAAACAACCAGGAAAACAAGTTAATTGTTAAAATATTAGCTATATCCTTCCAACCCACTACGTCGCAATAAACAGCGGTGTTCAAAGTAAACCTCCCTCTTCTGGAACACATCATCAGTCTTCACACAGCAGAAGGTGATCGAGAAAGAGCCGCAGGCAGAATAAGAAATATTAGCGCTACAAACCAAACAACAATTTGAAACCAAAGCGGGACGAAACCATACAAAAACATCACTACTGTAGGTAGATATCTCTTTTTTTGTTGTTGTTTTCCTCCAGGAAGTGTTTAGTGAACAGAATGAAAAGGAGAGCGGCCGTCGATATATGAGTTTCTCACAGTCTGGATGAAGGGGTCAAACTGCATTTGAGTGCACTTAAGGCAGGTAGGCAATTCCAACGCTGTCTGAGTGGGTTCCTCAACTGACCACTCAGCGGGCGGGCTTCAGACAGTGTCATCAGCATCAGGCATGACGCCAGAGTCACTGCAGCTGTCCAGGCTCAGCCCTCACTGCTTAACATGGTCTGACAACCATACAGAGGAGAAAGATGGAGAGGAGAAAAAGAAAGAGAGTGAGAGAGAGAAAGAGAGAGAGGGAATGGTACTGGTGTTAGTTTTCAGTGTCCAGCAGGTGGTTGAGGTGTGAAGTGGATAAGTCCTTCGTTCTTCATTCACCATGAACATGAAATGTGACAGGTGTGGGTGCTGCCTGTCATTGTCCTCAGCTTCCCCTCAGTCCACTGAACGCTCTCCCTCCTCTCAAGATATCTTTGTCACACACAAGAGACAAATAGAGACTTCTTCAACGTGGACTGAACTTAAAGCACTTTAAAAAAAAATAAAATAAAATAAACAAATAATAAAACTGGATTGCAGCTTGTGCAATACAAGTAGAACATCTCATCTGAATACATTCACGTAGGTTTCCATACGCACGGTGCGGATGGGAAATCATCAGTCTGTCGTCGACTGAAGTTCATGTCCCTTGAGATGCCGGTCCAAGAGGAGAGCTGCAAGTCCAACCTTAGAGACCTATGAGTTATGACAGCCTGTCAGCAACACGTATTACAGTGCGGCATTTGATATGATTCACTATTAAGGAGCACTTAACAGTGTTTTGAAAAACACAATGGACATAAGCCTTTGAAAACACTATAATGTAGCAAATTTATCAAAATAAGAATTCATATATATGAAGCCTTTAAAGCAGAGAAGTGGCTTCTCTGTAAGTAATAACCTTCTGTAGTTGCCCCGTGTTATGAAAACGACATGAAAGCAAAATTAAGGGAGGTCAGAGCTTATACTGCACCTGGGATCATGTTGGTTATGACCATGGTTGTCATATTTCACAAAACTGTTGTCTTATTATTCTCAAATGAAAAAACATGCTCACAGACGAGTTGTACAGTCATGTACAATCAAATATCAATTTCTGAACAAAGTTGATCTGTCCCATTGTTCAACAGATAATTTTCTTCTAATAATATCTAAGAGGCCACACAGAGCAGTGACGGCAGTTGTGCCTCATACTGTGGATTCATCGAGGTTCAGTCCCTCGTTTCTTCCCTCCATGTGCGCTGAAATTAAAACAAAGAGCGAGAAGGGTCAACTGAACACACTCACGTCAGACTCTTCCTATCACCACTGTTTTAACTCAGTGCACATGAAGGGAAAAAGACAAGGAGAAGAAAGCTCTAACTGAAATATAACCCGAGCCTCCTCATCACTGTGTCTCCTCGTGCTCCTCGCTGATGCACTGCTCCCAGGCATGTTTCCCCTGGTCCTCCCTGTGGCCGTGAGGGGAGTGGAAGATCCTGCGAGGCAGCGGGATGGGCTGAGGCGGCAGCTCCTCCTCTGGGATGCAGCCCTCTCTCAGGTAGGGTTTAGGCGGCACGGCTGGAGGCTGAGGCCTGCGATAAGGGATGTGGTGAGGGCCGTGAGTAGGGGCGTGGTGGTGAGGCGGTGGCCCGTGGGAATGGCTGTCCAGCCCCGGGTGGGCATGAGCGTGAGGGTGTGGGTGGGTGTGCGGGTGTGAGGCAGGGCTGCGGTAGTGGAACGGGCGAACTGGGTCCACGGAGTCGATTTCTGGTCCGCCATAGTGGAGGTGCATGTAGGGAGAGGCCAGGTACTCGTCAGGAGGGGACCACAGGTGACTGGGAAGAGGCTCCAAGGCGTCGTTCCTGATTGGGCCGGGGTCTGGATACTGACCTCCGTAGTTGCTCTCACTCAGGGAGGAAACCCCGCTGCTGGCGCTGCCTGACAGGGTGGAGTTACTGCCCCCCAGCGCTGACTGAGGACTGGTGGGGGAGCCAGGGATCGGGTGGAGAGGAGACTGGAGAAAGAGAGAGAGAGACAGTGGGCATCAGGGGTTTGTTTCTCTTGACCTCGAGTCAAGGACAGAGAGTGCAGTGTTGTCATAACAATCTGAATTTCAACACAAGTCATGCTGCCTTCACATGCTGACAGAAAGATTGCAAATGCAAATCTCACATGACAGAAGATAGGCAGCCAGCTACGTCATTTTTCTGACATGTTTCAAACATTGAGACACTAAATGGCTTTGTAATTAGTGTAGCCATTATGCAATGAGTCATTTGACTTGCAATGGTGTATAATTAATAAATTGACTGGAAGTGAAGGCATTGTGTGGGAAGTGACTATTTTGTGACATCAGGGTTCATTTCAAATATTCTAAACATGCTGTCCAAATCAGTGTTATATCTCTATGATGTATTTATGTAAATTTATATAAAGATAAACAAGAACAAAGAGGAAAAGAGAGAGAAAGTTCTAGTTCATGTACAAAACTGACTAAGCAACAAATATTCAAAATATCTGAAAAACAAAAAGGTGCTACTGAGGTGTTTCTGTGATGGATGTACCTTTCGGAGAGAGCGGACAGGCAGGGCAGGGGGAGGGTCATTGTTCTGGTGATGAAACGCATCACAGTGCATCAGGAAGTGTCCTGCAGAGAGAAATCATAATATTTTAGTCTCATTTTAGTCTGGATTGCATTACAGAGGCTTGTGCAAAAGTGAAACACATTTATATATGAACTCACACGCTCTCAACGCTAATTAAAAACATGACGGTGAAGTGAAAAGAGAAAGTACCTGGTGGGAAGGACCTGGGTGGGACAGGGGGCATGATCACCCCTCCAGTAGAAGCTGGCATGTAGGACACCTGCTCCCTGTTCTCTCCATCCAGACTCCAGCTGCTGGGAGCATTGGGAAAGACTGGAGGGAGAAAACAAAGATGTGTCACCACACACTGTGATACACATCATGTTGATAACACTGTACATCTGAATCTGTCCTTGTGGGTTACCTTTCTCTGGCAGATTCATATGAGGATCAGCACACGGCTTACAGGGGCTAACTTGCTGAAGTAAGGCACGCTGCATGTGGTTGTTCTAAAAAAATGAATTTTAGAAAAAATGTACAGTGATAAATCCTTATCAGTTTTGTTTTAATCAAAATGACGTGTTCAGC
This sequence comes from Caranx ignobilis, assembly GCA_021432705.1. Lineage (NCBI taxonomy): Eukaryota > Metazoa > Chordata > Actinopteri > Carangiformes > Carangidae > Caranx > Caranx ignobilis. The sequence goes on from MU269985.1 coordinate 69,146,041, forward strand.
TGTTCCCAGTTCTGTCCCACCTGTCCATTCTCTGCCACGTTGTAGTACATGGAGTTGTTGGCCCTCTCACGATGAGATGGCAACAGTATCATCACTTCCCTGTTGTGTTTGGCCTTATCAGGCAAAGATGGAGAGCCTGGTCAGAGAGGAGGAGTGGAAAATTTAGTATTTCCACTTACAACAACCTCCGTCCCCGGTGATTGGTCAGGACAGAAATATACACAGAGAAATATGGAGGTTGGTGAGGGTAATGATGATTTCAGTCTGTATCCATCTCCAGCCTGGCTTTCTGCAGCTGCGTTACTTACCTCTGGCACTCGAGGGAGCAGAGTTAATAATCTGAGAAGAGTTGGAGCGGATTGAGCTCAGGCTGGAGGAGGAGGGGCTCGGCTGCAAAACACAATACATTGTAAATATAACTAAAACTATTAAAGCACTGATCTGGAAAAGAAAAGCCCTCTGTCTATCTCGTACAGTTTATCTAGCAGACAGGAAACTAATGATAAAAGTTTATGTGCATCACAGCAGCAGCACTGAAGAAGCAGGGGAACGTTTTACTTTACAGTTCCTATATTTTCCAGCTAATTTCCTGGAAACACTCTTTATAATTTCCACAAATAGCCAACACATTTTCATTGCTTATTATATTGCAGTATATACAGTATGGACTACTTTCCACTTTCTTGCCATGTAATATCACATTTTTTAAAAACTTGAATATAGCAAGTGGTGATTTCACAACTATAGGAATTAACATTATTATCATATAATTTATAACTTAAATAGCAGCAATTCTTTCAAAAATTAAAAGGAAAGTTATCACAGAATTAAAAGTGTAACAAATAGCACTTAGTGGTTACAGTCTTGATAATAACAAAGGAATTACCACAAGTATCGTAACCTCAATTGTCAGTATTAGGTAGCATTTCCTAATTTCCATAATTTTCATGTTGAGTTACCCTTTATGATGTCATCCAGACCATTGTGTGTTTTCACTTAAAGATCTTACCTGCATGTGCATTGCCTCCTCAGGGTGCTCTCCCATCAGGCCATCTGTCATTATGACCAGATTTCCTGCCTCACTGGATGTGTGTGAGGACAGGGAGGAGGATGAGTGACGGATGGACCCCTGAAGGTTCAGAGGGCTGTAGGACAATGTTGGACATTGCACAAAAAAAACAACTATTTATTTCCGTGCATCCAGGAATTTGCCTGTAGAAGCTGCACAGCTACTGAATATCACAGTTTACACTGAGTGGTTTGGTTCAAGAGAAGATCAGGTTGCACTTCACATCAACATTATTCTCTGCATCACAGGAGAAGTGCTATAACTAAGGTTTTGGATATAAAATACAACTGTGTTATAAGCCTGTGTGATCAGGGCTGCAACTCTGAATGGTTTATGCCTGTGCCTGATATACTGTAATTTCTTGTGTCAGCGATGTTCACCTGTACTGCCTCTTGCCTAGTACATGCTGGGATACGCATGCAGGAACAGTTTCAGATAAAGGATTTACTTTCACATGTGAACATCCACAATTAAATTTAGATCTGCAAATTAAGGTTTGGACTGTAATTACAGATGTGTCTGTGTACATGACTGACCTGTGTCTGTGTATGAGCCGCACACTCTCAGGGCTCATGTGGCTGTGGGAGGAGAGGATGCCTCTTTGAGAGTTGACCCCTGGGCAGCCTGCAGGGCCAAATCGATCCACGCTTTGCACACCCTGCTGGGACCCAACCATATACTGCTCTGAATAATTAGACTGCTCACACATGCACTGACGTACTGGCACATAAACACAGTGTAACCTTGCATACAGGTGAATGCATCATAGCACCAAACACTATCATCATATTGTGATGTGTCTGCAAATAAGGAACCATTCACATCCACGTCAGAAAGTAAAAATGAGTATGACTCATAAACTGAAGCATGAAAACCTGAGCAACAGGTGGAACAACTCACATGGTGTAAACCTGTCCTCATCATGTGGAACTGGTCCACAAGTTTTTTGTGCAGGGGGCGCATCTCTGGATGCACCAGCTTCTCGTGAACAGCCAGCCCCACTCCGAGGATGTGGACCTGTTATAGGAAACCAGAAGCACTTCATCACATGAGTCTGTTAGACTGGCACTTCCCATATGATGAACTTCAAAGCTCAGTCTGACCTGCTCCTGCATCAGATCCTTCAGATGTGTGATCCTCTCTGTGTCCTCTGGGTGACTGCTGATGTAGTCCTTATCAAAGAAGGCCTGGTGTAGAAGAGGATGAGGATGAAGATCTCCCACAACATAGATTCGCTACTCATCATTTCTGCACTCGTCCCTCCCTCCCTCCCAACAACATTACCTCCTGATATCTGGCAATGCCCCCGTTCACAGCAGCATCTATGACCCCATTGAGGCACATGCTGAGAGGGTTGATGTTGCCATGATGCTGCCGGTGTTGGTACTGGCTGATCAGAGTCCGCAACTCCTGGGTCTTATTCTCCACCACATAAATAGCGTTCTCCAGAGGGCTCACCTCCACCTGGAAATAAATACACTCATTCACCCTCTAGTATTTCTTGAGAAAAACTATGTGCAGTGTAAGATGACAAAAATAATGTTGGAGCCCCTCACCACTTCTCTCCTCTCCACCTCCGCCCAGCGGGAGATCCCGGGGAGAGGACGGGAAAGGATCAGGGTCGTCCTCTCGATCCACAGACTCTGTTAAATGTCAAGAGAACAGATGTTATGCAGTCTAGTGCCAAAAAACATCTGGCATTGTCTTGTGTAATAAGAGATAAATAACCAGGCTCCAAAAGGAATTCCCTTCACAACAGTGTTTTAGTGCAGCATGTAGGTCAGGTCAGTGAAGAGTAAAAAAGTACAAATTCAGGTTAGTGTGTCAGAGGAAGCTACTGTATCTTGTCTGGTCCAAGTCCTGCTGTTGTTTGATTATTCAGCATCATGTATACAATGGTGGGGTGGGACAGTCAGTCACTAAATCAGCTTGTTAATCAATAGAAGATGAATGATCGATAATTCTGACAATTATTTTATCATTTAAGTCAATTTAAAAGAAAAGGTTCTTCAATCACAAAGTCATCACTGGGTTTTATGAACATGGGTCACACAAAACAAGGTCCGACTAAACCAACACAGTTTTCTTAGATGACATCATTTTGCAATGTTTATGACTAATGCACCTGCAGTTCACACAGGGCTGCACACAGCTCTGTTAGTTATAAAGGCTGCAAGACACATTAGTCATACTTGGATGAATCTCTGGTATCACAATCACATTTTGTTTCTCAACACAACTTTTAGCGACTCCACTAGCTACAGAGGATTTAACAATGGTCCAAAATCGTGGTGGCGTAAATGACTGACATCACATTATATTGATGTTTACCTGATTCTAGCATGACAACAAACGTCATTGAAATATGAGGACAGGTGGTGGGTTGTTTGCTATCTGGCAATTGTCAAAAAGATCTGATCAAACCACACCCACACAGGCCTGTGTGTTCAAGTGCTAATAAATGTTGTCCAAGAGAGTTTTTAGTCCCGAGTGTTCAAAGTTATGGACATGTACTTAAGATTTTACAGGCATTTCTGCTGTGACGTTTTAGTTCCTCCTCTGTGGCCACCAGGGGGAGTTACATGCACTTACATCACCTGAGAGGCCCGATTAATCTAGAAAAAAATCACTGCATGAATCATCTGCAGTCTACATCTATTTTGTGTCTTCTACGAGTGTCTACATCTGAATTCAGCTGTGAGGCAGAGACGGACTGAGAGTGGCACTGCTGGCTCACAGTACCCTGAACTCGTTCTCGCGGTCCTTTGGCCCCTTGTGGAAAGGCCTGTCATAGTGGAAACGGCTGACATTGTTTATGCGGTAGAAGCTCTTGATCCTCTCGGGCACACGCTCCAGCTGAGGCACATCAGAGATGTCTGACACTGGAGTCACCGCATAGATCTGCAGATCTAGAGACCAAGTGTCAAGGAGCTGACAGAAAGACACGACTACTTGCAGAGAAGGAAGAGCAGGAGGGATATTCGGAAGAAACTCTTACAGTCCCACTGACTCTGAATGTCAAACTCAACATTATGGTCTTATGCGATCCCTCATAATCTCCAATAAATAAAGTTTACTGTAGTGCTGAAACCATTAGTTGATTAATAAATTAAAAGACAGTTAATGATATCAAAAACTGAGTTATCCACCTTGTGTCTAGATTATTGTTCAGACACAATCTTTTTCAATCAACAGTATAAATAAGATGGACAGAAAAAAATAATTAAACATTAATAGTCATCTCTAATAAATATGATTAAAACAAAACTATAGCCACAGTCAAACTAGAAGGATACACTGAGCGTCACTCTGCAGGATGGTGTCATCAGGTTGGTTCGGATGCTGCATGGCAATGGCTTGTGGGAACTCCCCCAGCATCCTTTGCTGGAAGTCCTCGAGCCGTTCATAGTCATAACCACGACAGACAAACTCCTTATTCTGCGGAGAGGGGAAGATAACAGGTGGATGTACACACGGCTGACACTGACACGTTAAACTGGCAGCTGACAACTTGGAGCAGCTCATGCTGATGACTGTTTGCAGTCTCGATGGTGTTTGCCTCTGAGGGTGGGAAGGGTGGAGTGTAGCAGCAGAGTACAGAGAGAAAATATTTGGTTTAAGGCAAATAACTAAAATAATATCTTGATCATCGCTGTCAGAATTTCAAATATGACTTTGCAGCACCACTGACTTGACTCAAATTCACTAAATTTAAAACATGAATCATGGCAGAAAAGTGTCCAGGTGTGTTCATCACTTTTAGGAGTGAACTAGAAACCATACAGGTAGTGTAGCTGTAGTTCCTAGATATAAGTTTGCTATACATGAAGGACGTTAATAACAACCAAAGAAGGATCAGCATTAGATGGTTTGCTTGTTTTGGGGGGGGTGCTGTGAATCTGTCATCCGGTTATACAGTACAATGCTGTGTTACAATGTTGAAATAATGAAAATAAAAAAATGTTAATCACAAAAAAAGAGTCGCCCAGAAACCTCTGTTGTTTTCTGGATGACCTGACATCGACTGTGTTTTCTGTTTCATTACAGTGTGTTTCTGTAACTTAGTTTTCTCAAGATGTTTTCCATGTTTGCTTGTTAAGCTGCAGAGCGCTGAGAGTGTAAAGGTTTTAAGGAGTTCTGCCAAATAGGAAGGTGCTAATATCTGGAGGGCTCTGTGGATAACAAATAGCAGTTTTGTAGTGTGAACTGGACTAAAACATGAAGCCAGTGGAGAGAAGACAGATTTGGTGTTGTGTGTGTTCAAAGCTGTTGCTTCCAGTCAAATGTGTAGTGACTGCATTTTGAACATTTTTAATGCTACTGAGTCTGAAAACCTGAGAAAAGCATGTCACAGTGATTTAATCTAAGTGAGATGAATGTGTGTGTTAGAAACATTGGTGCAAGAAAGCTTCTTTTAGGGGGGGGGCACTCTCTCACTCCTCTGCTGTGGATTTTTTCTTTATTACTCTAACAAGTCCCATTTGCTGTTTTGATATTAACAGAGCTATCATAAATGTTTTAGCTTTAGTGTCTGCGACTGGATTCCCAGCTGCATAATGTTTTTGTTTTCTGTATAGCCCTGCTGAAGAAGATGACAAAGCTCCCGCTGCTTTATTGAGTTTCACATTTAGGCTCATTCTTGACGTACTGCGACAGTGTAGTGAAGGCATTTCTTTATATTTGAAGAAGACAGAGTGTTTCTCCTCAGGTCTCAGGAGCTGTAGGTAAATATTAATGTGGAGGCTGATTGATCTCTGTAGTTAAATTTTTACAGATAAAGTTCTGTTACACTGAGATGAGATTCGTGATACATATCCATGACGATGCCAGGATGGCTGGCAGAAAGACAGCAGCAGCTCGGCTGATCTTTATGCCAGCACATCCCAGTGTAGCACTTAGAAACTGGAAAGACAAATATGCTAAACTTGTTCAGTTCAGTGCCACATATATAACATACAGGTAGTTAGAGTCTGCACCATGGTGCTACAGTAGGAATGGATTTGGATTTAATGTTACATATTTAGTCTATTTCAACTCCGTCTCCTGCTGAGGCATGAAGGAGATCTGTAGCTTCAGCACAATCATAAGTGTGTCAGTGCATACAAAAGGAGATTTATTAAGTCTCACCCTGAGGAAGAAAGGAAACTTCCTGCCATAGAAGCCCATTCGGAAAAACTCGGGTTCAATCCTCTGTTGTTCAATGATGTTGTCGTAGTAGGCAGCCTCCATTTTCTGCCACACAGTGATAAACATACAGAAGAGTCAGGGCAAATAATGATTTAATCACACACATTAGTGAATCCTCTGCATCTCCTGATGAGTGTGGGCGTGCACAGGTAATTAGCACACTTGTGTTTGACGTTGTGCACACTTCACACCACATAACAGAGGATGACAATGACAGAGGGAGCCAAAAATCTCACCTCCCTGCATCACAGAGGATGCCTGTTTGATAATAACAGCAGAGAGAGGAGGCATGCAAGACTTCACTCACCCGTATCCAGCTGAGGCTCTGATAATCATATAAAGTCTCATACTGGAAAGCGAGCTCCCGGCAGAGAGAGATTCCATATTCCCAGCACTGCAAGGTACAATTGCGATAAAGCATGAATGAAAGAAAACATTACAGCTTCATTTATCTCTTACAAACAAGAGATAAACATGACAAAGTCTGGAAACTTGGGAGACCGGCATTAAATTGATTGAGGATTATTTGCATTTAATTTTTGATACATACAATTATTGTTGGAAGAACAATTAAGATCATCATCTCAGCTGAATTTTTCAACAGTGCAGTAAACATTCAAATAAAATATGTGAAAGTAGGGGGGAAAAAAGCATATTTGCATCCAAACCGTAGGAACAATAACTTCAATAGAGGCGAATATGATGTCAGATTGTACCACAGTCTACTGCATGTGCATTAATATGCATCTATATGTTGTGTATATTATAATAATAGTGTAACAAAAAACTAGTAATCTTAAACTTAAACTTGCATTTTGATTTACTTATACAAATGATTTTTCAAAAACCACATGATCTGATCTGATGAAAATGAGAGTATGGACTTCGTGCTGTTGTTTCTAATGTTTACTATAACTCCACGAGTTAGCCAACACCTATTCAAGTGTTAAACCTAATATATAGCTGCAGCTTTTGTCCCACAGTGTTCTCTGAGATGAATCGATGTGAAAACTGCCTTTCAGATGTCACTGAAGTTTCAATAGATTTTTTTTCTTTTTTCATAATTGAGTTTCTACACTTTGAGTTTCATCCATTAAATCACAACCCTGCAGGTTTGTGTTTAAGAGCATTTAGGTTTCTGTTTGTCCTGAATCAGCTTTAACTTTTGTAGCAGCAGGGGATTCCACACATCCACACACACACACACACACACAGACTAGCTTTGCGAGGTTTTTTTTTTAGGAGGGTAGCCATAAATACACAGAGATGACAAAGAGTTAATGAAGGAGGCCACTTTTATTTCCTCCTCAGCTGCTCCCGGAGGCCAGAGGGCATTGTCCTCCTCAAAGTACAGACACCAGTCAACTAATTTAATTTTGTGGATGAGCACTACGCCAGAGAGGAGTGACTCGAGGAAGCAAATCACATTTGAGCCACCTGACCCTTACTGAGCAGGAACACAAACACAAAGGCTACATGTTAGTATGCATATCATGAGAGTCAGTGTTATACATATATACCTATATACTGTGTGTGTGTGTATATATATATATATATAAATCTTTTATGATGTAGCATATATCAAAGAAATGAAAATATGACCATTAATAACATTATTGCAAAGATGCTGCTGTACTTTAGTTGAATAATTTCATTTAACACTGCATGATCTACATTTACTTGACATTTATCAAACTAAACCTACAATGATTTTACAGATTAAACATGTGACCAGGTCATAAACTATGATGCCTTGATTCAACTAAGCAACACTATAAAAGCTCATTAAAACTGGCTCAACCTCCCTGCCAGGTCCATCACTTTTTTAGTGTCCCATGGAAACACTTCCCTTGTCAGTGTGTTGTCAAATTGATGAGGTTGTTTCCTTCATTTGCAGCACATTTGTGTATTTGTATGTGTTTTCTTCAGCTGCAGTGCAGTGAGCTCTCAGGGCTACCGTAGATGTCAGAAATGATAGGCTTTTAACGTTTCCTTGAAACAGTGGTTTGAAACCAGTGAAAACAGTAGTGGGAGATAAAGCCATAAAACATTCACTTGCCTTGCCCTTGTTAAAGTAGTGGAGGATTTTACGACTCAGGTTCTCCTTGCGTTGCCACTCGCTCTGACAGGGGTAGTGGAGGAAATCCCTCAGGGGCCGATCCTCCCACTGCAGCAGCTCCCAGTACAACAGCAGGGTGAAAGCTGCCTCTGTAGCAGAGGTCAGGAAAAGTCAACGCAGTGAAAGCGTGTCATCATGATTATCTGATATGTAGCAGAGCACTTTGCACAATCTGGCCACAGTGATGAACTGATAACCTTCCAGACATTTTGGGTCCAGTTTCTGTGAACAGATGGTGAGTGGTACAAAGCGCAGTCAGTGGCACAAAGCACAAGTTGCCCAAAGCACAGCGAGTATGTTTTGGTATATTAGTGGCCAGAGGTGCAAAGAGCACCTGCACAGCTGAAATTATACCATCTACACGCAGTCCCTGTTACAGATTTTCTCTAATTTTCAAATGAACACTGATTTTGTCACAAAGTTGCATGTATTTCCATTATACAGAACCTAAAGATGCTCAGTGGTGAGTTATACCAGGGGTCACAGGCATCAGAGATGGACGGCAGGCTGATCATACAGCAGGAGGGTTGAGATTTTTCCAATGAAAAATTGTGAAATTGTATATATCATCAAAAAATATAAATGGTTAAAGAAAATGATTCATCGGTCAGCCTGAAACTTCTTGGATAACCAACTAAATATCTACATAAATATCAAGTTTTGTGGGGCAATCAGACAAAACGAGCAAGATGTTGGCGTCATTGTAAAGATAAAATAGTAATTTTTTAATTGACAAAAAGGCAAATTGATTAGAAAAATGAATAAAACCCTGCATTGCAGAATAAATATAAAATAAAATAACCAGTGCACAAACATGAATCCAGTGCATCCACAGTGTGCAATATAATATGTTGTTTGTCTTACATCAGGGATAAGGCTGGATTCAGTTAGTCGTATTTGTCTACAGTTACATGCACACAGTAATACCTCTACTGCCAACAATGAGTGTAAAGCAAGAACACTTGAGCTATTTACACAATTATATAATGTGTCAACTTCCTCCGATTTCCTCTTTACATAATTTAAAGTGGTATTACCATACTTAATTATAACAAACTGCAACTCCACTCCAAATAACACAGTTTGTCTTTTCTACCGTGTGATGACTGGTGACTGTGGAGACTGTCAAGCAATAGCCTGATGTCTAAATGTTAAACTACAAGCACTTAATAATCTCTCCCTACCTCTGCCTGACATTTAGCCTTTAATGGGTGTCTGTGCACTGTGTGATATTTAGCTTCACCAGTTTTCATATGATGTTGCTCTGTTTGCTGAAGAAAAGAGTTAACTGGCCCTGCTACTATCACCTTTAAAGTTCCTGCACAGTCATTCATGCATGCACTCATAGCAATAATACGCAAAAAAACTAAAGATTAAATCTCTCCCACCCTTTCAGGAGCAATGAAACGAACTTAAGAATGACTGAGATGTCAATTAAATACAGTTAGCACGTGCTCACATAATATTTTTGGGGCTATAATGCCTTTAATTGATAGGAGAGTCAGAGAGACAGACAGGAAGTGGGGAGACAGAGAGGGGGAACGACATGCAGCCAAGGACTGCCAGGGCTGCTGCAGTGAGGACTATAGCCTCCATATATGGGGAACCTGCTCTACCCAATGAGCTATACGATGCCCCCTGAGAAGGGCAGATTTTATCTGATGAAACTTCTTTTTGCATCATGTAGCAAAAAAAAACAAACAAAAAACAGGCAGGATAGTGCAGGTGGAGTTGTAAACATGTGAAACTGCGAGAGCTAAATGAACTGCCATTAACCAAGGCCACTGTCCTCACACTAAGCTACAACCAAGCTGCATCTATCTGCTGCTGTTTGCTCTTTTTGCTGGGCAGCTGTACAAGAAAAGTAAAGAAAAAAAAAAAAGGTGTGAATCCCGCACCTCTTGACAACTGACCAGACTTTTGAGAGAGATTTTCTGTGTTAAAAGTCTGAAACAGGCAGGCTTTTATAAATGGTGGTCAGTGAAAACCTAAAATTTTGCACCTCAATATCTGGTTTTGTCAGACTTCAAAACTTGCATATAGAATAAAATTTACACCATGAACCACATCCCACCGCAAAGAAATGAACTGTGTTACCTGTGAAGTCCTCTGCTTGAAGATGCAGGTCACATAGTTTGTGGATGTAACGGATGTACATGTCCTCCTTGTTGACCTCTGATTTGTAGAAGTTCTGGGGTTGAATAACAAAAAGATTTATTAGATTTGTGTGTAAATATTCAGACATTTGTTTCTAAAATCCAGACACGCTCTTGAATGTCTCACCATAAGGTTGACAGAACCACCGATTTTCTTGTTCTCCATCTCATCACCTTTCATGCAGTCCCTAAACATAAAAAAGACATGTTTTCCCACTGCTTTACAAGTTCATCCCATAACTAATAATGTTATTGTGTGTGACATTTTAGTTCACCTGTAATCCAGCAATCGCTCAACAAGTCTCGTGACTGATGTGACAAATGAGATTCCTGTCTCTCTCCAGGTCTCCTGCTCGATCTTCTCAAGCAGGCTGCACAGAAAACACGGTCAGATGTTGTTATTTGAGATAATGAGCAAAAGACATAAATAGATATTAATCAAAACGTCTTTTGGCTTTAGCTGTGAAAGCATCGCTCCTCACCTTGGATAAGGACCAAACAGCTGAGTCCTGGGGTGTGACAGCCAAACAACACAGAGAGGATGGCGTTAGAATGAAATATTATGAGAGCAGTATTATTCTGAGCTTCACCACAGGCTCTCTAAACACAGGTTTGAAGCTTACAAAAGGCTGAAGAGCTCTCTGTGATTATCATCGCCTTTCCCGTCTGACACCATGCTGTCCAGCTTATCCATCAGCTCTGCTTCCACCTACACACACACACACATACACAAACACATTCAGCCAAAAGATGGGCTATGTTACAGGATGTGACAAAAAGCTGTCCATTTTCGCGGCAACAACTGTTGAAATGCACTGCTGTGTGTTATGCAACATGATAATGTCATAATGACCTGTTTGAAGTTGCCATTTTTTCTCTGCTCCCAGTCCATCATGTCATGGAAGATTGGGATCATGATATTTCGAACCTCAGTTTGAGGGACCAGGGTGACTCCCAGGAAGGGTCCCATCATTCCTGGGATGAAGTGAGGCTTGTTGTCACCTGGAGTGTGGAGAGGGTTCACATAAATAGAAGTTAATGCTCTCATTGGTGATATGAATGCAGGTGTGACGTGTGTGTGGGAGGATGTAGTGGGGATCTAGATGGGTATTATGGTGTCCATGTTATATATTTATACATGTACATATGATGGCGCACCTAATTTTTGCCACATGCTGAAGAGCTCATACGCCATCATCACTCTCATATCTCCATGTCTAGAAGTAAAAGAGTGGATATTCAAGTGAAAAGAGTTAAAAACTGAGCTGGTATAATTGAGGATGCAGTCAGTGAATATATGGTGGTTACTCACTTGTCAAGGACTTTCTTTCTCTTAGCAGGGCCAAGTGCCTCGAGCTGCAGACTGGGCTGGTTGATGTACAGTACAGTGAGACTGAAAAAGGAGTTCCACACCTGACACACACACGAGACGAAAACAACAGAAAGCTAATGTTATGTTGAACAAATAATGAGTTCCATGAAAAAACGCATTCAATATTTTGTGACTTTATTGTGTAGTGGGTTTCCTACGTGCCAAACCCCCAATGTTGGGACACACACCTTGAAATCAAAATCTGCCTCTGAGAAGTTCTTGTGCAGCGCCGGGGATAGAAACTGTGTTGTCACTACGATGATGCTGCAGAAAGCAAACATTACACTGTCAGCTTACAAAACAAGGTAGCAGCCAAAAATAGATGAAAAAAAATTTTTGCAACACAAGCGTCACCTTCAGGGCAGGATTATCTGAGGAGAGTCTGATCTAATGGTTGGCTGTGTACCCTTACCATCTCTGGGACAAAGACTGCATAACAGAACAGGAGGAGCAGACTCACTGACTAGTTAGAAGTCTCATAACACTCCAGTCTCGGGGGAAGATAGTCAGCTTCATCAGGTTGCGAAACACACAGAAGATCTTCAACAGGAACTCCTGCATGAATATATTAACAATGTTTATGAAATCTGGATATGTACTGAACACGCCCAGCAAAAATCGGTAATGTTGCTTGGCTCAGAGTTTCCCACCTTCAGCTCCTCCTTGCTATGGAAGTTGTTCAGAAGATGGTGAAAGTGGATCTCTGTCATTTGTCGGAGCAGAGAGAGAAGACAGGAAACATATTCCCCCTGCACAGCAAGGAAGAAGAAAGATATGGACACACATATTTAGAAAAGTCCATCATCAAATATTCACTACGAATCCACTTGTTCTGACTGCACATGAAAGAGGCACATTTGAGTAGAGGCTTACCGTGATCTCTGCAGTGCACTGGGGACAGCGTTGTCCTCTGGACGTCTCCACAGAGTGAGACTTGCTCATGATGGACAGCAGGGTCTGCAGCAGCACGTCCAGAAGACTCTCCACCATCATCTCCACCTCCTCCTGAACTGAAGACTCCTAAGGTGCAGAGAACAAGTAGAGAAACACAGAATGAACAACAGCGATGTAAATACGCTGCCTAAGAGGAACACTTCAGCTGCATTACTACAATACAATGTCCTTGGAATTTAATATTGTATTCAGTTTGACTTTCTCTGTCATCAAATGTGATTTTCACTCATTTATGTTGGGTATACATATGGAATAAGATACTGAACCATTGAGCTTGTCTTGATTATGGAAAAAATGCTGCCAAGGATCCCAGAACAGATGAGCAGCTCCCTCTGCTGGCGCAGATGAAGATGAATATGATGTAGAACCACCGGCAGCAAAATACTGCGAGACTCTGAGGGAAGAGAGAGAAAACAGAAAAACAGATTGAGGATGGAAGTTAAGAATGCTCTATACACATTAGGCTCACATATATGTTTGTTTTGGTATCTTCAGAGAATGAAAACATTTTGTAAAACTTCACATTTTTTCTCACCAGGGAAGAAGAAGAGGCGACTCTCAACTGTGCGGGCAATGGACTGCAGTTTGACTACATCCATTGACTGGCCAATGTCCACTGTGCTGGGCATGCTCCCCAGGGTGCCCCTGACATATTCAGCAACCTCCTGAACAGTGAACATCTGCAGCAGCTCATCAAAGATATCAGGGAAACTGTTCAACAGTGCTGCCTGAGGGGAAAACAAAGAGCACAGAGAGGGATTTTGTAGTGTACATATGGAATATATAAGCTGTTTCAAAGAGCCTGGATTTACATATATAAACACTATTCAGAACATTATAAACATCGGCCTTTTCTGGTGACAAAGACACAGACATCTACACAGACAAGCCCTGAATTGCACTAACTATAAAAAATTTCAAAAGGAATATGGATAGTGTCTTAATGTAGGAACTCTGTGCAGCAATAATCTCAGTTTGTCCATATTCACTCACAAAAAACAAATCTAAACTCACTTCACGTCAGTTACTATATCATCATCCTGTCTGAGCAGGCTGGTGTAGGCACAGCTTCTATTGCACTGTTGAACCAACACAGGGGGGCACTGTGACTTACTGAGATGGACAAGAGCCCCAGAGCGTGACCACAGAGAGGCATGCGGCTGGTCACACCCCTAAACTGTCCAAGAGCAAGCCAAGGATGTGGCAACAGTGTGTGGGGGGTGGGGGATTGAAGCATCAATCACAGAGTGCACAGAATGAAAGGTGGAAAAAGTAATGAGGTAATGAATAATGAGAATGAAACAAGAAACAAACAAAAAATTAATCAGTGACACATGGATTCAGATTTAGATGATGAATAAATGAAAAAATAAAAACATGTACAAACAAATATAACGTCAGACTGCCAGGCAGGTGACACACGGCGTCAGGGTAGCAGACAGTGAACTCTTCTCTGCCGTGAGGTGTGAACTATCTGACCTGCGTGAACACCAGGTTCTCCGAGCTGCGGCTGTCCAGGCTCAGGACGAAGCGAATGGACTGGAAGAGCTCCTGGATGCTCGCCCTGAACTGCTCCTCCTCCATCCCACAGGTGGCTCTCGAGTACAGGATACGAGACTGGACAATGAACTTGAACAGGTACTCCAGGGCCTGGCAGCACGCAGATGGAGAAATGCAGTCAGTTAAGGTACACGTCATATTGTACAAGCAGTTCCAAAACATAAAATAAACATGAAGTGCTGGGATGGATTTGCGGTTCAAACTCCATACACAGAGGAAATGTTACAGAATATCTTTTCTAATCACAAAGGAAATTCAGAAGCCATGTATAAATGTTGTCGTACATCAATACCAGCTGAGGTGTTTCCTAACTTCCTTTCGTTAGCTTTTCTCTCAGCAGGGAATTTGCATTCTGAGACCTCATACGGTGTCACAATACTCCTTATCAGCCTTTCTGCTTGACCATTTTTGTATGTCTTACTAATTAATCCTGGTAGAAGGAGCCAGGACATCCTCGATACACTACTCTGAAACTAAACCAGAGAAAAGGTGTGTGTGTGTGTGTGTGTGTGTGCAAATGCGTGTGTGATACTTTACCCTCATGGCTTCCTGGATGTGATCCTGTCGTACGACCTCGGCCGAGCGATCCATGTACCACTTCAGACATCGAATCAGCTCTCTGCAGAAATGGTGAGAGTCACTATCACATTTGCTTTTGTAATTTTCATGTTCACTGAGAAGAACGGAATAAATGTTTGTCGTACTTGTAAGCCAAAGCCCCGGCAAAGTGGTTTTGGATGTAGGAGTCCATGACAGGTCTGAAGTGGTAGAAGCGGCTATCCCTGAGTAGATTGATGATGAACACCTGAACACACGTGTATATAAAGATGTTATCCTTGTTTCCTGCTGCTTTGAGTCACAATGCATAATTTAATTTACGAGTACAGTTGTGCCACTTTAAATTTCCTACCAGTGACTGGAAAACCAGCGGTCCGTATTTATCAGTGTTGTCATCTAAAAGACAGAAGAGCGTATCCAGGACATCTCGCAAGAACTGTGAGGGGGGAGAAAAAAAAGACACAACATTCAGCACAACCATCACATGAAAGGCCTTGCTGTTGACTAAAATAGAAACAAAGGGTAGCCCCTTCATCCGGAAAACATGGCAGTGAGTCCTTCCTTTGAATTCTAAGATGATAATGTGACTTACACACTGTTGGACACAGTAACATTTGTCTGACTTGAATTATTTGTGAAAACGCACAAAATCATGTGGAAAAATTAAAGCTGTAAAAGCACAATACTTAATCTGACCAATCAATATGCATTCAGAATATTATAATATCAGCTAAGATAATAAAGTCAGACTTGAATTTTATCCTAGAAAACTGAAAATATCTTTGTTTTCACAGCCTAAATGCTGCAAGAGAGGGAATCTAAATATTTAATGCAGTGCGTAGTCAAAGAAGACTCCTACATCACACAACGACCGAGGGTAAATATTTTCACATTTTTCACATTGTCAGATAAATTATCTGAACACAGTGACCTTGACAATCTCCTCTCCACTGATCTGACGCAGTCGACCAAGGATGTCCAACACCCTGTCTGGATGGGCCTTCCAGTTCAGAAGAGCCAAAAGGTCGACTGAAAGGAGAAGGAAGTCAAACCGGGTTTAATCGAACTGAACAGGAGGTGAAAATATATGAAGAGGAGCAGCATGCGGTGTTAGATTACCGTTTTGTGTGAGTTTGGTGGAGCAAAGTATCGTGGAGACCCAGAAGGTCTCTTTAGGGCTTCTCTGGAAGGGCAGGTTGGCCGGCAGGTTGGGGCAGCTGTTGAAGTCCTCTTTACAGCAGGGCAGGCTCAGGTACAGACCCTGGTTACTGAAGGTGGCATTTTCATCACACTAAAGGGCAGACACACGGGGGTCACAGAGGATTCATTAAGACTTTGTGGTTGCAGAAGCCGCAGCAGCTGCAGGAGGGTGTTTTCATGTTGGTCAGATATTTTTCACTGGCTCTTCTCCGTTGTAGTGGAAAAGTAAACAACCAAGTGCAGGAAGGTGGAAAGTCCTGAGCTTCTTTTGACCAATAAATAATCTGAGTGTTCACTCACATGATCATATGCATCCTCATAAAATTCTTTTATCTCATATCATAAAATACATGATATTATAAGAAATTACATGATCATCACAATAAAGTGGCTAAAGCTAACCAGCTGTGCTCCTGTTTTTTTTTTTACCTATTTTTATTTACTGTTTTATTTCCACACGACATGTAAAAGCCCACCTAGAGACAGGAGTTAAAAAACTAAAAATAGCTCTTTGTGAATCACATTAGTTAGAAGATCAAATAAAATAAAAAAACTAAACTAACTAACTACTCTCCACATGTTACAGCATAGTAATTATATTTTAGACCAGACTGACAGGGGTGTAATGTTGTATTTCCCAACCCTGGTTCAACAACATGTGGAGCTTTTTCATGGTAAAAGTGAGTGTGTTTACATGGGCATCAGCATCCACATAATGATTTGAGATTCCTGGTGTTGTATTTGTAAATCCTGGTTTCAGAAACCTGGATCAGGACTTATAGCAGTTTTGAAAACCCTGGAGTACTCCAATAGAAACCAGGATACTGATACTCTGGTGTGAAAACATCTTATCCAGGTTTCTGAACCACTCTCAAATGATTAGACTAAATGACAAAGTCTCCCACTAACCTTGACTACATCATATTCATATCACCTAAAAACCAGGATAAGGCCCAAAAGTGGGAAGGATACATTCAAATAATCAACATTAAAGCCTATTATATCGAAAGGATCTCCTTATAGAAATCTCTGAATAATCTTGGAAAATAGTATGAAATATGGTTCATCAGAGTGGCTCCAAGGGCTGTGGTCATTTTGGAAAATCAAGGGACTGAAAGTGAGGTGAAGCTTGTAAAGGCTGACAGTAGCCTATGGACAAAACACCTGGTATGATACTGTTGGATAGGTCATCTAGGACTGCACGTTTCCTGGATGATGGAGAACAGAATAAGAAACGATGGCACATGGAAAAACATTCACATTGTCAGAGCCAGAGAAGATGAAGCTGACTCCCAAGATGGCACGGAAACAACCTACCACAGCTCGGACACGTTAATGTTATCATCACAAGGTGCAACTAAATGTGTCTTTAAAACCATTTTTTATATCAAGTAGTCTCCTTAACAGGAAAAAAAAAATACTGTGAGGTTAAGAATGATGCATCAATGATTGTTAAAAGCTGCTCATACCTTGTATACATAGAGCTCATGGCTCTCATCTGACAGTGTGGTCCCATCTTCTCTCATCAGGGGAGTGAACGCAAAACCAAACAGTTTTTTCTCTCCTTTGTCTTTAGCTGAAAGAAGACACATCATAATATCATGCATCAGGCTGCATACTGTATCTCTTCTACACAAACCAAGCAAGTGCAGGTCTGAGCGTGATCCGATATGTCTTCATAAACTCATGTACTGAGGGATGACTGCCACTGGGCTGCATTACTGACTCACTGGAGCAGTGTCTGAACTCAAAGCGTAGGTGGGACCCTCTGAAACGATCTATAGGAATGGGCAGCTTGACCATCTCACTCCAGCGAGGGCCGTTGTTGTGGTAAAGGACAAAAGAGCGATATTCGCTGGCGTTGGGCTCCCCACTGCCCAAACTGATGCAGTCCTGAGGAGAAAAGAAATGCAGGAAGACAAATTTTAGTGACATAAGCAGTTCCCCAAATGAATGTGTGGATGGAAAGGAGGAACATTACACTCATCATGACTCATAGATTTATCATATGGTACATAATATCTCATGTAAACATGCATCATACTTTGAGTGTGTCCCCGTCAGCGTAGAGTACATAGAGGGTGACTTCGATGTTCTTCTGGACGCTCTTGCCACCCCTCTCAAACTCCCCCCGCTCCAGGGTAAGGTACAGGTCATTACGTGTGTCACCTGGGACAATTACACGGGGGAGACTTTAGTTCAGTCTACATTTCACACATTTAAGTCAAATCTCTGCTCAACAACTGTCCATTGTAAGTCTGAAAATGTTTGCCAAATTGGTGGAACACACTTTTAAGACTGACACATTATGTCACGATTTAAATTCATTTCCCACCAGCATCATTTCAGCAGCCCACCCCCCAAACTTGACATTCAATTTTACCAACAACAGCTGGACATCTCAGAAATTCCCAGACCATGATTACAAACATGTCTCCTCCTTGGCAATGTTAATAAGTACATGACAGCCGCTGCTCTACAGATGAACTGCGAGTGGTCAACATAAATTAAGCCGCTGTGCAGACTAAGATGTGCACCGCACGTCGTTGTTCTTGTCAATGAGAAATGACCCAGCTGAGCTATAATATACCATAGCTCATGACTGCCTCAGCACCTTTTGTGAGGTCAGTGTTTAATGGAATAAATATCAGTGGCAACAGTGGAGGAAGATATTGCAGTTATTTATACAATCAGATTATAGTTATTTATATCCAAGTCATTTCCTTAGGGATAGATGAGTCACAAGGAGTGATACTGGGCGGTATTTCAGGCTGAGGAGAAGAGGAGGAGAGGAGAGGAGAGGAGAGGAGAGGAGAGGAGAGGAGAGGAGAGGAGAGGAGAGGAGAGGAGAGGAGAGGAGAGGAGAGGAGGATAACACATGCTCAACAGACACAAAGCACAGCTATGTTAGCTGATGAAATATATGGAAATAGTAAACACTCACCTCGCTCTTTCTCTCTCTTTGAATTATCTTTGAAGACCTCTGCTCTTTATATTTTGCACAGTCCCTGACCTAAATGTTGATCTCACAACTTAAAGAGTTTTCAAAATACCAGTCCTTGAAATATTAAATCGTACTCCAGTACTCCATTGTACTATTGCATGTCCTGCATACAAAGTACAGTATTAGCAGTGGAATGTAGGTATCAAAGCAAAAGTATTGTTTCTGCAGATGTGCATGTCCACTGTGCATGATGTATATACAAATAAATAAATAAATGTAAATATGTAGTTATATATAGACACTGCTTTTGTGTCGTCCAGTGTTTTTAATGTGAAAGTGAAAATGAAGTATCTCAAAACTGTACTTAAATACACTGCTTGAGTAAGTGCACTTAATTACTCACCATCACATGCTGAGAAAGTAATGTATATTTGACTCATAACCACAGCCCACTCCCCTGCTAATTCTGTTTCCTGCTGTTTTCTTCTATACAGTCTTTAAGCACCATCCTCACCCCTCACTCCCATCTCTCTCCTCCTTCATCTGCATCCTCTGAACCCTGATCTGCTCGTTCCAATGATTTTCATTCCTCCAAGCCATCTGGCCTCTGCTCTCCAGCTCCTCCCTGACCCTCTCCATCCCAATTACTGCCTACTGCTCTTTGCCTCCTTACCTGGCAGGATGACATCTGGGAAACCCAGTTTGCGTGTAAGTGCCAGGGCCCTGTTGAACACAGCCTGGTTCTCCCGTCTGATCTGCTCCAGCTCGCCCCGCAGCAGCTGCAGGGAAATGATGAGGCCTGGGGGCAGAGGGTGGTGGTTGTGTGTGTGTGTGTGTAAAAATGGGGTGGGGAGGACAAATGAAGAGGTGTGGGGTTGTAGGAGGAAAGTGGAGGGACAGAAAGGAGGGGAGACAGGAGGAGGAGGGAGGGACAGAGGGGTATTTAAGGGACGTTAGTCAGAACATGGGGGAGGAGATGACAGACAGGAGAGTGGATGGAGAGATGTGATCGAAGCCAAGGAGGACAGAGGGAGGGAGGAGAGACAGTGTTGTGAAATTACGCAAGGATGCAAAGAAAAATATGAGTACCACACAAATCTAGTGACAGATTTTTGGGACGCATGAGTCATAACTTAAAGTGTGACTTGCTCATAAGAAGAGAAGTAATAGGGAATTGAAAGAGCTCAGCCTCAAAGCAAGTCCAATTTTTAAACTTCCAGTCAGAGGGATTGTTTACTAGCAGAGAAATAACCAATATCATTGGTTTATCTAACCCACTGGCTGAGCTGATGCTTCAGCTCCAATATGTTTTCTCCTTCAGGTGGTTATTATAACACCAACAGAGGTGAGCAACCAATCTGTAATTAAAGTGGTTTTAATTGGACAGAATCTTAATTGTGTAACCACTTTCAGATAAAATGATTAGATGTGAATGCCTATGTTTGTCTAATCCAGTGAATTAAAGGAACTGCTTTGCATTTTGGGAAATAAACACATACACTTTTTATAAAAGAAATTAGTTGGCGATTAATCAAATAGTCAATCAAGAGAGAAATAACAACAAAAAATTTTCAACTGAGTTGATTTTTAAATAAAAATGTATGAAGTTGTGAATATTATTTGGTGGTTTTCTAGGAGAGAAAAATATTATAGAAACAAAATTTGTCATCAGGTATATATTTGGCACCCTGTTCCAGTTCTTGCCTAGAAAACATGACTGCCTTATACTAGCCCTTAAAGTATGAAGAACAGAAGTTACTGCACCAGCCAAGAAACAGTCTCCATATAAAGAGCATTTCAAAATCATCTCATGGCACTTCTCACCCAACCCGTCACAGTGATCAAGACTGTATCACGATGAAGGATGTCTAATTCCCCTTTATGAGGTATTGAAAGGATGGTTCACACATATTACACAAAACATATTTTCTCACTTACCCTTAGGGGTAAATGGTTTCTCTGAATCATCTGATCACAATGCACAGTTTTTTTTTCCCTTGGAACTACTTCCTACCAAGGAAGAAATAGTTCCTATAAAAAAAAACCTCTGACAGTGTGCTCAGCGGATTAGCCACAGTAACTGGGACACTGTTTCTAGAAAGAGATGCTGATGTGGAATTTTAAATGTAATTTTCACTGTTTTGAGCAACACAAACAGAAAATCCATTCATCTCCAAATCTCAAAGTTGGGTTTCTGAAAATCTAGGCAGAATACCACTGAGGCTTTATTTTGTATGATGATTACATCTTACTATCAAAGTCTCTGTTATTATGGAGTAAATATACATCTATCAGCATCTATGTGACCTTGATCTCCTTCCTGCTCCTCTGGATAAAAAATAAACAACTCTCTTTGGCTGTCTTTGACTTTTTATGTCTCTAAATTCTAACTAAAAAGGAAAAGCAGGTGAAATTCCAATACCAGGAGACCAAACATGCAACAGATCTGCAGAGACGACATATTTACCGTAGTTGGTGCTGGGAGCAGAGTACTTGGTGTTGGACTTGCGGATGATGTTCTCATGTATTTGGTACCACTCGTTCTCATTGTTACATCTGGAGAGAGAAGACAAGAGGGGTTGGGGCTGTTAACAGCGCACCCATTAGCGGGTCCAGATGGAGGGATCAAGACTGTGTGCATGGGGACTATATGAACAGCATGTGTCCCAGAGCCGATTTCCTCCTGGAGAAAAGGTAGCAGCAGGGGGAGGTGCTATCAAGCAGCACATTAGCCCAAATGCACAGCACACTAAGCAAACCTGACAGCCAGCTCTCTACCAGCCTTTTTCATTACTGTGGGCCCGTAGGCCCCTGGGAAAAGCATGGGGAACTGCACAGACTGGAGCGTTATAGGAGTCGACAGTTTGGAGGCAGCTCAGCACTGAATCACTGCTTGCTTTTTGAAGGGAAGAGCTCTGCGCCTCAGCACAGAAATCCAATAAAAACGACAGCCCTCTATTCTAGAAATCTTTATTTCACACCGAGACGTGTTGTTGTCCTGGAAAAACCATGCAAGAAAAATCTAAAATAACTAAATGGCTATGTGTATGAATGACCTCTGACCCAGAGCGGACGCCAAGGAGGACGCCATGGACACAAAGAGACATTCGAGCTGTTGACTGACAGGAGAAAATGCTGAGCTTGATGTTACTTTCCTCCATCCTCTAACTTAGCTCATTTATCCGTGTGTCATCTCTCTCAATCCCTTTCCCTCTCATCCTCTATCTCTCTTTTCTTCACTGGGTCAGCTGGTGCACAGGAGAGGCTCTCTATGGCACAGCCTAACAGAAGCAGCCAGATTCACAACACGCCAAGTGCCCCATCACCGGCCCGGGGTGAGCAACCATTGATTTTCCAGAGGACACTTCATTATCATTCTGGTCAAAACACACCAGGCATCAACACTGAAGCACTACGTTATCATGCATGACATTTGCAGAACATTTACACACTCCCACCACACTACATAGACACTTATATTTCCAAAAGAACACAAGCCATGTGACTACTAACAAGGAAATTACACAGTCATATGAGTACAAAACCCTGTTTCACAATAAAGTTTCAGAGGAATTTATGATCCAGAGGAAGAAATGGAAGAAGAGCTTCACATCTATACTCACGTATAAACTTTGAGCACAAAGTCCTTCTCCTCTTTGAGGTCTGTGATGGTGTGGAAAACATCACTCATGGCAAGAACAGCACAGCCATAGGGCCGTCTGTACTGCACATGAGGAGGGCCTTTCTTTGAGTCATTCAGCAGCATACGACCTGGACAAAAAAGTAGCAGAAAAAACATGTATTATTCATAAAACACGAGCTGTCATTAAAGATGTATTTTGGACACTGTGCCGATTTACCAGTTCTTATGACATGTGCAACAATGTAGAGGTCTCTCTTCAAGTCTTTACTGCTCAGGTCCTGAAGAGAAATGAGAAGCCAAGAGAGATGTCAGTGCACAGTTGAAATAACAGGGTATTGGTATTTGTAAGCAGAAGGAGAGGGACGTCACCGTAAAGAGAGCACACAGACGATCAATCTTCTCTGGATTCTTTGGTCCTCCATTTTTGTTCAGTTTCACCATGAACTTTTCACTGCAAAAGAAGCCAGGTCACAGTTTCAGTCAGTCAACCATAGAATGCCTCCATCAACAGTGACTGTGTGTAGACATGTGTCGGCACAGTACGTGCTGCAGGTCAATTTGGGGCTGTTATCTGTTCAGATTCCTCCTTGTACCTGATCTGTTTGGCTTCGCGAGTGTCGTACAGAGAGAAGAAGACGTCTGCATCCTCACTGATACTGTTGTAAGTAAAGCTCTTCAGATTGATGAAGAGATGGTGTGACACGGGGACACGGCAACCGTCACCATGGCGCTGTCTCATGCTGTCACCCTGGGAACGAAGAAGAAAATGACCGCTAACAAGACAGGTCCTTACAGCGAGGGAGGCCAAGTACCTGCCATTCTGTATATAGATAAGCTTATTCAACAGATCAATGGTAGCCATGCAAGCGGGTGAATAATTTACTGTATGTTTCAATCTGTCACAAGTACATGCTATTTACAGTAGACTGAGTAGACATACTTGGTGTCATCAAAATAAAGGAATGATGAATTAGTTATGAAGAGCTGCAGCTCTGGCGGTTCTGTACACGTGGTTAGTGGCTGCAGGGAGGGCATGCAGTGATCATGGCCAAAGCATTTCAGCAAATGAGTTTTTCAAGGTAAATACTGAAGGAATATTTTTATAACTCTGTGATATAAACATTTTTTTCAGATACAGTGAATTATAATTTGAAATTTCTGGCTTTAATTCATATTTACAGGGCTCAGTGCAGCATCAGTGTAACAAGTCTTTAACCCGGTGTTCCTGAACAAATGAGATGAAGTGGGCTCTTCTCTGCAAAGTGCTCTACTGTACCATTTGTGCATATTTTCGGGCATATGTGGTCCCAGTGGGAATCAACCCTCACATCCTGGCAGCAATAGTGTGAGTTTCTTATGGAGCATAGTGGTGACACCTTGTAATTAAATTAAGTGGGAGAGAGAAATCCCCAGATCACCAGGATTATGAGCAACAATAAGAGTCTACAGGAGAACAGGCAAAATCCACTGTTCTCAGGCAAATGATTTAATGGAGTATTTGGAAGAGAAACACAAAATGAAAGTTGAAGAGACAGACACAGTGTGAAAGGTTTGGACGGATTTGTAAACAAACAGGTCTGTAGAGACTGTACCTGATTTGTGCTTTGCTGACCACAGTGTCTGCTGGATACGTGCTGTAAAAGAGTGAAGTTCAAAGGAAAGTTGTCAGATCAGTCGGCCCATTCTTTTTCTATTCCCATGCAGCATTGTCTCATTTAATTTATAGCAGCTTCAGACGCACACTGCCTGAGCAATGCATCGGCTGAGGCTTCAAATCTGACAAAATTTCAACCTACGTACGCTGCAGAGTGGCTATACTACTGTTCCTGTGGTGCTAAAAGAAGCCCACATGAGGCAAAACGTGAGCATGTGGGAGAGGAGAGGACAAAGCCAGTATCGCCCACACACACCTCTCTGCTCAGCAGCCTGAAAGAACTCCTCTACTCCCCTACCTGAAGAGGTGCCAAGGCCTTATGCCCTGCCAAAAACAAGCTCACTTTCATCGACAGAGTCAGGCTTTTTGGCAAGGAGGAGCTACGCTGTTGTTTCTGGACAGAGCATTTAGTGCACAAACATTCTGCGTGCAAAGCTGAGAAACATGGCAATGGGATAATGGGAGGCTGCGGGGCAGTTGGAAAGTGTTTTGATCAGCATATGGAGCTACAACAACTAACCAGAAAGGATCCCCCCTCCTAGATAACTGTCTCCAGCAGCATTACATTAGATTTCGTAACATCTGTGCTGTAATCGCATATTGCTAAAATTAGATCTGCTACAGAAAGTCTCCTCTTTCTCTTCCTCCCTCTCTCCCTCTCCCTCTCTCTCACTCTCTCTCTGTGTACAGGTTTGGAAGTCCCACATTGCTACAGCCAAAATACATCTGAGACATTATGTATTTATGGAAATATATCCCCCAGTCTGGTTGGAGGTTTAGAGCAACTAAGACTAAAATATGTAATTTATTTGGAAAAAAAAAATTAAAAAATTCATCATTCATTCATTTTCTGTCGCCTCACCTGGCCCTGTCACTTTGCATTACGTCTGCTTTGCTAGCTAGCAATCACGCTTGTGAGAGTCACGTTGATGCAAGAAAAGGGACACACTCAATATGGCGGTAAGATAAGCATAAAGAACAGGTCACATGAGGCAGTTCCAACAGCTGACTCGTGCGCTCTCTTGTGAGTCACCTTCTTATGGATGATTTGATAATCGGTACATTCACACATCCCTACACATCCAATGTCACGTTTGTATATGTAAAACCAGGCTGTGCAACAGAGAAAAAAAAAAAGATGCACACAGCGGACACAACAGCTCATTGTGTGTAAAGACAGCATCATTTGAGTCATCACTACAGATACAGGGAATGCATGCTGCAGGGATATATATGCAATTGCATTTTAATCATCCAGAGAATACACATTCACTTCATTAACTTCATCCATTTAATAATTCAGGGAATGGACTTGTACTGCACACACTCATTCTAAAATAAAACCGGCCAACGTACCAGTTTGTATAGCTCCGATACGCTGATCTGCTCTGGATCCACCATTTCAAACTCTTTTCTGGGTACAAGGTCTAAGCCAAGGTGCCTAAAGAAAACGGGATCAGGGATGTGTCAGAGAGAGGAAAAAAAAACAGTTGAGTTGAAAAAGAGAGTAAAAACAATGTCACCTTGCAAAATTCTGTTATCAGATGTGGAACTCTATATGTACACTGATTCTCATATTCAGTCTGATTTTTAGTCTTCTTCAACTATGTAATCTGTCCAAATCATCAAACTCTCATTTATAAACATACTTAAGTACATTTACTCAAATATTGTAGGCCTACTTATAATTCTGAGTTACTGACACAGCTCACATTTCTGTATGGCAAATTATAGAGCTAGAGTAAGCAGTTACTTAGAAAATCTCTAAGATTTTCATTTAAATTAGTTACTGTACTTTTATGTTGCTGTCTGTTTAATGAAATTATACATAAGTCATTGCATTTCACAGTTTTATGAAGTGGGTGTCTGGTATGACTCACCCACAAAATCACAGGAGACACGAGTCACTTACACAAAGTTAGTGGCATGTGTTCCTAAAACAAACCAGCAGTTACCAAGTACGGCCTCAGCTATCACCACAGATAATGAAACAGACGTCTTCAAGGTCATTACTTAAAGATTGTAAGTACAAGGGCAAGGATCACTTCATCGAATGTTATGAATTCATATAGTAGATTCATATGTCTAACAGAACACACACACACATACATACTGTAAAAGAATGAGCTTGTAGGTAATTATATAAAAGTGTGATATTTGCCTCTATATAGAGGGGTAGAAACATAATGTAACAAAATGTTAAATACATAATAAAAGTTCCTGCACTCTCACCAGTGTAACTTCTATTAAAACTGTATAACTGCTCTGTATCACTTTGCTGTGAGCTACAGTTTGATCTATCAGTGACACAGAATAAAATATTCAAACACAAGACTCCATTTTTCATGGCGACATCCTCACATCCAATGGGCACTTTTAGATTTGTCTTGCACTTCGTTTTATTCAGGCTCCTAAGGATTATTTGGCCTTTTTTTTCCTTTTTTTTTAACAGTGCTCAACCAGTCAACATGAGCTGAACTCACAATCCTGAGTCTGTAGGAATAAAGAGGTTACGTACAGCACTGGAGTAAATATACTTGGCTTACTTGCACCATTGGCTCATGTCATGCTGTTGTATACCTTACTGTAACCCTAAATTGTGCAGCCTCGAATCATGGAGTACTATCAGTGCTGCAGTGACCATGAAATCAAATCACTACAGCTTTCAGGTCAGAGTGTGGCACACAGCACTGACATGCATGGTGAATACAATACTATGTATCTCAGGCTCCACTTCTGAGAGTTAAAACAAATACAGGACGCACGACACACACTAATGTTGGCCTGATACAGCGATGTAGTTCAAAGTGATTATGCGTGTATGTTGAAATGTGCAATTGTTCAATGAATCTTGTTTGAAACTGACAGATGGACCCTCCACATAGAGCTCTTCTTCAGCTGAGCTGGAGCCCTCATATCTTTATCTCTGTTATGGATGCCTGTCACTGCCCGGTTGGATCAAGTTTGAAACTGGCAACAGTAAGAATATGGCTTTACAGTTCCTCCAGGGGGATGTGCATTGACTTTAAGCCGCTTGAAATTCACTCATCTGCTAAATGACCATAAAATTACATCATAGAGGATGCTATTATGCACCCACTCACCCTGTACTGTAGATCTCTCCAGTGCCAAGGAAATATTGTATTCTTTGGTGGCCAACAGTTAAATACCAACACTTATTTTTGGGGGGGATACTTCAATCCCCAACTTTCTTGAAACAGTACATTCAGTGTAAAAGTTACTCACTCGTTGCCCCAGTCTAGTCGTACAGTGATGTGCCGCTTGATCTCCCGGGTCTGGTCCTGGGCGAGGTGACCCTGGATCAGCTGCCGACGCAGGTCAATGAGCTCGTTCATCACATGACGGAGCTTATGGAATAGATCCACCTTGTGTTTCTGTTGACGTAGCCAATAAAAGATTTAGTTGGGATATGTGATCTTCCTTTACTGCAGCATTTATATAAAGGCTATTAATGAGATTCATCCCTGACTTTAACTCTCAATCGTACCTGGGATATAAATGGTCTGTGAATATGACTACAACACTAAAATGGAGGAAAACAAATTAAAAAGGACTTCTCACGCCAGAATCTTGTGACTTTTTTTTACCTTAGGTTACATTATGATGAGGAATAACACACTACTGTATAACCATAATGCCGCTGAGATTTAAGCCCACTGATTTTTTTAATGAAATAAAAAAAATAAATATCTCTTGCAAGGCTGCTTTGACCTCCTCACGGTAATTAATTTCATCACCATTTCTCATGGGCCAAGGACAACCCTTTTAATTCAGGCATTCTCTGTTCTGCCTAATGGTAGGACAAGCCCACATTACCACCCAGGTTTGTTTACATAAATGGGAAGATTAAGCGCCACCACAATGCCCATGTAAATTTAATGAGGATAAACATTACATGTTCTCAAAGGCTGGTTGCTGCAGAAAAACAAAGATTTTTGTCAGGGTTGATGAGCCCTTTCGGACGACTGTTCTGCTGGGCTAATTATGTACATTACAACAGTTACACAGTTATGCTTAGGCCATTGCTCCCCGAAGTAGTACCATGAATTCTAATTGGCAACAATAAGGTGAAATGTATCAACATCCAGCCATTGCTACATCCTATTATTATGGACGCAACTGTGGCAACATGGACCATATCACACAGGGGGTGAGCACCAAAACGAGCCACTGTTAAATCAGCCCTTCACATTAGTCGAGCTTCAGAGAAAGTTACATCACCACACCAATGCCTCAGGCTCCTTAGTTGCTCAGAGCATGAGCAGTCCTCAGCGAGAGGTTATGTAAAAACTTGCTGCCAGCTCTGCAACATATCCACTCGGCTCCAAACTCAAAGCCCTACCAACCACTTCTGCCTGCCCCCTCGACACTTAGCAGGATTAAGGATGCTTTAGGTTTCCAGTAATCACTTTTGCCCAGCAAGGAAAGGCTGACTGAAGGTGGTGGATCTTAAGATGATGCAGAAACTATGAGAGGCAGGCCAAGCTCAATCAATGGCCGAATGACAAAGCGTGAAATTACATATGACAGGTCTGTAGGCCATTATCTGTGTCCAACCACCATTTCTGTTCCTACATAGATAGTATATGAAAATATAGGGCGACAGTGAGAACGACATGCTATGGGGAAATATCTAAAGGAGCTGTCATGTCTGTATGTTTGGGATATAGCTCAGGCTACTCACTTTTGCTGGCTATACCAGGTGTTGCATTAGGTGCAGCAAGGACATGAGGAGAATGCAAATGAAACAGCCATGGATGCAATTTCTTCTGCAGAAGTCTTTTCTTCCCTTGAAAATCTTGGGAATTTTAGATCCTGTCTCATATTCATTGCTTAACATTTGTTTCAACATGAGTGAGAAGTACTGTGATATAATGCTACTGACCACATAGAGCTGCTTCCATAAGACGCCCCATTCCTGCAGCGTGGAGGTGGTCTCTGTGATAATAGGGTCTTCCAGGGGCACCACCGTCTCGCACAGCCTGCAGCAAGAACACAAATGTCAGGCAAGTAATGTTAACTTGATGACATGTTAGAGTAATGTGATTACTTTTTAAAATCATAGGTAATGGAAGGTTTTACACCATTTGAAATTCAACCTTTACAGCACAGTTACCCATCCCCTCCACACCTCATTACTGGTAGTTTGAAGGATGGTTGACATTAGTTTACTTTATGTGCATGTTACAAAGTGTGACCGTAGGATCTCTGTAAAATGACACTTTATATCCATCCATCCATTAGCTACACTGCTTATCTTTATAGGGCAGTGGGGGAGGGGCTGGAGGCCATACCAGCTGACACTGGGCAAGAGAAGTTTATCACAGGACTGACATATAGAGACAAACAACCAGTCACATTCATATTCACTACGTTTTCCAAGTCATAGTGACAATTCACATTATTCACTATTTACAATATTTTGATGCTGTATCTATTTCCAGGCACAATATGGTCACAATTTCTGATGATCTACATCAGGACTTTTAGAAATTGTGACTGTGGTGTGCCTGAAAATTAAACGATAATGTGCAGTATTTAAAAAGCAGTGACCACAGTAAACGTCCACACAACACTGGCACAGTGGGTGTGGAAATGTTGTTAACCGCCAGCCAAAAAGGACAAATTCACCTCCAGGTAACTTCGAAGTTGTCTTATTGACATGCTGTGTCTTCTTTGCTGACTTGCTTATGTTTCCCTCTGGTAGTGTTACATTTAGGAACCCTCTGGCTCTTGAGTTAGCTATTGATGGACAGTAAATAGCTCCAAACCATAACCATGATGAGGACTGATAGGAACATTTGTGTGATTCACCTAAAAGGGAAAACCCCCCACAAATTTCCAAGTTCATCAAGGCTTTCCTCCTAATACCTGACAAACTACGACTAAAATTAAACAGAAACTAAATTAACACCAGTCAGTTACTCAAAATAAAAACTAAACTAAAACTGCTTGATCACTTGTTGAACTGACTAAAACTGAACTGAAATAAAAATGCAAACTGAAAAACTAAATAAAAAATTAATGAGACTTTTGAAACTATAATAACCTTTAACTGAGCTGAGCGCAAACAAACATGGGATGTAACAAATTACTTTTGCTATTGAATAAGTACTTCTGCCACAGAGGTTTTGTTTCCAATCATGTTTGTTTGACCTTCAGTGGAATTACACAAAAAAAGTACTGAACCGTTTTGCACCAGTCTTGGTGGAGCGATTGAGCAGGGGCTGGGGAAGATAGAAATAATAATATTGCATTAATTATATAATTTATATTAATGGCTTAGAGATCTATGACTTTGTAATGTTTGGTGTAGATTGTAGTAGTTTGTTATGATTACATTTTTCATGTAACATGCTTTGTTAAGACTGAGAAGAACAGAAACATACAAAAACACACGTGTATGGCACTGCTTCTAGGCATTTTGAAGGATTTAACAACCATGAAATGGCAAAGAGGTAATATTTCTGAGGGTGGAGCTCTCCAATAAAAAACACAACACACACATCCCTCCTCTGTGACCACATTCATAGGGAAACATTAAACCAAAGGTTAGATCTCTTGTGACACTTAGCATTTTGCTCACTAAGCTCTGACCTGCGCTGCAAAGAGTGAACTTTGAAACTCTATCACTGTTTTTGCAACAAAGGAAA
Source organism: Caranx ignobilis (assembly GCA_021432705.1). Lineage (NCBI taxonomy): Eukaryota > Metazoa > Chordata > Actinopteri > Carangiformes > Carangidae > Caranx > Caranx ignobilis. Next base: position 69,177,131 of record MU269985.1, read on the forward strand.
CATCTCCATTACACAATGAATCAGGGTGATAGCCTGCAGTGGGGATGCTTTGGGAGAAGTACAGAAATGCAGTAGGTGTGTCACCTCATTAACTCCATGAGACAGCAAAGCACATTTCCCAAAGTGCAACTCCCGGAGCAAGGAAGTATAATAATGTCAATTTCGAAGTCTGCACTTTTAATTGTTTGAGTGCTCCTGCTACGTGGTAACTCAACTGGAGGATGGTGATGTAACAGCAAACTCCCAGTCCACACTGAGCCACAGATCCCAGCCTGCAGATTTCAGCACCATCAGTTCAGGCTGATAAAGAGCTCTGTTTCCTGTCTTTGTCTTTATTCTGGCCTTGACAGCCATGGATGGCTGTTGTGCCAGAAACTCTGGATGACCCCTGTGTGTACGTGTGTATGTGTGTGTGTGTGTGTGGGCATCCGTGTGTGTGTTTGTGTCAGCAGCTGCCAGGTGATAATTCTCTTGAAGATTAGATCGTCACAAATCAGCGGTGAGCTGAAATGAGATAACAATGCAGGGAGGGATGTGCATACCTTACTCAGTTGAAGAATCTGTATCACATTGGCTCATGTAATGAGTGAAAGAGAGTTCCTGGCCAGTAGAGAATAAAAATGAAATAGTTTTTTTTATTGCCATAGCTCATGTAGGCCTCCAGTACGTCCTCAGTAAAGTTCTGGTAGCTTTGGGTCTGTAGAAAGAGACCACTGCCCCAGTTGCGCACAACAGTTCATCAGTATTTTAAACTGCACTCCCTTCATACATTAAATACTTTTTGTAGCAATAAAATTAACTGGCTGCTTTCACTCTATGTGTCTGCTTAATGATAAACACCTTTAAAGTTAAAGACACCAATAATGCCACATTCTGTAAATGCACATATTATTCCTTCAGTCTAATCAACAGCTGGTCAGCATAGATGCAATATTAGCTCAGATTACATCTTGTATGTAGATATTTTTAATATCTGTATGTCCTGAATTCTCTGAAAATTCAGTCAAGAAAGTGTTTATCTGCAATAGCAGATGGGGATTCCTGCTGATAGTAGCATACATTCAGATATATTACGATTTAAGTCCACAACATTGTCATATTGCCCAGCCCAGGTGTTTAAACAAACCAATCTCAAGTCTGTTTTTGTTTTGCACTGTACTGCACTTGCACTGTTTCACTGAGATGTGCTTTGTTTCCTACAGCCAAACATCCAGGAAATTTTTACATCTGCCCTGACAGTGAACAAATGAAGTACTGGTAAACTGACATGAATACACATCTTTCCAATATTACCACATACAGCATCAATATGTACAAGAAAAAGTTCTAGCATGAATTCCTGTATCTGCATTATCTGAAAATATGTGCAGACTTTTGAAGTGGCTTTTTTAAAGCCTTGCCATAGTGATTATTAGGGATGAACCAGTCCAATATACTGGATCTCAACGCCAACCCCTACTTCATTAAACAAAGTGGGTACCATCCGCCATCTATAATCAAACCAGATTAAAGCCTCTGAAACCCTAAGTAACATTACATCACCCCATAGTTGTTTCACATTTTGACTCAAATGTTAATGAACTCTGATTGGTGCACAGATATACTGTACATGACATCACCCTATTCTACTGAGCTCCTCCCACTTGAAGTTGAAAGAAAAAAAGCTGAGAAAATGAATGTGCGAATCTCTTTTGTGAAATAATTGTGACTTCATGTGGGACTCCATCACTCATAGTAAAAATGTAGTTGAGAAAACAGGATTTAGGGCCTTGAAATACAGTTTCTTTGTCAGTGTCAGTGAAAAGTTCTGTGTTTCTGCCATCAGTCACATTCATTCATCCATTCATCCATTCATCCATTCATCCATCCATCCATCATTCATTCATTCATTCATTCATTCATTCATTCATTCATTCATGCACTCACACAGAGCTGTCCAGTCAGAAATATGGAAATATGTTAACAGGGACTTCCACACAGTCAGCTATACAAACTCTAAATATGGGGAAGTGAGATCACCGGCAGCCCCTGATACACCCTTGAGAGATTTATCATACTCAGTATCAAGAGAAAAAATGTTCGGTCACACTAAGCAGCTAAAAGAGTTAAACTATAAACTCTTCTTCTTTTAAGAAGTGGCCTGATGACAGGATTTCCTCCCTGACCCATACTGTAAAACAGTTAATTCGAACTTCCAGTTAAGTTGTACTCAATAGTGTCAAAACTCATGAGCAACCCCAGCCAATATGGATTTTTCCGTCCCTGCAGCCGGGTTTCCAAGGACAACAATTTGCTACTCTGGCAACCTTTTTTGCTTTGCTTTGTTTAGTTGTTATTGTGTATTTGTGAGTATATCAAGATGGGTTACAAACCTAATAATAAAGTAAATGGATCTGTGGATCCCCAATTCACAACACACATACACACAACTCACCCTCTGTTGGTCACTGTGGATTTCTTCAAGTGGACATAGCTGACTGGGAAAATACCCTGTGGACAGAAGAAGGAGCAGAGACGTTAGTGGGTGTGACAGGTATACGTTTTAATTCTCCTGCAATCTATACTGTGCACTATGTTCTCTTTCAAACGTCCCTCTCTATCTCACTATGGGATGTGCCCTCTGGTGTGACCGATCATGGAAGCTCCACTACTACCTTGTCTGTCGGGGGGAGAGACCAATCATCTGAGCTGCATGATCCAGCCAGTCCCCCTTAATAACCGCCTGAGGCCCTCCGCACACAGTGTTCTTGCCCTTGAAGGTCACTCGTGCTCCTCAGCTATCCTGGCTATTGATTGTCCACATACGTGTCATTGAAGCACCCATCAAGCTAGTCTTTGAGTGTGGTGATCTGGGACTGGGGTTGTAGAGTTTTTAGGCTACTTAGCATCTTTTTGTCAAGGGTTAGTTTTATTTTGGGTTGTGGTTTTTGTTTCTTAGTGGACCTGACCTTGCGTTCCTCATCTGCTAACAGGCTAACACATCATGGTGTGCTTCCGTGGCTGTAGAGTCCAGCCACTGTTGTGCTCCTCCATGGCTACTGTTGTGAGGGCAATGTTAGTGGCGGCAAATGTTTGGATGTTCTATGGTCTTGGCTAGCAAATGCTGGTGGGCTACTGTGGAGGACAACCCCCTTTGTTGAACAAGCTTCATGAGTTGAGGGGGGGATGAGCATGGTGGCAGAAAGGAAGAGGAGTGGGGATGACAGCCGATGCCAGCTGTCCCCCAGCTCTTCTGGCCTGGAAGCTCCACTGGCAGAAAGAGATTTATATGATGGTAAAAGTCTGGCTTCTCCTCAGGTCCTTTACTATGCAGCTCATGTCTGCAGTCCCAGTGTGTACAAAGGAGATGAGGTGTTATTGGGACATGCCTTTTTGGCACAAGGTTGACACAAGGGCCACTAAGGCCTGGAGACTATGAATGGTGAGTTTCTGGGAGCACCTTCTCCAGGTCTGGTTGTGCCATCATGGATCTAATCCCCCATGTGTCCAGTGGTGTAGCTCAGAGCTGTGGCCACATGGGCCCAGCAACAGCAGAAGAGAGATCACTGTGGCCTAATCTTTCCAACCTGTCTGAGCAGGATAAGCAGGTTCCTATAGATTTCCCCTTTGACTAAACAAGGCTAAGGGTTTGTTTGGAGAAGCTGTCATCTCTATGCAGCAGGTTCCTCACTAGCTACCACCATCCAACCCAGGTTTTGGGCCCATTGCTTCAAACACCAGAGTAGCCTACCACACACACCAGCAGGGCTCCCAGGGTACTGGGGCAAAAACTCTTTTGCCATCACCGCCACCACCCCTGCTGCCAAATCGAACCATCTTTCCCACCCATCACAGGTGAAGAAACAACACTTAAGAGCTAATACCTAAGAGCTGTGGTTGATGCAGACGGAGGCTCAGCACTTAGAACTCATTTAGTTCTCTGCCCTGAGCCTTTCTGGGACAGATCACCCTAAGAAGAGGCTAAGTCCTTCCCCACACCCTGCAAGGTCGACCTACATGAGGTGTGGAAGTGGGCAGCGGCCAGGCTATCGATTGACCTGCATCACTAGATGATAAAAGAGAGGACAGAGATTTATATGATGGTAAGATTCTGGCTTCTTGACAGGTCTTTGCTAAGCAAATCATGCTCACAGTCCCAGTGTGTATGAAGGAGATGAGGCATTATTAGGACAAGCCCTTTAGGCATAGTGTTTCTGTAGAGGGCTACTCAGGCCTGGATATTTGTGGAAGGTGCGGTTCTGAATTTCACAGACCCTCAGTGGTGGAACAATCAGTGGTGTCAGTGACCCCGTGACGGTCGACACAGGAGGAGTGGGTTTGTGGGGACAGACGCTCAGGAGCAGTATTTCAGCCATATCCAAGTTATGGCTGTAAAATAGCCCATGTTCATCACCTTCACACTAGTGGAAAAACTGTGCCCCCAGATTCAGCCCTTATCCTGCAGGGTCGGGTCAGGTCAGAGGGAAGAGAGATTGCATCACGTAAAGCTCACATCAAGCACTTTTCAGGGTCAGACAATAAAGTCACCACTGTCGCAGGCTAAGAAGAATCAAGCCCCAGGCCGCTGGTTGTTAATGCAAAACAGTGGTGTGTATCCACTACTCATCCTTGGGTGTTGACAACAGTTGCCAGGGGTTACAGGTTTCAGTTTGCAACAGATCTGTCTAATTTCTTCTCTCCTAAGCTGAGGGGTGATCCAAATTGTTCTGGAGGAGGAAATGAATCTGGACTTCTAGTACTCCTGGCATTTCCTAATCCCATTGAAGGGAGGTGAGTTGTGTCTAATTCCAGACTTGCCACCTTCAAAAGCAAAAATTCAAAATGTCCTGTTCCACTCGATTCAACCAGGGGACTGGTTCACGTCAGTAGATGCATGTGTAGGATGTATGGTTTCACATAAGCATTTACGTGGCTGTGAGGTTTGCTTTTCTGGACACAGTCTACAATTGTTTGCACAGGGATTCCTCACTGAGTTTTCAGACAACCAGCATTACCCATTACATTTACATACTGTATACATTTTGCACTCACATTAGACACTGTACATTGCATTATGTTGTTATCAGGTATTCTTACCTAAATTGTGCTGCCTGCTACAATTGTTAAAAAAAAAAATACTGTTTACACTAAAGAGACAAGATGAAGGAACAAAGGGCACTATTGCTGCTTGGCTTAGCAAGACAAGGGCATGAGTGGTGCCAGCTGGTAACTTTGCAGCTCATCTTATGTATTCTAATCTACCAGATGTGAAGAATTGGCCACTGTGAACACAACAAATTCTTTTCAGCATTGAGAGAGTATGGGGGCGACTGAATGTGGGCAGCACAGCACATAACAAAATGGAGGGGTGTTAGTAAGAACTGTAAATAGCTGATGAGAGTAGAGAAGGACAGCATGTAGCCACTAACACCTACATTTACCAGGACTGGACAGCTTTGTGCTTTCTTTAAAACATTTTAGCAGCATCACATAACCCTCCAGCTTCTGACATGTCAGAGTAGACATACAAAATAGCAGAAATTAACTGCTGCTTCCATGTTTCTCATAATATATGATTCTGGTTATTCTACTGTTTGTTCTGTGGACAGATAGACTTTACATCTTTGTTCTCTAACTTTGTACAGTGACTGCTCTGCTACAGGTTATCAAGAATGAAGCCTGTCAGGAACATCCTTTACTGAACAATAAATCCAATGGGAAGAAGATGTGTCTGTCATATTTAATAACCATTTACTGCAGTGCAGAGTATTGATTTTTGTTAACAGTGACGGTGTTTTGTTGTTGGGCCTTCCGCACCTATGATCTCTTCTTACTGAGTGTTTTGCAGAGGATTTATCACAACGATGCTGAATGAACAAACTCTGAACTCCGAACTGAGATTCAATCCCTCCATCCTTCCTTCCATCTGAACCTCCTTTATGCTTTGATCAAAGATATAACACCACAACCAGACTGTCTCTGCATCTGTCCTGCAGCAGTCAGTGACAGAAACAATTTCTTCAGTCTTATGGGTTGGACCTGAACTGCCATTTTATTTAGAAAAATGCTTGTTTTAGTGTAATGACTGGTTTTCACATTACTAATTGCACCATCTGCTGGCAGAGAAGAAAACAAAAATTTGGACTTTTGGCAAATTCTGCACAGGAGGGAAAACAGTGCAGTAGTAATACTGCATACTCTCAGTGGGTGGGTCCATGATGCTGCGGTGATTTGTAAAGTGCAATCGCACAGTTTAATAGACATTAATAGGGCCTCATACTGCAATGTGCATCATGTACATGTGATGTACTCACAGTATGTACAGCTTGTATTTTCTCATCATTATAAGTGCTGTATATTACATTTACATTTTTATAATGTATACCTCATAAAATTGCATTACATTTAGTGCTTGAGTGCTATAAAGTCTCAACTACTTTGTTAAGTGCACCTCTGGAAATGCAGGTCAGGAGATTTCTATTTTTGTCAAATCAAAGCCCTATTCAATAAGTTAATCAGTCATTAAGGTCTTTGTTGTCTAGACGAAGTTATTTCTGGGATGCACATCCCTCACATCACATTATCATTCACAAAAATGCAGTGGGCTTTGATGAAACCTTGATGTGAAGACCACTTTGTTTTACAGAGCAACCAGTTTTACTGATGTGCTGGTGTCACTTCATTTGTATGACACACATAACCTCATATTTAACACTTGGTGGCCAACAGTTTTTAGTTAACAGGCTGGAATAATGCAACATTATTAATGTAGGTTTAATTTACAAATCACATGATGGTGTTCTTTTGTCTTTACATCCTGTGCTTGCAAATAGGAGTCTTGTGAAGTATTTTATTCACTCTGAATTCATTTGAATACACAATACTGTCAGTAGCCTGTAGGAATGAGCACAAAGCTAAAGCATTTATTTGCGTATGTTGTAATAATTACCTTGATAGATGGCTTCTTGGTAGAAAAGCCTCTGTACCAACCTGAAGGAAAGTAAGAATGCACATCAGAAAACACATGGCATGTAGTGTGCACAATTACACCATTTTGCTGTGGTACTTGGTAATAAAGTACAGATGGAGGGTCAAGTGTGTGCAATGCTCATCTCTTACACATCATTTTCACATACCATGTACTGCTAGCTAACCTCTCATCAAACTTGCATGAGCCTTAGCTAGCCTGGCTTAGTGTAGCTAAGCAATGTTGCAAAAGAGTCTGTGTGATTTCCACTGAACAACTAAAATAAAATTATTAGAATGCAATCCATGTTGTTTGAACTGATGCTGTTGATTCTTTGCAGTCTCTTAATTTACTGGCCATGAAATCACTTACTATAACCAATACAAAGGCTTTAATCAGCCACCATTCATCTAGGCTGCACCAAGAAACTACAAATCATGTCATCAAAGCAAGAGAGTTATGTAAACATAAGAAATAGTATGATGTGCCTGTTTTCCCTTATAATGGATGAATAGTTAATTGTAAATAAGAAAACCATTAACAAGTTATGGAGCTGTAAAATAAAATGTTAACTTTTTATTCCTTGACATAAAATTCTAGATGCTTTTTCCAAAGTCTTCTCCATCCAGGAATAAAATTCTGATGAAGAAACACTAGATGCTCTACTTACCTATTTGGCCTAAAGGTAGTCTGATTTATATACTGAGTCTAACAAGACTGGATTCAGCCTAAAAATAGCTATGATGTTTATGTTTTCGCTGAAGAATGTCAACTAACCCTCAAAAAACATCTCCATCTTCCCAGGGAAATATAACGCTCATATCCACTTAACCTACACAGTAAATCTACCTGCAGTATTTGTTTAGTCAAACACAATAATTGATGTTGTGTTTATGACAGGCATGTATTGACACAGAATACATTGCTGCTTTTACCTTCACTCTTCTCCAGAATCTGTACAGTTTCCCCAATCTCCAGGACCAGGGCCTGACATATTGGTGACCGGAAGTTGCAGATGACTGTGCAAAAGAGAAACAAAAAATCAGGAGACCACATATTTTACCAAATTACATTACAATGCTTGGTTTCACCCATGTGATCTCTGGTTATGCAAGGTGCATCCTCTACACGTTTGTGTCTCCTCACAGCATGTATTCCGGGGTTGTAGCAGGGCATCTACTGCAGCTTTTTAATAAGCTGTTTAATGCAAACATCTAAACACTGTGTCACACAGGAACCACTGCTTAGCGAACTGTAAACAAGCTCCCACCCTGAAGTGGGTAGTCATTTTAATAGGCAATTAATTCTTAAGCGGCCTGATTTTTGTGCAATGTTAAGTTAATTGAACTGTCTCCCAAAATAGAGCCCACACAGGCTTGCTGAGTAGTATGGCTAAATGCTGCTTTATTATAAGTCGGCATTAGCATGGACCTTTCCGTGCCTCCCGCTTTTGCAGCATCATACAGTCTTTGACCAAACACAGCAACGTCTTGTGACTCAAACCCTGATTAAGTACATGATTACTCCTGAGGGGATAGATGCCACAATAAAGGCTGTCACAATAGGATAGCTTCCTGAGCCTGTCCTCATCTACATAGCACTGCAGTCAGTCATGTAACATATAGTGTATAAGCCTCAGTGAAGACAAACTTGTTTAATAATGACAGGGCTCCACTGACATTTTTAAAAACCTACAAATGGTGGCCCTTCAAGGAGAGTTTGGTGTGAATCATTATGCTAATGAACTAGCCAGGGGACCCAGTGAGGGGGAGGAAGAGAAGGAGGGGCTTGGGCTCAGTTCCCTTGCCTGTTTGAGGGTAACGAGCGCTCAGTTCCTGTGCTCGGGTAACTATGGCAACAGATCATCTACAAACTAGAGGGCTTTCTTCACTGTAACTGCTGCAGGGATCCAGGCATTTGTAAATGGCAAGCTTATGGATGCTGCATGGCACTGGAGTTCAAGTCAAGCGTATTGGGCATGTATTAGAGGGAGAGGGATGGATAGACTTAAAAAGCCTCCTCGTCACCTTTTTCAGTCTGCCTTGGGCCCTTTCCCAGCCAGGACTAAGTATTTCCTATTTGAGCCTCCTGTTCTTTAATGGCCTCTATTTCATTTGAATTGCAAAACCTGGACTCATACTATTTGAAAACTCTTCAGTGGATACCACGTCAAAACAAGATGAGATTGCCATGTTTAAGGGAGATGAGCGCATCACACAGGCTCATATTTTCATAGTCCTCCCTCACAAAACCTCCAAGCTGTGTAAACACTCTTTCACTGTGAAGAAAAGCAGCGGAGCATTAACATATCCTCAAAACAAAACCAACAGAATTCACCTCTTAGACTTCAGCATGTTGAACGTAGGATGTTGGAAGGACTGACAGGACAGGCCGTGGAAAATGCTTGGCAAAAGCAAATATTTCTACTTAGCAACAGTATACCAGTCCAGACTGTCCCTCCATTCAGTTGATTGCATAGTCCACATGGTCGTTATTGTGTAACCAGTAACTCACTGGTAGGAATTAAGGGGTTTAAGCACAGGAGGAGATTGTGGGACTCCTGTTCTCCACTTCATTCTTACTTCACTATACCTCCATACACTGTACTGTATACATGTAGAGTATGTCTGTCTGTTTATACTCATCAAATATGTAGCTCAGCCTGGGGCCTTCAGTTGCTGAACTTACTTTACACCCACTCTAACAACACAACACTTTACGACAATACAACACAGAAGCTACCGCTTTTACATTAGACAGGATGCAGTCTACCAAAGTGGCAACCTGACAACAACATGCCTGAGTCACTACTAAAAAACTAGAGATGCAACAATATTCAAGGAGTTGATTATAAATGTTTTAGATTAAATAATTAGACAGACACGGCATATTTAATATGTATTATAAACTCAAAGCTCATTCACACGCTGTCTATTCCCTGTTTACGTGTGTTTTTCACATATCTACCAAAAGTTTTTACAGCTTGAAAATAGTCCAGATTTCTGTGTTGGCATAAAGTAAGAAGACAAGCTGGAGTTGATTTATCATAACAGGACTCATAACCACACCAGCAGCAGCAGCAGCAGAAGATCCTACAAGGCAACAACAACAGTATTCTTGGGTTAATTCATGCAGAAAGTTATCAAGAGGACGCTTTTATTTATGGTGTAAAAAAAAAAAAAGTTTTAAAATAGTTTAGACAGCCTGCGTGAGAATTAATATCATTTTTCTCTGTTGTGCCTTCATTTTCCAACTTGCTTCTCTTTACCAGCAGTGCTGCCACCCATGGTGCGTAGGAAAAAAGCCTAATATAACCAGAATGGTCATGTCATGTGGGAGCAGACTGAGAGCAGACTGACAGAGTGTTTGCTTTTTTTTTATTATTTTTTTTTTTTCTTAAGTCCGAAACCTCTTAAGTAGGAAAGTGAATACTAAAAACCTCCACCTTCCCTTGTGGATGGAATCCTGCAGTGTTGCAGTGTAAAGGGGGCTTTAAAGTGATGATTACAAGTACATGTGGTAATTCAGAGCTCTCCACACTCAGACAGATTTGTGGCACCACAAACATTGTATCTATGTTGAGAGGTTTCTCTCTGTAACACAAGCACACACTTGCATCACATTTGCAAACAGTAAAACCATTCAAAGTTCCATATATGTCTGAGTCTCATTTATGGTGTACCTGCCTACAAGCTTTAACTTACACTGACAACTTACTGTATTCACTGAAGATATATTCAATTCAGAAAAAAATGATTTCACCCTAACCCACATGTCAGTGTAAGGCTCTGTAGTTTTAGTCTGACCTTTGACCTGCTTCTCTTACCAACCTTATGAAACCTACTGTTATTGTTTTTTTCATACAACAGAGGACATAAGGTTGATATCACCTTTCAACATGTACATTCTGTTACATGTTGCCCTGTCTTGAAAAATGAATTTGTAGCACATAGTAATGAAGCTTACGGTTGAGCATGCATGGCCCAATGACCTTGCTTTTGAATCAGTAAGACACACACATGGTACCTAACTGTACAATGACCCACAGGGGAGAAATATTCTGCAGAGAATGGAGAGACATCATCAAAAACCTGCCAGAACAACAGTAAACACTATTACGGCTTATAAATGGTGTGCTGTGTTTTTTTTTTGTGCTAATGGCTCCACTGTACTGAGGAACATTTTATTAAAAAGGACACTGTGCTCATCTCAACAGTACTGGAATGAACTATATTTTCTTTGGTTTCCTTAGTCCTTTTAGTTCCAGTCTCAATCGTAACTGGTGCAAGAAGCTGAGCTTCTTACTGAGCGCCTCCTTAAACCATTCCAGTTATGCAATGTGAGTATGCAGACCATGAAGGTCCTGCTTTCCTGGCTTGAGTAGTCCTGTCCCAGATCTAACAAAGTTAAAAATTACACAACGGTCTTTGGGCTTCGCCCACTTAGTCATGCTATTCAGCATGACTTCAATGCATGGTCACTTACTCAGGCAAATTACTGCACTGAGGATGTCTGCCACATAGGCAGGGGAGCATTTTACCAAATCTGATCTCCAATCAGTGCCACAGAGATCTAAGCATGCTATCCAACTGCAGTGGTACAGCGGTGAGATCAGGAACTTCATGAAACACTTTCAAATGAAATGAACATGATCATCACATGCAATCATACATTTGTTTATTTATCCTTTGTGCTGGTGCACATGTACTGTAAGTTAAGTCAGAAAACTACAGAACTAATGAGCTTTGTGATCCAGGGCCTGTGATGAATAAAAAAGGGGTCTCACTCAAATGTGGCTGAGGAGCTTTCATTTGGAGATTTGATAAAAGGTTGAAATAATGGACAAATTATTCTTTGGGCTACATTCCTCTCTCTAACCCACTCTCAGCTGAACATCAGCTCTTCTTTTGTTCCGTGGTGAACACGTTTGATCCCAGAGTTGTCCATTTCAGATAATGGTGGCCTCGTTGGCTTGATTGTTTCATCTACTGCTACAGTAGTTTGTGTCTGACTCATGTCCATGTGGCCACAGATGAAGCCAGCTGATTCATTTCACTCTATCCCATGTGGGCAGGTACTGACTTACAGTCACAGCTCTCTCCAATAAAAGTGGAAAGACATTCTCTCATTATTGCTTCTTACATGAGTGAATCCATCAGTGACTCATTTGCAAATAAGAGAATGAAAAAGTTGAACTTAGAGGAGAATTTCAAGAAGATGGGAATGAGGGTTTATAATTGAATTGATGGCTTTAAATTTGATCATGTATTAGTCATGTATCTACTGGAACTCCAGACATTTACAATAACAATTTACTTTTGGACACTTTTGACGTTCAACAGACTGATTATTAATTGAGGAACAAAACAAATCATTATTGTTTAATTAGTAATTGAAATAATCATCAGATGCATTTCCAGAGCGGAAAGAGCTGGGCAACACAACACATTTACAATGCTGGCCTTTGCTAGCACTCCACAAGTGATTTACAAACTAATATTAATTCCTGCATAAACACACCCAAGAAGAAAATAATGAATAGGCAGTGATTCTAAGAGAGGCATTAACGTTTCATGAGGTGGTCTCCAACTGTTTCCTGTTTAGACAGAGCTCATTAAGATAACCAGGAGGAAAAAAAAAAAAAAAAACACACAGAAAGGCCTGGCTGGCCGCTGACAGACCACAGCTCTGTTTCATATCGGTGTATTATGGTAATATTGGTGAGAGACAATTTACAGGAGATGACAAAATTAACCAAGGAGATAAGGAAATGTGCAAAAATGGTGCCAGTAATGACATAGATGAAGCAGGAGAAGGCATGATAACAGACCGTGAGGGGCTGCATTGTGAGTTGACTTCAGCAGGGTGGGCTTCGTCTTTCACAATGATTTTTAGAGAAAAATATTCAATGTAGCATGTCAACACGTTGTCTGAGGAGAAGGGAGGAAGGAGGGAGGTGACTGGAGTCATTTGGTTTGCCTTAACAAGGTACAGTATGTACTGTGGAGGCACACGGGCTCCGCGCTTTCCCCGCATTTCAGCACCACGGACAGCGCCAGGTCAGTCCACACCGACTGATGCGGAGGCTGCGCCGAACTGTTGCTCCATCACACACAACTACCTCTTTTCTCTGCCCCCCTCCTCCTCCTCCTCCTCCTCCTCCTCCTCTCACTCCCTTCCTTCATCCATCCATCCATCTCTCACAAAAATAAGCCTACTCTTATTTCTCGTTTGGAAGAGGAACTGCAGTGATTCCATGATGGCTGCACGGGGGTGAACGCAGGAGCGATTCAGACGCGATAAGATTACTATTTACAGCCACCAGAAGTGGCGAGATCACAGGCGATTACACCGCGCTCTCATCCTGCGGTCTTTATGAAACCATCATCACAAATGTAATGCCTCTAAACAAAGTATATAAGGCCTGTGTGTGGGCGTGTGTATGTAAGGGAAGGAGGGAGTGGGGATGAGGGTGGGGGGTATCATGTGCAAGCCAGCATGAGTAGCCCTACAAGTAACGAGCTGTGGAGCATCTGGACATGACTCATTCCCCAAATGAAAACCCTCTATAGTATAATCGTGGGGGTATAGACACTTGAGCCGTGACTGTGAGGCTCTGCAGCCACTTTATAATGACCCTATGGTGGGTAGAGCACACTACAGGCTTCAAAGGCTCGTTTTAACATTTTTTTTTTTTTCATAAAATATTCATCTGAGTGGAGAAGTGCTGATCTTGCACCTAACGCTGTCGCCTCTTTGTGAGGTCAAAGTGCTCAGAAGCAGAGAAAGGACTGTGCAGTAGGCTCCAGTGCAGCCTGCCATTGCAGCAGCAGCAGCAGCAGCAGCAGTAGTGGGTTTCTCTGCTCTCTGTCTACAGGTAGACTCCAGTTTCACTCAAGCCTACACCTGTTGGAGGTACGCAGTCACGATGCCCCCTCGTGGTTTTAACACGAATCGCGCCCCCCTCCTCTCCCTCTCCCTCTCTCTCTTCCACCTCCTGATATGCTTATGAAAAGAAAAGGCTAAAATGCTACATTGACGCATTTGTTTTTGTTTTTTTGTTTTTTTTTTTACTAAACTAAACCACAAAACTAAAGAGCAGGGGCCTTTTTAAAGCAGCGCCTGCGGCTGTGCACACAGGCTGCGATGGCATCACTAAGGTGGTGTGGGTTGTAGACTGTATCATCCCACGCAATTCCCCCCTTCTATGCAGTCACTGGCCGTGTATATCAGCCATTGTAAGTGTATGTGTTTTTCATTGGGTGTAATGGCCATAATAACAAGGAGGAGGGGGGTGTATGGGGGGAGGGGGGGTGTTAGATAGAAATGTCGATGGGCAAAATTGGGTGTTCCTCAAGCACAAACTGCAACATCCTGACGCTGAATGATTCAAGTCAATTATAAAAGAAATAAGCTCGACACCAAACGTGGTAGGTTAACAATTAAAAGGAAGAGATGGACTCACCAACTCCGATTTTCTCCTCTTCTGTAGGTATCCACATATTTGGTTATTTTCCCTCCGGTACAGCGAGCCACATTATGTCGATACCGAGAGATGATGCTGCTGAAAAAACAGAGAGCTGAGGGCTACAAATGATCCTGGCTGCTCATACATGAGGACTACATGTCTCGACCGGAATCAGTATCCTGACGTTTGTATGTGTCTGTTGTGTGTGTGTGTGTGTGTGTGTGTGTATGTGTGTGTGTGTGCGTGCGTGCGTGCGTGTGTGTGTGTGTGTGTGTGTGTGTGTGTGTGCAGGAGGAGGGGAGGGAGGTGAGGTGGGGGTGAGGAAGGAAGGACCATCAAAGCTTCAATATCTCCGCTCTGTTATGTCCCGGCGTGTGTCTCCAGTCTGATGCAGTCTCCGTGTCCACCTAATGTAACGCTCACGCGCAATCAACACGGGCACGCACGCACGCATGAAAGCACGCACGCACGCACGCGGTTTTCAGCAGAGGGGAAAAAGAAACAAAACAAAAACAAAACAAATGTGTTACTGCAGCATTTCAGCGGACCGGATGGATCTCTTTTTCCTCGAAGCTTATTTATCTAATTTCTTTGTTTTTCGCTCTTTGACACCCCCCCGTCTTTCTCTCCACCTCTCTCCCTCTTCCTTCCTTCCTTTCTTCCCTCCCCCCTCCCAGCCAATCGCGCTCAAGTCCAGCTGATCCACAATAGGCTGCTCATCCAGCGTGAACGGGGCTCGATCGCTCGGTAATTAGTCTCTAATATTAACGTCGCTGTATCGTTCGCCGATCCGAGCTGTCGAGCCGGTGCGAGGAGACGCTGAGAAAACTGCAATATCCTACCATAAGCTGCGCCATCTTCACGGCCGTCACATGACTCGTTTTGTCAACACTAATGTGTCAAACATTTGCACATATACTCTCTCTCTCTCGCCCTCTCCTTCTGCATGGTAGTTGCATCCATCACAAACACAAACTGCTTTTTCTCTGCTGGACGCAGGGCCCAGCTCTCTGCCCACCATTTCTTATGTATTTCTACTTATTACTGAACGTGTTGCTCAAGGTGCTGCTGGTGGCCATAGAGTAGCTCCCGGTGTTACGCATCAGGCCATCAGACCATGTGGGGAAGCACCTCCTGGTTGAGTCATTTCAAAGAAACAGACCCACTGCCGCTGCTGCTTTGTCATAGTGCAGTCATGCTCCCACACAGATGATGAGATGCTGCTAATTTCTCCCCCTGTTTTTGGTATTTAAGTGGCACCTTTGACAAACGCTGTCTCTTTCATTGGACCTAGATCAACAGCATTTTTTCTTTTACCTGGCTACATGTGGTTGAATTCACATGAAGTGGGGAGTTCAATCCCTCACACTGTGAAAATTACTTGTTTTTCATATTTTATTCATTGTGTCAACTGTTCAGTTATATTTTCTGTAATTTTTTATTTCCTCCCATGAGGATTTAAATGCTCTTTCAAACCCACCCACCCACCCACCCTTCTGGGAACTAAATTCTGGCACACGAAGAAGTAGGGAACTATTTACTTATTAATCTTCTGATGGCCTAAAAAAGTCAAATTTAAATATAAATAAAATACTCTGTGATAGGCATATGAAAATCCCCAATGTGTGTGTGTGTTTGTTTTTTTATTGTAGACAATACATCCTTGAGGATGTTAAATCTATAACCAAAAAAGCACATGACTTGAAGTCAACACAGATTTCTCTGGCTTAGAGGAATCATTCAACTGTGATCTGATTGGTTTGAGCTTCTGTGATGTATATGTGATGCAATTAAGATGAGACTTATGCACAATTTACCAACATGTGGATTTGTGGCAGGCTGGTTTTAATATGAAATGAGTCACTGCTGTTAAAATGGTCTACGGGGTAATGATGAACACTACACATTAGTCAGCTGTGATGCTTGTGGAGTCACTGTCTACACAAATCCACCAATATGACCTTCTAATTACTTCAGTGTGGCTGAATGGCAAAAAACTTTGGGACACAACATGGCACAAAACATATTCCACACACACACACACAAACACACACACAGCCTAATACTGCCTAAACATACAGTGAACACTATAAATGTACCAAAGCTGTCTCACCCAGAGCTTGATTTGATGTTTCAACATCCCCATGCTGTGAGCAGACAGCACATGCTTAAAAGCTGACATGTTAAGCCAGATGAATACACAATATTCATCCCAAAAAACCTGTCATACAGAATCTCACCCATTTCTCAATGTAATGTCTGGTCATTTCAGTGCATTAAGCCGTCTTGTCCTCGAGACCAGGCAATCATGACTAGAAAAATAGAGTGATTTGGTGAATATTGAGCGTCCAGTGAGTTTGATGTAGTGTGGGAGGGAGGGCAGTATTCAGTAGGGTAATTTCTCTCCATCATAGCGACGCTGTGAGTGACTCCCATCTGTCTATTACTTGAAGTGGAACACTGTGGGCGGTGTTCCAATCACATACATAAAGCTAGAGGCGTGTGGGGCGTTTTGTAAGCTAAATATGCGTCCCTGCTAATAAACATTTGAGGAAAAATTAAATACAATAATTATAAGCTTCTGTTGTTCTTGCAGAGAAATGTGCTCAAGTGACCATGCAGCATGCAAATAGTCAAAAATATAGCAAAACCAACACCTTCAATGATGAAAGATCTACAAATGCCTCATGCATTTACCATTTTCCCTGCAATAATTTACTTTTTACATGCTATGGTTGCATTTAGCTTCTGGTCTGATGCAGCTGCAGTGTGAAGATGAGACGCAGGTCCGCTGCAAACAGGGATTGCCTAATACAGTGAGAGCCGCTATCTGTTTCAACACTCCCAAAGCCAGCAGACAATAGGAGCCAGCCGAGGAGGTAATAAGAAGCACGTCCTACCATCTCATCCATCACCTGCTTCAGACAAACACACACATTCTTATCTCTTTTACACACCGCAAGATCATACGTTTCACACACTCAATGCCCCTCGTACACATGGACATACACGTGCCTCTGCAGACACACCCACAGTTTAGGACTTACTTGATCCCTGTTAATGTAGTTCTGGTGACTATTTTAATATGCTCTATTATTAACTGTGGGGGAGGCCGCAGGAACATTTAGTGGCAAATCCCTGTATGCACAATTCAGCAATCAAGAGACCTGACTAATGTCACTTTTTATGGAACTGTACAGCAGAGACACTTTTCAAAGATGTGATTATTCACATGAACAAATGAATAGCATGAAGAGCATTTATATTTCATCTCAGATGCTTCTCATATTTAATGCAAACACAGACTTTGTCTAGCAGCAGGTTGTCTCTTAGCTTTATTTCCTGACTAATTTCTTTCGCTTAAAAGCAGCACGGAAAACTGCAATGTTATCTCACCGAACACAACACAATAATCACAATTATTTACCCAAACTAACAGGCCTGCTGTCATCTAATGTTTTTTAAAACCTGGATGCAGAACAGCTGGGGGCAACCAAAAAAAAAAAAAAAAAAAAAAGCCACTACAAAGTGTTGAGGAGCTTGAGGAGTCTAAAAAGTTACGATTTCTGTTTCTGATTGTCTTATATACATCCACAGCATCTAATATTTAAATAACTGGGAAAGCTTTTGTAAAATTATTTTTAAAAGTTTATATATGTCACATATGTAAGTCCTGTGTTTTCATACCATTTACATGGTGCCAAGTACTGGAAGACAGCCCCCGTTTAGCATTTACCTGAAGAGTTGTCCACCTCTGGGGTCTGGTTTGATGAAATGCCATTTAATATGGGGGGGGTTAGGCTGTTTAGTGGAATATATTCACAAACAATAGTTGTATTGTGTAGTCCTCCTCTTGTTGCTATTAAGGTGAAATGAGCCTGAGAATACAGGATATCTCCACAGTCCGGCACAGACATGATGGTCGATTGCACAATAATTTTTCTGTCCTCAGGAGAAATATATATGATATAAGAAACCGATTTCTACCCTCTGTGCCACTTGCTCCACATTAGGTTTAAAAGATTGCTATCAAACCAAACACCCAGATACTTATGAGACTGTGCACCAATTTCCAAAAAAAACGTTAAAAGATTCTAAATATGACTTGATTTGAAAGAGACACATTCAAGATTATATTATCAACACAAAAGGGGGCATAGATGTGTGTTAGGGTGATTTTGTTGTTTGTAAATTGTTATTTAAAAAAAAAAAGAAAGAAAGAAAAAAGAGTGGACCAAGCTCAGAACCTTGTGACATCCCCATTGTCATTTAAAGGAAGGCTGATCCAACACTAGTCTGTTAGTTTCATTTATGATTAAACTTAAGACTATTTTTTTTTTTTTAATTATTTTGTCCATAAAATGTCAAAAGATGCATCAAATCATTATATAATAATTTTTCCTTGAAAATATTAAAATATTTATCCAGTTATCTAAATATTTGCAGATTAATTTCCAGTTAATGGACTGATTGATTGACAAATAATTGCATTGGGACCAGCAAAACAGATCTCCTAAGTTCTTTGCTTGCAGGTGAGCTGTGAAAATAAGTATTGACTATGTCACCATTTTTCTCAGTAAAAATTTTCACCAGATGTTGATAACAACTCAAGTAATCCACACTTACAAATAAATCAAATCATATAGGTCCATAAATTATGTGTCATACAGTGAAATGACACAGAGAATAAAAGGAGGTGCAAAAAGGAAAAGTCAAGACACCAGCTGAAATCTGTCAGTATTTAGAAAACAATCCTGTCCCCTATTAGCGCAAATTAATACCTGCTGGTTTAGTCCTAATTGATGGACTATAAAAAGGTTTCTCATTACCAAGGTGTCACACAAGAAGCATCTCATAAGAGCTCTCTCAAGACCTTCACAACCTTATGTTGGAAAACATACTGACGGCATTGGTTACAGGCGTGTTTCTAAACCCCTGAATGCACCGTTAGGGCCATTATCCGGAAGTGAAAAGAAAATCATCTCACCATAAACTGACCATGACCAGGTGCTCCTCGCAAGATTTCTGACAGAGTACTCGGAAGAGTTGTCCAAGAGCCAAGGACCATTCAGAGAGACCTTTATAGAGACCTGGATTTAGCAGGTAGAGTTGTTTAAAAAAAAAAAAAAACAATGGGTAATGCACTCAACTGCCATGGCCTCCATGCACGCTCACCATGCAAGACCACTGACACAGTGAACATTTATTTTCAATGTGTCAATTGTCAATGTAATGATGTTTGATATTGGCCTCAGTTTCCACTTGTGCCTTAGCTTTCTTTCATTTAAAAGACACGAATGTTGACGCACTGCTGCTGTAACTGCTCATTAACTGTCGACTGGCTGTGAGCATCATTCACGCTTCATTAAAGAAACACACCAAACTAATTTTGAAACTTTATTTATAGTAAAAATACTTTAGATACATACAAGCTGTACATAAATTGTCTCAAGAAACTCAATGTAAATGCCTCCTAGTGGAAAACAAAACAGGTCAAATGAACACATCGAAGGCAAAACATGAGAAAAAGAATCATGAAATGCACTGCTTTCAAAAAGTGTGCAAGTGCTAGGCAACATTTCACAATGTTGAAAAAGTAGGAAGCTTTCCATCAGTTTCAGACAAAACATTTTAAATGCATGTTCTGCTGAATTCTGTTGTCAGCTCATATTTCCAATGTTTTAAGCTCTCGTTCAGGATTGAGCGAGATCAAACAGATGAAGTTTACTATGTTTTCAGTCTTGAACCAAAGTCCCTCTGAACGAAAATCCATGTAGAGGGATGTGAAATAACACAAAGCTGGAGGACTGTAGAAGCCTCTGCACGGTTAGGTCTTCCAGTGAGCTGACAGTGAGCAGATGTGTCAATACAGTTTTGTTGTGGCTTCCAGACTAGTAATGGGTTCTTCAGCGATTCAAGAGCACCAAGCTGATTTCATTTTCTCTATTTACATACTGAAATGAGGGTGTGACATCCACAAATGGCACTGCTGCGTGCGATATTTTGGTCATCTGTTTATGGTGAGAAGTAAAACCAGAAAGTGGGTTTGACGTTTGATGAACTATCTGTAACATTTTTGTGCAAAGCATTAGCTGCCTAATTCATTACATGAGTATGTTGTTGTGATTATTCCAGGTGGACTGGTGAAGTACAGGTTTGGGAGGGCATTGGAGCCTCAGCGATACAAATGAGAGAGAGAAAAAAAAAATCAAGCCCTGCAATGTTTCCCCTACAAAGACTAATCTGTGGCCAAATAGAGGCTTACAAACTGAGTGAATCAATATCAAATGAAGAGGCTCACTTAAAGAGCCATTAATGTGGTAAAATATAAAACTTTTCTTCACTGCATCTACACACTTTTTCAGTCATCATCAAGCCCACTTTTGTTTTATAAAACTATATCACATACAATCATTTTTACCCACCAGTAAGTCGATTTCCTCGTCCCATCTCTCCTTAAGTGTGCAGATACCTATGGTTTCAAACTGGCAGTGCTCCAAATTATCTCCCACCTCATCTGCTGATATACTCTTCTCGCCTCTTGTTTTGTAGCTCAAATGTCTGTGAGGCAGGAGTCTTGACATGTTGTCTGGTTTCTGGGTCCCAGATGCCGAGGGCTTCTCACTCATTCAGGGATAAGATGATGTCATCCTCAAGGTCAGAGTTGTCGGAGCTGTCTGTTTGTGCAACAGAATACAGATTTAGAAACATAGGGATACAGAGATCTGGTGCTGCAGAGGTCAGTGGGTAAAGGAAGAAAACTGCCAAGAAGGCAGAATGTGAAAGAGTGCTACATCCCCCCCCCCCCCCCCCCCCCCCTTTTTTTTTTTTTAACAAATTCATGCTTTCTCTGTCATTCACTCTCTCAAAATCTGCAGTATACAACAATAGCAGTTTTTAAATTCCACAGAGGGAGACAACATTTCCTTACAGTGACCAGACAAGCATGAAAACACAGAAAGTGGACCAAAAATTCACCCATGAATCATGCATCATTTACTTGAGACTGCAGACTTTGTTCTTTAAATGCACCTTACCTAACCCAGGTTAACATGCTCTTACCAGGCTAAAGTGATCCTGTTAATTCTTGTCCAGCTGGGTGGGAGTTTTTTTGAGCAGAGATGGAAAATTGACTTGCAAATGTATTTCAATAACTGTGTGCTCTTGTTTCAAAATCAGGGCAGCGGAGATAAGACCATGATCACTATTCATATAACTGAATTCAGATCATGTGTTTGCACATACATGTGTTGGACCACCTCAAAGCATGCACTTCAGTAACAGATTCACGTACATTGCTTGTCTTTCTGCATTATTGTTTCTGGTGACGTATTGTCATATATATTGGGAGCTCTGACTTTCTATATTTCAGTTGTTTTTATACCTTTAGTTCAGACACGTATTCTGGTTTGAAAACATTGGTGATAGAAGTAAAAATCCATGTAAATAAATTCTGTATTTATGATGCAAGTACAATTCATATGTGATTTTTAATGACTAATCGGTGTCACCATGCTGAAATTAATGTGTCAAGTTGTTTAAATTCTTTTGGCAATTACTTAACGTATGGAGTCAACCCTAGAAAGTCCTCTTAACTATCGTTGCTGCTCTAAAAACATTTGTAAAAAGTCACCTGGGTCAAGCACAAGGCTCAGGACAATTAAAAATTAAACAACGAAACAGACATTTTAAAGTGGATCAATGTAACTCAACACCTTGTAAGAACCCACTGGTTCCCTAAACAACTGAAGCGCTGCTTACCATTGTCGCCTTCCAGATCAACATCATCATTATCAGAGTCATCGTCGTCATTGTCGTCCTCATCATCGTCATCCCCGACATCAACATCCTCTTCGAGAAGACGAGCCACCTCCTCATCAGAAGGAGAGAATTCATCGTTCCCATCATCCTCCTCTTCATCATCCTCATCCTCTCCCCCGTTCTCGTTCTCTAGCTCAGCGATAAGGGGGTCTGTATCGACATCATCATCCGAGTCCTCGTCATCGTCATCATCCTCCTCCTGATCATCATCCTCCTGGTGCACACACGACAACAATCATAATCCATGTCTATCGTTGCCAAAATACCATATTTAAACAAAATAAAAGAACAAAGTATAACCTGATCCTCCTCATCCTCCTCCTCTTCCTCTGCGAGTCTCTGTCGACCAACTTCATAAAGCCTGCACACTGTGTCGGTGTTCACCGAGTCTTGGTTCTATCAAACAGATGCAACAGGGACAGAAAATGTAATTCTTTCATATGTTTACAAATGCAGAAATTATGCCAGCAAAAAATGCATTTTACAGCCACATGAATTTACCTCAATCACAGCCAGGTAGCAGTCTTTTGTGTCTGTGCAAAGGTCAAATATATTCCTCTTGACATCAATAGTAGCTAAGAGGGTAGGAAAGAACACCAGTCAGTACATTACCAATATCAAGATAAGATATTACAGTAATTAAAATGATTACTAACTACTACAGGGTATAATATAAAAGGTATCCAAGCACAACACTTCATTATTATCAGACTTTGGGGAAAAATCAATTAAAATGAGGCGAGGGCAGAGAGCCTTACCAATAGGTTTGTAGTCTGTGGCATTAAAAGTCCTGAATGATGAGCCAAAGGGACTTTTCATCTGCATCTCCATCATGTCGTCTTCATCATCAGCTTGTAACATTGCTGTAACATGAGAGAGAGAAAATAAAAACTGTGCACAGCAAGTTGGTAAGCCAGGGTTCTGGCTCCTGAGAGCTTCAAGTGGCCATTGAATGAGCAGAGCCATTATGGCACACCCATGTCTCTTCCTGTGAGGTGGCGTGAACCAGCTGGTTCTGTCTGTTGCCAATCCAACACTGATCCTTCTGTCCATATGGCTCTGAGTGACTGTGTCAAGCACTCACACTCACACTCACTCATGCGCGCACACACACACGGACACACACCTCTACAGGCTCTGTTCACACCTCTCTCCAAACGCGCACATGCTCATTTTGCTTCATAATCACCAGCTTTCCACTCGAAACACACCTTTCTTGCACTTGCACTGACTGTCAAGTGAGTTGTAGGCTTAATGCCAACTGCTCTGCTATTGCCCATCATGCAGTAGTTTCTGCATTTACCTCCATAGATGACAGTGCCATTGTTGTTGAAGACTATTCTGCACTGGTCCAGAGCAGGAACTGTGTGAAGGAGGTGGAAAGTCCGTAGATCCCACTAAAATATCAGCTAAGGACAATTATGTTCTTTTTCATTTGTATCAACTAGATCTGCTGCAAATTTAATTACGCTGCAATTAAAACCCCTCCCCAGGGTAGTACAATCAATTTTTATTGCTATACATATTTAATGCCAAGCAGTGAAATAAATGCTCAATAGTGGTGCCATCATAGGGGTGACAACAGATTCTTTCACTGATCCAAGCTTTTTTTTTGCCCTTATCAGATTAATGGGATGTTTCTGTATATACTAATTACTTAACTTTATTTTAGCTGTTAACTTAAGCAATTAATTTGCCAATAAATTCAACTATCAACGATAACTACAGCAGCCAAAAACTGTGTGTGTGTGTGTACACACACACACACACACATATACATATATATATATACACAGGGGATTAAAGATTTCAGAGTTTTTAATATACATACTTACATACCTACTCTACAGTACTCATTCTAAAGCCTCATACTTGAAAAAGGGACAATTATATTTCATGAGGAGATAAGGGGTGAGGTTGAGATTCAGTTTTCTCCATCATCATCATCAATAGAAGTCCTGTACTCAACTAAAAAATTGGCATAGATTTGCCTAAAAGCTCCAACTGCACCGTATACTCTCATCAACAGTAGTATTCTTGTCTCAAGGATACAATTTCCGTGTTTATGATGACCTCCAGGCCATTGGGATGGAACACACCGCTGATGTTCATGTTGAACTTGTCAAACTTGTGAATGGCCTGAGCCGTGCGCACGTCCCACAGCACGCCATCGTTCAGTACCAGGTCGTCTGTGGGGTTGAAGGTGGCGCAATTCCTCTTGTAGTTGTTAGCCAGGTCCGGGTTGTTGAGAGTCAGTGTAACCTGCCCCGTCTGGATGTCATAAATCTGGCAAAAAGAACAGCTGAAAATGAGCCTTTACCATTTCACTTTAAGTTGATTGTGTATTTAATATCTCATACTGAATTGCTGATATACATACACGTGCTATATGTTCCTTAGTACCAATGACGCGATCTTGTGAGAGCTTACTGAACTCCACATAATGGTCGCCCAGAAAGGAATGCCTGGAGACGACAAGAGCAACCTTTCAACATTTCATCGAGAACATGCAGCCAGTGTGAGCAAAAAAGCTGGACGGTTTAAACTTTATAATTGCTTAAAGACACTCAAGACAACTCTGAATGAATTTGCAGAGCATTGCCTTGGTTAAACTGCGGATGAATGAAGCCAAGTGCTTGTGTTCCATGAACTGAAGACTGCAGCCCTGAGGCTGTTAGCGTGCATAATTAAACAGCATGTCATCTCCTTTCGGCAGCTCCCTCTTTTGACAGCATGAAGCTGCTGTACCATTGGAAGACCACATACACAGAGGCAGTGGAATCAGACAGGCATGAATCCCTAATTGAACTGTTGATCAATAGTTTGTGGTTAGACAGCAGTCATGTTGTATGTACTTTATGGAACTTTTAGTGCTACAAATATGTCTTAGTATCTGAGATTTATATTTAAACAAATGCACCTTGCATGTGGCTGGTGAAAATATGAGTTCAGTCTCCTGTGCAAACATCACTTACTTCATGATGAACACTGATTTCATGCCCCACAGTGCAGACAGAGGGTAACTCCAAGAGGCCGACGTTAACAGCAGAGACCCATCCTAAAATACAAAATGTGTTGGGAGGTTAAAGATTTCCTTCAGACATGTCTCTCATTGAAAAAAATCAAGTATGCTATCTTTGATTTTGCAAATATCTTTCATTCCAAAACCAATGAGTGTAAGACAGCTTTGCTTCAATGAGAAGTCTATTCTCAGTGTGTGTTTTGTCATCATATGTATATGCTCTACAGATCTGGACAAACTGGAGGTGGGCACCTACACGATTCTGCACGGTGACAGTCAAACATCCAAGCAGAGCAGAAAATAGCAAAACTCATTTTCAAATGGAGGGAAGCTTTAAATACCTTACATGTTAGAGGACATGCGTAATTACATGCAGCTACAACATCCTGATGTATTTGTAGCTTTCTCTACTGACCCTTGAGGGCTCCAGGTGAGTGATGGCTGAGCTGTGACAGCTGTAGCTGGCTTCCTCCTGGCCAGTAAACACATTGTAGAGCTTGAGCTGCCCTGTGCATGTTCCCAGCATCAGGAACCGCTCACGAGCTGAGAAGGCACAACACATGAATCCGCTCTCATCCTCGTCAGCCTCCCTGAACACAGAGATGGGACGGAACCTGGACAAGAAGAAAAAAAAATAGTACAGAGAAATAGTTGTTGAAGGCAGTCAAGGAGACATGAATGTATCAAAGCCCAGAGTGAATTCAACACCTACCTGCTGAAGATGAGGTGTCGGTCAAAGCATCCTCCATCCACTCCTCCGTATTTAGGATATATAACTCTCCGTGTGTGTCGAGATGTAAAGTTGATGGGTGCTTGGCGTCTCTGCTTGGGCTCAGGGCATTGATGGGGTGTGAAGAGAGAGAAAGGCGGACATGTGGCAACAGGGTTTTTACAGCGTGCGTGCTGTTCCCTCAGGTACTCTGTGATAATGCTGTCTAATGCAGGGGGGGAGGGCAGGTGCCTGTCAAACTGCTTCTTCATGGCTGGACTCTGGCTGAAGGCCCCGTGGTCAGACTTCTGCCTTAGCACTCGCGGTTTCTTGCAGCTCACAGTAGTGCACCCTGTTTGCCGTTCACGTGAGAAGACGATTCGGCCGATCAGTGGGGATCCATTGCTACAGTGGGGGGCAGACACTGAGGGGAAAGCAGCAGAGGAAGACCCAGTGGGTTGTGAAGTAGAGGGACGTGTTTGTGGATGGCTTGACCCAGGGGTGGATGAATGAGAGGGATGGTTTCCGAGTCTTGACCCGACACCATTGGCCAGCCGTGGTGTGCGGGGGAGAGTAGTGACGGGGGCGGCGGGTGGAGGAGGGGCAACGGGGGGGAAAGCTGAAGTTGAATGTGAAGGATGAGAGAGGCATGCCATTGGGAGATCTGCCTCCTTGGTGAGAGTGGTGGCTGTGTCATGAAGGCCTTTGGCTACAAGATGATTCCTAATCAGCAAAAGCAGCTCCTTCTCAGGGAAGGTGATCCTGGACTGAGCCACCACGCTGGCCCTCTGCAACCACGCCAGAGACACGTCCGTACCAATCAGCAGTGGTTTCCCAGAGATCCTTTCTATCAGCTCAGCTGCAAACTTGCAGAACTTGACGTGTTCACTGCGTTTGTCCTGGAGCACAGGCTCCTTCATGAGCTGCTGGATGTGTCCACTGCTAAACAAAGGCAACTTGCTGATGATCTGTCTGACTGAACTGGAGCGAGACAGACCGACCAGGGCCTTACAGGCCAGAGCTCGGATTTGGTCTGCATCTGTAATGGGCATCTTCACCGTAAGGAGGGACAGTAGCACCTGCAGGACAGAAGTAGAATGAATGCTGGTTGAAAACAATATCTGTCAAAACAGAGGGCATGTTTGAAAAGAACTTTCTGATTACAAAGGCTCCCAACTCAGGCGATTTACCCAGCACCTGTCATAAGAGGTGGACAAATTCTCTGAATGATAAAAAAAAGGCTTAAGCCATTCATTTGCTTTCTCTTTTATCCAGGGAGAGAGCAAATAACGTTATGCTACAAGTCTTTTCTCAGGCATTACACCACTCAGTCTGGCAATGATGAAGTGGCCATCTGTCTAAAGATTCAACTCTAATAATTAAACCTGTTTGTACAAAAATGATACCAATATATGTTCATTTCAAGTTTTACATTTACATTTAACTCTGTGTAGCTGCAGCCACTTAACATGATGGTTATCGTTTCCTTAATCCCACTTCTACTGCCTGATACGAATGACTCAGATGCCTGGTTAAAAACGAATGCAGTATAACAGAGTGACTCTTTTAGATTATATTAACAGACAATTCATTTTATGTATTATCAGAAAGGATAAAGTCAGCAACACTTTCCTGTACGATGCAATACAGTTCAACAGCACAACAAACTACATCCTCCAAAATGATCATGGAGGTGAATCACCTCCTCTCTAGAGCAGTTTCAATAAAAACTGAACATTATAACCTTCATGCAGGTAGGATTTATAGCAGGGCTGCTGTATTTGACTACAGTAGTTTTGGCTGGGTGTACCTAATAAACTGCCAAGAGTGTGTATAAATCATGTGCATGTTGAAGTCATACTTCTGTCAACTGGTAAGTGACTTTTTTACTCCCTGTTAATCAGTATGTTGTCATGTCTACTCGTCTGTAACGCATCTTATTTCTACATTGAACTCCAAATATCCCAATAAACAGGTCAGCACCTTGCATATCCACTGCATTCAGTGTATTTATGTGTGTGTCTTTGTAATTGCATGGCTGACTCTTTACAAGGCGCTTTGCACTGTTCCCATTATAAGGGCGCTATATAAATCCATTGAACACTGAAGCAGCACCTGTCAAGAAACACAAATACACCTCAAAGGTTTGGCCACTGGCATAACTTTAGACAGCCTGTTTACGACAGAATGACCAGAAAAACTTCAAGGCACCTACTGGCATTGAGTTATATTGGGTTGTTATAAAAAAAAAATAAAATCAAGTAGAGCCTTAAAGAAATTTGCAAAGGCTTTGGCAAAAGATGTAAGTTAACTCTACCTTAATGCCATTGTTGGACTGCACCACATTCCACATCTTGGTGAGCACACTCTCGCTGGCTTTGGTCTGTTGTGGGAGGCGGCGGCGGGGGGTGCCCGCAATGAACTTGCCAATACTGGACATGCGTTTGTCTGGAGCACAGACGCAGTTGATGACAACCTGCAGAGCCGACTTCTGAATCTCGGCATCATTCACAAATACCTCTCCCTCCGCCACTGCCAGGACTATACTCATTCCTGAGAGAAAATACAAAAATTAAATGAGAAAACTTGATAAAACTTGGAGTTGTGCCACCTCTCAGCAGAGCTGGGCACAGGTCTTATGAAATAAACAACAATGAAAATACAAGGCCACTGCATTTTATTACGTTCTGTGGATGGTAATAATAATTCTTACTTTATTATGCTACAACCCCCAAAAGCTGACAAATACTTAACTTAATGATCAAACCAGGCCAAAAATCTAATGTACCAATGAATGACAGACCCATTTACAGTTAACATCTTTCAACCTGTGAGTGCAAACATATTCTAGGCTGAGCTTTTTAAGAATGCCTTATAATAACCTAAATATCATACTATATCTAACTAAAAGTTTTCATTGATGGATATTAACTGACAACACATACCAACAGTGGAAACAGCGGATCCCCCTTCATCAAGCACGGCAACAGCCTCAGACAACAACAGCTGGGTCTTTGGAACAACTGTGAGGATGCTCAGGATGTCAAGGGCGTAACGCACTGTATCACTCCTACAGAGAAAGAAAAATTAACACAACTATTATTACAATATTACAACTCAGTCTCAGTTTAGAGTTGCATACTGTGTGATGGGAAGAATATTACACATGGGAGCATATTAACAATAGCTTTGTCATATACCTGCCATAGTAGGTCCTCCAGTCACAGGCAATGGAGATGAGCTGCAAGAGGAGCTGCACACAAGACAGTTTGTGGAAGACCTCTGCTGGTTCCCAATAAAGCCGCAGTGGTCCATATTCTATCAGAAACTCCATCATTTCCACCACCTGCTCACGGCTATAGCTGACCGCCTGGGAAGGAGAATGCACAAACGATCACTAAAGAAACAAATCTTGTTTCTTTTACAGCAACTAAAGCATAAACAAGGCAACTTTACATAATCAATTTAAAAATATTTGCATCATTAATCAAGCATCCACTAACATTAATCACAGTTATGCTTTGTCCTCTGCTTACCTTGTAATATGGCTGAGAGTGAATCGGGGCACCCCCCTCTGTGCGCTGCAGGGACTGCTTCACCTGCTCCACCTTGATTGCCAGATGGGCCTCAAAATACCTGCGCAGGGCCATGCAGGTGTGCTTGGCTGTCTGCCTGCTGGAGAAAATCTCATCATCACTCAGCAGCGCTCCCTGGTCCTCTGGGTTCAGAATCTCCAGCGTGCTAATCTGGAAGCAGTCAATTCATATTATGCATTAGTATACAATCACCATCTGATAGCTTGTGTGATCTGATATTTCATTCGCTGCTCAGTTTATCCGTTCTTGGAATATACAAGATTTTCTCTGAATGATACAGATGGTTAGCTTTACATGGTTACAGTGAGGTTCACATGCAGCGGAC
This sequence comes from Caranx ignobilis, assembly GCA_021432705.1. NCBI lineage: Eukaryota > Metazoa > Chordata > Actinopteri > Carangiformes > Carangidae > Caranx > Caranx ignobilis. Next base: position 69,207,018 of record MU269985.1, read on the forward strand.
TGCTGGTTCTGGCCTACCAGATTGACAAGGCGCCGGAGCCCATCCTGCTTGTCGAAAAGCTCCAGAACAGCACGGAAAGAAAAGGAGATGGAAAAGAACATGGTGGCGTGGCAGCAGCCGGACGCATGTGAGCATTCCAGCAGCCACAGCGTGTAACCAACCACATCTGACAGGATGGAGTGGGGCAACATGCACACCTTCGGGAGAGAGGACACAGCGATGAATACAAATGTACAGCACTGCTGAATCTAGTGTAGGTGATAGTGATAAATTCAAATATCATTTTTCAGCAAATTCCATAGTATCAAAATCAGGACAATTATGTGAATTAATATCACGTAATTTCTTCTGTTAAACTCTAGAGGATTTCCAAAATATATAAAAGATTAATTTTTTAAGTTTTGATCAGTAAATTGTAAAAAGCAGCCTTTATGTTCTATAACACCAATAGTCCTAAATACTGTATTTTAGATTACATCTCATTACAACCTAAATATAATAATATTGTATGTTTTCCCAGCTGTAAACACTTAACACCCAGCCATCTTGTCTTTTACACATGCACATGAAATTCTAAGAAAAACCTGGTTAGCACATCTATGCCAACATTATCAACATTTTACAATGTACTAGCATGTGTCTGTTTTGTACCCTCTCCATGGCGTCCTGGTTGTAGGCAAGATAGTAGAGGCACAGAGAGACTCCAGTGGCAGCCATGGATGGCCTGGGGATTTCTAGCAACTTCTGAACTCCTCCGTGAGCCACGAACTCTGCAGCAAACTTCTTGTGCAGCAGCAGAGACGCGAGGTACTAAAAGAGGAAAGGAGAAGAGAGGAGAGTTGAGGGATCTAACAAGCTTGACCTTGTGCTCTGGCACCATGTGGGGTCAACCACATGATAGAGGGTTTACCTTGAGAGCCTCAAAGGTTAACTGCACATCATTGGTCTGCTTTAGATCCATATAATGCATGAGCAGCTCACGAGCTCCCATCTGCATGAACACTGCCAGTAACTGTAAGTAGAAGGAGGAGGAGGAGACATCAAGAGAACAGTTTACAATAAGACCACCTTGACGGCTATGTGTTTCAATCAAATCAAAGCCTCCTTTGAAAATTTTCACTGTAAACTCAGCATGAGGTGATTTTACAAACCTAACTCTTTATAATGTCGCAACACGGTATTTTCTTTAATTATACTTAAGAAAGACTGACATCTACTGGCAAATCTTAGACAAGACAAGGAAAATGCATGAAAAGCCTAAAATTATCAAATTGTTTCATATGCTGCACAGATAAATGCTGAAAAAATATCATTTAACACAGATAGCACCAGAAGATTATTTACGTGATTGATCTGTCTGTCAATCATTTTTTCACCCTGTGTCATCTTATGTGTTTTAATCAAAATTGTCAATATAAAGAAAATAGCATGGTACAATTTTCAAAACTACCTAAAAGTCAAAGATACTGTGTTCATACTGTGAAACAGCAAAGCATCATGACTGAACAGTATGGAAGCTGAAACAAAAAATTAACAAAGATGTTTAACTCCTACTTTCTACTTTACATTGTGCAGGCTGATGCTAATGAACCAACCTCCTGATACTCCCCCAGCGGGGTGAGATACTGCAGGATGAGCCTCTGCTCGATCTCTGGGGTTAGAGGGTACAGATGATAGTTGTTGCCAATCACCCAGGGGCTCATTTCAGACCAGCTGCTGTTGGAGAGCTCGCTGAAGTTCCTGTCTGGCTCTGGCAGAGAGAAATTTAGCTTCTGTTTTGAGGTCCTGCCACTTTCCCTCTCCAACTTCCTTTTTAGGTAACTGCTGCCATCAGACATGCCTTGGTGTATCAGTGAACCTGGGGCAGACATGGGCTTCATCATGGTTTTAACAGCCGAGTTGGCACGGCTACTGGTCTTATGAGGGGAGCTGAAACGGAACGAAACCTCGTTTTCGGGCTCAATGGTTGAGAAGGGAATTTCGCCATCCTGCTCTGGTCCTGTCCCCTCCCTTTCAGCTCCATTTCTGCCAGGCGTGAAGGCCTTCTCATCAAAGCCTCCGTCAACAGTCTCCTCATCCAAAGGTAGCAAAGGCTCATTCAAAGTCTTCCTGGGGCTGGGCCGTTTGATTTCCCTTTTGTTCTCAGCATCCTTATCCTGAAGCTCCCGTAACCGATGCAGCATCAAAGGCACCTGTCAAAGTAAAGCATGAAAAAAAAGGTTAATAGACAGTTACTCTTTCACACCATCTAGTGATGGTGAGCAGATTGTCCTGACTTAGTGGGGTAACAGTTTTGTCTGTGCTGTGACTCTATATCTATTTCTGTGTACTTTCACATTATTTATCAATGTAAATCTGACATTTGATGCAGCAGACTGTCCTACTGACCAAAACAGAGTTCTCCTCCCTGTAGTTGGCTGCGATGTCCTGGTTCTCCATGGCACCAGCCAACAAGCCTGTGGCATAGATTCTGAGGGGCTGTTCAGCCTCCTGGGCCCACTTAAACAGCCTTTCAACTATACCCTCCTGTGAGGAACAAACACAGTAGAGATAAAATGCATACAAAACAAGAATTGGACAGAATGTGAAGATATTCTTAATTAAAAAATAATAATAAAACACAAACAATTATTGAGTACTATATTTTCCCCACCTTGTTCCTCACAATTTTACAAGCACAGGTCTAACTGACTGTGTCCACTGACAGGTGGGGTCAAAGTGTAACTAACTGTGCAGGCTGGACTGTGACTCAACAAACAAAAACAACATGTTAAACACCATCTGTTGCTGTCTCTGGTTATCTAAACTAAATTTGATGGGTTTACTGGTTATTTACAATGACTCAGCAATAGTGCTGCTTTCATCATTACCTTATCTCACAACTGTTATTCATGACTGACTTTACAATCTGCCTTAATCCTTTTTTAAACTTTATTTTAGCTGTAATATGCATGCAAGCACCTTCCCCTTTTTGCACCTTCATCTTAATGTCATCATTTATATCACCACGCTGCGTTAATGTACGTAACGGGAATAAAGGAACGAAACTCGATTTTTTTTGCCTTGAGTATTGGCAGCTGATATCGTCAGCCTTTACCGAGTACCGATACTTTGAAATAAGGCCGGTATCGGCCCGATACCGATACCCGGTATTGGTACTTGCCCATCCCTACTCTTAACACTGAATAGTATGTTGGGTGTGTATCTAGAAAACTACAAGTGTGTAGGCTGCGTAACAGCCAGTAGTAAAAGTAAAAGGGCATTGTTTGTACAGGGAATCAAAGTAAAAAAAAAGAAAGGTACCTTTTCTTGAAAGACCACAGCCGTCTCCAAACCAGGCATGATGTTCTGAAGCAGGCGACAAGCCGCTGCATTGAGGGAAAATTCTCTGCTAGTCATCACATAGCTATTCACCAGCTGCAAAGGGAAGGAAATCAATAACATTGTTTAAAAAAAAAATACTGTGCAACTCAGATGCAAAAAAAAATTGCCCCTGATTTTGTACAAGTTATAGTTCATTCTTACTGCATTCATGAAGTCATCATTCTTGAACAGGATCTTGAGCAGGTGCCCTAACATGCAGTCTGGATCAGCTCTCCCTAGTGGCCAAGAGGGACATGTCAAAAACATGCACAACATTTAAATCTCCTGTGATCTTACTGTAATGTTTCCCTTTTCCTTGTCATACCAGGATGGCGATCATCAAAAGGGTCTGGATCTGCTTTATGGTACTCCTCTGTCTCCTTCTCAACAAGCTCAGAAATCCTGTAAGTTATGGCACATCAAATGCATTTAACTCTGTCATCCTCAACTCATCCTACTGACACCACAATAACAGGAAGCAGAGCCACTTACTTTGTGAGGATGTTAACCAGCTCCTGTGTGCTACCTTGTTGATCTCTCTCCCACTGTTCCAGTAGAGCGGTCAGCTCTGCCTTTGAGTCCACACTGGCAGATGCCGACGCCATAGCGTTGCCTAACAGGATGGCATACACTTAATGTAAGTACATTTCATTGTCAATACCAGAGGTGGAGCAAGTTTATATAATAAAGTACAGGTACTTATGCTGCAAATACTAAAATATAGCATTAGAAGTAAAAGTTCTGCTTTTATAATGTTAGTCGAGTAATACAGTAAAGAATATACAGTAACTATTACCAGGTAAATGTAACTGAGGTTTCAGAAATCCATGCACTCAAAACATCTGTTACTTTTTGATTTATGATTGGATTAGTTTTATTGTGCATAACAGTCAAAGCAATTTTAAAGAACTGTAATAATCAGTAGATATTAAATGATTGATGCCTGCCACGGAGGGTTCAAATTGGCCACTTCATAATCTACATTTTGACCAACCAATAGTCCAAACATAAAACTTTCAGAAAACAAAGGAAGATGCTTTAAATAATTCAGTAACTATCACCGAATTTGACAAACAAAAGATCTACTCATCATCGTTCAGCTCCATCTGTGCTATTGAGAAAGCACGATCTTTAATAAGGTCCTTATATGTTTTGATTGCACAAAGCACAAATCAGAAGACGCTATCTTGATCACGCTGTACCTGCGCACGTGGCTAATTGGAAAAAGGCAACACAAACACCGCTGAGACGTCAATCGCGGGGAAGCATGACTGAATTTCAGCCGGATGACACCGTTTGATAATTTGATATATATTGTGGTAAGACTGAGAGAACAAAGAGCGAAGAAGCGGCTTTGCTTCATCGCTTTACAAACAACACAGGAAGCAGATGCAGCAGACCTCAAGGGACTCTAACTGTCAAACAACCACTGCTCCGCTCCAAATCAACACTTAAGATAAAAACCGCTTCAGCAGCTTCTCTAACGTGTTAAGAAGTGCATTTTCAGCCCCAGCACTTAGTGTGTGATATAACATTCACTTACAGCCGATACTTAATGCCCCCCCGACAGCAAGGAACTCACACACAGCCTGTTGCGATGTTTGGCTAGCCAAACTGTAGCTAAACTAGGAAGCTAGTTTACTTAGCTAGTTAGCGACCCTCTCCAATTCCCAACTTTCGAAATTCACTGCAATATTTACATTCATACTCAAATGTCCTGACATGTGCGGCTTATCGTGTAAGATTCAGATCATGGTGGTAGCAAATTAAACCTCCCTGTCCATGGCACCAGGCACTAGGTTTTAGCTAGCAGCCTAACAGGTAAACCTGGCTACATTTAGCTAGCATGCTAACTTCACCTCTTTGCTCCGCTCAGCTCTTCTTGGGTTTCACCAATTTTACCAAGACTCTCGTCCACAGACAGTAGTCCAAGCTCGTAAGACCCTCTGTGTCGGCGTATCGATCCCTGCCTCACAGCCAAAGCTTAATTTGCTTTACTGTAGCTTTGTGTTCACCGTTTATTATCATTATGGCGAACACGTTCTCCACGTCATTTGGCATGCGACAGTCCACTTTTAATGACGAAATGATTCTCGAGCAAAACATTGCGAAATAAGATTTACAAAAAATTCTAATAACAATAATAATAATAATAATAAAGAAATACGATTTATTCACATGGCAGAATTGCCAAGAAAGTAGCCTGGTACAGAAACACTGTCTTGTAAAATCATTTTAATACATCATTTCAATTTTTAATTCAATAAAGGATTAACAATAAACAAAATAGTGTTGCCATGACAACAGATTAGTTTATTTCAGTAACATGAAAAACAGTAACTCCAGTACAAAATAATATAGAAGTTATAATAAATTGTTGGTTTCATTCATTAACAAATGTTGTAGCTGATATATAAAAGCAACAAGATCCAGAATTTAGAGAATATAGTTTGATTGTGATTTATATTGTACAGTATATAAAACCTTTTTTCTGTGGCATGATATATTTTTCTGTGGCAAAGTACACCTTTGTACACTTCATACACCACCATACACTTCATACAATACCGCTGTAATTACATCACAGAGCAGCAACAAGTAGCAGGATAGTCATCTGCACTAACTTTGAATTCATTTCCATAAACAAAGTAGATGTGAGATTTTCCTTTCCACAAGTACGTGACTTTGGTAACAGGGATCAGCTCAATGGTTTGACGCTGCAGACAAAGAAATACAATAATTAGTATTGTACGTAAACTTTTGGTCATAACTATTGTCTCATCCAAAAAAATCCTGTGTTATCAATACCTGCTGTAGAATGCGAGACGTCTGGGAGAACTTTCCCTGGTGTTCATTAACAAGGCGCTGTGAGGCAGACACCACTGAAGGGTCTGGGAAACCAACCAGTGGGTATATCTGTGCAGGATGGTCAGAGAGATAAGACCAAGTGGTAAATCACCTTCGCTGTTTAAATTATATTAATTTACTGGTCTTAAAGCAGATTGTCTTAAAGCACAAAGTTCTGTGGGCTGTGAAAATTGTTGCATTGATTAGAACATGTATTTTCTGAAAAAGTATAAAACTATCTTTTACCATGTATTGAGAGTCTCTGAAAAGCTCCTTGCCGGACACCTTGCTAAGGTTGTCCACCTGTAGTCCACTCAATTGTTCAACAACATAGTTGTCAGAGTTGTTGGTCCTGGAAACATAAACAAAATCCAGTTTGATTTTAGAAATACAGAACAGTATAAGTAATCATAAATGACAAATTGACAAATAAAGAATAATAGGGAAACAGCACCATTTCACAGTGACGTTGATGTAGACCAGAAGCTGTTGTTTGCCATGACATGTGTCACATTGCTTTGATCCTTGCCCATGACAGTAGCTGCAGCTGTAACAGAATAATGTGTAACAACATTATGCTTCAGAAATAAACACAAACTTTAATTCTTATAAACTGCTCTCCCTGATGCTTTTGAGTATTTAGAAATCTATGGGTAACACTTACTTGTCCCTTCCTCTTCCATTGCAGTGCATGCATCGATCATTTCCGTGGCGGTAACCAGATCCATTGCACACCCAACAAACTTTCTGACAGGAGCAACAAAATAAAGAGATGATCAGATTATCTCATTAAAGGACTTAAACTATTGTTTTCAGTGAGGTCTGTGGAAATTACTTACATTTCCAGCACCAGCACATTCTTTGCAAGGTTTTCGTCCCATTCCCATACAAGTATGGCAGGTCTGCAGATGAAATGTTTCTCATCAGGGAAAATCTCTACAGGCAATCACAGAATATTTTTCTTTCCTAAGATTTACCTTTACAGATGATGTGTAGGGAACCTTGATAATCTGTTTGCCATCCACAAAAAAATTGGGGGTTTTAGCTGGAATATCCCAGGGCCCTGGAGGTGGTTGGGCAAAGGCATCCACTGGCTGGCCTGATCCAAATCAAACAACATAGCAGACTGTCACTGTGGAGTTGTACTGAATAGCGACAGCAGAAGTACAATCAAAACAGTTCATTGTTAATTCAGTCAACAGAAAATTAATCAAGAACTATTATGATTTTCAATTACTTCCACATCCTCTAGTTCCAGCTTCTCATAGATGAAGATTACAATATTACAATTGCAAATTGATTATCTTTGTTTTCAACAGTTGGTCTGTGAAAAAAAAAAGCAATTCAAATATGTCACGCTGGGGTAGCCTGAACTCTGATGAATGTTCTCACTTTTTATCTGAACAGGTATTGAGAAGACAATCATCATGTTACTCTGAACAAGAAAAATAATCCTTGGCTACAGATCTTTGGCAGCAGATGCATTGAGTAATAGTACCGTACCATGATATGGCTCATGATTCCACTCTGTCGATCTTGTTTCAGTGAAGGTTTCCAGGCGGTACTAAGACAAAGCAGGTGTGGAGAAAATATGCATTATCAAAAAGTCTTCTTGTATCCCTTTGCTTAGTCACGCACTGAACACACAAGACAACCATATAGGCTTTTGCATGTGTTCATTTTCATTCAAACTGATTTTCCAAACATCACATGAACAGACCTCCCCTTACCCTGTATGTGTTGAATGCCTCCATATTGCTGATCACACCCTCCTTTACTGGTGCTGAACTGTAGCAGCACTTGCTGGAGGCAAACAGGGCAAATGCCTCCCGAGCAGTGTCTTCAGTTATAGATGGGATACTGCCAGCAGTGAAAGAATAACACACAGACACACAGAATGTCATTAAGTGAAATATCTTGAGAGGAAGTACCACTCTACTCTAGATTGTAGAAGATGATTTCAAATTCCTTCAGATGTCATGTTGGAAGAAAATGATTAGTTTGAGCCTTACTTCCAATCTGGTTGATGAGGTCCAGGCTCAGGCTGAGGAGCTGGGTAAGCAGGCATGGGAGGAGGCAGATATCCACCTACAGCAGATATTGAACATGTTATCCTTAGAGTGATGATTCCTAGATGTTGTTTTACATACAGTATACACTTAGTGATCACTGGGTGTTAACTGACGTGAATCATACGTTCTCTTTGTTTTAATGAAGACAGTCATAAAGGTGTTCATTTCACTTCATAATTTATGATTCGAGTTGATGTTTGCAGCGTGACAGTGGTGGGAGGTGTTTTTATTGTTGAGCCCTCCACACCATTAACAAACAAATCTTATGGTGCCATATGTTTGTAAAGGGAGAATGGGAAGCATTGTTGCTGTACAATAGGGACTTGTTTCCATCCATCTTTATCCAGATTCATTCTGCAGCATCACAACAATCCCAAACACACAGCAAAAAAACTGCATACATTCATATTACCTGGCAAGCATGTTAAATATTTGTGCATATCCTCACTTTTGATGTGTAACCAATAAAAAGTGGTCATGAATGCAGTGTTTTGTCCCTGTCGATATGGGAAACAGCTACAAAGGAAAACAAGCAGCATACTGTACCTCCTCCTCCGGCCACTGTTCCTTCATAGCCAGGCACGCTGTCAAACATGCTGGCTGGAGGAGCGCTGGGGCCCTCAGCAGCGGGTGGGGCGAACATTGCTAGTACAAACCAGAAGAACCAGTTCAGTCAGGTCCACAAATGTAGGTTTTCAAATGTTATATGGTTAAAAAGTTCTAGTATATTTGTCATGCATTACACAGTCACGTGGCCTATGAATCTGTGCGAGACATCTCTCAAGAGTTTCCAGAAACTCCAGGTAAGTTAAGCTTCCAAGTTTTAACATCTTTCTTTGTGAACACAACCAATAAGACAAAGAAGAGAGTATGTGACTTACAAGTGGTAGTATCCATTCTGAGAGGTTACACAGCTCCACTAAAGACTCACACACATGACTTAGCCCATAAACAAACCATGTACCCTCTGTTAAGACGTTTCTTTGACCCGTGGCTCGCGGCAGATGTGACACCCTCAGCTACCGACCTCACATAACTTGCATGTCTTGAGTGACGTCACGTTGAGGTGTGTATCACAAACTTAACGCAATAGTCACACTTATTGACTCCGTTTATGTGGATTTCACAACCAAATAGATTTAGATGATATTCAGTGCAAACATTTAAATACACATCCACAAATCTTACCGGGTCTTCCCTCTGCTGCTGGGGCATAACCAGGATTGGCGATTCCGTACGTTTTCGGGTACTGGCTGTAAATAACGGGAAACACCAGTTACGCCACTGAGGTGAAAACTACGGGAAATCACGTCTTGTTAAAGAAAACGGTGACTAGATGAAACTCACTTCATTATGGGCTGTTTTTCCATACCACAGAGGCCGAAAACAGCAACAGGCAAAAAAAACAAACAAAAACAAATCCAAATCTTCGTTTGCGACCAAACCACGCACATCTATCACTGAAGAATCATGTGAGGCAAATATAATCATTTACCTTTGATCACACCCACCCTCGTTTCCTCCAACTGTCAGCTGACTCTTCTGACAGTTAAACAGGAAATCAGACTTCACTTTTTGCAATGTATTCGTGATTTAGACTCGTGCTTCACTCCTTCCGTGTTGTTATCCGCTCTCTCTCCGTCTCTTTTTTTTTGTTTCTTGTTTTTTTTTACACAGGTTCAGAAGTCCACCCCGTTGCCCCTAACATCTATTCAGGAAGTGCGCACAAATCTTCCCATGAAGTGGGCCTACAGATGTGTGTGCACGATAATTTAGCATTTATGTCGATACCTTTTTATCATCGATACCCATAAGTACAGTTGATGCCAATAAGTACAACTGTCTTTGACTTTCACTTTAGAAGTTTGAGTAAGGAGCAGTTAAAGCGCAGGCGCTGTAAAACGCGTGTAGATCTGATAAACTACACTACCCATAAGCCTTTGCGACACCCACGGAAGTCCTTTTCTTTCCTTCCGCCGTCGTTGAAGTCCCTTTTGGATTTACATCGGCGGGTGAGTCGATGCAATCTATGATAATCCACGCGATTTAAGGCATTATTTGATCATCTTGGTGTGGGTCACAAACCTTACACATTGACCCCATACATATTTGATGATATTGACCATTTTGGCGCTTTATATCATGATAAACTATCATTACGAGGCCACCGTAGTGACTGCCGGTGCTCTCGTAAGATGGGGTCGTGGGACACACGCACCACCACCAGAGAGGCACTGTGAAATAAGAACAAGCATTTTACAACACCAGGCACATGTTGCTTATTTCATCTTGTAGAGACAAAACTGGTAAAGCATATATTTTTGTAAGTAGCACGGTTAGCTAGCAAGCTAGTTAGGCATTGAGTACAGGGAGGACGATAGCAAGCTAAAAGCTAATCAACACTTACAAGCAGAGGCTCTTAGACGGATAGTTGGTTCATTGCTGTTTGTCATACCCTACCCAATAGAGCCAATATTTCCCAATGCGTCCGAGTTATCAGTAATATCCGTCACGCATCGTCTATGGTTTATTAGCCGCCAATCCTTGCTGTTTTTTGCTTTGTTAGTGCTACCGTAGTCAGTAGCACGTTGTAATGTTGACGTGAGTTAATTGTTATAAGTTTGACTTTGTTTCCGTCCTCAGTCACCATGGCAGCCCTCAGGCCCCTCACAAAGCCCAAGATTGTCAAAAAGCGAACCAAGAAGTTCATTCGCCATCAGTCTGACCGATATGTCAAGATTGCGGTAAGTCCTCACAACACTCAAGATATGTTCCTTAAGGCCAGACCATTTGCTTTACTCTTCAGGATGGACCAGCGTGGAATTAATCTCATCCTTTTCCTTCCATCTGCAGAAAAACTGGCGTAAGCCCAGAGGTATTGACAACAGGGTTCGCAGGCGGTTCAAGGGTCAGATGTTGATGCCCAACATCGGTTATGGTAGCAACAAGAAGACCAAGTACATGCTGCCAACTGGCTTCAAGAAGTTCCTGGTACACAATGTCAAGGAACTCGAGGTGCTGATGATGAGCAACAAGTAAGTTGTGCATGCACGTGCTGCAAAATGATGCAGAACACACCACGTTTATTAGTACCAGATTTGTGCATAATTTTAATTTTTCAACAGATTTTTAAAAAATACTTACTAGAGCTTCTGCTGTTACTCCAGTTTCATAGAAAATGAGTTGGGTAAGTGGGTTGTGTGCTTAGAGAGTTTTAAAAGTAACCTCAAAACAGTAACTACTGCAACAATGATTCCTCTGCTCCTCCTAATAACTGAATAAGGAAGTTGCCTTTTAAAATTTTTACCTCTCTGGGACATTATTGTCAGTTTTCCAAATGTGATTCTCCAGTCTCCTGAACCATATGATTGTTGAGGTCGCACCAGAAGTCTGGATGACAGATCTTAAGATCTAAAGCAAATATAAAAGTTTTTACACACCATAAAGACAGGGGCAAGCTGCACTCTGAACGACATTTGACGAAGCACATTGTGTGATATAACTTTGTGACTCATATCAACTTAGGATCCAATTGAGGACTGAGTAAGACAGTAGAGCAGGCTGTGGTCATTAAGCACTCAAAGGCATCTCCAACCAGGCCAAGTCTGTTGTTATTCAGAAAGGCATAAACTAACCTGACAGTGTTGTTTTTCAGGATGTAAAAGCTGGTGGGAATAACCAATATTTGTACAAACTAAACAGGAACAAAGAAGAGGAAGCCCAGCAGATTTTTTTTAAGTGTGCAGATCTATTGACTCAGTTAAAGTATAGTTATGTGCAGATTGAAGAGAAATTCAAAACCTTGAATTTACTTTCATCACTGAGGCCCTTAAAGAGATAAAAGTTTAGATCCTTGGTTTGGTTTTTTAAAATATATTAGCTGAGTGAAGGATGGGTGAACAGGTAGCAGCTACCATCACCACAGTTCAAAGCATAGCCCTGTTAAATGCTGCAGTCACGACATCCTGGTAATTATAGTGACGGTACAGACCAGATTTGTTGATGTGGTCATCTTGTGATCATTGATCTACTTTATCTTTGGAGATATCCAAGTTTGACTGACTGGCCTGAAAATACTGACACTATCTTTTTTTATCTTGTGCTGTTTGGCAATTTGAAAAAATAGAAATGCCTGCTTAGGCATAACAGTCACTGAGGATGTTTCACAACAAGCAAAATCTGTGCAGCCAAGTTTTAAGAACAGCCAGAGCTAAGCTGAATTTTCAACTCACCAGTGGACCCTACATGTGGTGACACTGATTTTGCTTGAGACGAGTTGAACTTATTTTCAAAATGGCAACAATGTTAAGTCATTATTTCATGATTGTGGCATCTTTTTCTAAGAGTTCGTGCACTGCTGCTGTCATTACTTGGGTTTGGTTGAATGCTCCAGCTTTGAGACTTGAGTGTGGTGTTTTTACTGCTGCTGTCATGTCCTCCTTTCCTCACATGTTTTAGAAACACTGTAGATTTAAATGCGGCTATGTTTGCCCTCAGCAAAACCTTTGTTATAAATATGTATATGTTTTCAATTATGGCATGGTCCCTGATGAGAATATGTAAATGTAGCACTAGACTTTTCTTGAATTTTTGTGCAACATTGGAGTGATTTGACAGAATGAAAATTGCCCTCCAGTGCTACAAGAAATAATATAATTGGTTAGCAGAAGACCAAAGATGCCAGTTTCCCTAGGTGTTAAATCATTCAAAGTCTTCATTTAACAGCTTTAATATATTGGGTGTAGCTTTATTTTTGGGTTTTGCATTTTTTTCCTGGATTTTTTGTTGACTTAGGTTTGACACAACGTAATCACATGGTAACCTGTTGGTTTTACAGCGTTTAATGTCTGTGCCTAATAGCCCCTTATCCTTTACCTCCTGTAGGACTCACTGTGCTGAGATCGCCCACAACGTCTCCTCCAAGAACAGGAAGCTGATCGTGGAGAGGGCAGCTCAGCTGGCCATCAAGATCACCAACCCCAACGCCAGGCTCAGGAGCGAGGAGAACGAATAAACTGGTCATTCACAATAAACTCTTAAAAATTGAAACTGGCTTGTGGATTGTTTTTGTCATGACAGATGTCGCACAGGTTTGGAAAATGTTCATGTTAAATCTGAGTAAACTTCTGTTGATGAAAATTAAATTCTGTACTTGATACCAATTTAATGCACGAGTGGTTCATCTCTGCATGAGATGTTAGCAAGTAAAGGAAACTGGACAGAATAACATGAAATTGTCCTCTGGCAGCTCGAAGTTTGGGGAATATTGGTCCAAGAAGGAACATGTTAAAGTGGATCAGTCAAAGCAGTGTTTTTATTTGGTCAGAATTTGGTCAAAATTGCTTGTATGCCTCAGGTTACTGTTGAGTAACAGTGGTGTTCCAGTTAAGTCCTTTATGGCAGACAAGTTTCCTTCAGATTGAGACTAGAGTGACTGGTGGGCTGAAATCTTTAATTTCCAGAAGCAAAATGTCAACAGGCACTGGAGTCACCAGGAGTTATGAATAGGTAGTTTATTTGTGTCATGATACTAACGAGACGAGAGCTATTTTCATATGTTGCATGGGCGTCAAAATGGTAAAGGAAATGTCCACGTGAGTTGGCTGGCTACAGAGCTGGTTGTATTCCCCCTGGGATGGATGGGGTTATTCCTCACCTCCTTCCAGATGACTGGATGCTGGAACAGAACAAAAGGGGCAAGGCGCCCGAAGAACAGTGTTGACCCATATTATAAATGGAAGAGGCTTCATAACTTTGTGTAAACACAGTTTTGCCTCCAAGATGTGATCCAGGGTGGCTTATGAAAGAGCACATGCTTTTACAGTTTGTAAAGCTTTTTGCTGTCAAAGAACGTTCTGGACTCAATTCTCTTTTATTTTATAATTTAAGGGAATTTACTCCAGGACTCATGGGCAAATAGGGTTTTAAAAAACAAGATCAGAATTGCAATATAATCTTACAGCAAGTTCTGATACAGTATAAATACTCCTGCTTGATTTAAAGACCTAATATCATAATTTAATGGAAAGTTTAGCCAGGAGCATGACCTGTCAGTTTGAAGATTTGAAGGGATTAAAGGGAGGCTCCAGAGATTTGGTATTTCTCAGCCGTTTTGCTGCAGCAAACAAGGTGAAAGGTCAAACCTGATAAAATTGTGGCTAAGCTGTAAAATCATATAGTGTCAGCTATGTGTGGTTTGTTGCATGATAAAAAAATGTTCTGTCTTTGGTTGTGATATATGTCACTCATCAAAATCAAACAGCTGTACAGGCAAAGCAACCAGCATTTTATGTCATACCTCCTCAATAGAGAAGGCTTACAGCCCTGTGATCCTGACTTTAGGTGGTTTCATTTGTTCTGGTTATTGAGGTAATTTTTCTTAGCCTCCTATAAAATACCCACAGTTATCTTGGCACTTAATTGTGTGTTGGAGATTTCTACATCGATGACACTCAAAAACAGTAGACAGCAGAAGAGGCAGCCCTGCAGCAGCAGACCAGGTTTACTGCAGAATGTGATTTTAATCATGTTCTTCTTTACCGCCCCGAGCATCATTGTCCATCTTGGTCATAATGACAGACAGATTTTCATCCCTCCTTGTCTCAGTCATTATCATTCTTGCATTCTTCATTGTCAGCACAGGCCTCTCCAGTGGCTGTTCCTTCTGTGCTCGACTCTCTGACAACATCCACATCAGGAAATTCATTAGCTTCACTATGTGAGTCAGAGAAATTTTGGTATTTGCTTTTCTGTGGGAAACTGTCATCCTGCTCTGTTGGTTGAGCCCTGGTGTGGTGGTTCAGGTGATTCACCACTCAATCTCCCCTACACTGGGTGGCTGATGATCCCCAACACACCAATAAGGGTGCGACTATGGGTCTACAGGACAAGCTTGGCAAGAGTTTCCAGGCTCTTCATTATCCCCAACAAACTCCCGGGTGGCTTCCTCTGTGACATTGTGGGTGTCCCCCTTGTATTTGGGACATGCTGCTGCATCTATTGGTCACAGACATTGATCACAAGGGCACTTGAGCAGTAGGAGCACGTGGGCATGTTTCAGGTGACACCCCCGCCTTGAGTTATTGCATCCATCAATGCATTTCCATTGATGCACAACATATTCTCTTGTGACAATATCCCCATTATCTTACCCCCCCCCCCCCATGGATGTCAGGCAGTCCAGTGACCACCCCCTGAAAGCTGAGTGGTTACCATAGTATGTAATGTCCCTGTTTTTCCTGTATTAGAATCAGATATTGGTAAGGATCACTGAATTTTTCTCTGTCTCATTTCTACTTTCATAGAGGAGCAAGAATGGATTTATACCGGAGGCCCTTGGCAACTGAGAAGATGCCAGCTCATGGTCTCCTTGCAGGTTTCAGGATTATGGCAAGGAGTGGATTTGGCACTGTGTATCAGCATGCTTGAACAATCTTTGCCCACCATGTTTGTCTAATTGCCTAATCAATAAATTAAATAGGATATTATAGAAAGTGATTTCTTTGAAATAGCCAGCCCAGAATATACATTGTTTTGGGATTTTCAGCGCCGGCCTCCTGCAGAGAAAGTTTCCATTGCATTCTGGCAGCCAAGCTGTGCCCCACAGCCCTGAGCCCTCTGCCATCTGTTCCTCTAAAACTGACATTGCCAAAGACGCTAAAACATAACATTTATTTAGCCAGTCAGCTTGTGGCTGTTTGGATGAGGAAGTGAATTACCAAGGTGATTGGGGGGGAAAAAAGAGGCACAGCGTTGGATCTGATTCTTTCCTCTTTTTTAAAAAACATGCACCTGTTTCTGGAGGGGGCTTGGAAGACTCACCTGAGCGGACTGGACGTTCTCCAGAGAGGGAGGAGAACATGAGAACAGCAGGACAAGCAGAGACTGCAATGTCTGAGAGATGGTGAGAGTGTGAAGGGAGAGGAGAGAATCCAGTTTTTCCTTGTCACCAGACAGAAAATGAACATGTCGGCGAGGGTCGTGTTTGGAAAGGGGCGCCTCACTCCCAAGCAGCTCTCCTTCGCCTTCCCTCAGACAGATTCCCTGAGGAAAGGCAACCGTTCCTCCGGAGGAAAGAGGAGGATGTTCTCTTTTTCTCTCCGATGTCGACTGGGCATCATCAGAGGGAGAACCAAAGGTAAAAGCCTAGTGGACATGTTTTGGCAAATGGAAATATATTAAGTTCAGGCCTCTAATATATTATAAAGAACAGATTATAAAGAAAGACATGTAAATATGTGATATTTTATTATTAGCCAATTTAAGCACTTTTGGAACAGTTTACTTGAACTATTATAAAGCATTTGCAGTGCATTATAGTGTAGTTAAAAGCATATTTAAGTTCTTATTAATGCATTTGCTGAAAGTGGAGCCCCATAAGTGGAAGCTGCTGTAAACTGCCCATAAATGGCAAAATAATACAGTTGTAATGATATGAAATGTCTTTGTATAAAAAGTTTGTAATTGTTTACAATTACTGTAGATATGTCAGCCGTATGGAATTCTTAAGGTTAATATATAACCTTCATAATAATTATACGCGTTTACAAGGAGAGATTTGTTGCTTATGCAAGATAACATGTCTATTACAAGTTTGACTCTTAATGAATCACCACAGAGAACAAATCACCGAATTACAATCATCGTCTGAAGCCATTTTGAAGAGAGTAAAAATGGTTGTTATATGTGTGTGTGAGTTAGTGTGTGAGTGTGTGTGTGTGTGTGAGTGTGTGTGTGTGTGTGTGTGTGTGTGTGTTATAGCAGCAGGTTTCTAACACACAAGCTGAACGTTTGCTTGGAGTTTTGAATGTGCTTGGAGGTGAACACTAAAGCATGAGTGTGTCTGACACATCCTTATCCACGGGCTCTTGTTTTTGTCACACACTGATCTGTGCTGGCCAACAAGCAATTTAGTAATTTGGCATTTTCAGATTTTCACATGCAACTGAAGCCGATCACCATAAGATGGCAGTGTGGTCAGTTTGATCGATGAGGAGGTTGTATTTCAGAACACTGACTGTGTGGAATGAAAAACAACATGTTTTCAGGAGGAGTATTGAAGGTGAATAACTAACAAACCACCAAATATCAGAAGCCCACACAGCAATCTTTTCTTTGCAACCTTTGCAAACTCTTCCACTCTTTCCCTCCTCTTTCCTAATCTGATCATTACATTATCCCTCCCTCTTCATCAATAGTGTTGATTTCTAGTCTGGAGGATTTGCTGAAGAGTCAATTTTTATTATAACCCAACGTTTGCCACCCTGTTCCCAGTGGTTTTTATCAGTCCAGCACACTGCTCCGTCTCCTGATTCTTTTTATTCTGCTGGAAATTAATTAGTCTCGCTCTGAAAGACTATGCTTGCTCACAGTGTAAATGGGGTATTAAGGACAAAATTCTCAGAGGAAATTATCTGCACCAAAGTGTATTTTGTCCAAAGGTACAGCTGACTAATTAGGCTTCATGCAACAACGGGTTGAAACGTGGAAATGTTTGTTTGTAATCACCTTAAACACCTGTAAAATTGTCTGTTGTGGTAGAATAGAGTTTATTTCTCCATTATGAATTTTGTGTATTTTAGTGTACTGTTTGTTCTTTTGCAGTTTTTGCCCTGGTTTGGTTTCTTTTTATATATATCTATCCCCAAAGTCTCATTGATGACAACTGTGTGTTTGCAGGGGCCATTACAAATACTAGAGTGGCTGTGACTGAGGGTGGAGGAAGGCATTTTGTTGTTAGTGGTATTGGTTGCAGTGAGGGTCAGGAAGTGGCAGGCGTCGAGGCTTGTGTGCTTGACAAATGGTCAAACAGGTGTGGTGACGGGTCAGCCAGCAGACACGTTTGTCCCCCTGTGCAGGCATTTCATTTCCACACAACTGCCCAGATTCTAAATGTCTCTTTTTCTTCTTGTAGTTGTACATCATTCAGTTATTTTCACATGTTCTCTTTGCGCTCTGTGCTACTCTGCTCTCAACAACTGCACAATATTTTGAATGAATTGCAGCTGTTAGACATCCTATCAAACAGGCAGCTCACAAGAATTTTCATTTGCTATGTGCTTGTGCTTGTGATTGTGTGTGTGTGTGTCTGTGTGTGTGCAAAAGTATGCGTGTGTGAGTGTCTCTATGTGAGAAAAACGTGACACTGTGCAAGGCTCAGTCTGACAATGAATGTGCAGGTGGTGTTAATTGTGCCGAGAGTTGAACGTGTGGGAAGTGTGCACATTTGTCGTGTCTAATCTCACTGTGTGTATGTGTGTAGGTGGGTGGGTGGGCTTGAGGATGTTTGACTCGGTGGGAAATGGATAAAGTGTGTGTGTGTGTGTGTGTGTGTGTGTGTGCACGCTGGGGGAGGGAGTTGAGGGAGTGATCGTGTGTGCCTGCCTCACTGAACCCCTCTGGCAGAGGGAGAGAGAGCAAACACACTCACTCTAGCTCTGTCTGAGAGAGAGAAATGTTATGTGTGAGCTCATGTGAGTGTATGAACAAGGGATGATAAATCCTCTGGAAAAAGGACGAGCGATTAGTAAGAGTAGCTGAAAAACAGAACCACAGCAAGATGACAAGAAAAGGACGTGAACCATTTTCCTCTCTGCTTTGGATTTAATAGAAAGAGAGAGTTTAGCAGGTGCATATTTTTTTTTATAATCAAGGAGAATAATTTAACACTGGCATCTTTTTGTCGCCAAGTTTAAATAGAGAGGGGGAAGTAGAGATCATCTGAGGATCAGAATTCGCCCTCTGGAGCTCCAGACTTCACTGGGGGGTGGGGGGGGGGGGTGGGGGTGGGGGTGGGGGTTAATGACAGGGACAGGGGTTAAGCAAATGTTGGACTGGAGAGAAAGGGAATGGCAAAACGAGGATGGTGTTCCTTTTTTTTTTTGAGCGGCTGAGACTCTGAGTCTCTCAGGTCGCCTGCTTTTCCCTCAGGTGGAACCTCAGTTGTCTGCCCACTGCTAAAGATCAGCAGGGTTACTTCCTGAGGGTGGCTGCACTGACTAAACTACAGCCATGCTGTGTGGTCTGAGGAGGGACGCCAAGAACAGCGTTGGTAAGAGCACCACACTTTGATCGTGACGGGGGTCTGCTTGTGTGTTGTAGTAGAGGATTTTAGGGGAGGAGGGGGGTGAGTGATCCCCTGGACTATTTATTAACCTGTAAAGAGCTGCTTATGTCCTAAATGTATATTCATCTAAGGAGCAGTCACAAGTTTGTAATGCATTTAGTGTGTAGCAAATATGTTGATTCATTCTTGTTAACTATATCTGTGAGAATATGTTTGTTTAAAATGCATGGAGTGGAGTTATTACAGTGCACCCATTGGGGCTGTGGTAGATTGCAAGAGATTTAAATGTCATTGGACTCGACCACCAGCTCTTCATGCCATCCTGCCATGTGTATTTGGGGCAGATATAGCAATGTAAACTGGGTCTGGCAGGGCTCAGTTTATAAATAAAGTTTTACTCCTTAAAATAGCATTATGATTTCATTGTCATTGTCAGTGCTGCCCCCATATTTAACCTACATCCTGATTGGATATGGCGTACAGTGCCCTGAATTACATCAGGAGTTAATTAACTCACCACATATTTATGTGCAGATTTTATTTTAGTCAGTGTGATGCTCTGAGCTCCTTTAGACTCAGCTTCTCTGGCAAATCATATCCACGAGGCACTAACTGACCTGCTCTACAAAGACGACTGGTATGGGATGGTGTGTTTTTTAACAATAGTTGGTTCATTGTTGGGACTGTTTATTAATCAGCTTCATCCTGGTCCATTTTCTGGCCACTGGGGTCAGTGATGGTTATTGTAAGCTTCAGGAGGATGGCTTGTTGGTACAGTAGCATTCAGTCACGTGCAGTGCGCTGGGTCTGTGTAACCCAGAGCTAATGTTGCCTTTTGACTGCAATGACAGCTGCTGGACTGTCAGGGGCCCTCAGGAGCCTGTGTGGTTACAAGGCTCTTGCCTAGCCTTATGTGTTTGTGATGTGTCACTCACTTTGTGTATGTGTGTTTGTGTGCCTCACAGCAACTAGGCAGGATATCTGTGCAGGGATGTGTGTAAATTAATGTGAAATACCATATTATGCATATGCACTGTATGTTCTATACGTCACTAATGTATGCAAGTCCAGGAGAGATATTTCTGTAGTTCAGCTCTGACTCATGCAGCTGTGTGTTCAAGAAGGCTGATTTTCCTTCTTGCACTTATACAGGGCTTGCCCAAAGGTTTAAGGTCAGAAAAGGTTTGACAAAGGATCCATGCCTCTCAGCTGTCTGAAGGCTTCATTCTCAGCTGGGCACATGTGGAGATTTGATGTGGACAGAGAGAAGGCAGTAGGTTGGATGCCCTCCCAGCACTTGCGTCCCCCAGTTCCGTCTGTACGAATCAGCACAGCTAAGACATGTCAGTGTAACTGAAATGATGACAGCCTCCTATGTACTATTCTGGCCTATAAGAATAGATCAATATTATTAGTATCCCTATCAGAAATTCCTGTAAACACCCAGACTGTGTTACTTTGATACAGAAGAAAACTTAAAAATGTGACGATTCTCAACAGGTTATGGAGCTGTAAGGAGCACCTTTTTTTTTTTTTTAGTAAATCTTTTAACAGATATGAACATTCATTCTGGTGTATGTTGGGTTTAATTATATTCATGGAAAGAAAGTAACGCTGAATCATATGGGTACGAGTACCATGTTGAAATTTGACTGAATTTGTCTCCTGGAAAGGAGAACGATTTTTGAAGCAAACTGCAGTAATTGGGCGCTAAGGGTTTTGAAGTACCTCAGTTACCCCTAGGAGCCGTAGCCACTGCTGCTGCCTCTAAGCGCTGCCTGTGTTGAACAGACCAAATCAATGAGCCAAGCTACAAGTTTGAAAACCTCTGCTTTATAGGTTATCTAGTTTCTGACAAAAGGGTGTTAGAAAAAGGAGATTTTGATCAGTGTCTGTAACATGCAGCGTTAACCTCGGTCAGTCGAGACTTAAGTTTGTGATGATGATGGCTGCTGTGTTTGACACCAACATGCCCCCTCTGCTTTTAAAAGGGGACTTGGCACAGCTCTTCTTTAAGTTTATAATATGATGTTCAATCACTGTGCTGGACAGCTGAAAAGGTAATCCACAGTGGACAGGATTAGGGAAGTGCCGAGTCAGTTTCCTCATCGCTGTGACTGCTGACATGCTTCTATGGCTGCATTCAGGTTCAGATGGCTGGGCAGTGGCTCTGCTAATCTGAGCCCAGTCCAGTGCTGTGTCAGAAATGGGTCCCACTGTGGGCAAAAAAAAAAAAAAAAAAAACACACACACACACACATTTACCCTGCAGTGCAGATTGAACATTTCCCAGCTTTCTGTAGCAGCTGCTGTAAATGACATGAAAATGATGATTTTCTCTCTCTGTGCCGAACAGTCCATTAACCGCATGCTGTTCCTTCAGGAAAATTCCCATGCTTTAGTGGTCGCATACATCAAGCTCTTCGCAAATGTAGTCTTGTGTTAAATTAATGGTTTTCAAGGGTCTGTGCTGCAGAGAGGAGCTATTTTAAACTCTTGACCCTTTTATAGGATTGTCGTGGAAACAAAGTGGAGTGACCTTCCAGGTTCCTGAGTCCAGGCTGATCACTTTGTTTCAGCTAATGTCTGATGGGTGGAAGTGACTGTTGGCTTGGTGATGCCCCCCCCCCCCAGAGCCCCTGTGTTATCCAGGGTGCAGTTCAAGGCATGAAAGTGTGGGCAGCTGTCATGATGTGCGATGGATGACCATGTTCATTTAGCCTTCTGCCGCAGAGTTTCTCTACTTATAACTAGTGTTTCATGCCTCCCTGCTGTCTCCTCAGATGAAGGACCATACTCAAAGGGGAGCAAGGACTCCGGGGGAAATGACCAATCACATTCGTCCAGGAGGCGAAGCCTTTCAGGTATGATACAGTCAAACCTGACTCTACATCATTGAGATTTCTGTCTGATTCATGCTACTGCATCTAATTCACCTGCGTCCTCAAAAAGAGGGAGTCACACTGTAGGTTTTTGTGTGCACATATGGAGTCATATGTCTGCTTTATTTTGCTTGATGTTGCATTGTTTTGAATGCTTGGATAAGGTGAAAATAATGCTTGTGTGGCATACCTGTCATGGGTACTAAACCGCACTCAGTAGACTTCACATGGAGTGACTGAACAGCGCAGCACAAGAGCACAAGACAGAATGAGTCCTCTGATGACACTATATAACTATATATCCATCGGAGGTAATGTCAAACTCATTTTCATTCACCTAAGGACACAATTGGATTTCAATTAATGGACTGAAAAGTCCGCTGCGTTTTTCAACTTCTAATTAGTGTTATATTTAATAATGCATCACTTTCCGTCACGAGTATTTAAAATTGGTTTTAATAAAACACCACACTGAGAGTCATCTCCTTCCTGCTCCTTCTGAAGCCGTCACAAAGATTCAGAGAGTTGAGAGAAAAAGGAAAAGACAGGACAGTGAGAAAATTAAGTATGTGGTTGCGTGTCAGAGAGCATTTCAGTGAGAGATTCAGAAAAGAGACATGGAGAAGGGTCCTTCGTTGCCGCTCAGACAGGGCGATTCTGTCAAGCAATTGCTAATGCTGTGGATCTCTGCCTTTCTCTGTGTCTGTCAGCAGAAGACTACCGAGGAGTCACTACAGTGGACCTGATGAAAAGAGAAGGCAGCAGCCTTGGCCTCACCATCTCCGGAGGGTCTGACAAGGACGGCAAGCCCAGAGTGTCAAACCTACGGCCAGGTGGGCTAGCTGCCAGGTGAGATCTCTGCTCTGTGATGCAGTTAAATCTTGGCAACCTCACCGGGTTGTCCGTACACATTATTCTGCCCCCACAAACGTGCACGTGTTGCAAAGTTGCACCAGCTCACCTTCACTGCAGGACTGTAGGCGCTGTGTTATGTCAGCTTGATGCCACCCAAACAGAGCTTGATATAAAGTAAAAATCCCCAAGTAACCACAGAGGATTTGCCCCTAAATTGTTTTTTAGGTTGCATTAACATTGCTTAATTCACTGTATGGTGGTAATTATTCAATATCACTCATTTGTGTGGTTGTTTTTCATAAATTCAAAGATGGTTTAATTACAGTTTAATTAAACAGACTCTCCCCAAAGTCAAAGACACTGAAACTCATTTTCCTCAACACCAATCTCATGAGAAAATGTCGTAGAAGACTCACGTTTCATGATGATTAAGCAGCGTGTGACTGACACACACACACACACACACACACACACACACACACACACAGTTTTGTGAGAATGACACAACCCCTCTGAAAATGTCTTGGCCCAATATGCCATCGCTTGTCAACTCCAAGGAGGTTTAAAGACAGACACTGTGCTAATTCTTCCAAGCAGCTTGTCTTCCCACAGCTGACTTCATGCTTGTGTGGAAGTGCTAGCTAATTTACTGGGTGGAGAGATGCGCAGGCAGACAGGACAGATGAGCAGAGACACTGTGTGATGAGACTGGACCAGATGACAGGCCAGTGAGCTCTGCTGGTTAAGACGTGTGTGTGTGTCTGTCTGTCCTTCTGTCTGTCTGTCTGTCTGCTGTCAGTGCTGATTGGCAGTAGCCCAAAGGTGAGAGAGGCGATCAGGGCAGAACATCCATTTATTTAATTAGCTCTCCAATGAGCAGTGTGTTGACTCAGAATGTCATATGTGAGACACCATGTACAGTCATCTCTGTCAGTGTCTGAAGAGCAGAAGATTTCAGCCAGCCCTCTCCAACATACTCCAATACACTCCTCTACACAGCTGCCTCTGTATATTAGTCTGCAGAGGGAACTATAATTAAAATACCAGTGTTTCAACACAAATGATTACACCAACCAATCATAACTACTTCTGTAAATATCCAAAGCATAGTTCTGTTACTACATCAGTTTATATTTCTGCCTCTTTAGCGTCACAGGATTATGCAGTATGAGCAGCTGAAACATTTACTCAGATTAGATGTTTGCGTTTCATTTTAATCACGATCAGATGAATTTGTCTAGGAGGGGCTGTGGCCAACATCTGCTGAGTTGGCCCTGTAGTTGGGCCTTGTGACAAACATGTGGCTTAGATGGAGTTTAAATAAGTTATTTGCAAGTTTTGATAATGCAGCATAGCAAACATTGGTATTAAAAGTTGTTTAGCTATCAGTCCTCCCTGGATCTTCAGGTATACAAGACAACAGGTTACACAGTCTGTGCGGCCTGTCCGACCAGACCCGAGCTAGCTGGGTAGCATGCTAGCTGATAAAATGAGTAAAAGATATAAAAACAACACGTAAAGGTTACTTTCCAACATAGAGACAGCTCCTGGCGAGTAAAGGAATGAAGTCTGATACTGATACTAAACTGGCACCGTTCCTGCGATAAACAGCCGTTAACTACCGTTAGCTATGCAGCAATATAGCACTAGCAACAGCTACTGCCTCAGTGATAGCTACAGGTAGTGCTACATAGCTAACGTACAAATAGCGCCTTTCAAGGGGAAAGTTGTTGGATGTGAAACTCAAGCATTGAGGTGTCAGCTGATCATTGCTCTACAACTTAAACAGAGTACTGTACAGCTAAAAGTTGTTGACAAATATCAGTGGTTTCATCTTTGTGAGCCACATCAATCAGTTGACAGATGTTTGTAAATTGTAAAATGTTGAAACCTGCCCCCATGGTGAGAAATGACCACAAGCTCAGGTGTTGATGGACTCTTTAGCTGCTTATATTACACTTCATTAGTGTGCAAATCCTAAAAATTGAATCTGTGAGTCTGTCCATCACTTTCCACAGGAGCGACCAGCTGAATGTAGGAGACTACATCAAGTCAGTGAATGGCATCAACCTGTCAAAGCTTCGCCATGATGAGATTATCAGCCTGCTGAAGAACATCGGGGAGCGAGTTGTGCTGGAGGTGGAGTATGAGCTGCCTCCATTCGGTAGGTGAAGTTTGCAAGATAAATATTCTGCCTGAAAGTCTCTGCAGATAGAGGAAGCTGCATGAAGGAAAAAATTCAGACATTTAGATAAATTATGCTGCCACAGACATAAATTCTACGCATTACCAAATGCACACAGATAAGAAATCAACACGATTATTGTCTGAGGCTCCAGACTGAAGACACACTGGGGCTTCAAATCTGCACATCTACATAATGCAAGTCATTCTGTGTTCTTCAGCTGTTTTTAACCCCCCACCTACACACACACACACACACACACACACACCCAAAAGTCAAAAAGATAGTTTAATTATCGAGTACATTCAAAAACATTATTGTTGGATAAAGTGCACAAATGTGATTTTGAAGATCAAGTAAGTTAACAAAAGTGTGAGAATCAATGATTTTGGATTTAAGAGAAAGAGTGAAATACAACCAGAATAAACAAACAAATAATGAAAACAATATGCAAGTTGTCATGGCTTTCTGATGAGTGTTGTATTATGATATAAGCATTACCCCTGTCATTAGCAGGTCATCTAGATTTATGAATGTTTAAATTTAGCTGACAAATTGCTGGGTTACATTTATGTCATTGCGAGGTACTCCTACTTTACATTGACAAAATAGTAATTTCTGCTTTGTTAAAACCCCAGTTAGAGTTAACATGGATTAAATACAGAGACGGTTTCTGTACTGAGATTTAGTTAATATGTTCTCACATTGTTTGGTTCATAGTAATGTTCCAACACATACAAGGCACTGACAACTTTTTGTATTTCTATTTTATACAAATCATAATATTAACAATAATAATTTAACATTTTCTCCCTACTCTCAGTCCAGACCCCCTCAGGGGTCATCATGAAAACCATAGAGGTGTGTTTGCACAAGGAGGGAAACAGCTTTGGTTTTGTCATGAGAGGTAGGTGGACATGATTGTTTTTTAAAAAGCATTCTGCAAAAAAGAAAAAAAAACAGGCGGCTCTTGCTTTTTGCACTGATCTACTATCTCTGTGATGTGGGTTTCAGGCGGCTTCCATGAAGACTGGCGTAGGTCCCGTCCTCTAGTGATTACCTGTGTCAGACCCGGCGGCCCTGCTGACAGGTGAGGACATGGGTAGATGAGTTAGTGTTGTCAATAAAGAGTACGGTCCAAAAGTCTGAGACCTCTTTCCCATTTAAGTAAATGGCTTGTATACATTTTATGATCTCATCATGCATGAAGGAGCATATTCAGATTATTGTATGCGTGCATGCATGCATGCGTGTTTGGATGGCTAGACTAATGGGTATGTGTTTTACTAATTGCCTTATCTTAGACTGCAATGAAAATATTTGTCTGCTACCCATTTGGAATTGTACTTTCCATATTAATGCATCTATAGGATTTAAAAGCAGCAATATTTTTATGTGCACATTATTATGTCCTTTGCATCAGTCTGTGTTCAGGGCCGTGCATGAAACTGTGCCTTCGATACATATAGAGTATGTTATCTTCAAAGCAGAAAGGGCACTGCTCATCCTGAGGCTAATGCAGCACTGCACTTTTCCCCATGAAAACTGCGAGTACCAAAACACTGGAGCAAACATAATTCACCATCAAAGAGTTTTATGGACGTTTATCTCGTTTATCCTTCATCTCACCTGGGAGGGAACACTCATGTGGAACTGTTTAATGATTTACTGTGACTGGTGCTTAAACGCTTGTATGAGCATCTGGTGCTGGTTTCCCATGTTTTTTTCTCCTCTCTTCCCTCTTCTGTGTGTCTCCAGGGAGGGCACTTTAAAGGCAGGAGACCGAGTTTTGAGCATAGACGGGATGCCTTTAAACAGAGAGAAGCACGCTGACGCTTTGACCATGCTGATGCAGAGCGGCCAGGAAGCTCTGTTCCTGATTGAGTATGACGTCTCTGTCATGGGTGAGCACACACACACAGGGAATATGTGGAGGCATGGTAGGGCAGTGTTGCTCTGAGGGTAAATAATGTGGCCGTTTGGCTGGATATGAGTGAGTGTCGGTGCTAGAGACGCCACCAGGGGAGTCACTTGGGCCCAAGAGCACACTTCAACAGGAAAAGGGTAGATGATACGCAGTGTTTTATCCTAACGTGTGGGTCTCTCCTCCCCTGAATCAAAGCAGGTTTCATCTCAGCTTATTAAATATTTTTTCTATGCCAGAGTCATTGTAGTACTTGACTTAATTTTTCAGGCAGGGTATGTCACTAGGGACACATTTCAGGAATAGTCGTCATTTATTTTTAACATGACCTCAAGAATACAATGTCATGTTTTATAAAACACTGATTGAAATACGGTGTCAGCAAAAGAGGCTGAGATTTTTAGTTCTTATGTTGTGTCCTTGATCCTACAGTTCCTGTAATTCAGTTTGTTAACATGCTTTTCATGAACCAGTTTATAACACTGTCTTTCTGCTATGCATAGCCCATGTCCAGGCTAGAATAACACTGATGAGATCACTTTGACACCATGAGGGTCACTTTCTCAAACTTGAAACATCTCTAAAACTACAAAAGGCAATACATGTTTTTCGCAGCCTAGATTTCTAACTAGAGGCCTTTATTTAATCGAAAACACAACTGTGGAAAATCTCCCCAAACCCTTTTGGTGGAAAAGATCTGATCCAAGAGAGTCAATCAGACCTGACCTGAATACACCAGAGAACAATTAGACACAGTCCAAAATATAGGAAGACTAGCCTGTCACGTGTGCCTCGGCTAATGGGGATCCTCAATAAACAATAAACAATAAACAATATAGTCAACCCACAGAGACAAGAAACTAACACTCACGCTGGCAATGAATAAATTGATCAATGATGAAGCAGAACCTATTTTAATAATGATAAAAATAATGTGCTAAGAATAAATGTGAAGTCATAATTCAAAAAAAATGTTTTATATGTTTCAAAGACAAATTTATTTGTATAAATGAAAGTCATATTTTTCACCTCCTGTACCAACAATAAACAGGATAAACAACAAAATGCAGTATTCTTAACCTTTTTATATCTGTAATCAAATCTAAAAAAAAAAAAAAAAACAGAAAAACCAACACAGAGCCAGTCTGACAGGTAGTACAAAAGAAATCAAATCACAATATCCACAACCTTTGGTCAAACAGTAGTAAAATATGACATTAAAATGCCGGTGCTCACTTCATGACCAAAAAGCTGATTATTAGCTCCATTTGGCCATAGTGACTTGTTCTCAGGATTGCACACTTTGCATTGGTCTTTGCGAAGTAGGGCAGGTCACTAAGGACAGTTGACACACATTATCTCTCTGTATGTGGGAAATTAGGAGTCAGACCTCCTGCCGTCAGCCTGAACGAGTCAGAGTTTTCACAATTATAAGAAAAGTGTATTTTAGAACGGCAGTCTAGGAACGTTGTATATAAATAGTAACAACAGTGAAATATTTTAGCATGATGTGACTTTCAGCCCCACATGCCTCTGCTGTGCCGTCCTCACTGCAGCAGGTCAACTCTGTCCTCCCTCTGTGTCCACATTCTCCTATGACTGTCCTCTTGTCCCTCTCTGAAGTCTACTATGTACTAAGGAAATGTGACGTGTGCAGTATTTAAAAACAATAATATTGAGAATTCAGTTTTAATTTTGAAAGAACATCCTTGTTGTAAATCAAAAAACTGTATTTCCATACGATCAACCTCCTGTCCACCACAAACAGAGAAAACCGGATACAGTGTTTTTTTTGTTTTTTTTAAATATGAAGAGTTATGATAACGAATTAAAAGAGCAATACTATTACTATTACTATTGTCTTGCAGCTTGTTGTAGTTGATTTGCAAGTCTGTGGATGTGACAGTTTACACAATGAGCACATTGATAAATGATACAAAGCATTAGAAGAGCAGTGTGATCCATTTTGGTCACCAAGACAGAGTCATTAAATTGCTTGGTTTTCTAATAAGAAACGCAGAGAATCTTCAGAGATGATGAAGTGTAAATCTGAGAACTGCGTTACTTTGACTTTAATTTGCCACAGCAACAGAGAAAAAACATAACAATGTAACAATGTGATCACAGTATGCTCATCCGTGATTGCTTAGGGGTTTTCTATTGCTGATTAAGAGTGTAACGATTGTAAAGATTATATTGTTTTCCAGGCTATAGATGCATCCTGTAATCTTGTTGTCCTCTGTCATCTCTGTGTTTCATCTGTTTCAGAGGCAGTGCAGCAAGCCTCAGGCCCTCTGCTGGTGGAAATAGTGAAGGGTCACTCAGCCAGCCTGGGGATCAGCCTCACCACAGCAATATATAGAAGCAAACAAGTCATTATTATTGACAAGATAAAACCAGCTAGTGTGGTAGAAAGGTGAAACCAGTCTCTTTTATTTTGCTGCCCCTCAGACAGTTTCCTAACAGAAGCTTTCCTAACACTGTCTGTGTGTTTCTCTCTCAGGTGCGGCGCACTGCATGCAGGTGACATCCTTCTATCCATAGATGGGACCAGCACAGAGCACTGTTCTCTGATGGAGGCAACGCAGCTACTAGCCAGCACGTCAGATATTGTCAAACTAGAGATTCTTCCAGCCAGTCAGAGCAGACTTCCTGTCAGGCCACAGGACACAGGTATGTCCTCCAGGTGACACAAAAAACAAACAAGGACAAAATCTGAAATGATGTGCAGCTATTAAGTCAAAACTGAATTCTGAAACATTTCACAAAAAAGATTGAACAAAAAAGAAAAAAATATATAATTAGTTTTTTCTTTTGTCCGTTTCTGTTGCTCATCATCACCCTTCAGATTTATCTTGAGCTTCTTTGGAGGGAGTCAATCCCCAGGTTAGAAATCAGTGGTTTAAATTACCAAGATGTACATGAAGTAGTTAAAACTAGCTTCATCTTGAGCAGCAGCCTGTTTCCAGATTGCATCAGTATTGAAAATAAATATCACATATAACCAGGGATGTGCTCATTTTCATAATACCATTCTTATACTTTAAGGACTTCTACTTCTTTAAGGCATATCTTTACATTGTACTGGTATTTTTACTTAAATAAGGGCTCTGTGTACTTCTTCCCCCACTGTAGTATTTAAATATGTGTGTATATAAGCCCACTCTGTAGATGGGTCAGGTTTTTCCACATAAGTACACACACTGGAGTGCAAATATGTAAATGTGCAGGACAATGCAAAGGATTTACAGGGGAGGATGTCAAATACACGACTAATTGTTTTAACACTACATCATTTAAAGTGCTTCTCTGTGTAGAGATTATACAGTGTAGAGCTCCAGCATGTTGTCCTCACCATGTGTATTGTGACTGTTCTGCTCTTAGCTGTTTTACCTCGAGTTGTAAAGAGCCTTGCTGCCTTGGAGCTGCCCTCCTCCATGTGCTGTGAATCAGCCTCTGTGTGCGTACGTGTTTGTGTGTGTGTGTGTGTGTGTGTGTGTGTGTGTGTGTGTGCGCGCTGCCAGCCGAAATCCCTCTGCCTTCGCACTAGGCCTCTTATGCATACCAACAAGCTACACACAAATAGATACAGATACACACACACACAAATGCACACACACTTTCTCTGTCAGAGATCATGTTCGTGCCATGTTCTACAGACTTATTTCTGGGTCAGCAGCTGCAGGGACTGCATAACATGTGAGCATGGGAAGAACCATACAACATGACAAAGCTGGAGTTCAGTGTTTTCTGGGATCACTGAATCTTTTCCTCCGTGATTGTTTTCTTCTTTGCTCATTTATGTGGCTGGTTCAGTGTGCAAGCTTCCCTTTTATCTGCTAAACTTACATCTGTAATTTACCCGTGCTTACTGACTTTTAATCAGTTTTTTAAATCCATACATGGCGAAATCTAATGATTATGTTCATATTCTAATGATTATGTTTGTCATGTATTAATCTGCTGATTATCTTTCAATCAGCTGATTATTTGAGTAAGAATTTGTAACTGGTAACATTACTCAGTGCTCAGAGTGACATCTCAACAATGCTTATTTTGTCCAACAGTGTAGTCAATAAAATTCTGAAAAGTAAAAACATGGAATAGAAAATAAATTTAAAAAGATGTAACAAATCCTCACATTTGAGAGAGTGACATCATAAAGTGTATAAGCTTTTATATAAAGACTAGGTCAAAACCTAGTATGTGGCTGGACTGCATCATATTTGCATTCTGCCTAGTGTCAGCGGGTTTTAGCTCTTTATCGTTTTCGTCTCACCCCCACTCTGTGTTCACAAATACAGTATTTTAATACAGCTGAATTTGCAATATAGCTTTTCTCATTTACATGTTTTTCTCTTTCTGTTGTCAGAAAATGAAACAAGGATGAGACAGTGACTGAAACACAGTCCATTAAGACAGCATGTTAACCAGCAGTCACCAAGCCACTGCTCTGCTGCTAAAATCATTATTAAAAGTCTGCCAACATCTGACGAAGTCACCAAACACACAAGTTAAAGGCAGTGAATTTGCTGTGATTTTGACTACATTTACTGATAAAAGGATCAGTCAGATAGAAAGTTAGAAGCTCATTTGCATTGTTTACAACAAATCATCATCTATCAAGCTTTCCATGTTTTATTTGTAAAGTAACTAAAGCTCTCGGTAAATGAAGTGCAGTAAAAAGTACAGTATTTCCCTCTGAACTGTAGTGGGGAAGACTTACCATGAAGAGAAATGACTGTTAAAGTCTGAGTGTCTCAAATTTGTGCTTCAATACAGTATTTGACTGACTACATCCCACCACTATAGAAGGCATACAAATGAAGACTCTCCAAATCACTGTGGCTCACTTTGACTATTTAATTGCTTGCTTCAATTCGAAGAACAGCACAGGCATCACTTCTGTATCAAAAAATTACTGGCATGTATCTTCTAAAACCTCAATTCAATAATGACTCAGTTCTTGAATAAGGCGTTGTGACGTTACGATAAGATATTTTCCCTGCTTCTTTTCCCCCTAGGATAAGGCACAATTATAAGATGCAATTTGTCTAATCTCCTCTGGGGATTTAATAAGACTGATATGGCCACTAAGAGATTAGGAGTTAATGTTTCCTTCCACCAGCATAGATTGAAAACACCATTTCTTGGAGAGCTTCCCCTAGGTGGGCTTAACGTAAGCCGGCATAGAGCTTTGCAGGTTTGATTGAGTCCAAAAGAAACTGGTTCTCCACAAAGGGTTGGAGGTTCTCCTGCATGTATTCTGATTATGTGCAGCTGGATTTAACCAGGTCCCCTGAACACCCCATGGACTACTGTAGTCATCCATGTTTTCCGCAAATCCTCCATCCATGTGAGCCTGTTGTCAAATATCAGACCCCTGCAAATGGAGCAGCAAGGATTACTGTCACATGTAACATTCAGTGACAAATTTAGCTGCATGAATCTGTAAAGGGACGTTAATTATGGAGGTGTGTGTCATACATTAGGTCAGCTGTTTCCCTTCGCATGCTTCATGACTACTGTTTGACTGAATGCACTTTATTACACAGGCTTTTAAAAGAAGGACTAAAAGCCTTTTAGAACGAACAATCACTGCTTTCCTTTTGCTTCAAAGCAGGAAAAGTCAACAGCGGTCCTCCAATCAGATTCAAGAGGCAGACATACCACATCATCAACAAGCAAACATTCAGCTGTGCCTAATCAAGGTTAAGCCACATGCCTAAAACCAGCCCGTTTATTCCCTCATCATGCCTTGTGGCCAACTTACTCAGACTGGTTTTGCACCTTTAGGCCATTTTGAAAATGAAATGTTAAAAATGATCTCAAATTTGCACTCGGCTCTTTGGAAGCTTGCGAGTAAAAGTAAGATTTTTTTTTACACCCTGCACCACTTCCCATTCATCTCCTTGTGTCTAACTGAGTCTCAGATGCTCATCAAAATACATTAAACCACAGGATTTAATCTAGTGTACCATGACGAAAACATTAAATATCAATTACTATGCTCTGACTTATCCTCCAGGCACTGAGTGGTGTGGCACAGATTTAGATATGGGAGTCAAAAGCATGATTTCATGGGTAGAATTTAGAAAAGTGACAATGGATCGAGAGGAGTGAATCTGCTTGATGTAATGGATGTGTTTGCCTCCTTGCTGATGCAGTAAAAGTGCAGAAGAGCAACCATCATCACTGGGACCAAAGCAGCAACTACTGCCATCCCCCACATGCCAGCCACAGCAAGACATGGAGCAGCCCAAGCCACCCACACAACCAGCAGGACCACTGCAAATGTAAGTTATCAGTAGTGACAGCACTGCTGCTGGCAAGACACCATAGCAGGAGCCTTTTCTTCAGCACGTTTGTTAAATCTTTTTCCAAGAGGTTTACTCCAGCACTGTTTCTTTCTTTTGTTGCATGCTCCCATAAGTGTATACTGCTGCTGCTGTTCCTGCTGTGGATGGGTGTCACTGTGAAGTTGTTCTTTCTGTACCAGCCTTTTGATAACACGTAATGCTATGTCCACCTTCAGCTCTGGTGAGTGGTGGCTTCTCCCCTTCATCCACAGCCACCTCAGGCTTCAGCAGCCAGGGCAGCAACACCCTGCCTTGCCCCATCCCTCCGATCGCGCCCACCAGCCCCCGAAGCTCCACCGGCAAGAGGAGGACCAGGAAGAAGGATCACAAAAGCTCACGTATGATAAACTGCTTACCTCCTCTTTTTTCTCTCCAGCTCAAGAATATTCCTCATCAGTGTGTGGTGGTGTAGGGGACATAGTTTTGGTTTTCATCTCCTTGAGTTGTGACATATTTTCACTGTTGTTAGTTTAGTGGGTACACCTCACCAAATCTATGTGAAAGGTCAGTCAGATTTTTCTCCACATGGTTTATATCACTGAGAACAGGCTGAATAACAGGAATATATCTCTGTATTTAACACAGTACTGTTTATATAATGTTGAATCAGTTCGTCTTTCAACAGAAACTGAATATTACAGCCTTCATGAAATGGGAGGATTTCTTGCAGGGCCATGGAATTACACTGCATTAGTTTTAGTTAAGTAATTCTAGTAAAGATTTCTGCCCCCAGATGATACAGGTTCACAAGCATTTGGTATTTGGCTACATGACCAGTCTCCAATTTAAACTAAAATTACCACTTTATGCTTAGTCCTAATAAGCAAATGCTAGCAGATTTACACACTAAACAAAGATGGTGACCATGGCATACAGGCTTAACATCAGCAATGTTCACATGCTGATGCTAAGCCTGTAAAGCCTCACTGAGCTACGAGTGTGGTGGTCAGATATTTGGTGCTTATTTCTGTCTTTTGCTTGCTGCAATTTAAGGGAGCATAACAGTGTTATTTTACCCCCTTTTAGATCAAATAGCTTGCACTTTACATCACAGCTAACCACCTTGCAATCCATCCTACTGTGTTCCAGACCTTTTAAAGCTTATTTTTCCTAGGGGACCTTTTAAAAGGAGTTAAATGTGATTTGAAGTGTTCTTAGCACCACAAATGAATTCCTGTTCACCAAGATGAGGGACTCTCGACCCAGAGGCAATTTGTAGGGCTAGACTCTTAACAGAGGTTAAGTAAGAAAATGTTTTGCAGTAATATGAGTGAACTGATCCTTTAAAATGCTGCTGCAGAGCTGCTTGAACACCTTTCCCTGCTGTTTCGCCCCCTCACTGTGTGAACAGATTTGACTGATCGCTGACGTCAACATGACTGATGTAAACTCTGATAAGTGACTCATTCCCTTTCCATTCCCATGTCGTCTCCGTGGGTGCATGTCTCTTCCCCTTACTCTGCTGCATTTTTTGTCCCCCATAATCCCTCTCTTGCTCCATTTAACTGCCACTTCTCCACTAATATCTCTCTTTGATGTGTCCCCTCCCCTCTCCCCCACAGTATCGCTGGCGTCCAGTTCTGTCGGCCCAGGGGGTCAGATTTTTCATGTGGAAACAAGCGAGGTCGTCCTGAGGGGGGATCCGCTCACAGGTTTTGGGATCCAGCTGCAGGGGGGTGTCTTTGCCACAGAAACCCTTTCCGCTCCCCCAGTCATCCGCTTTATCGAGCCCGACAGCCCAGCAGAGAGGTAACGGGCTGAGACACCTAACGAGTAAACAAATGTCACATAGAGAGTCACCTTGAACTTGAGGGCCTTCGCGCTAATCATTCAGCCTGGCAATGAAACACCACATGTGAAAAAAGGCTAATTTTAGCCCAG
This sequence comes from Caranx ignobilis, assembly GCA_021432705.1. Classification (NCBI taxonomy): domain Eukaryota; kingdom Metazoa; phylum Chordata; class Actinopteri; order Carangiformes; family Carangidae; genus Caranx; species Caranx ignobilis. The sequence goes on from MU269985.1 coordinate 69,242,451, forward strand.
TGTCTCAATGAGTATGTCATCTGAGGGCAGGAGAGCTGCTTTTGTCTCCTCCAGCAGTGCTTCTCAAACAGGAGGTCTGGACCCACAGACTTGGACAAATGAAATTGGAGGGGTCACGAGATGGTTAAAAGCTGAAAAACATGTTGATACACAATCATTTCTACTTCTATTTTTCCAATAGAACTTAGCTACTTTTTTCAGGCATAGAGTTAGCTCTGTCAGTCTGTCAGTCGCTTGCTCGACTGTATATACTTGCCATTAAAGTTTATACAAACAATTCCCTAGAGGATGAAGTCTATACTGACTTGGCTTACTCTATCATACACTGTTGATCATCCATTGATGCAGCCAGTGTCTTTTTTTTTTTAATGGTTAACCCCCGTCCCCAACATTCATGTGTTGTATTGATTTAAAGCTACATCTTTGCAGTCCAATTAACACACAGTTCTGATCAGACCACTGCGCAGTATCTGTCCTTGTCTCGCAAGATTAATGATGGTGTCTGTGCCGACAGTGCAGGCCCTACTCCCCTGGGTCTTGTAACACGATTAGTCCAGGAGCAGTTAGACAGAAGTGACTCAAGTACAGCATCCAACTGTGATGTTGGTGTCTCAGCTTCCACACAAGGTTAATGAGCGGTGGCCCCTAATGAATTAACATCAATTGACAGTGCTTCAGTGTGTGCCCTCGCAATTAAATGTCTGAATATATGTGATGTTTTTTTTCTCCTATATGTGCCTTTCCTTGCTGAGATGATTTTCGGGTTCAAATAATGTCAGTTATGTGTTTATATTAAGCCCAGCGGCTATATACTTACATTTTGTTTCTCATAGATGCCATTTTAAATGTCAAGCCTACGTGATGAGGCATTGAATCTAGGGACAGAGGAACTCGTCAGAATCATTTGACTAACATTTCAATTATATTCAAAGTCTTGCAGATGTTGGCACACTGAAACCATTACTCCATCAATAAGTTAATCAACTGACATTATATTAATCTCTGAAACTCACTTGCAAATATGGAGGGTGGAAGTGCTGTAGATTTTTAGACTTTTTTTTATTAACTATCCTTGAGGTGTCAATTGAACAAAACAGGGAAAATGATTAAAGTTACACTTTTTTCTCTCTGAGAATATTTGAAATATTACTTAAAAGATTTTAAATGTATTTGTAAGTATAATTGGCACACGTGTGAGTATGTTTACTTTTTTTATGACTGAACTTATTATGATTGGAATTAATGAACATTATAACCTTGATTATGTGAGATTTTATGGCAGAATTTCTAATGAAACTGCATTAATTGTTCCTGACGGCTGAGTGTATGCTTTGAACTAATTTCTCCTGATGCTCTGAATGAATGAATATTACGGATAAAGATGAATAAATAAAGCTAAGTATCTTTCTATTTTGAAAACATCACCTAGGTGTGGGCTGCTGCAGGTTGGAGACAGACTGCTGTCTATCAATGGGATTCCCACTGAAGATGGCACTTTGGAAGAAGCTCATCAGCTGCTCAGAGACTCCGCTCTGTCCAATAAGGTCACAGTGGAGATTGAGTTTGATGTTGCAGGTAACATGACACACATGTAATGCACTTTCAACAATTTCTTGTTGTGAGATCACATTTATTTGTACTTCTTGCTGACATCTTTCTTTTAAATGTCACCTAGAGTCAGTGGTTCCCAGCAGTGGCACCTTCCATGTTAAACTGCCCAAGAGGAGAGGCGTGGAGCTCGGCATCACCATCAGTGGTGAGTTTGTTGGCAACCAAACATACAGCAGGGGGCAGTGTTGTTCAATAATATCTCACAGACCAGCTTACGGTGACTCTCCTTTGAATCAATGTTCTCTGATCCATAAAACCCGGGCTTGCAAAAGCATGAGGGCACATACCTCATTACCTCTGAATAATGCTGGCCTGTATCGACATTCATCATTACCCTTTCTGCTCTAACTAGCTGAAGGGGGGAAAAAATGCAAACAGGAGGCCAACTGGGACAAGTGCAACAAAAAGGAGGAGGATGACTAATTTAAAAATATTTAGTCAGTTACCATGGTTTCATCCTCATGTCATGTATCCTGAAATAAACCTATCTTTTCCCAAATGTTCCTTCTTTTTTCTTTTTTTTTTTTTTTTCACCAGCAAGTAAAAAACCCGGCAAGCCCCTCATCATCTCCGACATCAGAAAAGGAAGCATAGCACACAGGTATGTCCTAACACCACACTAATAACATTACTTCTCTCACAGCACTAAGTCTTATACGTTGTCTTCTAAATACATGCACGACCTGTGGCAGGGACAGTATTTGAACACTTAACAACTCCAGGCTTTTGTGGGATTATTAGTGAGCAAAATAAAATTGTTTTGTGAATCCACTGTGTAATACAAGCCTAATTGGATTGAGCTATCAAAACTGGATCAGTAGGGCAGAGCAGCTGCATTTCAGGAGGGCTCAGTGTCAATTAGGTTGAGGGTGAGGTTGCGGTCACCCCCAAGGATCCCACTGAGACACTAGGCTAATAGGATTCTGATAGTGAGTCAGGGGCAACAACTCTCTGGTCCCAGTTAATAGCTGCGATCCTCTTGCTCTTGTGCCCGGTAGAACAGGCACTCTGGAGCCTGGAGACAGGCTGCTGGCCATCGACAGTGTGCGTCTAGAGAACTGCACGATGGAGGACGCCATGCACGTCTTGCAGCAGGCCGAGGACATGGTCAAACTGCGAATCCAGAAGGATGAAGACAACATTGGTACATTAATCACTTTAATACACAACATTATTCCGGTATATGAGCCGTGGTGAAACGTCACCAAGCACCATATTATTCATTGCTATGCTGTTTTCCATGTGCTGTAGATGAGTTGGAGATGTCAGGCTCCATCATCTACACAGTTGAGCTGAAGAGATATAACGGGCCCCTGGGCATCACAATCTCTGGCACCGAGGAGCCCTTTGACCCCATCGTAATTTCTGGCCTCACCAAGAAAGGCCTGGCAGAGAGGTGAGAGAGGGGAAGGGGGAGAGGTGAGAGGGGTGAGAGGGTGTGAAGAGGAAGAGGGAGGGGGAAGGGGGTGAGGGATGAAAGGTTGGGGGTCAAGGTAGTTATTTGAGAAACCGGTGACACTTGACATGGAGCCACTTAGGCTGAGGCCAGTGAAATCTGTCATGGTCTGCTTTTGAGACAGTTTTTGAAATAAACAAGATGATAAACAATGGCTGTCTCATCTTTTCCTACAACAAAAAGCCTCTTTGTCTCTGTCTCAGTCAGCACACTGGCAGCATGACAGGTTTCCTGACCCGCCTGTCGGTACTGTCTGGTATACTCTGGTATCTCTGTCTCCTCTGCTCTCCTCACCCTGCAGGACTGGGGCCATCCATATAGGGGACAGAGTCCTGGCCATCAATGGTGTCAGTTTAAAAGGAAAACCGCTGAGCGAGGCCATCCACCTCCTGCAGATGGCCGGGGAGTCCGTCACTCTTAAGATCAAGAAACAGGCTGACCGTATGGGTTTGGGTTTAACTTAATTATTTTTTATTTTTCCTAAATGTTTGCGAAGATGTAGATGTAGCACTGAGTTAAATTAAAAAAATACACAAGGAGAATAACTAGATGGAACTTCAATTAAAAAAACACATAAAAATTGATTATATAAGGGTAAATGGATCCACAAGTTACAGTATGACATACTATAAACATTTTCCAACCATCCATAGTTTTTTTTGTTTGTTTGTTTGTTTTGGAAAAAATAGCCCAATGGTGCATAGTTACATTCCCATCCCAACACTTTTACTCAGTTCAGTCAGACAACTCTTGAAATGAGAACAAATAATTTATTGAGATCATAAGCATGGCAAGCTGAAGCACAGCATAGGTATTCTTGAGCATGGCTGCAGCAGGTTTGGCATAAGGCTCTGTCTCAGTTATTCATTCCCTGAATAATGATCTGTTTGACAGACCTAAGAGGGAATGAAAACAGACCCCCCCACAGGGGATCATAGAGACAGAGCCCACAGGTGGATGCTGGGGAGGTGGTGGGTTTGCAAAACCTCATAGACAGCAGGAGCAGCAGCAGCAACATGATGGTAAGCAGTAGCAGCAGCAAGGGCAGCAGCAGAGCAGCAGCAGAGCAGCAATGACAGCAGCAGAAAATAGCAGCAGCAGCGGCAGCATTGCCAGGATGAGTGGGTAAGCTAGGGGTTTTAAATAGCCCGCCCTATTTGGAGAGGCGAACATGTGACTGATCAGCTGATCAGGATGGGTGCAGCTCGAGTTGTCTGCCTGAACTAGCTTCACAGGCTCCGCATCATAAAGGAGAAGGAAAGGAGAATGGAGGAAAAAGAGCCAACAATCAGAGAGAAATCCTAATCGGAAAGAAACAAATTTAGAAAAAAGTTTTTTAAAACTGTGCATTTCATATGTATAGGAGTGAAATTGTGTTATTTTACAGTTTTCAGAAATCAAATGCATTTATTCCTAGTTTAACACTCACTGGAGTCTGTGTTTGTTGCCAGAGTCTGATGGACGACATCATCCAGAGAGAGAAGCTGGGTTTCTAAGTGACACAGAAGATGAACTAACAGGCTCCCAGAAGACCAGTAAACACTCAGAGGTCTATTCTGCCACTGTTCCCAGTATAGACTCTGCCATGAGCTCCTGGGATAGCTCAGGGTTCGACGCAGGCTACAGTAGCCAAGGTGAGGCCCATTGCATACTGACATATAAAATGACCCATTTCCTGTCTCACTTTTAGTGAAATTTATGCCCTTCTCTTGTTTTTTGTTTGTTGATTTTGTTTTTTTCAGGGACATATCTTCATAAAACATCTGATATATTGCTTAATCCAAATGAGTGGAGACGCTCAAAGAACAGGAGCCAAACCAGTTCGAGCTCGGCAGGTTTAGTCCACCACTCAGTGATGTATGATGGTAGATTCACTGAGGATGAGTGGGACAAGATACCAGGGTGAGTGCATTTTTCTCTCCTGTCAACATCCTGTTTTATGTCGGTGCAGCTTTGAGTGTTCAGTGTTTTTGATTTCACAGCAAAGAACATATTTAATTTATATCACTTAACAGTGGTGGAAAGTTTTCAAAAACATTCTCTGGACTGGGCTTAGGGTTATTTCCACGTTGTGCTACTTTATTACTTCCGTTCATTGCAACAGAGTGTAATAAATTAAATCGGTGGTAAGCAGGACTTAACTCATAATGCAGTATTACATTGTTGCATTGGAACTGAAGTTGAAGATCAGAGCAGTTTTTCCACCACTGTGTATCAGTAAAAGTCTCTCTCTTTTTTTTTTGTTGCCCGTTTTTAAATTCAGTGACAAAAAACAAACTGGTGTCTGTGTGTTATTTTCTCTTCATTTTATGTTGTATGCTTTCACATTTTGTGCTTTTCCAAACTGTCCTTTTCTCTTCTTTCTCAGGTATTCTCTCTCTCATCTGCTTTACTAACTGCCCACGAGCTCTTTGGTGTTTCACATAAATACATCTTTTTCTGTCGCCCCTTGTCCACACCAAAAACGTTTCCTCAGAAAAAGCAACTAAAGCGCCCAAGGATACATCAGCCTTATCTGTCTCTTCACACTTGACTTTTTGCCCTGAACTTTTGTGTCACATACTTTCAATTTTCTGCTTTTTTTTTTGTGGGGGAGACGTTACTTTTATAAACTTGAACTCTATTAAAGGCTTTATCTAATCTAGCGGACTCCTCAGCATTTGAGCTGCCACAAGTGAGAGATTTTACAATAAACCCTCACTGAGGTCCTGAGAGATTTTCAAAGGGACTCTACAGCGTGCAGCCCAAAAACTGCATTTCCCATGCTGCCTTTGTACGCAGTACCGGCCTCCAGACTGCAGGGCTGCTCTCATGTTCTGGTTCCTGCATTGTCATAGATTCATCAGCCCCCCTCGTTGCCATGGCACCCTGAACCAGGAGGAGAGCTTCTGGTCCCAGGCTCTGCAGGACCTCAAGACCTGTGGCCAGTCAGAAATTCTCAGGGAGCTGGAGGTAGGGCAACCCCTCCTTCTCCTGTTTGCTCTCCTCCATCTGCTTTGTCCTACTCATGTATTCATAGGTCTGTGTTGGCCTAAATGATCATGCCAGATGAAGCATTATGATAATCGCCACAGTGTGTAATCTGTTATTAAATCTGACAAGACAGACTGGGCACCTGCTGCCACACTGACCGAGGAAGGCATTTGCACAACGTCACTGCCTCTAATCAGGCACTGTTTATGCTGCTGGAGAGATTATATATGCATATATTTTTGGTTTTCCAAATATAAGTCTTGTAATACATGATGTTTTGTAATACATGATTCTAATACCCCCTCTTATTTTGTGCTCTTTCAGGCATCCATGACAGGTAGTGCACTTAGTCTGTACCTAGAGGAGACCAAGACCAGTGAAGACTTGATGTTTCAGTCTGAAATTAGTCCCATTAAGAGGGAGGGAATCCATGCCGAGTCTGAAAATAAAAGCAACCTGAACATGTCGACTGGAGCCAGAGACATTTCAGCCAGGGGCAAAGAGGACCCTGGCGATATTTTGTCCCCTACAACTCTGGCACTGCACAAGGTAGTATAGTCAGGGAGTGACTTGAAACATTTCTCATCAACATAATGACCAGCAACAAAAACTGTCATGTAGAAAATAATGGTAATCGCAAGGAATTACAGGGTACAGACATGGGACCAGCAGGTTTATGCCACGTTAAATCATATGATTTAAAGCATAATTACTTCCAACTCAGAAGAGAAAAACATACTAATCGGCCTGAGACTTGAAATCCTGAGTCAGACGCCAATGATATGTTCCATTTGGTGAAAAGAGGCGCTGACGTATAAAAATACTGCTGACTGTTTACATCCAAAAATAAAAATTGTTTCCAATCTGGGTTCACTAGGTCAAAAACTGTTACAAATACAAACTCAACAACAAAAGCAGCTAATTCAAGTACACTACATTGATCATCAGACTGATCCTTCATCTGTATTCTCTAGTATGCAACCATACACCTGTTCTCACAGATTTAGTCTAATCTATTGATCCCCAGGACAATAATTATGTAAAAACAAAACAATAAACACACTGCATATTTAGAGCCTTTCTACCTATATTTTATAACATTTGTCCATTTTCTCTCCCTTTAAATCTAGTAACAATATTACTGCAACATTTAATTATTGAGTATTTTGTTAACAATCTAAAAAAAAAATACTTGCCAGAAATGCAGTGTATGAAGTCTCTTTTCTACTTGTCTTGTTGCCATTCATTAAGTATTTCATACATACCTCAGCCTCAGGTACAAGGGTCGCTGAATGAGCTACATTATTACTGACCGATCAGTCAGCTGCACTCACAGCTGTCATGATGGAACTTGCCCATTATCAAGTTTGTGCCTGCGTGCATCCTCCGCTTTACCCACTGCACCTGACGGTACAATGTAACTGGACCCAGATGGATACCCGGCCAGTCAGGACTTGCACCCTGCATAGGACAAAAACACAACAACACTAATTATACAATATTACCTGGGCAGGTGCACACACTGAACCCAGGGTGTCACTGTACTGTGTGGTTTTATCAGTACATCTTGTCTCTCTGACTGACTGGAGTGACAATGGGCCAACAATAGACCAGATAAGTCCTGCAGTGTGGAAAGTAGAAATATTTTCAGTTGACACATTTTTCGTGATATCACGGAAAGTCATCTGAGCTGAGTGCATTGTCGTCAAAACCGTTTGTTGTTTGGTCATGGTTGAACCGCTGACCTTGTCATTGTGTGGCTGAAAATCCAAACTGAAACAAACAGTACAAAGCATGTGGCTGTGGATACTGTAATTATTTAGTGTAGGAGGTGGATAATTGAAGACACCTGTACATGGCAAAGAAATACAGTTACCATAAGTGTAATAAGTAAAAAAAAAAAAAAAAAGTAAAAGGGTGTGCATGAATGTGCATTTGATGAAATATAAGCGTGGAATATCTGGAATTGTACTTTATTATATTCATCTCTAACAAGTGCTTCAGTATTTTTGGAAATACGCTTTCTTGCAAAAAAAAAGTAAGATGAACAGATAAATAACATTCCCAGATCTGTATCAGTATCAGTTTGATATGAAGCTGCAATCAGCCAGTTCAATTAGCTTAGTTCAGTTCACAGCTTATGTGAGTTTAGCTCAGTTTATCTCAGCTCAGTGTAGTGTAAAGACTGGAGATGACGAGACTGCCTCTGTCCAACTGTAGCAAAACTGTAGGAAGTCACTGGGCACATGAAAGACGGCAGGCTGTAACTTTTTATTCAGCTTTACATGGACCAATGGTTTATTTTTGTCTCTTGAAATGGGGTGTTCTGTTTCCCATATTTTCCAGTCTTTTATACTGAGCTTACCATATCATAGATCTGTTTTTATGTTTATCTCTCGGTAAGTGTGTGTGCAGGCATATTTCCCCTTAGTGTCAATCATGTATTTAGGGAAATATTGAGAGATAAAATACAACAGAAGTTTGTTTAGGTCTAGTTTTTTTCTTTTGAGGCTGTTTACTGCTGTGTTTCTCACTATGACCTGAAGTCTTCATAGGGAATTTCCATATATTTTAGATATTGGTGATTAGATATTAGTTTAAATGTAAGAGATGTGTTGAAATGAGTTTGAAAGTGAAGGCAAATACACTGGGGTCCAGTTAGATCCAGTTGTTGTTGGTTTTTTTTCTTTTACCTGTACAGACTGAAGGTCACAATGGCTTAAATCTGTGTAGAACCCTCCGGGTATTTATGATAATGTGCTGGTTGCTGCATCCTGTGTAAATCTGAGGTGCCATGTGTTTGCAGGTGACAATAAGGAAAGACCTCGAGAGCCATGACTTTGGTTTCAGTGTGTCTGACGGGCTCTTGGAGAAAGGGGTGTATGTCAACATGATTCGTCCAGATGGCCCAGCCGACCTTGCAGGTTTAAAGCCTTTCGACCGCATACTTCAGGTACTGTTTTTGTTTCTAAACCTCATATCTAAGGAAACGTTTGACTTTTAGGGAACTAGTCAGAAATTGTTAGCCTAGCTCTGCACACTGCTAAATTTCACCAAGTCATATGTTCTGAATTAAGGGCAACAGCCTGGACACATGGAGAAATGGTCTGTATGCTATTATTTTATTGTGTGATTGTTGTGATGTTTCCAGGCAAACAGCAGATGGCCAAGAAATAGTCTGGCACTTTTATTGCTCTGCTGTTACTGCTACCAAAAAAATAAAATTAGAATGAAACTCTTGAGCAATAGGCAACTATGATAATGTGAAACTAAGCATGGTTAATGCTTTTCAATGGTTTCAATTGCTTCGAATCTTTCAGGTGAACCATGTGAGGACCAGGGACTTGGACTGTTGTCTAACTGTGCCCCTAATTATGGAGGCTGGAGACAGCCTGGACTTGGTCATTAGCAGGAATCCACTGGCAGCAGCAGCAGACACTGGGCTGTCTGACGACTGTGAAGACCCCTCAAATTCACTGTTTTGTTTCCCCGAGCACAGGACCAACAGCATTGCCCTCTGACCACAAAGACAGACACTAGCTTTTTAAACACTGTAGCACGCACTCATGCACATGTCACGCACGGTTAAGTTTGTCAAACTGTACCTCTGAGAGAGACCTTCACACTCACATGTTCAGCACATAGAGCATTCTCTCACATGGGCAAATGTGAACTCTCCACTCTCCGTAGCCCGAAAGCATCTCTCACTCACAAAGTTACAAGTGCATGTGTTCACTCTTGCCGGTTTTAGTCACTGTGTTCACATGATGCAGTTCAGAGGAGGCTCTGGCTTTAGGGCAGATCCCCACTGCTCCCCCACCCCCACCACATCCCTTCCCTTTCCAGAGGCAAAGCCACATGTAGAGTTATATAACACGGGAGTCATAGCTTCTGACGAAGCCAGGATGTCAACACACACGTCTGTGCTCTGGAGAGAGACCAACACTGCACACACGCACTGCATAAATTTACAATCTTTTGCTTTAAAGGGACCCATGTTCTCACTTAAAGAGCAGCAACCCAGATGTATGAAAGGGATTTTCTTTTCTTTGTCGCACACAACAGAAGACTCACATGCAGCGCTTTATATGCATATAAAACATGCACACCGACACGTAGGGTGTAAGTGGATGAGTTATTTCAGCCACGTCTTGGCTTACTGTTGTCGTTTCCAGGCTCTCCTCACGCTGCCTGCCCTACAGAAGGGACAGTGCCTGCAAATAGACAGAATGCTCTCTTCTACTTGCCAAGTATCATTAACAGTATTTTAAAGCCCCTTTATATATTATTACCACAAATGCTGGCGAAGACACTCTACCCTTTCTGTTTTAAAGTGGGTCTCCGTTGAGGGATAAATAGTTCCTAATGATTCCAGAGAAACTCTGTCATTCGGAGATATTGTTGCTTTTTGGATGCTTTTTTTTTCCTTCTTGACACTGGCCTAATGACTAAAACACATGTTTACAAAGATTTTCACTTTCACAATCCTAATGTTTCTTTCCAACACTGCATTTGCACATTACTCACATTTTTCTTCTACGATCTAAGAGTTCAAATCTCATTTTTTCACATTTCACTTGTGTGAGTCTGAGTCTCTGTATGTGCTACTGCACCAGAATGAATTATATGTCGGTTTGTGGTTGATCACTGATGCGTCCTTAAGTGAATCACATCCTTTACCAAAACAAAGGATGAAATGCCTTTCAATTTTCTCTGATGAATGATTTCGATTTTACTCCACATCTGACTGGATTGATCATCAGTATTTTTCTCTGCAGTAGCTGTTTCTCCTACCAGTATGTATAAGCATGTTAAGCATGCATAAGGTTTGTCCTCAGCAAGTAGCTTCTCCTTGTAACAAAAAAAAAGTACCAGAGTGATCTGGATCTTTGTGAGTGCTCCCTTTTATATCATGAAATTGTGTTTTTATAAGGCATTTGTGTAACAAATCTGGCCTCCTTAACAAGCTGCCTCTCTGGAAATAAACATCTGATTCATGTCGTGGCTGATGTGAACATGTTAAGAGATAGTTGCACTCATTCAGAGCAGCCTTAGAGACTGATTCATCCTTGGGACGGTAACATTTTTCAATCAGATTTCTGACTCGTGTCTTTTATTAAATGTGATGATGTATACTGAGGCCTATTTTTAAGGGTTTCTATTAATTTACTGTATTGTACCTCTATTGTATGCAGTGCTTTTATTTTTACTTACAGTACATGCACATACAGTGTAGTATCTTCATGTAAGCTGTGATACTGAATGTGGCTGCACTTTTTTTTTTTTTTTTTTTTTTGGTTGATTTCCGTGTCCTCCCTGAATCTGTCAGGAATCGGTTCAAAGGAACTTGAAAGATTTATTGAATATTATTTTATTTTTGTTATTTAATTTATTATAAACTAAGAAATGTATTTCTTTTTATGAGAATAAAGTGATGAAACCATAGACAGCTTGGTTCTGTGTGGTGCTTGATTTGGCTCTCCCACAGAGATTAGTCACAGTGACACTGAAAGTGCCAAGTGTCAACACTTGAGTGCAATACAAAGATGGACTGACATGTTTCATTAGACATTCTTTATCTTCAGAGGGTGAGTCCTACTCAGCGTTGGTTGTTGATTTGTAGTGCCACCATGACATTGGCCTTTTAGGTTTAAAGTGAAAATTCTCAAAATGTTAAATGTGTTGCCATGAAATTTGGTTTATGATGTTCATGTTTCACTTGGGAGGAATTGTAATTAATTTACTGATATAGTGATCAAATGACTTTTCACCTGGTATCAGGGTGAACATTAAAAGTCGTCCAATAATTTGCTGTTTGATAGAATACTTTGAGTTTCCAATCAGCTATATTTTGTCTTTATTGCTAATGTTAGTATGCTATCATGCTAATCCAGGATGTTTAAACACTAATTTTGGCAGAAATGTGAAAATACTGGCAACATCTTCCACTTGAATAAAAGAACCACAGACATGTCAACGATCTGTTACTGCAAACCATTTTCTCCATATTTGATTAAAAACAAGAAAAGAAACAAAAAAGAACTTCAGACAGCATCAAACACTCAGTTTTATAAAACTAGATGTGAATGAGTCTCATTCTTGACTCTTCACAGACCTGGATCACAAAGTGCTTTCCACAATGCAGCGTTTGCATTCTCCTTCAGTTATTTTGATAAAGCAGGTGACATAAAGTCTTTGGGGTTCAGTGTTTCAAGGACACAGGAAGGATATTGGGACACCAGATACATGTCCAACTAAGGCAGTCTGATCTTTGTAAGTGAGATGTCAATGCAGTTCCCACCTGCTTGGGGGCGATTGATTGATGGTGGGATGGACACGAGTGTCACTGAGGTGGGAGTCAGGATGACATCGGTGGCATTGAATGGAGGATGTTTGATTAAATATAGACAGCTATTTCAAGGGTGGAATCAAGATCTATTGTGATTTGTACAACTGGTGCGTAGACAGAACAGACAATATTGATGCAGGGTGGAAGCAGAAGCACTTAAACATGGCACCAAAACTACAGAGACACAGAGAGAGAAAATCTCCCAAAACTTAAATGGATATGTTGTGAGGGAGAAACCTTCAGCAGGGCCAGATGGACTCAGATCCTTCTGAATCACAAATTGATCGACTCAAATAAACCCAGTCTTTTAAGTTTGATGTGGAAAAGTACAAAACCAAGTCAGACTGTTTCAGTTGTACATTCATTTTCATATCTTGATTCTCTCCTCATGTTTTGGGCCCAATTCCCACCTGCAGTCACATGCTTTTTACCTGAATTTCCAAGCAAGGCGCCATCGTTGTCATATTATGGTTTCTTTCCTCACATGACACAAAAAAACAATGATTTCTGACACTCTGTATTTTCTGATATCGAATAAGCTGTCCATCATTATGACTTCGGTGCGTAAATGTACAGTTTATTTTAACACTTCTATGAAAGCCTATACAAAAGGGATCGATACAGACATGATACAAGATGACTTTAAGGCAGAAAGAGCCTTGTACTTCATTACTGCATCACTGTGCATGCATACTTATGTATAAATAGCTAAGACCTGTTTATCAAAGAAAGAATTAGACACAAACAGATCCAAAGAAAAAGATGTTTATTTGTAATCTCTATAGAATGATGCAATGTGCATCTCAGTGGGGACAACTGTGAGACAAAAATACTTTGGTACACTTGAACTTCCAAGTAGCACGAGATTTTTATGGACTGAGCAGCATAGTACTGTGGTGACTCCTACACATGCTTCAGAAAAATGACTCCCTCTGACTTTGCATTTAACTGTACGAGTTGTTTGAATTTTGTTGATGATTTTTTTGAATGAGCAGAGAATGCCATTGCTTCAATGAATGTTGCACACTGAAAAATGTAATCCAGGCTCACAATGTAATCCATATTTAGAAAAGAATTTTCTGAGCTTTCAGTAAAATAATTAATCAGTGATGATGTTCATATGATGTACAGTATAAAATTGTTACAAAAAGGCATATGTGATTTACAAACAATTCAAACTCTACATACAAATGTCTAAAGTGAACATTAGAAACTAGAATCCAGTGGTAGTTCTGCTACTGAAATGAGCACAATGGAGAGAGCTGTCAGGATGTTTAGAAAAAAAAATGCATTAACTTTAGGTGATGTTCTCACAGGTCCTACTACTAATTATGAATCATGAGTCGGATTTATACTTTTCACCGTCTTAGCATGGAGACAACTAGATACTGTATATTTAAGTTCACAATATCAAAAAGTTAGAAGCTAAAAATATTTCCTCCTGAAATTTGTTGCAAATGTAACTGCAATACCCTGCAACAGTAAAAACAAATACTACAATAAAGGTGAAACGACATATAAAGTGCAAAGAGAGGTTTCAATAAATGCACTGGGACTGACTATGGTAGTCACACAGGCAGTGTACAAATACTCTAAAAATGCCACTTCCCATTTCTCCTTCTTTCCTCTTTACTTAGCTATTTTTTCTTTTTCATTATTTTTATCTCATTTTTTGAGGATGATTCTTCTTATGAATGCATTTCTCACCGTATTTGGCCAAGGCCTTGTTGAACTTGTAACTAAAAGGATGTCTATATTAAGTCTACTTGATGCAGTTCGCCACTGAACAAGTTATGGATATGTACTCTGAGAGATGTGGGTGGCTAGCTTCCGCCACCAGCGGAGGTACATTCATTTTCACTGCGGGATAAACAACAACAGCAATAGATTAGAAGTTATCTCGGGCAACAAGACGGCCACAATCATGTCAGGGTGTTTATATGTTTTCTACCTTTTGCATGGTTAATTATGTTTAGAATTTATGAGTAGTGATAATTTCATCTTTTCTTCTATTACACCAAAATAAGCAAATTCCTCATCTCTCCAGGAATCAACAGAAAGGTAGTAAACATTGAACATGTTCTATCTCAGAATACTGCCTAAACTGAGATCAGTGCCAACTACAGCAACAACAATTGTAACATCAACAATATTGATATAGTAAAAAATAAAAAAAAAAATTACAAGAGAAAAAAACAATTACAACAATAATATATAACTCTCTTCATAGAAATCAAACCAGAGTATCTCTAATGTGAATATATTCGGAGAATGTAAACCTACCATTATCAAAGTTAGCAAATATGATAATAACACAGAAAGCACATCAATCTTATTCCTCTCACAGAGAGCGCTCACATCATTGTTTCTACAATGGTGTGGGTGGGCTTGATCAAGCCATTGTTCCCGTTTGGGTCCAGGGGCTGTGTCAGCTCGCTGCCCTTCAAGTTGTACTCTTTCGGGCGAGAGCTCACGCCTGACTTTGCCGGGGCTGCCACTGCTTTGATCCTCTGAGGGAAGGAGATGAGAGATTAGATTAATGATCATCAGTAAGCGGGCAAGTTTAGAGCTCAAAGTGACAGCTATCAAATCTAAAATGGCAGAAATCAGATCTCAATTCGAAGCACGTCTCTTTTATCTTACATAACTAATTGATCCATTTAAGTGAAATCAAGTGAATGTAAGAGTGTGTCCCAACTGATTTGACTGGTAGCATTTATTACATGTCATGCAGTTCAAGTCTATTAAATTAAATAAAACATTGAGAACACATACAGAAGATGCTGCAATCTAAGAAATAAAACCTGAATAAAACCTGAAGGAATGGGAAAACCGCTAGCCCAGTGGCAGCTACTGCAAACTCCACCATGCACAGTAGAGGCAGCAGGAAACAGCTAACTTGTGCCTGGCTACCTCGTGCTAATGACGCGACAATGTTACACATAGGTGTGGCAAATTAATGTGCTAGCATGTTGAGTGGCAGATAACAAAATGCAAGCAGTGTGATCTAATCATTTACAACAACATGACACTGACCTTTGTGAGCTTAAAACGTTGTGGTGGGTGTTTTGTTTGTTTCGTTTTTTACAGCTAGGCTAGTTGTTTATGCCTGTTTGCAGTCTTCAAGCTAAGCTAAGCTAAGCTAGGTAACCATCTCCAGGTTCTAGTTTATCTCAGAAATGAGACTAGAGCTGTTTGTGTTAAGTCTGTTAACACTGTGTTAACTAAAATGCCAAACTATTTCTTTGTGTCTGCTCACCTCGATCAGGGGTCCCTCAGACTGCAGGATCTTGATGACCATCACCATTGGGATGCAGATCATGGAGGCCAAGGCCAAACACCAGCCGAGACCGATGGCCCAGTCGGGGTACTCATACACCTTGTTATAGGTCAAGGGCTTGTACTTCACCAGGGAGAAGACAAAGCAGCCCTAGGAAACAAACACATGGTGCCTTTAGTACAAGTTGTGCACCACCCTGAGACCTTGAAATTGCAATCATCAACATTTCATCACATGTCATCAGCAACAGTCCCTCCAAACTCTACGCCACAATAAAGTAACTGATCTCTCACCATGCAGAGGACAGGAGTGATTATGGACCAGCTCCATTTCATCCATGGGTTTGGTCTGTAGCCAATCATATCTTCAACTGCGTCGTAGAAATTATCAACTCCTACACAACACAAAGACAGTAAAGAATGACATGAGTGCTTCCATGTGTAAGTCAGTAGGATGATTATTGTAGGAGAAGCTATCACCTGTCTCTTACACGTGTTGTTGCTTGCTAACCTGGCCTTCATATCATTGGAAACAAGTAGGTTTATGAGCACTTTATCGGTGTTGTCTGCCATAAACTGCAGCACATATGTCCCCTGGACCATTTACCTTTTATGCTGTATACTACAACTTGTATCTTTGTCAGCTGAGACTTGTTTACTGGGTCATTGCTCATATTTCCTCTGTGTTTTATTGCACTGTTTGGCTACCAGGCAGGCTGTTTTTTTCCTGCCTCACATGTGCTGATATGCCTCTTTGTAATCAATAGGATATCTTGTTTTATTCAGTTTCAGTTTCTTTTAACATCAGATACAGATAACCTGCTAGTCTGTCTCTGGCCTATTTACTGAGGTTTAATACAATAAGTAAATGAAACTAGCAGCCAGCAGCTTTGGGCCTTTGTTAATTTAAACACTTGGTCTATAAGCCTTTATACCCAGCAATGTCATGGTGGCATATATCTATGGGCAGTGATCTCCTCAAATTGTTTGATCTTTCCTTTTTAAGTATTTATAGTAACAGTAAACTGTCGTAAGTTACCATTTAGGCCTATCATAACACAAAACTCTACTAATCTATTTTGCTGGGACATAGTGTGTGTAGTTCATTGACCTGGAAACAAAAACAAAACCAGGCCTCTTCAGACCAGCGTGAAGAGAGCAGAGACCAGCAAAAACACTCAAATCTGTCATGTAAGATACACAAAACTGTTTACGCTTGTAGGACCCCATCAGTCACGATAAGAAGTTGAAAAATTATGTTCTCGGGGTCTTAAGTTATTTGGCTTTCCCTTACGACCCTTTGAGGGGTCCACATTGTTTAGGACAGACAGTCTGCAAAGTATGAAGAGGTGCTACTGTTCTGAGTGATTCAATCTTGAATAGCAGGGGTATTGTGTGTGTGATGCCATATAACTGGTTTAGAGTGATCAAAAGAATCAGATAGTTCACACAAATAGTAACACGTTGAGTAAACTAGTTTACCACTGAAAAATGCAGGGTTGATTTCATACTCTTCCTTCATTAATAATGATGGGGCATCATCTTGTAGGAGGGAACCTGAACTAGCCAATCACAGTCTGTTAAACCACCCTACTCCCCCTCACCACACCCCTGCATGCACTTAAACTTATTTAGTAGTAATGTGGAAAGGACAAGGACACCTTTGTTTACCACTATACAGATCATTTGCGCTTTTTTTTTTCCTCCAGCCCTTCAGCATCATTACTTTGAAAAACGACACACACATACACACACACACTCAAGAAACCTATCACCCAGAATTGTTTCCACTTACCATAAACCCAGGCTACAGCAATGCATTCAAAGAATGCAACCCACAAAAGGCACACACCACTGGCTGCATAGTAGTCAAAGAGCTGAAACACATACATGCCACCCTGGAAAGTGAAAAGACAAAAACTGCATTAATCATCTCTTTGGTGTGTGTGTATGTGGAATGAAAGAGAAACACAGTGATAGAAGGGGTATTAAAGCAGAATGGGGGTGTTGAAAGAGGGGCACAAGAATGCTGGCTCTCTACCAATAGAGGCAGAGTTCAACAGGTGCTGAGACGTCACTGAAGAACAGTTAACTGCTAAACGGAAAACAGCATTCCAGCTTGTTCCATTCAGACACACAGGATGTGAGTGGTGAATGTGGTAGGAAGCCATATTTGGTTGTAACAATGCAGCAGCCAACAGGCAAGTGGAAAGTCTGTGGCGTTATCTCTGCTGTTGATCCGAATGCACCGAGAGTCGCTTTTCCTTTTCTAAACAGGATGAGCGGCAGAAGTGAGAGTGCAGAGCGCTCCATGAATGAGACTGCTGGTGAACTTACTTTCGTTACCATGGCGAGTCCCAGGAGATAGCTTATGAAACACATCACAGCTATAAAGATCTCTCGCCGGTAACCCTTCCTGAGGAGCGTTGGATACAAATCCACGATAGAGGTGATCTGTCCTTCCACTTCAACAAACTGTGGAGACAAAAGCAACTTCAGGGGAAGTTCTCAGGGGGGAAAAAAAACAATCAGTGTTTCTTCCTGTGTGCATGCTGCCCCCCCCCCCCAGCAAACCAGTGATTAGAGAATGAGAGCTGTCTTTGTTGGTCAGTAATGAGAATTTAAACAAGGCTTCTCTGCAACACTGGTTTGTTGCTACCAAGACACAACAGAAACAAAACAACAATGAAATCACCATCTCCCTTTTCCCTGTCTGTGTCTCTCCTGCTCCCTCGTGCCTTCTCATTGTGTCCCCTCATAATCTCCATAATGTCGTAACAAATTAACTATGAAAAATTACTCTTAATTATGAACTACAAAATTGTTCCCATATATGAAATTAGGCTGTAGTGTCTTTAAACAGCAAGGGCATTTGTCTCCTCTGTTATGTGAAGACCAAACAAAAAGCCCTTACATAACAGTGGCATGTGTGTGAGAGTGATCTTAACAATATATAGCATTCAGGACAACAAATCTGCATGAAATTTATGGTCATAAAATGCAGTGATCCACCCCACACACACACAGGCACGCACACAGTCTGTCGTTGGCAACTTTTCTAAATAGCCGCACTAGCACAACTATTTACATGTGCTCAAATTCACAGTATTGGCCTGATCTCACAGTTTGCTGAAACGTGTTGCCAACCATTTGCAGAACTGAGTTAGCACAAGAGTAGTATTACACTTCGAGGCAGGAAATGTGATACAGCTGAAGAATCCCTCCAGTGTGCACTTCTGTTTTGTCTGCTTAGATTATCTTGTCTCGATCAAAGCTCTGCCTCCTAGTTAGATAATAACTCATGAGCTATAACAATGACTTCTTCTAAACTAGACATTTGGCAAATGTCTATCAACTTCTAAAACCTTAATTTGAGGCATTACAGAGCATTAAAGGGGCTTTAATCTTCACACAGTGCAGTCAAGTGTGGTAGTAAAATGCCTTTGTGGGAACAGGCTGCATTACTTGTCTGTCAGTTATTTGATACCTTGGAGACAGGAGATATGGTTTTAGAGAAGACACTAAATATGTTTTACACATTGGGGGTGGCAAGAGCCAACAAACCCCAGAGGGAGCCTGGGTGGTGTCTGTGTGAAATTAATGGGCACTACACCAAAGAACGCTTCTGTACATAGCTTGATAGCAGAGCCGTTGTGGGAATACTGACCTGGCTGTCGAGGCCCAGAAGCAGCAGCATGATAAAGAAGAGGATGGCCCAGAACGTTGGCAGCGGCATCATGGACACAGCTTTAGGGTAGGCAATGAAGGCCAAGCCAGGACCTGGAAGGAGAACAGAGAGGGGACGGGGACAAGGGGCAGATGACAGAGTTAGCATTTCTATGTGAGTTCAGATTGGACGACATACTGCAAGCGGATCGGAAAAAAAATAACATAAAGACTGCGCTAGAGAGGCTGATTGGGGTTTAACACTGCTAATAATTAACAAGAAATATGATCTACTCTGACCGACAGTGATAAATTTAACTGGACTGGCGTGTTGATGCTTTGGTTGAATGATTTACTCCTGTGTGCTGTCCTGCGTGTGTGTTTACCTGCAGGACAAATATCAACAAATAAACTCAAATGTACATTTTAAACACCAGTTTATAAACCATATTGTCTACAATATAAACAGAAAACCTTATTCATGAGGTTTTGTTCACAGTACATACTGCTTTTCATTCTGTATGTTGTTGTGTATCACTGTTTAATCCTTTTGTCCTGCATAACCCCAATGATCTATTATTCATTTTGCACATTACGTCATGTTTACACATCTTTAAATGAACATTTGCTACTGTCTTGTAAGATGATTAATTGTATGTTGTTGTATTGGTGTGCTAGTTGTACTGGTGCTATAACAATGAAGTTGAAGTTATCTAATGTAAATAAAGCAGATAAACCAGTTAAACAAGATACAAGGAGATCATGAGACAAAGAGTCAACAGTCATATAAACTACAAACTTAACTGAACAGCTGTGGAAAAAAAAGTAGAAAAAGTAAAGAAAATTTTTTTGAATTTCTGAATTTTGTTTCTGTGTTTTCAAATATAAAAGAATATGTAAGTGCATTCAATGTGTGTCTGTGTCACAGATTTACTGTCAGTGTCATACATGTGATTTCACACAGTAGCAGTCTCAAAGACAGCAAGAGACTTAAAATTTGAACTGAACATAGCGAGCATGCTGAAAGAAGACGCATCTCCTTCAAAGTCCATATAGAGTATAAAGGAAGGCAGAAACAGAACCGGAGACATCCACCTCGCTCAGGAGATCCACAGCTTGTTAACAGAACTGGGCTTACAGTGCAGTGTAGAAATATGACTTCAAGGTGCCAGAGCACATAGAGTAGAGTGCATACAGAAGGGTGCCAATCTTCTTAGCAATGTCTCCACGTCAAAAAGATGTTAAGCTACCAAATTGCATGAGCAGGTTGAATGTGCCACATGAGGACACAATGGTGCCAATGAGCACCTGTGATAATGATGATGGCCCAGTGCAGCAGCTCTGGAACACCGCAGGTCATTGTGTGCTTAAAAAAACACAGCATCTCAGATTATTACATCACCAGTGCGATGTAATCTGTCCTGAAAAGGTTGGACCACACTGCATTTCACACTGAAGTGACAATTCTGTTTCTTTCAGGCTTTTATTCAAGGAGTTTGCAATTGCCGATACCTCTACATTTCAGCATCATCGTTTCCGAAACTTAAATAAAGACTGGACTTTTTTTCCATTTTCTAAATTTTGTTGTCAAGTTTCCAATTGGCTTTTTTTTTTTTTTTTTTTTTCTGGCAACAGCGCCCACCATCGCTGCTACCATCACCTTGGACCCTCGTACCTGACTCTGCCACATCGGCAATGTCCACCCCTTGTTCTTGTGCCATGAAGCCCAGGACGGAAAATATTGCGAAGCCAGACACAAAACTGGTACCGCTGTTGAGGCCTCCCAGCAGCAAACAGTCCCTATGTCACACATATGTCATGGAGGTTGTTAATGAACACAAGCGGAACCGAAGTTCCCATTTTTTTTTTCTTCACGCAACCGTCTCTGACACGAGTTGCTGTCACTACCACAGTCCCACTGCGCCCCCCCTCCCCCGCGGAAACACAACTCACCTGTAGCAGTTGTACTTGTATTTGTTGTAGCTCCCCAGTGAAGTCATGGCTCCCAGACAAATGGCATAGGAGAAGAAAATCTGGGTCCCTGCATCAATCCACACCTGTGGAGACAATGGAGGAGATCCAGTCATTTTCACATCATTATGAAATGTGTTTTGGAAGTTTCACTGTGAGTTCTTCACTGCCAGCTAAGTACAAGTACACGTGATGTGGTAACACTAAGAAGGCAAAAATTTGATTTGACTACTTTTTTAGCCACATAAAAGAAGCAGAAACCAGCTGAGGACACATTAAGAGAATCAAATTAAAGGTCTTAGGCGTATTTTATCATAGTTAGCAGTTAGCATTAAATGACAAAAACAGATCACAGTGACCCAGAGCTTTGACCTTTGACCAATAAACATACCACCCTTTAAACTAATCATCTACACAGCAATGATGTCAGTTGCTCTCTTTATCCATGTACAAGATAAGAAAAGGAGATCTTAGCACAGACAGACTAGCTGTTTTGAGTCAAGCAAGAAAGCAAAATAATGTCAAACTACTATTCCCATACCGTCAGACAGATGTGAGACATTGAAAAGTTTTCAATCGTACCTCTGGATCCTGCAGACGGGTCAGGTTGGGGTAAAGGTAAAATTTGATCCCTTCAGATGCCCCAGGCAGGGTGACACCACGAATCAACAACACAATCAGCATCACAAAGGGGAAAGTGGCTGTTATGTACACCACCTGGACAGGATGAAGGAATTATTAGCCCAAATACTAAACAACAGTTATAGACGTATGATTCATCAACCCTGCAATATAATGGAATAAACACTGCTCTCATTTTAACCTTTCATGTCTTACTCATATTTTTCCTAGTGCCAGACAAAAGAAGCATTGTTCTTGTTATGCCCTGATCTGTGAACAGTGGAGCAGGGTGAAGTCATCATGGGGGTTCGATGGCATTCATGCCCAATAAAACATGAGGCAGTTAGAGCTCCGAGTATAGGCTTCATTTTCTGGACTGCTATCAGGTTAAACATTATGGGTGATCTTTTTAAATCACACTTTTCACAGCAATGGACCCTGTGTTTAATATGGGACTAATCCCACAAATAGTTCTTAATAGGGTTAATCATTTTCCTCGCAAAGTTCCTCCTGCTGGCTCAGGCCCAGTTTCTGTCCCTCGAGCAGAAACAGGGGGAGAGGGAGAGAGAGAGAGAGAGCTAAGGAGTGGCAGTCAACTCTTTACAGCCGACAGAAAGTCTGGCCAAGAAGTAGCTTTCAGGACAGCACAGAGGCTTGTGTCTCAACATCAAGTAAATCAACCTTGTTTCCAAACTTGAGGGTTTTCTCTGAGCAACAGTGTTTTGTCACCAACTTGTTGGGGTAAAGAGTAAAGGCCAAACAGCATCCAGGCAACACAATAACTACAGGATGTGTATACGCCTCAGCACTCACTTTCCCAGTGGACTTGACTCCTTTCCAGATACAGAAGAAGCAGATAACCCACACTGCTAGGAGACACAGGGCCAGGTCCCACTTCAGCGGCCCTATGTCCTCGATCCCAGAGGAGATGCTCAAGACATTGCGTCTGCAGAGGATGCGGAGGCAAAGGTTAATTGCGGTTTGTGGAACTTGAAACAGTAGAGGTTATCTTGCAGATTTGCAAACACACCCAAAGAAGCATTTGGCTTTTCATTGCTGTCCTGCTGTTTGTCATGAGTCTAAAGACATGACAGTAAAACTGTTGAGAACATTTATTTGGAAAAGCTTTGAAGTTGGAGCCTTTAAGTGTCAGACACTGCACAAACAGTTCCTATTTAATACCATTTGTTCTGATGGATTGTCATTTTATTCAAACGTGTAAGTAAATGAGCCTTAAAAAACATTGGGATTTTCAGCTGGTGTTTTTAAGTTCAGCTCAACAGCACAAGTCAAACTTTGAGCTGTGTGCAACATATAAAAGTTGCAGTGCAAATAGAGTTTATAATATACTGGCAGAGAACTAAAAGCTCCTTTACAAAGGTAAACTGGCTTTTGCAGGAATTGTGCCTGTACAAACACACTTACGCAAGCGTGATAAAGAGGCAGTGTTACTTCAGTGTATTCATGTGTGTGTGTGTGTGTGTCCATTCGGCATGCTGTCAGTGAATACTCACTCCCAGAACTCGGTGACGGGGGAGGTAAAGTTGGTAATGTTGGCTGCCAGCCAAAGGGTCTTGTTCTTGCGGACTGTGTCCTCCACACAGTGCTCGGTGTTCCACGGCTGCTTGCATTTTGCCCAGGGCAGCTCCGGCTGAAAGCACTGAAACAGGTAGTAGAGACCCCAGGCCAAGATGACGATGTAGTAGATGTTCAGCAGAGATACGATGACGATGGAGGCGTAGCCGATACCTGGAGACAAGAAAGAGAGAGGATAGGTCAAGATATCAGCCAGCTCTGCATAATGATGATCAGGATCCTTAAAAACAACACATTTTACTAATAATGTTGTATTTGTGTGCTGCCTTAGGTGACACCTGCAACATCTGATTTTTTCTTACCAGTTGGGGGCAGCAAAAACAAGCAGTGAACACTGACACAGTATTATTCCATCTTAGGGAACATGTCTGCTTACATCAGCCTATTTACAACTCCAACACCTTTCACATTATTACATCACATATCAATCACATATCTATATAGCTGATGAAAATCTTGTGTGTACTTCAGGGTGTGTCAGCACCACTCTGTGTTGTGTTTGGTGCAGCAGAACCTACACTCTGGCGTTGAATTACTCTGTAACGGAGGACAATTAAACTGATTAAGTGAGATGAAGAATTGGTGTTGAGCAACTTTAGGGGAAGGCTGCTACAACGAACACTTAATCAACTTCCCCAGCTTGACTCCACTATCTACTGTTGTAATGTCCTTAGTGTTGTTTGCTATTTTTAGATGACTTTGCCACGAACCTGGACACAGAAATCCCCGGTTCTCCTTCACTGCTTCAGAGTATTTTTAAACTCATCATCTCTGTTGCCCCCACCTCCTCATTCCTACATACCTATTGCAAACTGATAGACAAGGCAATGCTATCACAGGTGTGTGTTTGTGGAGTCTACACTGTGTGGGTGTGTGTGTGTGAGTGTGTGTGTGTGTGTTGATTAAAGTCAGGCATTCACCGTGTGACAAAAACCCATGAAGGTGGGAGGAACAATCAGGAGATTTGCGATTGGATTTTTTTTTTCACCCCACTTGTGGACTCTCTCCCTCTGCTGTGCCAGACCCCATAACAGATGGACGGACAGCAGCCTCATCGTTCCTTGAATAGCGGAGACTGTCGGCAGCTGCTAGAGCTCGTTTTGCTATAGGGGGGCTGCACCGTACAGCAGTGAGTAGGCCCACAGGGTGTCTTAGTGATTTCAAGTCAAGAGAGAGCCCCACTCTGACAACGCTGTCACCAAGGACATAAAATATTTATAATTCCCTGTAAGCTTAAACATAACAAAAGTGCATCCTCACTGAAGCTCCATGTCAACAAAGATGATCATGGTATTTTCATGCAGACCTCCTGCATGAGAAGGTACCCATTGCTAGGCAACTTGATTTATTTATTTTTGCTGGCCTGTTTCCGTGGCAACCAAGAACTCATCAATCCAATACACACAGCAGATCTGTGATCCAAGGATGACTTTATGTTTTGGAGTTTGGATCGCCTTCAGGCACGAGGCTTTTGCATTTTTATACTTACGTCCATTGGAACATGTGCGCATGTATGTATATGGTCCACCCCGGGGTCACAGTGGATTTAGAGTTTACTAATATCATTCATCCCCCGGGATTTTACATGTTTAGTACTTTCATCATTCAGCTCTTGCTTGGCTTTGGTGTTTAATGCAGTATACACAACACAACCAGCCTAATGAAGTAAGACTGGTCCAATTATACTGGAGGGGACCTGTGAGAGCGGGGTGTTGTAGTTGCTGTTGTTGTTGGCTTCAGCACAACGTGATGTCTAAATGATGAATACTGAACTGAAACAGGAAGAGAATCAGGGCAGAATCCTCTTTGGGACAAACGAGGCTTTTACTCAGCATTAAATATTAAATGATCTCGTCAGGGGAGATTATGCTGCGATGCAGAACCGCCTCTATTTTTGTGTGTGAATCTGTGCACCATCCATGTGTTTCGACTCACCAGTGAAGATGGGGCAGAGCTTGGCCCAGCAGGTGATCCCTCCCTCAGAGGTGTACTGGCCCAGTGCAACCTCCAGGAAGAACACAGGCAGGCCACCCCCAAACAGGAAGATGAAGTAGGGGATGAGAAATGCACCTAGAAGAAACAGGAACACAGGAGTCAGCTCCTCTGGCTACACCACACCCTGATTTCAATGTGCCAGTTGTTGTATTTCCTTCTGCCTACCTCCACCATTTTTATAACAAAGGTAAGGAAACCTCCAGACGTTTCCTAATCCGACAAAGCCTCCGGCCACGGACAGAACAAAGTCGAGCTTACTAGCCCACTTCTCCCTCTGAGGAACCTTGCCTTCGGCCTCGTCCTCGGGCCTCGTGCCTGGGCTCTTCCCTGGTGAAGGTTTCAGGGTGTCCTTGTGAAAGTCCTTCAGGCATTGGAGCTTCTCTTTCTGTGCCATGCTGCAGACAGCAAAAAGAAAAGCAACACATTAATGAGAGAGAGAGACAAAGACAAAGAGAGAGACAGAGGTGAGAGGGATAAGACACAGATAGAGCGGCGCATTAAGGAGCTAATGCTGTCAGTGTCTCCTGATTGCGTTGCAGCATGCTGCGTGAGTACATGATATACAGTACGATGGTGCTAATCTTGCTAATCTGAAGGACTGAAGCATGGAGGTCATTTAGTCTGGGGAAATGTTAGCAGGGCTGATTCATGATAAACACGAGGCAAAGTCAAATTAGAAAGTAAAAACCGTATGTAAATGTATGTACAATGGATATGATCACACAAGGTCAGTCACACAGGGAGAATAAACACTGTGTTTCTTTATCTGCCTCAATCAGTCATTCATTCAGTCAGGCGGTTTATAGACAACAGAAATATATCAATTTTGTATTAAGGGTATAAACTGTATCACTTCAGAACCAAAACTGCACATTCACAGCAGTGTTTGTTTTATTAGCTGTACATGTAGTCCTGCTTTCCAACTTCACTGTGTGGATTTTTCTGCTCAGAGGGGGGCACATTGTCACCGTAGGAAAAGGAAGTGAATGTTTGGAGACGACACGCCTTTGGGACCTCGCCTGAACCTAAAGAAAAGTTTCTCTTTTTGCTTTCACTTGTGTGTACTCTATCAGCGATGGGCCAGCCCACCAAATTTAGAGAGGAAGATATCCCACAGCATTCCCAAAGCCCCGGCTGCTCTCAAGACGATACAGCAGCTTAAGTTCACAGAGTGTTTACACTGTAAACCGTCCTTCCAAGAAAGACAGGATTTGTTATTACAGAGCAAAGTATCCTATTTCCCCACATGAGCCAAAGAGGAGACAAGAACCCTTGGACAGGACAGAACTATATAAGACATGTCAAGACGGAAAGTGATTTAAGCTCCCAGCTGCCATGCAATAAAGAACAAAAGAGGAACAATGAGAAAGCTATAATTAATTGCACAGAGTGGTGTTATCTGTAATGCTAGCAGGGCAGGTTTCCTCTTTTTTTTTCTTTCCTTTTTTTTTTAAAGAAGCTGATACTTCTCGTTAACTCTTTCAGGCCACAAAAGAAAAGTGTTACGCCTCCAAGATATTAACCCAAGTTTAATTTCTGTTGAAACCAAAGTGTGATTCTGTTGAGAACAAACAGGACGTCTAAAAAAGTGGTCAGAAAGACCAACCTAAAAATACATAACAATCATCTCAGTGATTATGGCAGCGTTCACCTCTCAGGAATGGGCATTTCTGCCAACAACTACATGATGAAGACTCTGAAACCTCTCACATTCCTCCTGGGAACGATGTGTCTCTTCACTTAATCAACGCTGGAACAACAACTCCTCCATCCCCCTGTGTGTGCACACTGCATCCCATCATTTTCTGGGATTTCTCTCTTCCTGTTATGCATGACAAGTCAACTTGAACCAGTTTCCATTCTCAAACCTCCTCCTTACATAACTGGATCAGTTCTTGCCCACTCTGTTTCTCATCCTGTTTCTCTCTCTCTCTCTTTATCCCCTCTCTCCCCCTCTTTCACTCTTGTCTGCTCAGCGTTAGCTTTCACCTGGCTACATGGCGTTAGGAGGCTGCCTGGCCGTCAGATAAGATTCAAGACAAACTGTCCTTGTGATAAAACCCAGACATACATCACAGAAAAATTCCATAACCGCATGAGAAAAAAAAAAATCTTGGCACATCAGTTCCTCTACAGTCCTCACTGATGTTGAATTAAAACCGTTGACTCTTTCCACTCCTTATCAGTATAAACCAAAAAGACAACCACAAAATCTATTTGCACCTCCTTCTCTGTTTGTTTAACCTTTTCACAGACAAAGAACGAGTCCTACAATATCTGATCTACTTTTGAAATGATTTTTTTTTTTCAAGCAGACAAACTTCATCAAACACACACACACACACACACCCTGAAAAATCAAGTCCAGGAAGACATTTCAGAAAACTTACATTTCCTTCATGGCTGCGACTATGTATAGCGTTCCTGTGTCTCAGCTGTCACCATTCCTCTGTACTGAATGCCTTTATGCAGACACGGGTCATCAGAAGTGGAGCTGACAGCAGGACCCGCCCCTTGGCTAAAGATAATTAAATCCAAAGTGGAGATTGGACGCAGCCTCGCTGTGACAGACAACTCAGGTACCAACGTGGGAGACTGTAAATTTCCACTTCCCACTACTCCCTGCCCACAAACATACACACAGCCAAGTGGTGGGGATGAGTGTGTGTCACACAGGCACACAACACTCCTTATTCATGTTGGAGACACAGAGGACAACTCAGTGGAGGAGAAAGGCTGGACTGCTCTAACACTGGGGGTTGGTCTTGAATTATGATCTGGTAGAAATGGATGGACTGAAAGCAGAAGAGAAAGTTGAACTGCCTCTTTCTTTTTTTTTAACACACACTTAAACAGCACTAAAATATGAAGCATGGTTTCATAACAAGCCCCTCATAACATCACCACGCCACTTCCAAGCATCTTTGTGTGAAAACTATTTTTATTCATGAGTATGCTGTGATAATTTCTGGTATGCGGGACATTGTGAATCACTGTCCTCCGTTCTCTCGTGACATGTGGCTTGTTATCTGGGAAATGTAAACCAGTACAGTATCAGCTTATAACAATGCCTAATAAGGAAATATGTCTCCTCTGCCTGTCTATGGTTTGTTTAGACACCATTCACTACTCTGAGCTCTCACAGTGGTCCTGACGAGGTCTGGTATTAAAGACTCAATTAAAAACCAATAAATTCCTCCGCAGGATTTACACAGTGAAATTGGGGGACAAGGATCAGCTGATGATAAGCTGCACACACCCAAACACAAACACACAAACACACACAAGTACAGTTTCCACACCTCTAGCTCTAGCTTTGCACTATGCCGTATTTTGGTTCGTGTCATGCTCTGTGTACTATTTTTGGTTATGCAACTTTTGACAGAGACACTGCAAGAGACAGGAAGCCTGTTTCATGTGGCTGCTCATCTTTAAAAAATATTCAAACAGTGCTCCTCAATAAAATGAAAACCTTGTGTTTGTCCATAACTCATGCAACTTAAACATGAAAGGCTGGGTAATTGTTGAGAGTAACTGTTGAGGCTGGATCTCATTTCAATTGATGATAGCTACGGCGACGCCTTCCAGCCTTCAAAGTAAACAGATTTGATTGTGCACTGGTTTGTTTTGAGTCAATGCAGGAGCAAGCGTATATCTGTGAACGTTATGTTGTGAGAAGAGATATTACATGGATCTTGGATGGTACTTGGATGCATGCATCAGCGTGGAGCGACAAAGTGCTATCTCCTAGTTTAGCAGACAAAAACACTAATGCGAAACGATGCTCACAGTCTGAATACAGTGGATATACTATAATACATTTGTATCTCCAAATGTTTTTGTTTTTAAATTATTATTATGACCTTAATCACGACCTGTTACTGGAAGGTTGAATTTTCACAATCAATAGTCGTTTAAATTGTTGTGAGTAGGGTTCTTCTTAAGGCGGGCTTAAGGCGGTCTTAAGGGGTTTAAGGCGGGCTTAAGGCGGGTTTAAGGCGGGCATAAGGCAGGTTTACACTGTACGATTTTGCCACGATTTTGTCGTCACAGATGAGTCGCAGCATAATTTGCATAATCGTAGAGGGATCGCGAAGTCGTGAGCTTTTATCGGGACGCATAGTTCGTGAGGCTCACGTCACGTCCCGATGTCCTAAAGACGTGTCGCCGACCTCCCGACAAATTTCTGCCATGCTTGAAAATTTCTCGTCGTGACGGACAACATATGGGGTCCTACGTCACGATCCTGCACATACGACAAGTTTTTGCCCCCAAAGTTCTCCACACTGTTCAAAATCAAAAACTGCTCAAAATGACAACCAGAGGTTGAGGTCGAGCTCCCGCTTCGCGCACCCAGTGGTCCGAAGAGAAAAAAAACAATTCCTGCTGCAGGATTGAAAGGCCATACTGTATATCCCACGCTTCCGCAACCAACTTCTGGCCCACAGTCTCCGTCTGCGCTCGGCGGCTTTTTCCTTTTCAGCGCACAGAAAAGCACAAACAAAAAGCGCGGAGAGCCGTGCAGTGTAAGCCCGCGGAGCAGAAGAACTTTTTTGAATACTCACCTACACCTACAAAGGTAAAGTGGAGGCTTGCCAGCTGGTCTAGGTGGGCGGAGTTGCCTTATGTGTGACGTCACACAAAGGAGGAAGTGCTATCCGCTCGTCTTAAAGGGAGAGTTCCTACTAACGGTCTGCATTTCTCCGTTTATGACCAGTTTTATGCCTGGGACAAGTATATACGTGGCCCAGAGACCTTCTCAATCACGAAAAATGACCAAAATCGCATTTTTCAACCACTTCCTCATTTAAGAGAAAACTCCTCACAGACCCATTTTGGAAACTTTATTCTGAGCTGTAGCAGCTCAAACAAGTGGGGGTGGACCTCAGCTTTTCATCCTGCTGAGAGGGCGGATTGGGGTTATTAGAGGACAGCCGTCAATCAATCATGCACTGCACGGGGCAGAGACGGAGGAAGTAGGTTAAGTATGTACCAGTAAGCACAAGATATAAGCTAGTAAACGTCTTAGTTCATCAGACCTACTTCAGCAGACTCACCTCTACAGGCCCATACGGTGAATAACAGATAATCACCCACTCATCCATTCAGCCACTCATTCATTCATTCAGCTGTGTAAAGTGAAGCTGCACCTGGAGCCTGTTTTCTCACATGTCAATGTGGAGTCCGGATGCGCCTGAACGCATCACGGCAGCCTTCCAAAAGATGATCAAACAGAAACATGGTCTTATCAGTAATAAACAGAGGAAGCCAGGTTCAAAGGCCAAAAGCTGCTTTTACTTTATAACCGACAGATAATTTAGTCGAGTTGTTTTTACAGCGAGGTTAAAACGCCGGGTTCCCTTCTCTCTGTATATATATTTACATGTATAATGTATGTAGCGGGAGCATCGAGGAAACAATTAGGACACAGCATCATGTCATCAAGAAAAAATACCATGTGTGGCCAGGTCATATCAGAGAATAAAATGAATTTGCAGCCCAACTACAACATAACATGTCACAATAAAGGGGGAAAAAAACTACCTTCAAAACACTCATAGTTTTCTATCCCATCTTTTGTTGCAGTTTTTGAATAATAATAATAAAAAACACACAATAAACCAGATTTACTGTCGTGATGTGTGATGAAGATGCAGGGTTACCTGTCCTCCTAGTTTCTCTATAAGCAGCCTGTTGTTCCTCGCTCTTGAGTTTGACAATGTCATCTATTTTTCTGAGATCATAGTTTCTATGAGCTGGTGCGCGTTAATATCGGTTTGGTTTGAGTGGAAAATCACTAGCTCCATGCAACAACTTCTTAAAGCGACAGTCCCCCTTGGTCCGCCCTTCACCTGATTCTCTGTCGGTCTGACTGATAATAACCGGCAAAATCAATGGACTCTCGCAGGTCGTGCTGCAGCTCCACTGCTGCCTTTCACGCTGATATGCAAAAATACAGGGAACATTTCGCACCTATGTTCAACGTGTATATCTAATATACTTCTGGCAAAGCTCATTTAAGATGTGCATGGCGCCATTTTATGAAAACTACACAATTTATAACTGTTTATAAGACATGTAATTACCGGATTTGTGGTTAATGTTTAACAGGTTACGTCATTTAGATCAGGTATAGAAGGACTCAGACTTTTGTGTCGCCAGACTGTGTATACAGTAAGTCCTCTTCTTTCTCTTCCATTCTCCCTGGAGACCCCTTCAGTAAACTGTCTGACCACCCTTTGAAAAGTCCTGCAGGACATATGGACAAGACCCATTTATAAACAGCTAAACATTTACAGCTGCAGATATAATGGACCGTTGGAGCCTTTATTGACCCTTCATTAACTTTTATCTGTAGGTGACTGATTTGATTTTTACTAATGGTTCATCGGGAATTGAGAAGACCCACCATTACATTGAAGTTATAAAGTATAAAAACAGAATTAGCACTAATTATTAGTGGTTTGTCAATATTTATAAATGTATTATTACAATAAACAAGGAACAGAAAACCTGGAACCTGAGGTCTGTTGGGGATAAGAATCAATGACAACATTAGGAGCAGCATCTCAGTGTGACTGTATAACTACACTGGCCTCTCACTGCTACAAAAATTAGCACTAGTGCTGAATTTAATTGCTCATTTAATGTGTATTTTTGCATAATTGTGATGCTGACATTAGCATGTCACTCAAAGCACTACCATTAAGAACAGATGGAATCTGTTATGACTATTGACTCTTGGTCAAATGTTCAAGTCAAAGTGCTTATTCACCACCTGGAAAACCAAAAGTTATTGAATAGTTTACAACATCATTATCTAACATAAAATCCCTCTAATCTATGCCAATGGAGCACATGTCTGCAGGACTCGTGCATATAGTTCACTGTTGTTCAGTATCGTCTTAATCCAGAGCAGGAACTATGCCAAACAGGTGGCACAGCCACGTGGCACATGTATTTCATTTATTGCAGGTGAGGTGTCTCTCTAGGTGTAACAAGACGGCTTCCACAGATACAAATAACAATGTGTTAACTAGAAAAAGCAAGCATTTCCAGCAGGAAATACGTGTGAATGCTGAAAGCAGCTGACTGCCATTGCTGAAGCAATGCTGAATTAGCTGAAGAAGTTTCTGAAGCAATGTTGAAATGGCTGATGATAAAGCTGAAATGTATGACTTGAAATCTGATATATGAATGGCTTTAAAAGGGCTCAAAGCTGTAGAAACGTTAAAGAGGGTAAAGCAATGGTGCATTAGCTGAAGACATTGCTTACACAACAGTGAAAATACTGGATTTATAGCTGAAAACTAAAGCAGACCTTGCAAGATGAAAGATGAATAGCAATAATAATCTAGCTGATTACAAATGTAATAAACCCAAATAACACTGAACCATTTAATATACAACACAAATATGGTAGGCTAATAAACACAATAAATGTGCACAGAACTTAAGGTCACATGACTATAAAGAGAGAATAGTCCCTCGAGTTGAACTTTAACTGTATGACTGTTTAAAAAGAGGAAGTGAAGCCACATAGTGTTGAGAAATACCAAACCAAGGCAGCTGTTTTTTTCCTACTGAACCAGAGATGAAGCAAAGCATTGTGCAACTGATTAAGAAAGTACACCCAATTTCAATTAAAGAAAAGAACAGATTCTCTTGTTCTTTATTTTTATGCTGCACTTGCTTTTATTTGCATATGTCCTCATTAGCCTCAGAGGCAACAGTTGTCAGTCGCCACCGAGTCTCCTTGAGTTTCAGTGATGGTTTCACCCTGCAGAGAACAAAACCTCTGTCAGTAGGACAACTGCTCTCTGATGCCTGAGGGTGAAAAGGCCAGGAAACAGGAAAGTGAATGGAAAAAACACACAAAATGCAAGTTTGGACGCTCATGGTTTGTAACCGTGCAAAAAAAAAAAAAAAAAAAGCATCCTTGAATCTAAAGTAGCTGAACACACACGGGGCAGTGAGAGCTTTGTTTAACTTGTTTGTCTAACTTGTCAGATCACCATAGCAGACGTGCCCGCATGGAAAAAAAACCTCAGCATTTTAAGGCATGTTTGTAACAATTACATAATATGAATAATAACATTGGTTTTTACAACTGACAGGCAGTAATCATGTTGGGAGCACATTTCACGAACTTATAATTATACATTTCACAGTTATGGTGCAATTTGCTCCTTGCATAAGAACTTATAAATCAACTTTATTGATCTTTTATTTCTCATATTTTATTATATGAAAAATGCATCACAGCATTTAGAGCAAATATAGCGGTGTAGGAGCGAAATCTAAGCAGTGACATAACACTTAGACACAGAATAGACTGATGTTTTTTTGTTTGTTTGTTTTTTTTTTTTTTTGCAGAGATAGAATCCAAAAGAAATATATTTGAATCTCTGCAATAATCAGATGTGCAAATAATGAATGTTGTGGATGAAGACCTAAAAACTGTATGAGACATAATGTCCCATACTGTTGTAAAACCTCAGGGTGAGTTTTATGCAGTAATTCAGCTTGAAATGACTGAAACATGATGATGACTGTGCAGATTTTCCAATAAATGTTTATAATCACCATGGATGCATGCGTTAAAAGTGTAATGGGGGCCACTGAGGCTGCAGATGTACAGGGCCCAGACTTTGGTGCTACGCCAGAGGAGGAAGGCACACAATGATGACAGTGTATGAATGACAATGACAACCTTACAGCTTGACCAGGAAATAAAATAGTGGAGGGACATTTTCTGAGAAGAAGAAGAGGAAGAGCAGACAAAGGGCCAGTTCATCACCAAATTTACTGAGAACATTTATACGTGTTTTGTTTGTTTGATTTGATCTAAAACTTTATCATGTGTAGTATCATACCAGTCAGTGGGGATCTTGATGATCGCATGACCAAATATTTTTAAGTCTAAATTAAATTCATGTTGCTAAATAGTCTGTGCACAAATATCTGATGTAATAACTCCATTGAGAAGTCATACCTTAATTTTGCATCAGCCACTAAAACATCAAATCCACAACGCCTTCACAGACACCAGTGCTTGTCACTCCAAGGTCAGAATCTCTTGTCCTTGCAGGAGGTTTTGCTACATCAACTCATAGATGACTGTCTGATTGTTTACACACTGAAGAGTTCAGGGCCAAAGGTTGTTGTCCTGGATAGATTTAGCCTGTCTTTTGTTAGAGGTCTGTCTAAGGGCAGGCCAGTCACATGGTAACAGTGTAATCCTGTCTCACATGTAGACGCTGTTTGTATCTCTGCACAGAGCTGCCTGTGCTCTCCACTGACAACCTTGTGACTCACCTCAGGTGGAGCATTTTTATTGTACAAAAACACACAGACAAGATAGAGACATGGTGTGGGATGATATAAAGACTAAGGCATTTATCTGATGAATAAATCCCCCAAGATTACATGTGCTGCAGTTAGGGATGCTTTGTTTTGAGGATTTGTGTCCACAAGGGCCAGATATATGCTCAGCTTTCTCTTAGAGCCGGCTGTCTTCGTCAGAGCTGACTAATAAGACCACTGCTCGCTTGCTTGTCTCTGTCTGGGCTGTTAATACTTAAAGGGCGTGTATAAGGCTTAATCCCATATTACCAGGGCTATGTTAAGTGTAAACATCTGACTGTCACACCAAGAGGAACCTCCACACACAGCGGGAAGATAAACAGAATTCCTGGTTGATAAGGTTGAGCAGCAATCTACATTCAGGAAACTCTATAGGCATCGTCAGTCCTGGTATGTGCATGACATGAGAGTGGATATGTAGGGGAAAGTGGCTGGCTGCCGAACCCCTCTCGTTTAAAGACAATCCTATAAAGAGATCATCTTGGCATGAACCTGTCGTTTAATTTAGTGAGTGTGTTGTTATACTGTGCCATTTCTTACATAATGGCTGGCTGCGACTGCACTACATTGGCCTAAGTCCTGAGACTGTTGAGTGAAATGTAAATGCAGGCATGCTGTGGTGTCAGACGAGGGCTAAAACCTCAGTATAATGCATTTATATTGTGTTGTGTGTCAGTATTGTTTTGTTTTTGTGTGTGTGTGTGTGTGTGTGTTTGTTTTTTTGCATATTCACTCATGTAAATATAAAAGTGGAGTATACAAGGGAGTGGGAGAGAGAGCCAACGCTTTTCAGGTCAGTCTCTGGCTAAGCATAGGCTTACCACTCTCTCTCTCTGGTGGTAATCCCTAACTAATAGCAAATTAGGATATTGGCAGTGACAGCAGCACTGAGTTATTGTCTTCCATCGCCTGAGAGGACACACGGTATCAATACTCAGGGACAAGGTCGTAAATGTGCTGGTGTGTCCATCACAGAATATAAACACAGTTATGGCTGACAGCTTGGTATAGAAACTCATCATAAGATCCTGTAATAACCTGAGTCTGTGTGTGAGTTCAGTGGTGGAGAAACTATTCAGAGCTAATATAAAAGTTAACCACAGCATAAAGCATTGCATTGTACATATTGTATATAATGATGCATTTCTCCGTCCTTTGATATTTGTGTCTGTTTTTGTTTATTTTTTAAAGTTATGTCATTTTATCTCTTTTAATTTCAACTAAAAATATGATGGCGTGTGCAAAAATGTATCAAGAAATGGAGGTATAAGTATACATCAGGCATGTCCAAACTGTTCCACAAAGGGCCGGTGTGGCTGCAGGTTTTTGTTGCAACCAAGCAGCAGCACACCAGACTTGACTTAGTTAATCAACTGATGTCAGTCTTCAGACAGTTGATTGGTCAAACTCTGTGCTCTTGGCTGGTTGGAACAAAAACCAGCAGCCACACGGCCCTTTGAGGAATAGTTTGGACATGCCTGGTATACATTATTAGGATAAATGACCTGTATTGATATTACAATGTTGTTTAACTTAGCATCAGTTCAATGTGGAGCCATTTTTATTTACCACTTCATATACACTGATACTGAAATGTTGTCATTTATTGGTAGACAATATGATAAAATGGACTGAAGTAAAATAATACAAATATAAAGACATCTTACTTGCTATAAAGCTCATGAAATCAGCTGTGTGTCTGACTATCTGCTCCAAATATAATGAATCTTACATGTGAGCCACATATAGGACAGCATCGTGGTAGCATGTCTGTCCCTGGAAAAACATGCGCACAGATGGTATGACCGACACAACTCTGCATGTTCTGTGCACGTCAGCCATAGCACCTGAGGTGGAATTTGATCCAGCGTAAGAAACCATGTGAATAAGTCAGCATGGAGGACCAGAGAGAGAGAGAGAGAGAGAGAGAGGGAACAGTTGGAGCTGTTCTCAACATGTTGTTGTTGCAAACCACACCTACTATTGATCTTTATTACCAGTAAATACCTGGTGCCATTAAACAAGAGCCTCCAGGAGATTTGACCTATTATTCTTGAGGGCTTTTTTTTTCAACGTGGAAAATAGTCATTGCAGAAAAATTGTTTTTAAAGACTGTGCAGGACACATGACTGATGTATGAGTCATAACTTGGACAGACATATTAGTTTTAGCACAAGTCAGTCTGCTTTTTAAAGGAGACTGCAACTTTTTTTGAAGAAATTAGAATTAGATACTAATATGTTGCATTTGATTTGAAAAGGAAATTGAGTTTTGAAATATATTTAAATATGTTGCAATATCTACTGTATCATGCATAGCCCACATTAAAATGTGATTATTCGGTGTCACTGATTAGATGATATACACATGTCATGCCTTCAAACATCTGACTCTCAGATGATTCTGCATCAGATACACGGAGTCACAGCAGCTCATAGTGATGATTACCATTAGATACAATTAAAGTGTGATGCCAAAAACCTTCATTGGGGTTTGGCCTTGTTAAACTATTAGCTGGTCAACTATTACTGCCTGAAAATGTATTGTAATGTTTGTATTGTCCAGTTGCTTTTATTATTGTTGTTTCACCGGTCAGCCTCTTGGCCAGGTCTCCCTCACAAAACAGATCCAGTCTCAAGGGACATGCTGGTAAAATAAAGGTTAAATACATTTCTTGGAGACTATCATCGCATAGGTCAGTTGCATGACAGGTTGCAAGGAAAATGTTGTTGTTGCTGTGCAAACAAATGAAGTGACCACAGGATTCAGGTATGACTCACTGACAGCTCTGGACTGAGCAAGTGTGCAATAAAGGCAGAGAGATCAGAGCAACAACCTCTGAATGACCTTTCAACACATCTTAGCTTAGCGTATTAGCACGCTAAAATATAGTATCACCACTTGTAGCACCCAAAGAATAGTTGTAATATATATATATATATATATATATATACACACACACATATATATATATATATATATATATATACATATACATATATATATATATATATATATACACATATAGAATTCAAAGACTTTAACTTCCAGGTGGCGCTGAAGTGAAAACTAAAAGGTCAAGGATCAGCAAAGTCACCGGGGTTCATCCTCCGGGGACAATCAACATTTCATTCAATTACAAAATATTTCAGTGTGGACTAAAGTGGTGGACCAAGCCAACATCCCCGCAGCCGTTTAAAGTCAGATTTAACTGACAAAGAGCTAGATGTCTTCTAAATCCAGTCTCACAGCTTTCAGGGTTCATCCTGTCACTCTCGGACCCGGGGCCAGTGTAGACGTGCAGAGCCATTCAGCAGGAACTGACTGAGTCACTGAGCTTTCATCATTGAGAGGCTTGTAAACAGTCTCCATGGAAATTGAATAAAATGACGAGAAATACAGGATCCTCCTGTACACTGTTCATCTGTCCGGGCTGAAAACCCAATAAACTGGACTTTCCCACCCAAGATCAAAACAACAAAGTTACCTAGCAACAGCCATAAAACATTAAGGAAGCTTGCTGGGGTAATAACTAATTGTGTTGTTTATTCTTGTCTTTTTCAACATGTAAGCCTTCAAGAAGCTGGGCTGGAGGCCAAGGGTTTTGTTATCTAACGGATTGCCTCAGTGTTTTGGTTGAGCTGCACTTTAATGTGTCCTAACAGCAGCTCGGCGGCACAGTCTACTCCCCAGTGGATTCTGAGCTTACCCGCTGTTCAGAACCTCAGGGCTCCATTAAGGTGACATACAGCTTGTCTTCGCCTGCAAGACTCTTTGAAATCAGAGTGATGGAGCCCACGGGGACCCCAATTATAAACCACAGTGCAAGTACACTGACGCAGACATATGCACATATTCAAATCAGTGCTAACATGTAACAGTGTCTCCTATTTATTGACCTTCAACACACCTTTGTCTACTTGTGATGAATAAGCAATTTTGAAAAACGGACCCATTCAAAAACTGTTCTCATGAGCTCAGAGCCGAGGATAAAGAATTTATTTGTTTCCCACAATGCATGAAAAGCTGTATTTCCTGGAAGAAACCACCATCCTTTGACAGGCAGCTCCCAGCAGCTGCAGTGAAAAGCTGAGGAATGGCACCATCTATAGGTAACGCCCTATATTTCATCTTAAAGTGGAGAGACGTAGAGAGTTTTTCTCATATTCATACAACTAAATCATCATATTTTGACTAGAATGATGGAACAAATGGAAGACAACTTAGTTTTTCTTACTTTGTCCTAAATCCTGTGCTGAAAACTTACAACCTCCACACAGCCTTGAGACTTTTTCTGGGTTCTGGCTCAACATAAACACTAACTAGATTAAGTATGTCACTGAAACTGCTTAACTTTGCTCCACTGATAAGCAGTAGAAGCATAAAACACAAACACACCATAATGAGCAGGAAGCAGCTACGATTGTGGACAGCTGTACCTGTGAACACCTCATGAGTGAAAGCTGTTATTTGAAGCTAATGAATTACAATGCACAGTCTTAATATGCTTTCATAGCAGACATTACTGTTGACTGTACATAAATAAGCAAGGATCTTATATCAGCTCAAAACTACATTACAATCTGTGAGCGATATGATGAGAATCCAACCAATAGTTTGAATATTTACAGTGTAAAACCACAATCAACACCAACATCCTGTAGCAGTGCTGCTAACAT
Organism: Caranx ignobilis; assembly: GCA_021432705.1. Lineage (NCBI taxonomy): Eukaryota > Metazoa > Chordata > Actinopteri > Carangiformes > Carangidae > Caranx > Caranx ignobilis. The sequence goes on from MU269985.1 coordinate 69,282,013, forward strand.
GGCTGATAGATTGTCACAATGAACTCAAATGAAGCCAGTGTGCACACATTCATATATTCACACATTCATGAGATATGTTCGTGCTTGCTATACAGTGTTTAATTGCCAAAACCAAAAGCAGTTATTTATTCATTTCTAACAGCAGGTTGAGGCTGACAGACTCATGACATCATCATTCTGAAATCATATATTGCATTATTTTGGTCTGATGAGGGTGAAACGGACATGCAATCAGTTTAGTAACAGCTTTATTTTCTGGCGCACATACTGCGCAGGAGAGGTATGATGTTATGTAGGAAATAAATTTACCATTTCTAACAGACACAAAGTGTTGAAGTATGTCAGGGTAGTTAGGTGTAAGTATACACGTTAGAGGAATGTCATTGGTTGTTATTAGTGAGGTGGACAACAGCTGCCAAATGCAATTAAATACATAATAAAAGCTGCAGGCAGGTCAACAAATATCTTAACTGCTTGTGTGCATGAAATGCATCATAAAACCAAGTCCTATTACACTTCAAAATAAGAGTTCAAATTTAAAAATAAAATACTTTCTGGATTTAATGAGTGCATGCACACTACTATTAACCAACAGGTTTCAAGTCTGAGTCAGTACATTGCATGGACTTGCTCTGCTTTTCTCCTCATCAAAATAAAATTTAGTGGTGCTCATTGTAAGGGCTGTTCTGAACTTTGTTGGGGCCAAACTATTTTAAAAGAGCTACATGACCAGCTAGCCTAAATTCTGGCAGCTACAAATAATGCCTCAAGTAAATTCATGCATGTGCAATACAGAGATATTCTGTTGTGTAAATATGTAACACACATTTTTCTCAAAACCAATCCTGCAAACAGATTAACATGAAACTGAAGCTTTTTTTGTTTTTAGATTAGGTCTATTTCATTACAACAAACTTAAAGCAGCCAACAGAAACAACTCTGTCTGAATATGCCTCTGTAAAATCAGAACCAGCTCTTTCATTCAAAATATATATTCTGTACAGTGTACTGTAAATAAAATAATTCCTACAAACATACGGAAGCATATGTTTTTTTCTTCTCACCTCTCACAGTTTTTTAGTTTTTTCCTCGCAGATTCACCACCGTCTTCTGCCAAAGCATCCATCTTAAAACCTTCACTCAATCCCCTGCAGCTGCAACCACAAACTGACCCTACTGACCCTTTAACAGTCAATATTTATACTGGAAAGCAACTCCTCCAAGGCCTCCAGCTTCTGATTGGCCTCCTCGATCGCACTGTAAGTCTGCACGTTGCTGGCGATGTGGAAGCGGATGTCATCCACTAGGGGGACGGAGTCCGTCTCGTGTCGCTCCTCCAGCGACGCAGCATCTTCTTTGATGATCTCGGCAAACTCGGCCTGTTCCACCAGCTGTGACAGACATGTACAAGAGACAGACAGGTAAATTTATTCAGAGAATGTGGCTGACCAGGAAATCCAGATTGTAAAGTCACAGCTGTTAAATCGTAAATACTAAAACCTATTGGACTTATTGGACAAAACACCTGGACCCCAGTTTATCAATGCGCTATCTTAGGTCTATACTGTTGATGAATGTGTGTGACATATGGACATATAGTGTGATTTTACTTGTGTATAGTTAAAGGGGAACTATGCAAGTCTGGTCGCTTTTCCGCTGTTTTGCTAACCCTCATCCCGGCCATGTGCATTTGTTTTCATGAAGCCAGCAAGAAAACAATCCATGGAGCGGTGGATAATGTTATTTATCATATACGCGTTAGGATGTGCATATTTGTGTAGTCTTATCTGTCATTAACAACAGATAACAGGTTACGGGGCGTGTTTGTGACGTGGTGCTGCAGCAACAAGAGCTGGGACACTGTGTCGCAGGCACTGATCTTGCAAGGTTGGATTTCGGCCAAGAGGTGCTACATGGAAAGCAGAAAGCCTCCATTCTCCCTAATAACAAGTTGCAAGTCATTTATTTAACCATCAGAATTACTCTAAAGCTGTTTAATTAAAGGTAAAAATGTAGCATACTTAAGGTAAAAATCCTGCATAGCTCCTCTATAAAACTGCCTGTTAACATTTGTGATGAATTAAGTACAAAAAAAAACAAACAACATATATAGTATCACCTCAAAGGTCAGTCTTAATTGTCACTTTAGATCTACTGACAATATTACTGTAAATGTGCAAGAAATGCAGTATAAGAAGGACTAAAAATGTCAAATGTAATGACAGTAATGCATTTTTTCAAAATCTGGTGATATAGATAACTTCTTTTAGGGAACAGTCCAAGATCAGTTTATGTGTTTCACTGATACCACCAAAACATCAGTAATTGCACATACACAGTAAAAATAAGAAGGACTTTTGACATGTTGTGTGTCAGTAGCTGACAGTAGCCTGTTATCTAGACAAGATAAAGCTCATTCTAGTATCAACACAGACAGACACCCACCCGCTCAATGATCTTGGCCATGAACTCTGTGCAGTGATCCTCCAGCCGGGAGAGACGGAAAAGCTTGGCCGTCTTCCACATGCACAAGACGTTGTCTTCGCATATCGTCTTAGCGAGTGTCTTCCCACACAGGCGCTTCAGCCCCGGCAGCAGATACATGTCAGCCACACACAGCACGTCAAACACATTCTCCGTTGTTAGCTAGATATGAATAAAAATGTCAGGTGTCAAACAATAATTCTGTGCATTCAAGAAGCATACCTTTGTTGTAAAAGAAGCTGATAGTCATTGTTCGTTTTCCACTACATCACCAACAGAGCAACTTTACTACAGTATTTTTTTCCCAAGATGTTTTCAATCCCACATAATACCTCTTTCAGAGTTGTGCCAGTCAAAGTAATTTTTCATGCACATAATAATTAATTCTACTTGTAATGGGTAAATTTTTTCTGCCTCAGATTTTCATATCACGTTTTGGCCAGAACCTGCCTGTAGTATATAACAGTAATTTCGTCTAACTCCTTATCATTTAAGAGCTCGCTGCCAATGGCTTCCTTCCTCTCTCCTGCCCTCTGTGCTCTGTGTCTTATGTTCAGTTATTCTTCTTCTCCTTTAGTAATAACGACACTTGTAAACAAAGTTCTTTCATTGCTGGATAAGGAATGAGGCTGAGTGTATTTAAAGTGCTCCCACACTTCCCAATAAATCCCAATCCCCTGCTGGGAAACCAGTACTTCTCTGTAGACTACAGCTTGAGCACTGTGCTGAGAGGTGGTGGCAACACCATCACTCAGTCAGTCAGCGACATTCATGATTGTAGAGCTGGCTCTGTTGGTGAAGTCCAGCCAAAAACAACAAATCCGGCAGAGGTCTGGAACAACAGTAGAAGGGACCTTCCTTTTCAAGACCTGTGTATGAGCCATTTCTGGGGTGTGTGTGTGTAAATTGGGCCAGTAGGTGTCCTCAGTCTAGCAGGGTAAAGGGTTACATAGGTGGGAACCATCCATCAGGTGTCAGGGAGGAGCACACAGGTTTTCGACCGCTCCGCTACAGCAAGTTTCAGAGTTGTATTGGTAAATGGTGTACGGACTTTATTCACACTAGTAATGGATGTTTGCATATGGTTATGGTGAGAAATAAAAGAGCATTCACTGAAGATGCAAACCAAGATGTTGTCTGTCTTCCTCACACTGATTTGCAGTAGCTGGTATGCACGTCGATTAAGTTTGCCCGTTCTATGCAGCCCCTCAGTGGCTTTAAGCTTCAGGCTTAGCTTCTACAACCTGCATAAAAAATTTAAACCTGAAGCAACAGCAAAAACCTCTACATCCAGGAAACAATGCAGGCAAGCAGCTAAATTTAGTGGTTAAAAGCTCAACTTGGGAGTTGCTAACTAACATCGCTATCTGTTATCGGCACTGAGTGTCCAGTGGGTTTTTAAAGGTTAAAAGCTCTGCTGAACCATCCTTGTAAGACCCTTGGCTACGTGCCTGACAATTAAGTGTTTCTAATTTTCTCACCTAATAACAAGTTTGCATCCCTGATAAAACTCCACAAAATAATCACTTCAAGCTTCAGACAGAAAATGTGCACCCACCTCTGTGTCATTTGTATAGATGTAATACATGACGTGGATGAAGATATCATGGGAGATGTTGTGTAAAGTTATCACTGGGGTGCTGGGCTGGGACTGCAGCTGCTCCCCCTCACTGAAGTGGTCCTCCAGTAAGGCTTTAAAGTAATCACTACGCCCACAGAAAAACACCTTCAGACAAACACACACACACAGAAAAAAAAATTGCATATGTGAAGTGTTTCATTTAAAAGATTTTGGCAGGTTGTAAGAGTTTGCAATGTAGCAGAGGAAAATGTGTGTGAATTTTACAGGTTGTACCTTGTGACATAAGAAATCGTAGCCATTGACTCTGAAGCAGATGTCAGGATAAGTAGGGAAGCGGTCAACTCGGTTAAAGGGAAGTTCTCCAAACCCAACCTGGACAGAATCAACCACAAAAGTCTCATGAAAACTGTTACAAACACCAGCAGCTGAAGAGAGTAAAATAACTGAAATTTCTCTGCGGCTTGTCCTCACTCTGAGCTCGGTGGGCAGTGCGCAGTCTGCTAACTGAGCCATCTCCTCCTGGAGCTGACAGGTGTGAGGCTCCAGGCTCAGCACTTTCACACAAATTCCTGGCTTGTTGGACACTTAAAGTATGAGGAACAGAATGAAAGAAAGCCATACATCATCATCCATCATCCAACATCAGTCAGACAGAAAAAATCTATACAATTCCAACTTGTTTAGGTATTTTGAGGTTATCTGAAGGTTGAAACAACACACATAACTACCAGTGTTAACTTAAATCACGAATACTGACTTACCAAATTCATATAGCTGTTTGCATTTATTCTCCAGCTCCTCCATGAACTCTGACATCTTGCACTGTTTAGCGAGTCGTCTGCAGTCCTCCACAAGGCTTATATCAATATCCATTCGTCCTATAACATCAAAGAAAAAAACGAAGAGGGAAAGGCATAAACTTGTCTGCATTTTTTTTAAATTTTGCTTCTCCCTACTTACACTGTCAAAGATAGTTTTTAGTTTTCAGACTGTGGTGTCCAGGGGATAGTTGTGGCTACTACTTTTCAGTAAACATACATCAGTGAGTTTCTAATTAAGTGGGCATTGGTAGAGTTTAGTGCTCTAAAACACACAAACCTGTGTAGAAAAATCGCAGGATGGCCCCAAAGGCTGCAGGATTGATCTGCAATCAAAACAGTTTTAATGCATACAGATACCAATACAATACGTATTATATATTGTATGACAGAATGACAGAATGTAATAACAAAGCAGGCAATGCACAGCTGATATTTAGATATTTATCTACCAAAGGGTGTTTGAGGGTTATCAAGTTCTTTCCTTTCCATTTGGTCTCAAACATTTCAGTGAAGTACTCTGAGCGTGCACTGAGAACACAGCGGTGGGCCAGAAATGTTTGCCCATGAACCAGGAACTTGACATCGCTATGTTGACCCTGTTCCAGTAACCTAGAGCAAAACATACAAACATTTGGATTAAATTATCTATGTGTGTGAAGATTATCAAATTGATTGATGAACAAGCTATAATGGTCATATACTGTACTTAATCTCATTTCCCTGTTTTATTGAAACAGATAATTTGACTGCTCTATAGCCAAACTAGATAATTTACATGAACAACTATGAGGCTTTTGACACTCACATGTGAAGAAAGTAGTTGAAATCATCCCGCTGCATGGCGCGAACACTGACACACTTATAATCTTTAAGTAGGCGTCTAACAGAGTCATTGAGGGAGCCATACATGCACCTCTCACCATCAAACGTGTTGGCTTCACATTTGGCACCTGGAAGCAAAGCAAAGGAAAAAAATAGAAAAAAAATAGTGACGCTATAGTACATTTCAGTGACGCTGTAATGCCCAGCACAAAATCACAGTACGCATGTCAACGTTCATTATGTTTGTGTTACCACTAGCCAACAGGTACTGGACGAGCTCCTCATGACCACAGAGACAGGCGTAGTACCTGAAGAACAAGAGTGATGGCATTTACAGCTGCTGGGATAATGACACCTTGTCAGCCAAAAGGTTGTGACCACTCAGCTAAATTGTACTTACAAAGGGGTGCTGTCCCACTTGTCTCTTACATTGAGGTCCACATCTCTTTGTTCAACAAGGTATCTGAGGGAAAAAGAAGGGAGGGAGTGGTTACCAATCAAGAGCACAAAGTTTGACCAATCAGCTGTCAGATGACTGAGATCAGTTGATGAAATGAGTCAAGTCTGGTGTGCTGCTGCTTGGTTGTTAAGAAAATCTGCAGCCACACTGGCCCTTTTGGACATGCCTGATCTACACCTACTTCTAGGCAGCACATCAATTATTTCCAAGTGATTGGAAACTGACCCATGTTGTCTCTTTGCTAGAGGTGGAGATGGTAACAATCTTAATAACAAATGTCCAAATTCAACACTGTCACAGGTGAATAACAACCTGTAGAGCCTCAGTTTATCGCAGCTGATACTAATATTAAATGATTTCATCACCAGCTCAAACAGGAAGCACCTTGTGTTTCTGAGTTTATAGATTTTGTGAATGCATTTGACCTACTTTTGTAAAATTGTTCATTTCAGGTTTAGGTAGGGAGGGGTGGGCGGAGCGTCCTTCTGTACTGCTGTGCACACTGTGTTTGTATCTGCACATACAGACTGAATTATTGATATATACTCTATATGCTGCAGAGCCAGGTAGGTAGACAGCTTAGCTGTTAGCTGTTATTTAAAACAGCTTTGGGGAGTGTCCGCCCCAGAGCAGAGGAAGTGTCTCCCATCAGTCAAAGTCTCCTCTGTGCAGACCCGGGAGCAGAAAATACTCCACATACCATGTCCTTAGGACCCGACAGTGACAGCTAGCGCCTCAGTTTCACCTCAGGAACTGACCTACAAACGGTACGAGCTGGGTCATCAAGGCTAATGTTAGCAACCTCCGGTGTTTACCTCTTTGCAAAACGATGCCATTAGCCTAGTGTCCGGAGCAAGCCAAACAAATGACGGCTAAAGGGAGAAGCTAACAAGGCTAACAACAACAACTGTGTGAAGTAAATTACATTAGACTTTAGCTAACAGGGGCAAAAACAACCAAACTAGAACATGGTCAGTGCATCGTAGGTCGGTTACCTGACTCTACAAATGTCGCCCTTTCTGCAACTACTAAACAAATCGTACACATCCATGATCTCCTCGGTGTTGTCTGTCCTCTGTAATGCATTGAGGCGGCCTGTCTGCTGGACAGGGGACTGGTGACTTGGTGTAGCTTCAGAGTTTGCTGGGTCGTAGCAGAGAAAGTTGGCTGCCTGTCACAGTTTCTTGCTCGGTTGTTTACAATCTGCTCGGCTCCTCGGTGTTTTGGTTGAGAAGGTCCATCGGTCACGTGACTAGAATGTGTACTTCGCTTACTATACAGAATATCGGAGAAACGAAGTCGCTCACCAAAACGTTTAGTGTTCATGATTCTCTTGAAACAAGAACCCGGGTACTCCGTTTTTTTTTTTTTTTTTACACAACTAAGCCTCGTTTGACCATCAGTTCAGTTTATTGACATTTCTTCCCGTAGGCACGACGTATTTGGAAGTGAGAGCTCGCCTGTAGGGCTGATAAATTCCGGAGCTCGCACCAAGTACTCGAATGCAGCACGCGTCAGCTGTTTTTTCCCCTTTGTTTATGTTTTTATGTTGTCATTTGTAGGTTTTAAATACGAATACTGCATGGTTCAGCAACACAGGATATTATCAAGACAATGCAGAATTTAATCGTTGCTATCTTCAAGGAAAAACAAAAATGCTGCAAATGATGCAGTGCACATTATTAAGATGGCCATGCCTGATCAGTCACGGTTGACAAGTAGCCTACACCCCTTTGAACTATGAGCCAGAATAGATCACCATGGTAACGGTGGTCGATTATCATGATTACCTATTTAGGTGTCTAGGATCAAGTCAAACGCAGAGAGAGTCATCATAGTCAAAATATATGGCTCACAGTCAAACAGGTCACTGGACAAACTGTGGTAATTCCTGCAGGATCAGAGGAACATTTTACCAAAAATAGTAACGTATCAAGATTAATCGCTGCATTTAAATTTAACTAATACTTCTCCATTCCTGACAGTGTTTATACTTATTCCACTTAGTGCACTTCAGAATAAAAAAACATGAATCTCCAATGATTACAAATGCTATTTTTCCTCTATGATTGAAGTTTACTTAGTTTCATTTATAGCATAACATCAATAAAAAATAACTACAAAACATAATTATAAAGAGATATAAAATGAAATAATATAAACAAAAATATGCTACAATCTTAACAGATGCAATATATAGATATGTATAAGAAAAACCCACTACCATGTATAAAAACAACCACAGAGACTCAAAATGACAAAAAAAACAGTTGTCACTCTTCCAGCTCCAGTTTGGAGAGTTTGTATTTTAGTATGGAGATCTGAAGTTGAAGTTTTTCTTGCACCAGTAGGAGGTTTTCCTTCTGCAGCTGCAGCACATCAGCCTGTAAACTCTCTGGGGGTAGAAAATACAAAATACAGACAAAAACATGAACCATTAGTAATTCAACAGACATAGTGTATGAAACTATCAGGCGGCACACTGCTACTTCATGTATGGGCTGGAAATGTTTTACATTCTGTGTTATAACATTTTTTATGTGATTGGTGATGTGATGTAGAACTTTAGATCCCAGTCCGACCTCAGGCTTGATTAAATATGTATATACAGTGACTGTGTTTTTGTTTTGCAGATGATAGCAAGATTTTTTAAGTAAAGGATTCTCGCCCAATGTACACCTGGGACCTCAGCCCAAGTCTAGCCCACAAACCCACATTCCACATCTGGGCTGCTTCCAGCTGTTATCTTCCAGTGTTTGCTGACAGCCTTTAATATTTCCTGTGTGAACTGGTCAAGATGTGGAAGTGGCAACTGACAGTCATGTTGTATGGCCATATGTGGACTGAGGAACAAAGCAACAAAGAGGAACAAGGCCAGAAGAAACAAAACAAAACACAAATATATGATGCAAATATTTGCCAGAATAATTTGGCTACAAGTTTTTTAGATAATAATCAGCATACAGAGCCTACACCCAACCTTATCACAAATAACACATAACAGAAGTGGAAAGTTCCACCTTTAAAGCATGTGCCTTTTTTTGTCTGTAAACTGATTTACAAGAAACACTCCCAAATTCCAGACATTCCCTCTCAGTATTTGTCCCCACCACACTATAGCTGCCATAAAAGCTCTACATCAAGGACTTGTACGTCAACTCTGTCAGTGACAGCACAGAGTAAATTACAGTTTTGCTTGTCACCTGTGAGAGCTGTGTGAGCAGGTGTTTGCTGGAGATCCTCATTGTTGCATCTCTGGTTGTTCTTTAACACCCAGTGAGGAGTAGCACCAAGTATTTCTACCTCGACCGGGTAGTGATCACTCACTCTCAGGGCCTGTGGGAGGATGCACATGCTGAATGAGCAATGTCACCACAAAACTGGGCTGTGAAAAAGCTACAGAGCTGCATAAATAAAACACATTTACAGCTCTCACATTACTAACTTACCATTTCTTCTGTCATACCAAACTCTTTTTGGAAGTTGAATGGCTTGGCAGAGTTTGGCACAACAGCTGCCAGCATGTCTTCTCCATACACAACAATTCTGTTAGAGAAATATCCCATTCATGCCAATAATCAATATGTATTGAATATACATTTTCTTCCTGTCAGAAATAATCCTTGTGAGACTCTCTGTCTCAAAAAACATAGTATTATAATATACATATACCTGTCGTAGGTGTAGTCGTTTGATGTATTTGCAGTGGTGTCCACATTGTCACCAATCAGCCAGTGGAAATTTTTGTTGCTACGAATGCGGATTTCCTTCATTTCCTTACTTGTGACATACAAACCATCTGCATTGAAGTCCCCCAGGATCATTATGTTCTAGAGGAAATAAAAAAAACTGTAGAGTTCTGTAAAGATTTATGAATGGCCAAGTCCCAGCGTTGTTCAATAATTATTTATATAACTGAGGTGATCCACTGATATGAAAGCAGAACATAGAAGTATATGTGGTAATAAATCTAGAAGTGTAGTGTGTAACATTATTTCAGTAATTCACTACTTTAAGGTGGAGCTAAAATACTGCAGCACGATGATGGAGCTCACATCCGTTTTCCATTTGTGTTTGACCAGCAGGAAGACATCGTACAGCTCATCCAGCTCTCTCTCTGAGTCCAGTGGTCTGGTGTGAACTGGGATCAGCACTATATCCTTGAGCACTGCAATGGAAAGGGTTCAGTGAAACCATAAGTATGTGTCTCCAGTAACATGCTGAATCATGTGCAGATTCAGACATCAGATGTCGACTGACTGAACTTGATAAACCTGCTGTCTGTTTCTGTTAACATGTCAAAAGACATCAGACATATTCACTTCACAAAAACAAACAGAGCATATAGAGACGTGACTCAGTCATTCCTCAGACACACAGCAACCTTTCAAATCAACACCAACACCCTGGCATTGATGTAATAGCTCTCTGGCATGCAAAAGGTGTATCAGGAAGTTCAGTGCTGATAATGACCTGTGTTGTTTGGTTTGAAGTGGAGAATATATGGCTCCCTTGCAAAAGCGTCCTTGTCGTTCACCTGGTTGTCTTCATATTGATAGGAGTCAATCAAGCTGGCCACATCATCCCTGCCAACAGAACAGCACACATCTGTCTTTTAGTGCACTGTTCAGTGGTTACTCTAAGAAAGAAGTCTTAATTAAAGTTGGACGATGATTGATTTGATCTCACCTGTAGAAAAACAGAAATTGCTCCTTGTATCTGTTCCTTCCCAGACGAGTGCTGATCTGCAGTGTATAGTGATGGGTTGTGTTGACCCTGAGACATGTAGGATAGAAAAAATCAATAAATAAACAAACATACATGCACACACACACACACACACACACACACACACACACAGTTGCTTCATTCAGAAATGAAAATGTAAACTCACCTGTTCAGTTCATTCAAGAGCAGTTTGACAGACTCTCCGCTCACATCCACCACCTCCAGAATCAATATGATGTCGTATCGAGACACAATCTATAAAGAAAACAAAATGTCCCAATGGGAAGTTAAAGTGAGATTTTGAGAGGAAGGAAAAGCTCTCAGGCTTTTGAGTGATACAGGCCAATCGGTCTTTTTTCCCCCTGCCAAAGCCGTGGCAGCAGCATTATCAGCCACAGAGGAATGTGTAGGTGTCATTTTCACACACACTTATTCCTTGTTCCTTGAACCACTACGCGCTCTCTTCTTGGCTGTGTCCCAAAGTTAAATCACCTGTTCTAATGATTATATGTAACCTTGAGATTTCCCAATGCTTCAACCACCAGATAATAACACTCTGCCTTAACAATGCCAGTGAAATGTGACTTACCTTCACCAGAATTGATACGACATCTGGATCTGAGACTTTTGCCAGTCCAAACCTCTGTACATTGAACGAAGCAATCTTCATGCCTGATAAGAAAAGAAGTACAAACATTACAAATTGCATTTGAAATACATTTTTAACACAATTCGTGAGTGCTACACAACACAGACTTTACCTACCTCCTATCATGTGTTGATGTTGTGTGGACGGCACAGCTTCAGTGGCACACAGCCTTCAGAATAAAACTGCACTTGATACTTATTTGTATCTATTTGTTATTTTAAGGCAAAGCACTGATTGGCTAACATGACAAAGAATGGAGAGAGCTGAAGTGTGGGGGAAAAAAAAGGAAAAAACAATCGACTGGAAAGACCTGTTTTATTGTTTACAAACTGACAGTGGTTCACTAGACTGGACTTAACAGAAATGAACTATTCATTGTCGAAGTATCATCAGTAGCAAGTCATCAGTTCAGTCTAGAGACTGACTCAGTCTATATTTTTCCTCACTGATCTTAAGTCTTTACAGAACCAGAAGAGAATGAAAACAGGAATTTTACATTTTTCCCAGGGCTCACAGATCGATCTGTGATAGATAACAAGACTCTGCACTCACAATGTTTTTGGGATCGTTTTTTTCATGGGGGAATTGTGATAATCCTGCAGTTTGTGTGAATGTTTCACATGAAACTCACATGGCACCTATAACCACCTGTGGCCAATTGCATGTGTGTGTGGGTGCGTAATAATCTGCTTCCTTAATGCCATAGTCAGCACTGTAATTTACATTACACTGTATCATACAGAGACATATTGACCAAAAAGTAATTACTGTGACTCCTCTCATTCTCTAATGTATTTGTAAAGATAATATAAGTTACATTCCTGAACAGGCCTGGATTCCAGAATAACAATGAACAAAGCAACCTTCGCTGTGGGGGTAGGTGGGAGAAGAGGTGGCATGTGTCAGACTGGTTTACCCACATTGGGGAGCAACATAACTTCACTATCACGCCACACCCCATTCCTTCTATAAAATGACACCCAAAAGATAGGAGATGCACATAAAGGCTCAACCGCTGCCAGACCATCCTCTCGAGCTCCAGAGATCTCCACTCACCACCACCATGAGTCTGAGGCGCACCAGACAGACAGGGCTGTTTACTACTCCAGGGAGCTTTAGCAGCGTTTCCATGGGATCCCGCTCACTCCCCCGTATCAGCACTGCCACAGGGATTTCACAGATCACACCTGTGACCATCAATAAGAGCCTGCTCACCCCTCTGGTGTTAGATATTGATCCCAATGTCCAAGCTGTCCGCACCAGAGAGAAGGAGCAGATCAAGACCCTCAACAACCGCTTTGTCTCATTCATTGATAAGGTAAGAGGAAATTTCCCTTAACTTCTGCTGATGAATATTGAGTCTTACATTTACCTTACATTTAAACATGTTTTGTATTAAAAGATGCTGGGATCTGTTACATTTTGTTGGTTCTTCCACCTTGTGTCACAGGTGCGATTCCTGGAACAGCAGAACAAAATGCTGGAGACCAAATGGAAGCTGCTTCAGGAGCAAACTGAAACCCGCTCCGACATAGAGCCCATGCTGAAGGCCTACATTGCCAATCTGCAAAGACAGCTGGAATCCATCAACAATGCCAAAGAAAGGCTTGAGATGGAGAACAATGTCATGCACAAACATGTTGAAGACTACAAGACGAAGTAAGACTTTCTTTTGTGCAAGACTGAAGCACATGCAAAATCTGTAAAGTAGGTATGAGACATAAGTGAGATGATACTGATTAGATCTGTGGTGATAAACTATGGATTGTTTCAGGTATGAGCAAGAAATCAACAAGAGGAATGATGCAGAGAATGAGTTTGTCATGCTCAAAAAGGTAAAGTATGCAGACTATGTGTTTTCTGAGTGTGTGCATGAGGAATGGTGTGTTCAAAGACCCTTTAAGCACTGTTAGAATAACTGTGTGTCTGGTGCAAAAAAACTGCATGTTCTGAAGAAAGTTTTTTTTTTTTAACTGACTCTCTGCAGGATGTGGATTCAGGTTACCTGACCAAGGTGAATCTGGACGAAGGCGTTGCTTCTCTCACTGATGAACTCAAATTCCTCAAGGCCTTGTATGACATGGTACACAACCATTCACTGACAATCTTTTTCAAAATTCAGTTCAGTTCAATTTAAAACCAGGGAAATATGGAGATTATGTCTTTTAACTTCTGTTGTATCCATTGATCCAAAAGGAGCTGTGTGAGCTGCAGGACAGTGTGAAGGACACCTCTGTGGTGGTGCAGATGGACAACTCTCGTGACCTCAACATGGATAACGTCGTGGCTGAGGTTAAGGCTCAGTATGAAGAGATTGCTGCCCACAGCCGGGCAGACGCTGAAAGCTGGTACAAGAACAAGGTGAAGAACTAAGTACTTACAGGTTACTGTTCAAGTACAAAAATCAGTGATAAAACAAAACTGTAAGACAGGAACTGGAAGAAGGATGGTTGATCAACTTCAACCTATACACATATAGGCTCCTTGATCATCCCTTTTTTTTTGGCAGGAACCACTTTTGTCAAACATGATAATTGCTGAACTGACATCTTTGCTCCTCTGTTGGATTTCTCTACCAGTTTGACCAGATGACTGCTGAGGCTGACCAGTATGGAAACGAGCTGCGTAACAGCAAGGCTGAAATATCTGAGCTCAACCGAATGATCAACCGGCTGCAGAGCGAGATCCAGGTTGCAAAGGGACAGGTGAGGTGCAGATTTTCAGAGCGGTTCATAATGACCACAATCTTCTAGTTTATGCACTTTTAAAGCTGATCAAATCAGAGACGCCTGAGGAACAACAAGGTTTAATCGTGTTCACAGGTGCTTTTACAGATTGAAATGTTGTATGTGGTAGTAATTGGTTGTGGAAGGAAACAAGGAACAGAGCCAAACAATCAGTCAGACAGGTTTGTTCTGATGTGGTTCGCATGTCAGGCTGGTGTTCTGCTAGATAATCGATCCTGATAATTATGAAACAGGCTGGTTGACTGGCAGCCTGTAATTGTTTTCACCTATTAACACTACTTTCATTAATGAAGGGTGATGAAAAGGTCACAGTGGAATAATCTGTAGGCCTCCAAGAATTTCCAGTCATGAGTAAAAGGTGTGATCTTGTTGAATGCAAATAATGTTTTTATTTACAGTCTATGATTTATCCGTGTTTTTCTTTTGCAGCGTGCCAGTCTAGAGGCGCAGGTGGCTGACGCAGAGCAGCACGGGGAGGAGGCCGTGGCGCATGCCAAGCTTCAAATCAAGGACCTGGAGGCAGCTCTTCAGAGGGCCAAACAGGACATGGCTCGTCAGCTGAGAGAGTACCAGGAGCTCATGAATGTCAAGCTGGCCCTGGACATAGAGATCTCCACCTACAGGAAACTGCTGGAGGGAGAGGAGGCGAGGTGAGTGGTGTGGGTTGATCTCAGCAGAGTCAAGAGGTTAAAGGTTAATGGCCTAAAGTGGGTGTGTTCAGCTCTCCGTTGTCCGTGCAGGCCATTTTTCTCAAACTGATGAAGTGGAAAATTCTCTTCCATGTTTTGCTTGTCTGATGAGTTTGACTGGGCTCAATACTGCCTCTTGTGTTAAGATGCATGAAACACTGTCAAATTCAAACAACAGTATTTAAAAAGAGCTCTGCATGAAGGCTGATATTATTTTACACAGTGTGGGTTAGGGTTGGAAAAACTAGATTATAGATGAATCCTGCAACAGCAGATTCTTTCTTTTGAAAACATTAGCTCAGACACATATTAATTAACACATCACAATGTTTGGCAGGAATAGCACTAGTCTACTGTCCTGCACAACTGCTTAAACTGTGGGCAATGCTTTGTAAAATTTACTTTTACTGCTGCTAAATGAGTGTTTACATTGTTTCTATTTCCTACTTTCTCATTAACAGACTTGGACAGGAGTCTATTCTCAACATCCAAACAGTGCCCACCAAAGGCAAGAACTACATTTGAAGTGAATATGAAACTATGGTAATCACCATCTTGGTTTGTCTGTGTGAAGTTTGAAATTTTCATTGTCTCCTCTCCAATAGCTATCTCAGTTAAACACACACACCAGCGTCGGAGGTCAGGTCCACTTCTCATCAAGACCGTAGAGACTCAAGATACATATATTTTAGAAAATGCAGCAGCCTAATCTACAACAATCCTACAGCACCATGAGACAAATGTGTGTGTTCATTGTTTGTTTTCCTTATCTTTGTACATGAAATGACACTATTCACCATTTTCTGTATTTGATAAAAAAGATACATTAACCTACATGATAATTTCTGTCATATTCTTGAAAAAATAAATAGATGTTGCCCCCAGGATATTTTGTTATTCTCTCTCTATTCCCATCAAACCATGCTGCAAAGTTTAGGCTACAACTACTGATGTGATGCTGAAAACAACCAACAACAGTTGGTTGCCATAGTTTACTTTACAAACTGCATTTGAAACGAGGACACATTTAATCTGCGATTTAAAACAAGACAGAAAAAAGGAAATTGTAATTTTGAAATGCTTCCTGTTCCCTTTGTCTGGGCATAAATCAGACTTCATAGCATACAATTCTGGAAAATAAAGTACATCAGTGTTATCTAGTGTTCACTGAGAGAAACTACAGCTCACGCTGACTTTACCTTGAAGCAAACGTCAGACATCAGACTGACCTTTGACCCATATGTTTATATTAAGTATAATTACCTTTTTGGTATTTGGGTATTCAATTTTAAATATTTGTAGGAATTAACTATAATAAGGAAAAATACTGCAACAGTCAAAATGAATAACATAGGATCAAACAAAGGTTAATCTGTCATGTGTAGGAACAATTCTACAATGAGTTATGTGGTTGTTGATTATTGATGATTCTGGTCCTGATAAAGACAAACTTGTGATTTGTACATTTGTCTATTCAGTTACAAAAGTTTTGTGCACACATTTATGCCTGGTGTATGTGTAATAAATAGTGAGGAGGGATGTAAATAAAATGAATACAGTATAAATATGAAGTGAGTATCATGAGAGACATACACAAAGTGAACAGTAACTAATAAATATGTATTATGTAATATATATGTACCGAGGTGATGGCATCTTGTGCAAAACTGGGGTATTTTTATTTCTATTTATATTTATTTATTTATATATTTTGTGTCTGAGCGACCTTAAAACATAAAAACACTGGACCTCTGAGTTATGACCATATAAGGACAATAAAGAAGCTCCTCGCATCCCCACCTGTAGAGGGCGCACGAGTGATTTATGGTGATATTTAAACATCTGACCCCCCCCCCCCAGGATTTTGCAACAATATTTGCCCAGTTTTCTCCTTCAGTAATTTTTGCATTTTTAACGAAGAAAAATAATAAGTATGAGGGCAAAAAAACGAATAAAACGATATGGATCCCGCAGCACTGACAGACTGGACTAAATATTTGACATACGGACAGTGCGCGGCGCTGTGCCTGTAAGGCAGCTCTCTGGGCTTAGATACCACGTGCACTTCCTGTGTTGAGCCACGCGTTGTTTAACGGTGGAAAGAAGTTGTAATGCCTCAGTGGGCGTAACCTCGCACATTAAAACAGATGTCTGTCTCGTAAGTTTATGCTCATCGTCAGTGTCGTTGTTTTCCAGCAGTCTGTCTCAGGTAACTGTCATTTCCTTTTCGTTGTTTTCCAACAATTACTATGTGCGTATTTGTGAATGTGAGTGGGCAGCTTTCAAAGGAGGAAGGGGCAGTTCATGACTCTGTAATCTGTTTGCAGACATGAATAGTTACTGCATGCTGCCATGTTGAGTCATATCTTCATAGCTGTGAATTATATTTTATGCTGTGTGGCATTCACCTTCTCAACAGGGACACAATGGACAGAGAGGCTGTGCTCACACAGATATTGAAGCCTAAGGGCATGGTGTCAACACTGATTGGTGGAGAGCCGCCTGCCAATGTGATAACCAACAGTAGGTACATATCCCCGCTGACTCCTGAGGCTCAGAAGCAGACAGAGGGAAATGTAGACGACAACTTGTCCTCCCTCGATCATGCCATCCACACTGCTCTGTCCGGTGAAATCAGGACTGTGATAGTGACAGGTCCAGAGGGCTCTGGGAAAACCTGTGCACTGGAGAAGCTAGTTGTGGATTGGGCCAAAGGAAAGCAGATTCAGAACTTCTCTTATGTCTTCTACTTCCGGCTGAGGGATATAACTTCCCTTGAAGGCGTGGTGTCACTGGAAACATTAATGCAACATCATCCCAGCCGCATCCTTCTTGAGTCCACGCCCCTGATTTTACAGAAGCCTGAGGATGTGCTGTTTGTGCTTGATGACGTGGATCAATACAAACTTAACCTGGACCCCTCGGCCCACACTCTCTGCTCTGACCCCAGCCAGGTGGTCTCGGTGGCCTGTTTGATTGCCAGTCTGCTTCACGGGTCACTGCTGAAAGGAGCTGCCTTTGTGGTGGCAACCAGGCCGACTGGATGTCTGGCATTTTTGAGTGGCACCCGGGTGGAGACGTTAGGGTTTCTGAAGCCCCAAAGAGAAGCTTACTTCAACAGGTTCTTCACCGATCCAGCTGTTGCCAATAAAGCACTAATGCACATGGAAAAGACTCTGGGTTTTTATGATTTCTGCACCTCTCCTAAATTTTGTTGGACAGTTTGTTCCATTTATAAGATCCTGATGGATGATGGAGCAAAACTTCCAGAAACATTATCTCAGCTGTGTGTAGACGTCCTGGTTCACCTGATTCAGGGGCTCTCGGGCCTGGGCGAGGCCTGCAACAGAAAGCTAGTGCTGGCCCTCGGCAGGATGGCCTCTCATTGCTCCCTTGACCAGCATTCAACCCGCACCAAAGGGGAACTTGATTCATTTGGTTTGCAACAGTTTCTTGGATCAGTTGGTGTTTTCCTGCATGTAGACGGGGACCTTGACTCGGACACATGTGTCTTCTCTTTCCACTCCCAGCTAATGCGGGATTTCATCTTGGCCGTGTCTTTCTTTTTGGACACAACATCAACATCTGAGCGAGCAGAGAAGATATTGAAAGATCACAAAGGTTGTGCCAAATTTCTCGATCTCTTCTTGTCAGGCCTCTCAGAGCCAGCTCAGCACAGACCCCTGGAGACCCTGCTTGGGCGGTTCAACCCAGATCAGATTGTGGATTTCAAAAGTTGGTTTAAAAGCAGCTCACAGGAAACACTGAAGGGATATTACAAAGACAGGCACCACCACTGCTTCCATCTGCTTCATCAAGCCCAGAATAAGAATTTGGTGAAAGAGGTCATCACCCCGTCGGCACGAACAGGCCTCAGCTATGGCGACCTGAGTCTCCAGGACTGTGTAGCTCTGAACTATGTCATCACATGTCTTGGTGAGATGGAGCTGTTGAACCTGTACTGTACGAAGAACTTGACAGAGGAGCAAGCAAAAGTCCTTGCTCCAGCTATGAGCTTATCACACAAGATAAAGTAAGTCATAGGAAATATTCACATGTTGAGATACCATTTAGTTCACGTGTTAAGTGTGCTATCACATGTTGAATCTGGCACTTGTGTCCCACAGCTTGTCAAGCAGCTCCTTGAGTGTAGGGGCCGTCCCTCATCTGGCCTCAGCTGTCAGCAGAGGATTCACTGTGGAGCTGGATCTCACCTATACCCGTCTCGGAGAGGAAAAGTTCAAAATTCTCTGTGCTGGACTCAGCAACTGCAAACTCAACAATTTAAGGTCAGGCTTACATTCTGTGTAAACAGAGATTTTCGAAATCAAAACCAATCAATCAACACATTCTGGATGTTTTGTTTTTGTATTTTTCTAGTCTTCGAGTATGCCAACTGACAGAGGCCAGCTGTGAAGATCTGGTGATTGTGCTGACCTCAGGCGCTCCTCAGCTGCATGTGTGTGATATCAGTTTTAATAAGTTTGGGGATCAGGGCTTGATGAAACTGTGCAAAGGACTCCATAGTCCTAAATGTGAACTGCAGCAGCTCAAGTATGTACATTTTCAAAAGTGTACTTTTATATTAAGTCTTTTATTTACCCAGTGCTGTTTATTTATGCCTAAATTATGTACTTGAAGATTTAAAAAAAAAACAATTTATATTGTTTTTTAAAAGCCTACAAGGCTGTGACTTGACCGCAGCATCCATGGAGCCTTTGTCCGCAGCTTTGTGCTCTGGCAGTTCAGAGCTGAGAGAAGTGGACCTGTCACGAAACACAATTGGTGACACTGGAATGGAAGCTTTGTGCAAGGCCCTGCAACACCCACTTTGTAAAATGCAAAGCCTCAAGTAAGTCTGTGTTTCAACATGATAAATGTACAGGCAGTGCCTTTCCTTTGATGTTGTGACTCAGAAATGTTATAAAAGAGAAAAAAAAGAAAAAAGTCAAAAATCCCTTTAGTTTCTGGCAAAAAATGACACTATTGTATAACTGGAGTTTTTTTTTTTTTTCCATCTAGACTGTCTGATAATGAGATGACGGGTGCTTGTTGTCCTCATTTGATGGAGTCCTTGATGTCAGAGCACTGCGTCCTGTCACAGCTGGATCTGTCAGTGAATGATTTGGGCCAGGAGGGGGCTCTACTGCTCTGCAGAGCCATCAGCCAACCTGGATGTCCATTGGAAAACCTCGAGTAGAGCCATTTGTATAAATGCTCATTTGAATTTTATTAAATATATGGTGAAATTCTGATAACAGCATTAGTAAAATCTGCTCCACCCTACAGGCTGAAGCGATGTGAGTTAACCCAGCCCATCTTCAAGGAGCTGGGCTCAGTGCTGAGAAGTGGGACTTCTCGACTGAAGTCCCTGATTGTAGGTGTAAATCAAGTGGGAGACGAAGGGGTTAAACATCTCTGGGATGCTGTTGCACATGCAAACTGTCAGTTGGAGGAACTGGAGTGAGTTGACAAACACTTATCACATAACACATTTATCCTTTTTCATCACCACATTGCAAGTGTGTGCCACATGCAAACCCGTGTGCTTCCTCCTCTGCTGCAGTGTTGAAATGACTGCGCTAACAGATGCCTGTGTTGGGGACTTGTGTGCTGCTGTTAAAGCCAGTAAGACTTTGAAGAGGCTCGAGCTGAGCAACAACTCTCTGACTGATGTTTCCATCCCAGCCCTTGTCCAAGTCATGAAGGACAGCCCCAACATGCAGGAGATGAGGTAAGCGTGATTCACTCCACTTAATTCTAAACTGAGCCAGTATGTTTTATATTAATTTTCTAAGGGCTGGAAAGCATTTTTCATCTAAGCACTGCTTTTGTCTCTAACTCTTTCAGCCTGAAGTACAACGACCTCAGTGAGGACACATTTGACATGTTGGAAGAGTGTGATAGAATAAGATACTGAATTAGTCCATCCATCTCATGGACTGTTTCAGGATCACATATTGTGTTCAGTGCTGCCATGTTATAGAGGTGAGAAATTAGCAGCTTTTCTCTATCATATGTGACAGAAAATACAATATGCTCAGGTTGGACTGAAAAGCTCTTCTCATTATAGGGCCAACTTCTGTATCTTTTAACATAATAAAAAGTTCTTTAACACATTTTTTTAGATTTGATGCAATCATTTTTATTATGAAAACTTTGGCATATCTAAGCTTACAAAAGAGTAAGCATCATATTCAGTAAGGCAGATGCAGTGATTTGTTGTACAGCTGTAAATATAATATTTCACCAATTCACTAAAAAAAAACTGTGTATAAAATGAATTTTGACAGTAGCAGTGTAAAAATGCACTGTTAACACCCTTACACCAATTTCTAACTTTGAGAAAACACACTCAGTCTCACTCTCTCTCTCTCTCTCTCTCACACACACACACACACACGGTGGTGCATACAGACCACACAGATTTCTCTGTCTGCTTCTGTAAGCAAAAGGCAAGAGTAAACCTCACACAGTGTAAACCTGACACCACAGAAACACAGTACTAAGTCTGTATTTCACATATAGAGCTGCAATGTGTCCAGTCTTCTCTCCATTTTAACAACTCGGCAAAATAAAGAAAAAGAAAAAAAGTTTCTGTCTTTTCAGTCAACTCTCAGGGCAGGTCTGAATGAAAGCCACATTGGAAGTCAACGTCCTCCTCTTGGTGCTCAGTGGTCATGAGTTTCTCCATTAACGTTACCAGTGTGACTATTCTCCTTTGTGTTTAAAGTCTGACTGAGATTTTTACTGCAACTGGAATTAGTCTCCTCTTCGGAGCTGCTCTCAATGTCACTGCGGTCGTCTTTTGACACCTGTAAAATGAATCCACATGTCAGTTTGTGAGGAAATTTAAAGCAGGCTGTTGGTGTGCTAATATGCGAACACAGAAAATACTGATGTAGGTAATGATTTACCAGAGTCACCATCCAAGTTCAGCGTGTTGGCATAATTATTAAATGGCAATAAAAGCTGTTTCACTTTAAAAGACAAATATCAATCTGTTGATAGCTTTTGAGGGAATGTCAGGCTCTGCACACAATATATGATCTAACAGATGTGAGGATACTTGACTGTATCCTCGCATCTCACAACAAGTGTTTGGATATCTGTATCAAAATTTCATTTCATTTGTTCGGTGAAATATATCCCAAAAGAACAAATGTCATCTTTATGGTCACACTCTGGTAAAAAGTGAGAAAAATCAACAAAATCTGTAGGTTTCATTCGTTGGGGGCCATGAATTTGTACAAAATTTCACGTCATCCACTGCTAATAGTCGTTAGGATATTTCCCTTGGACTAAGATGGTGACTGACAATACCATCCCCCAGAGGCACCGTGGCTAAAACACACACACAGAAGAAACACATGACTAACCTTTCCCTTGAATATGGCTTTGATAGCAATACGAGTTATGAGGTAGAACCAGATGATGTGGAGAGTCTGCAGGACCAGTAGCAACCCATTAAGCAGCCACCACGCCTGGTATGGCCCGATGATCTCCCAGCTCTCAAAGAGAACGCTGTAAACAATCCTACAACATTGACACATACAGAGGTTACTGGATTATTTTGAAAGGGCAAGTTTTGCTTAATTCAATAAAATATATATGTGCTAATACTTATGATGATACTGTATTTTATATTCTAGCCATATGTGATACTGCAAATCAATAGCTTGATATTATATATTTAACACATTTCAAATAAAAATGGCTGAAGTGCAATTGGCTTTTTCTTGTGGTTGATTCACTGAAAACGTATAATCTTGGGGCTTAAGCACAACAATGAGGATGTTCAGTAACTGCCTATGAAACTAATCTAGTCTAAGGGTTTGTGTTGTATGAATTGTTATGTAAAGCACCTCTTGTTTGTCTCACCAGAAAGGATAGATGACAAGTCGAGCGAGGAAAAAGCTTATGCTGAACAACACAAACAGGCCATCACATAGCCTCTGGTACTTGGCATAGTTGGCCAGCTTGGCTGCCTTGAGAGATAAATAAAGCATTAATGATTCACAGTGTTAAAATATGAAACAAAATGTCAGTGTCATCTTATCTTATCACTCTCATGTCAGTGGGAGGTGTGTGTGTTTTGTGTTGTTATCAAACTTGTGGCAGAAGTTGCTCACATCACAGTAGTATCACTTGTGTATCTATATTTTGTACAACAATGTGCATCTTTGCTGAGGGAAGCCCAGGAAGTCTGTTTCTGTTTCATTCAACAACAAAAAAATCACTTTGTTTTCTTTCTTTTTTTTTTTTTTTTACCTCAAGGAAGATGTCAGATGCATCGTGCACACACATGACCAAAGTACCAGCTCGTAGCATGTTGTTGGCATAGGAGAATGTGATGAGGAATATGGTGGCCAGATGGTGTACAAGCATGATGATGAAATCCTGAGATGACAAAAAGAGACAGTTGCTTACTTAGCCGCTGGAAATTTACAAACTCCTGAGAAAGCAATAAGATGAACTCGCTAGTTGTAGAGTAATCGTTGCCTGTTGGTCTTTGTACTTTCATTAAGACTGGAAGTCACACCAGCAACTGAAAGACAGTGAGTCAATACTCAGATGCCAGACTGTTGTATGTGATTATGGCACCTAATATTTTCTAACCTGTTTTTCCAAAGCATGAAGTTAGAATATTATTCATCAGTGCTGGTCACAGTAAATTATGTATAAGTTATGCTTGTTCATCAAACAATAGAGAAACATGCATATGAAAGAAGTTAATAAGTAAAACTGGCAAAACAGCTCTGACAATGGGCGTTATGTATTCAGTGGGGCCATTGAAAGACAGCACAATAGTGTTAGTTGGGCTCATGTTGACTCACCTTACGCTTAATGTCTGTGAACTGGGAAAACATCAGCGACCAATAGAAAGCCAACTCTGCTACATAGTGGTTGTACTGTCCAGGACTCAGCGGCTTCAGGAGGGAGTGAAACCAAAACACCTTTAACAAACATAACATACTGGCCTGCATATGTCAAGCTATTGAACTGATTAGAGAGATAATATAGACAAGTTGTATATGACTGTTGAGTTAATGATAAAAAACAAAACAAACAAACCTGAAAAGGATAGTTGTACCAACATTGTCTGGTATCCCACATCCAAGGTGACTGAGTAAAACAGAAAAATATGTAAATGATTCAAGAAGTCTGCAGGTTTTGCAACATGTCAACAGATTCTGCCTGATATAATAATTCCTCCTGTTAAAAGAAGCATTCATCAGCTGGTGTGCTTCCAGCATAATTGAGTTAATCTGAAGCTAATATGAGGCCTCACTGAGAGACTTCAGCTCATTCAAAACTGTGCAGCTCAGCAATTAACGAGAACCAAGAGGAGAGACCACATCAGTCCAGTCCAAAGGCTGAACCTGCACTGGCTTCCTATTACATTACTGATTGCCCTATTACCTCCCTGATTAACCACATACCTTAAGGAACACTGAGATCAATTACTGCTGGTTTATTAGATATTTGATAGCCATTGGAAAATCAGGGATGCAGATTGTGTCAATTAGGCCAAGGCTATGGATAACAGTACGTGCAGGTAGCAGAGAAGTCAGCTCACTAAGTATCTTTAAAAGAAAGATAAAATCTTATCTCTTCACTGAAATGTTTTACTGGCTCTGAAATGTTGCCCTTTGCTCAACAATTATGCAGTGATCAGCTTCTCTTAAAATCTGCCGTTTGACTTAGGACTCGTGTTGTCATGTTTATTGAGGGGCAAAACTTTTAAGCAGCCAATAAAAAAATAATGCCCCTTGTGTCACTGCAGTCAATATTACAAAGAGTGCACTCCAGATTGGCAGTTTGCTATGATTTGGCATTATATAACTCGGGAAGTACAGATCAAGATAAGCAGCTGATGTTACTGATTCTCCAGTTGGATGCCATTAAAGATGGGTGTATGAAATGAGAATAGAAATAGTAGTGATCCAGACCTGTGAAACCTCAAATTGTGGAAATCTTTGAAAAAACCACTGAAACTTTAAAAACATGAGATCAATTCCTCCACACATCTGCAGCTATTCTCTCTTCAGTGGCAGCCTGACTCACAAAGACATAGTACACAACATGTTATGATTTATTTGCTCAATCTCTTTCCATTGCACTTGTGCACTGCATTTTGTTCTCATAGATGCATCCAACTCAGTACTTAAATTTCAACTGCATACAACATAGGTGAATTGAAACACACTCTAACCCTGTTGTGAATGCTATAGGAAGCCATTTTTAATGGGCTGTATATAGTAGGAATGAATACAACAACAGAAATCCTGTTTCAGTGTGCATGAGGACTTCACCATTGTTATGAGACAAAACTCTGATTTGAAGAACAAACACATTCAGGTTTCTAGATCAACTCCAAAGCTGTGCATCATGTGAGTGTATGTATGTACAAACTCATGCAGTATGCCATTTAAAACTCACCCCCCACAAATGGCGCATGGCATAGATAAAAATCCCCAGGTAAAATGTAAATCGCCACCTAGAATAAAAGAAAAGAGTCATATCATATTGACTTATCTTCACTCATGAATTGGGTTTATTAGAAACTTTTGTAGAGACCTACATGCTCTCACAGAACTTTTTCTGTGTACTGGGCCGGTCTTGGTTTCGACGGACTCGAAACCATCTCTGAATTTTCCGCACATCCCAGTCGACCTGTTTGGACAGGGCCTCCAGCTGCCTTGTGTCTGGACACTAAAGACAAGACATGGCAATTACAAATGACTCGCTTTCCACGGCCTCTACTTGTAAAACCACCATACGGGTAGGTATGGCCGTCACTCTGCAAGAGGTATTTTCTGATCATATCATTATGCCTGTGGTGGCGTATTCCAGTACAACAAAATCAGTGTACAGTTGTGTGTAGGGAAAACATTAAATGAACTGCAGAACAGACATGGGCCTTATGTACCGCTTTGGACTGATAGAGCCTCTCCAGGACAGCATTGGGCTGAGCTCGCCGAGGCACTCCCGCCTGAATCTGAAGTATGTGGGCACAGGGCTTGGCCACTAGCCTGAATACACACAGTCAGAGGCAAAAAAAGAGAGAAGTGGGTGGGGGCAGGGAGGGGACACAGAGATGGTGTGGTATTAGGAGGGACATTCAGACAGAGAAGGTAAATACCTTGTACAGGCTTCAGAAACATGGACGAAGCAGAGGAATCCTTAACTGACATGAACCGTCGAACTTTCACAGTTCGCCCACAAAGTTGCATCTGACGTGTGTGTGCTTTAAAGGGAGGGAACAAGAGCATAATAGAGGCTATAGCCACGTCTGGGGAATGTAGCACCTAGTATAAACATGGCGTGATGACCTGTCATGTGAGAGTATGGGAGACAGAGATGGGAGGGCCTTTGACCAAAATACTGATGTGTGTCACAAGATCATCTGGTTGAGTTGACCAGCGTTCATGCTCAAACTCTGAGCCATTTATTACATCTCAGTCCGACAACACCCCACTTATCTGGAGGAGTTTCCCCCAAACATGGGAAAAGGCTGAATGAATAGAAGCACAGAGTGGTCTTTGGCTTGTCCCTTCACTGGTGATTTTCCTCTACATGTCAGGCTACCCTCAGAAAGTTAGGCCCTTTAACAGCTAACCTCAAAATTAGCTGCTGTAAAAAAAAAAAAAAAAAAAAAAAAAAGAAAAAAGATGGCACTCCCTGTGTGCTTAAAAAAAGTCAGGACAGAGAAAAACTTTTAAAAGGCCCAGAGTCACATTAATTTCCAGTGATCATATAAGGAATTAGACTGTGATAACTCTGTGCAGTACTCTGTTTCTCCTCTCAACCAGGCCTGTCCTCTGAAACTAACCCTGCTGAACAAGGTAAACATCAAGCCGGAGAGTTCATTTCTATTAGTCATCACCTCAGAGGAATGCTAACAGGAGGCAGACGCAACAACAATGAATTCTTCCAGGTTTAGGATTTCTCAAAAAAAAAAAAAAAAAAAAAAAATACAGATCAGTGCCATATGAGGAGATAAAAGCCCCAACAGTGAGTTATGAATCACAGTGACATCTCATTACAACTAGTTTCCAGATAGTTTAAAGTTTGACTCACTGGCTCATCTGAATCCTGAAATCACTAATTTCCATAAAGTAAGACTCTTATGAGTTTTAACTCTTTTTGGAGTAATGCTTCTTTTTTTTATGGATTTAAAGCTGAATCCCACAGCTGTGTACTCACACAGAGCAGGGACACACACACACACACACACACACACACACACACACACATGTGGGAGAGACTACTTGACATGTACATCAAACATCTGTCTAACTTACCTTTCAAACAGCAGCCTCAGTAGAAAAACACCGACAGCCAGCGGCAGGGCGTACAGTATTTGTCCCACTCGCGGATACTCCACACCAGGTGGTGGATGCTCCAGGTCCGCCCATGAAACATTTTCGGGAAGCCAGAATCTCTCACTCCAAAGCCAGGCGGTCATAGAGGAAGTCATCGGGGGAACAAGAGGAGACACGCGAGCTCAACACAAGCAGAAAAAAAAACACACATACACACACACAAACAGGTAAACTCCAACTTGTGGAGTTTAGTTGGCGGACATCGAGGGTGTTGGTTGAGTAGAGAAAGCTTTGAAATGAAGTCCGGCCCCCTGCTTGTCTTGCAGTACACGGACTGAGCATCACTTCTGGTTGACTCCTGCGAGTTACTGCACAAACCGCTAGCGTGACACGTAAGGGCTGAGGGCACACCCACCACCTTATGGATTAGGCAACTGTGTCAGAAGTTTTCCACTGCAGGGATCAACACACTGCTGTCTCCTGCTGTCTTCCCTGTGCAAGTTGTAGACCGAGTCCGTAGCTTCACAAGGCTCCTTCAACACGGAGCTAAGTCAAATGTAGTTAACGTTAGCTAGTGTTACACTGTGAGAAACACACCTCCAACACACATTAGCTAAGGTCTGTTTACTATTAACGCCACCACAGTCTCAGAGTTATTTGGTGGTTAGTTAAAACAAGTGCTACACCCTTGATAATTATATATTCACATGCAATCATTTAAAAAACGTTGCAGGTAGATATCAGGAAGCGGCTAACATCACGTGACAACAGCACTTGTCGATTACAGTTAGCCGATGCTAGTTAGCTAATTAACACAGGTGTATTTCGGAGTTGTTTGCTGGTAACTTAAGATAGTTTAAGCAACTTTTTCTACAATTATTTATCCACAAAGAGCATTGCAGGATTTCATGCATTTCAGGAGTTCATAGTGTTACAACATGTGGTAAAAGCAAAACTTTTGATTCCTGTGGCCGAAATGCAGTAGTTGAATCGTAAACTGATTGTTTAATCAGTTTATGTGGGTTCACCTCTCATTTGTCTGTGAAGACACTCGTAAACTGAAGGTGAGTTGTTTAGGCTGTTTTCCGAAAATGGAGAGGTTAGAAAAGTTGATTATTGACTGAAATGTGTCAATGATTGGCAACTTTATATCTTAAACCTTTTATCTTATTACCGACTTGCCCAAGCAAAGTGGAGGTCTTGGGCTGGAGACTGAGGTGTCACTGTCTCCTCTTGGTTCCTCCTCACTGATTTGCTCTTGTTAAGTATGATGCAACATGCTTTTAACAATTACTCAATGTATATCTACTGTACACTGTCTTGGTAAAACCTGTTCTTTTGAGAGCTGTTAATAGCCTGCTTGTACTATTGAGTGACTTGTCTTTAGCTTTAGTATTTAGAAAATAACACACATCATCTGTGTTATGAGACTGCACCCCATGATATAAGAAGATGCACTCACGTCAGCTCACAGTGTTGCTTTTAAAATATTTGTTGGTTTTGGTGCAGTACAGTAAAGTAAAACAAAACATCCAGTTTATCCTTATATTAGTTACATAACTTTAGGATGACATAGAGCTCTAACTCTGAAGGCCAGCAATTCAAAGTGAGAATAAAGTGGCCCAGAATACAAAAGAAAGGAAGAGGTGGATGCTGCATATACATGGCACACAGTCACACATATGCCAGCAGCCACTCTACTGTGTCTTCCTGTAGGTTTTCACATCAGTACCAACTGCCCAGAGAGCAGGTCAGATCCCTGAACAAAACCCTCTCTGTGTCAGTATGCAGCTGCAGCTTCCGAGATGCCCTACTCGGATACATGACCTAGTGTTGAGGGGCTGTGGACTTCAGCCTCATAATAGGGGGGGGTCATGTTTTTGAGGCCACTGATATAAGTTACTTTTAGTGTAGCATTTTATCCACATCCTGACTGTATGTGCTTTTATGTCAAATTGTTCTTTGTCTTTACTGGCTTCAGTCCAGCAACATAGCAGGCAGGTCTTGAACACAGTGTTTGTCATCCCCTTGATGCCCCCCTCCCCTTCACTGCTTGGACTGCTCCATTTCGCATCTGAAAATATCTGATAGTTGGAGAAGAGTTCTTCATGTCAGGGACTGCTGTAGCCTCGGCACAAAGAATACTGTAGCTCCTGGATCATATAAGGTAACATTTACTGATAAGTTTTATTTTTAACCTTCACTAGCACATTTTCTGTGACCTAGTCCTCACAGGAAATTTTCTCAGCAGCTATGCAGATGCCTCTTCCAAAAGCACTTGTATGTGTTTTCGGATGAACATGCATTTCTGTGTTTACCTTTCAAAATTACTCATTCTTAACCATAACAAAGGCAGTGATAGTCTTAATCATTTCATTTAAAGTATTTATCTAAACTGTATTTGATTTTTCCTTCATCTCATAATTCATACTGATGAATATGTTGTCAATTCAAATGATATGTAGTCTTTTTGTGTGTTTGTTTGTTTTCACAGATAAGAAAATGGACGAGAAAGAGTTGAGTGACCCTCTAAATAATGTATCACTGATTAAAGGTAAACAAACTGTTTTTCTTTAATGGACAAACAGAGCTGAAGTGAATGACTTGGCATTGTTTTGCTCCTCAAATGGCTCTTACCTGACACAGCATATCTTACCAACTGACAATGTGGGGAGAGAAAAAAAGCATGAGTCATAGTTAGAATGAATGTTTGGACCTAGGGGGGCAGGTTGCTTTTAACAGTGCTATAGGTGGCCTTGTTTTAGAGGCTGATTTCTCTAGCGTCAATAGCTTATTAGAAGATGGAATCTCTTTACACAGAGGACACATCAGCTGGCTAATGTGTGAAGCTGTGACATTTAGGAAGACTGATTAAAATAAAATCCAGGGGATAATGGAGTGAGAGCTATACAAAAAATATATTTTAAAAAATCAGCTGTGTATGACTCAGATGTATCTGCAAGCATGTAAGTGAATGCATCAATTTTGCATGATGAATGAATTTGTAATGCTACACTGCACAGTACATAGGGGGCACAAAGCAAACAGTGTCCTCACGACAACAGTAGCTCTGTCATTTGATGAGGGTATTTCTCAGTTTCAGTCGCATACAGCGCATTTTGGGAGACTTGGTATCACCTCCCAGCCATTTGATTAACAGTTTTATAGAGACTCGTTGAATAGTGGAGACATTCAGTGCAAGCAGTGCTGATCCTCACAACGCTGTCACATTTACTGGGAAGAAAACCGACAGTGCGAAAGATGGACCATGATGGCTCTAGCCTTCAGCACTTGAGCTAAAAAAAGACTTTCTCCTACAATTTTTCAGTCGTCACTTGAGGCAGTGTGATGCTCAATATCCCCAACTAGTCAGAGAGGTATTTTTACTCAACGACTAATCCCATTATCACTTTGTCAGGTGTCATTCAGTGACACTAAGGCATAATGGGTATAATAACTAATGTTACTAAAGATACCACATTGGATGCCCTTATCTGAAATACTCCCTCGTGCTCTTTTCAGAGGGCATTTGTCTTTCACACACACTGGACTGAAACTGTTGTACTTGCAGGGAGCCCACTCACATTCTGACTCTCACCCATGCATATGCATGCATGAGGGAACACACGACCTCATACACACAAGCAGGACATAGAACTGCCCGCCCATCCTTTGTCTGGCACACAGCTGGGTGGTCATGTGTTTGAGTCAGAGGGTGCCACCAGCCTCCAGCAGACGTCTCATACCCGTTAATTTTAGGTTCATTTATCAATGCCATCTGGTAGCACTATTAAACAGGTCAATATATTTTATTTATACAGCACCAAATCACAACAGAGGTTATACACAGTATTTGAGTGTGTGTGTGAATGAGTTCAATGTGTTTATGCAGCTACGTGTGCTAGACGCAGTGACCAGTTTTCAAAACAAAAGCAGCATTTCATGGCAGCTTCAGTTCTCTCATGTGTCCATATATGGTGCACATGTGTGACTCGTCTCGCTTTTTTTTATTTGCCTCTGCCAAATGCTCAGTCTGAGGTGAGGTCATCTCTTTTCCTAGCCATGGTAGATTAGGGGATCAAGATAGTCACTGGGCATTTGCAAAGTATTTGT
The DNA here is from genome assembly GCA_021432705.1 of Caranx ignobilis. NCBI lineage: Eukaryota > Metazoa > Chordata > Actinopteri > Carangiformes > Carangidae > Caranx > Caranx ignobilis. The sequence goes on from MU269985.1 coordinate 69,313,437, forward strand.
GGAGCTTGTTTCCTCTTCTAGAAAACACAACAGCTCCCTGGTAACCTTGGCTAGTCCATTCCCTTCTGTGTATTGTTTACAGAAACTTGTTGTTAACAAGCAACACGGACGTGCCGGAGACTCATATGTCACTGGAGGGAATAATGAACAATTTGGAAAGGAAGTGTGGTTAAAAAATGCAGATAATGCTGTTGCGTCTATTTCTGGATTGGCAATTAGTTTATGTAATAGGCCTATTTTAATATCTGGGGAAATCATCTAACATGCCAGCCCTGGTTAAATATTTGGGACTGAAGCAAAATTAATATAGTGGAACTATCCTACTGTTTTAATAGTATTGAATTGTCATCATCATCATCATTGTATGATGTATCATTATGGTTTAAACTTTACTCTCTAATGTTTCCGGATGCACTTAAGTGATTGTGAAGGAAGTTAAGCTCTGCTGTAAGAGCTAGATATTCTCATTGTAGGAATCCTCTAGCTTTGATTAATCATTTTTTTTTCTGTATTTCATCCTTAGACGATCTGACCAGGTCAAACATGGGGTCACCTGGTGACTCTGAAAAAATGATCCAGCGCTTGAATGATGAACTTCGAGAGGCCCAAGAGCAAGCAAATACTGAGAAACACAAATGCATGGAGCTACAAGGTAGCATTTAAACCTTTTATTAAAAATACACCTTTCTATCGACTTGAGCTGCCCACAAACACATGAAATGTATTTTGCAGGTGTCCTGGAGGAAGAGAGGAAAGAAAATAAACAACAGGCTGATGAATCTGCAAAACAGATAAAACTTCTTCAAGGTATATTTCTGCTTTGTTTGCAGAGAGCAAGGTGGCTGAATTTTACTGCTGCCTTTGTCAAAGTAAAAATGTCAACACAAATAATCTGAATACCGACCCTTGCTTGGACAGGCCAGCTGCGGCAGCTCCAAGACGAAATGGTCATCCTAAGAGAGCAGATAGACGTTTCCTCTGGTTCACGCGATGAGCTACAGAGCGCACGTGATGAGGTGAAGTCACTGAAACATGCCCTGGAGTCTGCCACTGCTGAACGGGACCGTGACGTCGCTGCTATCCAGACTAACCTGGCAACCGTCTTGAAGGATCTAGACAAGTGGCGTCAGACTGCCAGCAAATATGAGCATGAGATTGACAACTTACAGCGTGACCTTCAGCAGCAGAGCAAGCAGTGGCAGAAGACTGCAGAGATACAAGGTACTAGATGGCGCACATCCACATATCTGTTCTATAAGGTGAACTATTTGAACTATAGGGAAAATATTATGATGGTATGACTGACACAAAAGTCATACTGGTGTTTAATGTAATTATTAGGAATGAAAGGAATGTTCCTGAGCTTTCTCAGTATTTCTTTATATTTACAAATGACAAAACCATATGATTTGCTGAAATGAGATTAGATTGTGGAGTGGCCACTGTGAATAAGGGCTTTGTGGCTGTGTTCTCCACTCATAGTGTTGCTTAATGGGCACATGATATGAAATATGTCTTCCTCTACACTAAACACTAGCATGTTCAAGTTCAGAGGAAATGATAAAAAAAAAAATTAGAAACATGATGATTTTCATTTCATCTGTATGATAATTAAGACTAGAGCATCTGCTCAGAGAATGCATCATTATATAAAACATTGTTTTTTTCTCACAGCTAATGAACTGCAGTCGATGCAGGTGGAGTGTAACGGCCTTCAGAAGGAATGCTCTGTCCTCCGATCTGAGAAACAGGACGTTGTGAATAAGCACCAGAAGGAAAAGAGTGGTCTGCAAAGTGAATGTGCTTCCCTCAGGGCTGAAAGAGAGGAACTCCTCAAGACCAACCAGAAAGACAAGAGCAACCTGCAGAGTGAATGTGCAATTTTGCGTTCTGAGAAAGAGGCAGTGCTGCAGAGACAGCAGCAGCTGGAGAAAGACCTTTCCAGGTCAGTGAGCAATATGACCACAAATTCAGCTTCACCCCCACCTTTGTGCTCCTTCTGTCTCATATGCTTGACTCTGCTCCAGCATCCTGGCCACACAGTGAATATACACATACTCAGTTTGTGATCCTCCACCTATTGAACTTGGTGTTGTTTTGTTTCTGATAGTTCACGTGCCCAGAATGCTGAACTGAGCAACAGCCTCAAATCCCTAGAGAGATCCCAGCAGGAGTTGGAGAAGAGGCTGGCATCCCTGCAGCTCCAGCACCAGCAGGATAGCACCAAGTTGCAAACCCAGCTGGAGGAGGCGGACAGTCGCAGCAATGCTCTGCAGAGAGAGGTATGCTCTAAAAATAAACAGACATCAACCTGAGTGAGTTCGGCCCTTATTTGACAACCTTCTTGGAATCACTGCTAAGAATGATACCTCACACCATCAACCTTAGACCTGACGTTTACTTGCTGCATGTTTTCTCTCCTATCGTTCACTCCTCTGGCAGACTGGCTACATCATACATCACACATAAAAGCAGCCTGAGGTGATGTTTTAAGCTTCAAGTCTATTTTATTGCATATCTCCATGCGAGTACATGATTGTGTATTGATCTGTGAGTCTGGTCAAAACTAAATCTGAGTCCACAGCCGTACGGCAACGGAATGGATCCAGTGTAAACACAGTCAGATGACTGCAGCTGCTGCTGGTTCACTGCTGACCTGCTGCTTTATAAGACCAATGGTTGGTGACAACATGTTACAGTATTCATGAAAGTACCTAAATGCACTCTCAGTGAAGGGTAGAAGTTTTTTTCTGGGAGCAACATATAGAACCATCAAAAGAAAATATATGTAGAATACAGTAAAGGGCGTTGTAGATTTTACTATAAACCATACACATGAACTATAGGCCAAATTAAATACTATTTCTCAAATCTTTTGTCTCCGGTGGCAAAATTGCTGAATGTCCATAACATTTGTGCAAAAGAGAAAATGATAAAAAGCTGTTACTCCAGTGCCTAAGATAAGAACCAAGCATGCTGATGTGAAACTCCAAACATTTTGGTCAAATTAGGACTGTTTTTCCAACTCGGAAAAAAAAACACACACTCTGATCCTTTATCTGTCCATCTAGGCCCCTGGTTGTTGTTTCAGTGGTTCTTATTTGCCTTGATATTGTAACTTAAATGCGAATCTGATGTATTAGAATTAAGTAGAAATTTTAAATGGTGGGAATTTAGGTCTTAAGGGTCTGTCTCCATACACTTGTATGACAAACAGACCCACATGTTTTTTTTTTTAACTGTTTTTAACACCTGGAGACAAGATGATCAAGTCAAACAAGAGCTTTCTGTCATTGGCCTCTCATATAAAAGTATGTGTCACTGGGTATTTGGAGCCAGTTAGGTCTAATGGAAGTCTATTTTGAGACAACTGATAACAGACAGACCCTGAACGAGTTACCCAGGACTGAGAGGCAGCCACCATGGCTGAATGTTAAAGCCCAACAGAAATTAACAGTACTGACCACAGACTCAAACAACAGTGAGTTTGCTGGAATAAATCCATTATGACATACAGTGATATAGTAAAATAAAATAAGACTATTACAGGGAAGGGGAAACAACTTCAGTGTGAAAACAGTTTCAGTCATCTGTAAAAGAATGGGCTACTGCAATGTCTTTTGATAGTTAGTTAGATATTGATTCACAAGAAAACTGCAGCTCCTTTAACATGATAAGGAAGTCCCAGCTCCTAGTTTAAAGCCTGAATATTCAAAGCATCCTTCAGCCTGAATGGGGATCAGCCACTGCAGTGTCACTGTGACAGGTCAGGCAGTGAAAAATAGACGATGGCAGAGATGAGGCCACACGTGAATACACGTCATTCATTCCAGTGTGGTGTGTTGCGCTTTAGTCACTGAATGGAAGTAGAAACTGAGACCACATAAATTCTTATGACAACGCTTGCCCTGATTAGCTAAATATATACAAAATTCATCAGTGCACTACTCTGCAGGAGAGACAGAGTGAGCCTGCAAAGTCAGTTGGAGAACATTCAGTAGCACCCAGATAAGCAGCTTTAGCAATAATTACACTTCACAATACTTGACTGTCATGTAACTGCTTAATCTGTGTCCAGTTTAAATAAAGTCCTAATATTAATAATGATGGTGATGATGATTTGCTTTGCAGTATGAGGAGGCTAAGATGGAGCTGTCAGACCTAAAAGAAAAATATGAGAAGACTGAGCAGGAAAAACAGTCACTCACGGATGAACTGGAGGGGTGCAAAGACAACATGAAGGAATTACAGGAGAAGGGAACAAAGGTGAGTGATTATTTATCAAACACTCTTCACAGACACCAGAGTGTGACAAATGATATATGAAGAGTAGCATAAAGTTTATTTTCATAGGAAGCAAACATCTGCAGTAGTATTTGTTTTAGAGCTTCAGATTGCTTGCTTCAAATTAAGCAACATTGTTCTGAACACGTGACATGTTTTAAGGCATAAAACGTGAATCTTTAGTGAGATTCACAATATTTCTTTTAACCTCAGCACACCTGCTCTCTTCTACTCATCCACTGTCTTTTAATGTTGCTTTTAGACATGGACATGTGTGACATTTGAGATTTGTATAAACACCAATTACAGACACAGACTACTGACTGAGGAGTTTATTAATAAAGCTCAACGCCCAACTAAAGTATGTCCCATTGCAGTTGATTACTATAATATCCCTTCCCTTCTGTAGACATCCCTATTGCTGCCTGTTCAAGCCATAGTCATCGGCCTTATCCTGGCTTTGCTGTATTGGTGCTTCGGCGCATTGTGGTAGTAAGGTACACATTACTCCTGTCAAGTCGGCCTACATCTTTCATTCTCATCAGTGTCTTCTAGATCATTGCATGACCTAATCAGATATTCCTCATTTCCCAGAATGCCTTCCTCTGGGGAAACTTCAAAAATTAACGTCTCAAATCTAACCTCTCTACTCGTACAGTTCCAACATCTGACATCTGTTTGTCTTGTCTGGATGGCTAATGCTTAACAACTGTTTCTCTCAGTTGGCCTGGGTGGGCTTATCTTGATCTTGAAAGAGCTGTTTTTAACTTGCATTCTCTGTGTACTGCATTGGTCTCAGTGGCAAACTCCCTCTGTCAAAGCTTTGGCGACCCTTGGATGGGCGGTTTCCTGTGGTGATGCTCATGTTTCCATTTCTGTGTCACCACTTGTTTCAGAAACCCTGGATGATCTGGGGACCTGTGGTTGCTGTGGCTCTAACAGCTGTGACTGCTGCTGCGCTCTTGAGGACCTGAGGGCAACTCGCTCAAACACACACGCAAATGAAATCCGTATTTGTGATCAGATTTGTCTGCACCGAAACTGAAAAACATGCCCCCTTATCATATCTGCACTATTAATTAGGAGGGCTCATACTTAACACTGTTAGTTAATAAGATACTCTATTTTAGATGACAGAGACCTTAATAAAAGAATGTCAGTTCTGTGTGCAAATGAATATGTTTGTTCTGTGAAGCAACTCTGGTCGGGTCGTTTCTTTGGTTGCTATTTTGACTTATTGTCCATTAATGAATGTAAAGATACTCTTCACACATAATTAATTCTAAATATATATGAGGATATTTTTAGGGTTTGACCCTCCCTAAATGTAACATTTCTGTAATTGTCAGAATAATAAATATTATCACAATAATACAGCCCCTAATTGAGTGTATAATGAATCCCATAGATACACAACAATACATCAGTGAATGATTGTGGTGGACCCCCCTAAGATATGCTGCCATAACCGTTATCAGGACTGGAGAAGCTATTCAAGCTGAGAGTTTTGCAAAGCAGGAATTTATATTGTGGCAGCATAAACAGAACCACAGCAACTTGCCCTCAGAGCCATTTTCATCACTGACAGGATGTAGTTCAGGATTGCACAATCCATCTTTTGTGTATTTGTCTTCTACTTTCCTTCGGCCTTCTGCTTTTCATTGAAGTTGCATGATGAGAAAATATGACATTTCTTTAGAACATTTTTTTGTTTAGTTTTTGCACCAGTTTTCAGCCTCTCAGATTCCACTGACATGGCAGCATTAACTGCTATTTCTCAACAGAGGAGGACAAAACAAGAACAAGGAGTTAGTTTATCACTCAGCATGTTGTGCCATTGATGACATGGACAAGGTGGAGGTCAAAGTGGAAATCAACCACTGAGTGCGCTATATTACGTAACATAAAATTATTTAAATGCATGGTATTGAGTGATATTGTGTCACATCTGACCAGTAGCACCAACAGGAAACAGTGTAATACTTTAAATGTCATGGGTTTTGGATTTCATTTTACTCTCTGAACATGTGAACAAACCCAAGCAGAAATTCCCTTTTCTATTGGTTAAACATTTGCATGCATTGTGAGTTTGTGGAAAACCTCACATGTTGTCAGAATACATCTACTAATTTGCTATGTTCATGGTAATTTTGACTCTGTTTGGTTTCCTGTAAATAAGTACAAAATCTATGTATTTTGTTAAGAGATGGAAAGGTATAGTTTCATGCGTTTAAAGTTTATGAATTATTGCCCTAAAATGTAAGAGTGACCTTAATTAAAGATCTCAAGCTCATAATTGCACCTTATAGTCATTGCACAGCCTTGTTTAGATGAGGTCAGACCTTCTGCTACTGTACCTTTTTACTTCTGAATCAACCCATCGAGCAAACGGTGACCTTGTATAGAGCAACATTTTAGAACATGCTGCACTGTATCAGAGGTAAGTTGTTCTTGCAGGTCCATCAATATTATGCCCTTCTTAATATCTTAGCGAAATTGATTTGTTATGTTAGTTCCTCTAGATTTGTTATGTTAGTTCCCCTAACATCTCTCTTAACCCCTGTTTTGCAGATGTTGTTGCAAGAACCTGCAGCAGAGAGCACAGTGTTTTCCTCAAACTCAGATTTCCTGAAGTGAACACAATGTGTACGTCATCTGACGTACAATGGACCATGGAAGAGGACAAAGAACATTTCCAATATACACACTGGTACAGAAAACACATGCACTTTGTGGCCAGACTTTTTACATACTGTAACTGTTTGACCACGTGACAGATTATGTTATCATTTCCTCTTTAGAGTGTTAAGTGGGCATAAAAAGAGATCTTTTTCCTCTCTGCATGGTCAGTGTGCTTGTTTGGAGCCCCCACATCCATCCACACCTCTGTGACATCAGAATTCATTAACTTTCCAAAATCAATAATCTGACATTCGCCCAGACACTTTCCGCAGTAATAGATCGGCTGTGCAGAGGTGATAAAGGAAGCAGGGTTGGAACTTCACACATCTATTTCTGTCAGTGAGTGAAAGACAATAGGAGAAAATATGCACTGTTATCCACTTATTTAAACATTATTTCACCACCACGCCCACCCCCACAGCACATCTTATGATCCAGATCTGCTGCAGCATAATCCAAACCAGCCCTTACTCACCATGAGGACAAGGACTTTTTTGTGGCTCTGGGGGAGGGTTCCTTAGTTTAGAAAAAACTGTACTTCAGTAAGTGGGTGGAGGAGGTGTGATGTAATATCACACAAGCACAACTTGCTGTGGTGCTCTTTAACTCTACTGGAAGATTACATGGATAAGCAGTCAGTGCAGTTACACCCTTTCAGCTGGATCACCACACTGACTGTAAATCTATGAAAGAGGATGCAGTGTATTTTTCAATAGGGCAAAAGGGCCTTGCCAAATTTCATTTTGTGCAATGTTGATAAAAAAAAACCACAGCTCCAGAGGAAATAATGCCGCTCTGTGGATGAGTAACCCACACCTGATCCCAACATTTCAGTCTTGCCACATTGGCTCCAACATTTCCGATCTGCAGGCTTTGCTGTGTCAAGGATCCCTTTCAGGATGGACACAAGGATGATGTGGCTGATGTGACATGGGGCTTCTCCTACAGACAACCTGGGGAACACACTGTGTGCATGTGACATGTGAGCAGATTGAGGACAGCCCCTATATAAACCCTAAACTGAGAATCATTCCCATGCAAGTCGAGCCTCTGCAGAGTTGTCATGTCCATTTGTTCTGCTCCAGTTTGTATATAGGTCATCGGTAGTAGCCCAGAGATGCAGCAGAATGGCAGCCATGCACTCCATTCGACGGAATTAGCCGTGATGTTGGGCTTCATATAGTTCAATAAGTCCAGAGTCCCTATGATAATAAGCCAGTTTTCACAAAACACAGTTGAGTGAAGAGCTGACACTTTCTGTAGTATGAAATAATCATGGGTTGCTCAATTGTTAGTCTATTTACGGTGCATATTAACGGTTATTACTAAGATGAGAGGAAGAAAACAAAAGCTTACATTCTCTGATTTCTGTAGTTCTTGTTTTGTAGTTTTATGTTTATTTGCATAGTTACATAGTATATTCATTCCCATGTATTTATTATTATGTTTTTCTTTTTTGGGAGTGGCAAGAGTGGCCAGTACCCATCACAGGGCGGCAGTGTGTGCTGACTGGAGATGGAGAAGAAATGACTGAAAAGGAGGAAAGAAAACAAATATGCAGATAGACCCCCACAAAGAAGCCCCCTCCTGGAGGGTATGGGAGCAGTTCAGGTTGGGAGACATGGTCTTCTTGTCACATGGTGGTCAGCCTCCACAGCAGGATCTGTCTATAGCGTGACGACAGTGTTGGGCAGCCCTGAAGCAGAAGCCATGATGTCTTGCAGCCTGTGGATGTCTTGACACCCAGTGGTCTGTGCAAAAAAGGCCTTTGGATCTGAACTCCTGACTGCAGGAAACCGGAGACAATCATGACACCCAGTGGTAAGTTTGGGACCTGACGGGGATGTGACAGGCTGTATGATTTGGTTCAGCTTAGCCTGACACAGTCTGAGGATTTTCAAACTGACACAGAAAAAGTTCACCAAGTGTGACTCAGACAGAGAATTATACACGTTAAAGCTTGACTTCTGCCACAACTGCCACAAACTGTCTGATGACTTTTATTACTCAGTTTTAAAATACTTTTTCAATTCTGTTTAAAAGAAAACACAATTAACATTTGCATCTAATCAGATTTTTCTCCTTCTTCTTCCATTTGTGAGTCATTAAATGTGAGACTGTAACTTTGGGCAGGAAACATATTAGCAATGAAGAACAATGAAATTCCTGCTGTGTTCAAATTACAGACTTGGGGGATGTGATAATGGTGTTACAACCTGTTGTAGTCTAATTTACAGTTATGTTTTACAAAACGATCTGCTGTCTTCTATCTTGTACATCTCCTGTGATGCATGAAAGGCTGTTTAAAGGTTATCTCTGGGAGATTTGACTCTTTTGACCTGGACCCATAGGGAAAGTCTGGTCTGTGCGTTCACTTTAAAAGATTGACCGAATACTGTAGTGGCCCGGTTTTACCCAGTGATGAGTAATAATCAATGGGTTTATCCAGAGCAAACATAATCTGCCGGGACTAGCTGCACTTCACAGGGGCTATTTTTTGTCAAATTTTAGGGTTAAGTCAACTATTAAAACTTTCCTCACATCAGTTATAACTGCACATAAACTCAGCTGATCCAGTGGTCACATGTGATTGTTTGTGACGGAAGAAACGACAAGGACCAAAATCAAGTAAGATTTAACATTATTAATATGTTTCAATTACTTAAACCGTGCACAAGTCTTGCTTATATAACGTTATTGTTTGTTACACAACTTAGTATACTTAAAATGTGCATTGATGAAGAAAACACAATTTCTCATCTGTTCCTCCATATGCTCTAAATGATATTTAGTGATTTGCTGATGATACTGCATGTTTGCTGTGTGGGTGTGTGTCTGTGTTATTTTAGGTGAGGCAGCCATGGCAGCTGAACTAGATGTTGTAAACCTATTTATCATTGCTGGGGGAACACTGGCTATTCCCATTCTGGCCTTTGTGGCCTCCTTCCTTCTCTGGCCCTCAGCTCTCATTAAAGTTTATTACTGGTAAGGTTGATAATTTTGTCGTCCTGTCCTCTACTTGTATCTGTAATATTGTGTGATTTCCTTTACTGGGCTCAAGGAAGGCTAAGAGATGAAAAGCGTCTTGTAGATGTTGATAATGAATGCCCAGAATTGTATCAGAATAAATGAAATTATGTAAAATATGAATCTTATCATTTGTTTTTTTCTGTTTCTACCTTTCCATAACAAATAATCCAAATAAGATGAGAAAATATGTCCTTTTCATGTCTGACAATGATGCATTTGGGTGTTTTCAGATCCATCATGAGGGTATCTCCCTGGTTGTAATTAAATAACCCTCTCAGTTTACATACGTGTGAATGTTGTATTAAGAATGAAAAATGACAAGCCTCAGCTTTATGGGCATATGGTGACAGAAACTGCAAGTCAGTTCATGTCACTTTCTTTTCATTGAACCCCAAATCACAGGTTTGTCTGGACATGAAAATCTCAATGTGTTAGCAGTAACCTGAAAACATTGTTGACAACACACACTTAAAAAGTTCCATCCGAGCCCATTTATCACTTGGCTCAATTATTAGATTCCAGTGAAATCATGTCTCTGCATGTCAGCTCAGATATCTACCTGCTCCTTCACAGGTACTGGAGGAGGACGCTGGGCCTGCAGGTACGCTACGCTGACTGTGGTGGTTACCGTTTCTGCTACTCATACAGAGGAAAGCCCGGGATGAGACCCTCCATTTTAATGCTGCATGGCTTCTCTGCTCACAAAGACACATGGCTCACTGTTGTCAAGGTGAGGCTTACACTGAACATTACAGGTTATTGCTTTAAACTCAGCGGGCATCAGAACGTAACTCTTTGCTAACTGCCCTGCTTTATTGTGACCTGATACAGCAGATTGAAAAAGGTCTCCAAGAAACCACTATCCACTACCTGCTCAGTCAGCACCAAATGTCATAACTTATTCATGTGGCCTCCATTGCTAAAAAATGAGTCATTGTACATTTAACTTGCTCCTAATATTTAAATTATTACAACCTTTCTTGGCCTCCAAACCTACATACCACATGATTTTAAGCCATACTTTGTCTCTTCAACTGCTCCAGTATCTACCAAAACATCTGCACCTAGTGTGTGTGGACATGCCTGGCCATGAGGGAACAACACGCACCAACACAGAGGATTATTCCATTCAGGGGCAGGTTGGAAGAATCCACCAGGTACAATGAAGAGAGAAGCTACTGTACGAAATACGATATGTGTCAGGTTCCTATTAATCATCCCAGTGAAAATCTGTTTTTGTCCCTCATTCGTCTCAGTTTGTGGAAACCATTCGCTTGAACAGGAAACCTTTCCATCTGGTGGGAACCGCCATGGGAGGAAATGTAGCCGGAGTCTACGCGGCCTGCTATCCCTCAGAAATCTGTAGCATGACTCTCATTTGCCCAGATGGTCAGTTACTGTATGTGCATGTGTCTAACTGTATCACAGAAGTGTGGACAAAACTTTAGGGTCATTTTGGAGGCTGTAGTTTGTGATGGTGTTGAATTTTTTTTACATCATAAGGGCAATTGTTTCTTTTATTTTGTCCACGCCATTCATATAGACTAAGCTAACTTTCACCAAAACTTAACACTTAACATTAACAAAGATGTGGTGCAGTAAGCTGATAAGAACGGGTTCTTAACAAATTAAATAGGTTTAGTTTAGACCATTGTATTTCATTTGCTAATATCAAATTGGCTCAGGAACATGAGGTGCATCCACAGGGAATTGTAAAGTGACTCTTTGTAAATCCTCATTTGAGCATATGGCTCAAAAGTCATAATGGATTATGACTGAGATCATTTCAAACTCAGACAATTAGGATTAGACAGATCGGTTTTAGTAATTTCACTTTCCGTTGCTGCTGTGTAATGTCAACATAACAAGTATGTTTCTTTTTGTTTTTTATCATGCAGGTATAAGGCATCCATGTGAGACCAAATTTGACAACCATCTGCAGGATCTGGAACACAGCAATTACACATTAAACATCCCACTCATTCCCACTACACCAGAAGAGATGGAGGACATGTTCAGACTTTGCTCCCACGTTCGCTTTAAAATTCCTCAGCAGGTCAGCTCGACACTTAAAAACTGACAGCATTAAAAAATGTGTGTCAGATCAACAGCAATGCTACAGAATAACATTCACCCTACTTATGTTTTTTCAAAGGTTGCTGGGTTGTTTTGTTCATTAAAATGTTCTTTTCCTGTTCAGATTCTCCAAGGATTGGTGGATGTTCGGGAGCCTCACAACAACTTTTACCAAGAAGGTGAGTCTACATGGTAGGAAAATCATTTCCTATGTGAACAAACAGTGTAGTACACGTCACCTACCAATAATTTTGTTTCCCTTTTTTATTAGTGTTTATGGAGATTGTTAGTGAGAAGTCGAGATATGCCTTACAGGATCACTTACATCTGATTACTACACCTTTACAAGTAATATGGGGCAAACAAGACCAGGTAAGTATGATGTTCAGTGAATGTGAGGCCTTCACAATATGAACCTTCAGCGCATGTGAAATCAAATGTGTCGGTTTCCTCAAGATACTGTAATTGTGGACTGAGGTTTTTAGATCTTCATTATGTTCGGGGCATGAATCAAATGGAGCAAAATCCTGTTACTAGAAGAGATTATTGCACTGTTGAATAACAACTCATTGAAATGGATAACAATACAGTGAAATCTGGTTCTTTTGCAGAATTAAGGTAAACTGGTGTCAGACAAGTGTAAGCTCAGCCTCTTGCAACATAGAAGCAGCAGAGTTATCTCTAAAGGTTACTGAATTTACCTGATGCTGCAGAAGATTTACTTGTGTTTATATGATTATTTCCATAAAGACAACAGTGTAGTTCATCATAATTAATCATATTTCACAAACAACTGTTCGAGAAACATCTTAAAATATGTTATAACTGTATCATATAATATATTGATGTTATTATTTCAAATCTCAGTCCAGTGTAAACTGATACAAATTACTGCTTGAAATGAATTTAGTGGTCACTTTAAGTGTTGAGCTTGTTGGATTGATGAAATATTTGACAGGGACATATCAAACACATCTGACACTGTTAACAAGTCAGGTTCACAAAAAAAAACAAAAAACAAAACAAAACTGCAGGTTTTCCGGTACTTTCCAGGCTTTTTGAAGACCCCGTGAGGACTTACATTGGTACTGAGGTCCTGTTACTACCATACCCTTTATTATGCTCCTCTAGGACAGTGACTCAGCCAACTTATATAAATACAGAAGTGATTACCTGGAGGCTTTTGCTTCTAAACTAATCCCACGATTCATGTTTCTGTGTTACAACTTGAAAGTAATAGCTCAGGTTTCTCTGGCTGCTCAGTTTCAAGTCTGAACGGAAAAAAATAAACCTTAAGTCTCATACCTGCGTTATATACAGACATGATAATTACCCCATATTTATCTAGGTGGTGGATGTCTCTGGAGCTTCAGTCATTGCAGAGGTGTTGCCTGGATGCAGAGTGGACCTGCTGGAGAACTGCGGCCACTCTGTGGTGATGGAGAGGCCTTGTCGGACAGCAAAACTCATCCTGGAGTTCATCATCTTGCAGCAAAATGCCAGGGGTGGCATGAAGAAATCCTCTTGAACTCTCAGTCATTTCTTTCTATTACAATGCTTCACGTGTTCCTTCTTATGCCTGACTTGCATATGTACATAGATCTCCACAAACAGGTTTATATTTTGAGGCAGTAGGCAAAGGTCTATACAGTAGTGTTCCAGCATTTGTTATGGCATAGGTCATTTTTTGTGATGTAAACTGGATCATAATATAATAAATTATTAAAAAAAAAAAAAACAATAACGAAACAAAACAAAACAAAAAAAAACTCATTCATATACATGCATATATCTGTATGTGATCATATGCAGATGTGTGAATGGCTGTATTCATGCAGAGGTGTTTGCGGTTGCAGCAGGACCTCCTCCCCTCCTCCTTCTCCTTGTTCCTCCTTGTATGCGGAGTTTTGCTGCAGCCTGGAGCCGAGCACAGCTGCCCGGTGCGACCAGCGGCAAACATCAATGACTCTCTAACGGCACCGTGGAAGACCAACCCCAGGCCGCTGTTAAAGGACACAACAAGTCGAGTAGGCAAGAAACACGACAGGAGTGACCTCCCTTTGAAGTACTCTGCACTTCCAGGTAGATTAATTAAGACCCCGGCGTTAACCTTAGGAGGAACAGGAGCTAACGTTAACGGCTCAGTCAGGCTACTAGCCAGGTTAGCATGCTAGTTAGCAAGTAAGTAGCTTTCAGCTAGCTAGCAAGGCTGCGATAAACGTTTACAGTGTGATGCTCACGTGGTGTTTCACACTAATGCATCCGAGTTCATTTTAAAACTTAAAGTCGGTGTTTAAGATGCATTTTGTCTCTTATAGTAGCAGCTCGTTAACCGGTTTTCTTCACATCACACAGTGGGATGAGATGCCGTGAGGCTCGAAGCTACTGTGAACAGAGGCTATCAAACACACACAAGCTGGGTCCAGTCGGACAGTCGAGTCGTTACCGCTGATGTCTGAGTTACTTAGTAAATGTAAGGAAGTGGGTTTGTGTTCAGTTGGTACAGGAAGCTTTCATTTTCACTGAAGAGGAAGTATTTATGGATCCCGTGTCTCCTGATCCACAGACGTGCCTATCACACACACACCCATACACACACAAGGTTCACTGTTTATTCTCAGACCGTAGAAACAAAACTTGATAAAATCATTAAACTGATTAGCTTTTCTGCAGCTTTCACTCACTTCACACCATATTTAACATTACACTGTTTACAAATGTAATCGAAATGCAGATGTTCACTTTTTTCTTGTTGAGCAGAAGTGTAACTGTAATGGTTAACTGAGTTGCAACAAACAAGATTTTTTGGGTCGCTGTTTGAAAGTTATAATCGATAATGGTGAAAATGTTGGTTAAGTTGGTTTAGACTTGAATTATAAAGTTTTTCAGCTACAGCTACTTTGTGGATGTTGCTTGGATTTTTCAAATATAGATGACTATAGACTACTGGTTCATCAATAAGTAAGGGAGGTCCACAGCTCAGTTTACCAGTATTTTAATGCCATTTTTATAAGGTGCGTGTGTATAATTACCTCAGAGCAGAATATGTTCTTTTTTTGACAAGTATTCAGTTTTATGTCACATATAAAAGCAAAAAAAATTTGACATACTGTAACTAACACGTTGACACTTGTGCTTACTTCTTTTTTGATAGGCAAAATAGTTATGCATTTTGCATCTCTTATCCAGCTTAGAGTTGCAGATAAGATGGTGAATACTACATGACTGGAGATTATAAAACTAACAATGCTTGACGATAGTTAACCCAGAAAGCGAGCATCACCCTCTCAGTAAACTGGCTCTCAGGTAGAACATTAGACAGAAACACAGTGAGTATTGTGAGCTTTTATCTGATAGTAAAAACACATGATTTGATCATGTGTCTCATTTTGTGCATACAGTATCTTCATTACACCTCATGTTAATGCGAGTGTTTTTCCCCTCAGGTGAAAGTGAAACCGTATCTGTTCCCTCTATTTTGGTTCGGACCAAGTGGGTATTAATCTACAAATGGATAATGGAGACTGGGGCCATAGGGTAAGAGATTGATAGAATATGGGAGCAATTTTACAGGTGCAAATTTAGGTTTATAGAATACAACAACAGCAACAACTACAACTACAAATACAAGAGTATGAGCTAAAATCTGTCGAAGATTTATAAACTTGTTTTATCTGTGTCCCATATAAAGATAGGGGTCAATGTAAATATTATAGATGAAGTTTCAAATAACCTATAGCAGTGAAGACTACAGTTCGTTACTTCCAAAATTCACAGTGTTTATGGTGTTGTCTATAATGTGACCTTTAACTTGTTCTCTGTTTTTTTTGCCCTAGATGACCACTCCTGTAACCTTGAACGTGGGAGGCCACCTCTACACCACCAGTTTATCTACCCTGCAACGTTATCCAGACTCCATGCTGGGCGCCATGTTCAGGGGAGATTTCCCCACAACTCGTGACTCCCAAGGGAATTATTTCATAGATCGTGATGGAACGCTTTTCCGTTACATCCTGAACTTCCTGCGTACGTCCGAGCTTACTCTACCCCTGGATTTCACAGAGACTGATCTCCTTAGGAAAGAGGCGGACTTCTACCAGATTGAACCTTTGATCCAGTGTCTTAACGATCCCAAGCCGCTGTATCCTCCAGATATCTTCGAGCAGGTGGTGGAGCTCTCTAGCACTCGGAAACTGTCAAAATACTCGAACCCAGTCGCTGTCATCATCACACAGCTGACCATAACTACAAAGGTTCACGCTCTGCTGGAAGGTATTTCCAACAACTTCACCAAGTGGAACAAACACATGATGGACACCAGAGACTGCCAGGTGTCCTTCACCTTTGGACCATGTGACTATCATCAAGAGGTGTCCCTAAGGGTTCATCTCATGGACTACATTATGAAACAAGGCTTCACCATCAGGAACACACGTGTACATCACATGAGTGAACGTGCAAATGAAAACACAGTGGAGCATCACTGGACTTTCTGTAGACCTGCTCACAAAGTAGAAGACTGAGTTACAGGACAGATGATGTTGGTTATATTTGTCTTTTTATAGTACACATATAATAATCAAAAAAGAACAAAGTTAACCTCTGTTTCTACAGTTACCACTGAGGTTTTTTCAGATTGTGTTACAGTACGCAAACATCAAAGTCCAGACTGTAAAAACAGTGTTATTATTGTTAAACACGTTATTTTCTGCACTACATATTTGACATTTCTTGAAAAATGAATTCTTCTTTTTAAGGTTACAAAACAAACACAGATTTTTTTAGGAAACAGAAAGGCCCGATAGTTATGATCATTAATTTAGGAGGACCGTAATATACCCCAATGATGCTAAAAGACGTGGGGACGTTTATTTTTACAGGAGTCATTGATATTTAATGTGGTTGCAATACCTGAAACTGTTTATCCCAAGGTCAGTTATTAAGTGATCGTAAACAGGTATCCATGAATGTAAATTTAGACCATGATTTGGGAGAAAAAGGTAACATAGACGAAACTTTCAAAAATGTCTGGGTTGTTACTTAAGCCACAAGAGACGCTGAACAAAGATCCTAAGGTGTCAGAAGTGTATGTTTTTAAAATAATAATAATGATAATAAATTATAATTATCTTTAGCCCAATTCCTTTTTTGTGACTTGACAGTAGATCTTAAAATTAGTCATTTAGCTCTTTCTTATTTGCAAGTAAGGTACTGTTTCTGAAGACCCTAGTAGTTGTTGCATGTGTCTGTCTTGTACACGTAAATGTATTTGCTGTGTGTGCTTTTCAGTATGATGTCATACTGTTACACTTTAGAGCTTATATCAGCAGTAATGTGTTTGGTCATCTCAGTCAAAATAAACCCATTTGTGTCTTTGTCAGTCATTACATTTTGCTTAAAGAATTGAATCTTTCACTGAATCTCAATTACAGCTCCTCAGTCAGTATCTGTCTGAAAGACAAACTGAACGTCACTTAAGTTAATTTCCTCTTTGTAGCTTGGCTGTTAAGGGAAGTTTTATTAACAATGTTGAACGAAACCCACTCTCATGTGTCAAACTTAATTTTATCAGTGGAAACAGCAAAAGATTACAATTACTTTTACACATAGGGCTAGGTAGGTTTAGAGCTTTTTTCCCATAAAAATGAGATCATCATTTTAAAAACTGTGTTTATATGTACTTGGGTTATCTTTGTCTAATATTAAAATTTGTTTGACAGTTTTAAACATTTATGTATGACAAATATGCAAAAAAAAAAAAAGAATTCAGGAAGGGGGCAAATACTTTTTCACAGCACTGTAAACTGTAATAAGAAGTCAAAAGATGGGTGAGAAAACCACATGTAGAAAATAAAACAAGCCCTTCCAACTTCTTTCTAGTTTGTTCTATTTAATAAAATGTATTTGAGAATATATGCGAATCTCTAATTTAGTTGATCAAATCAACCATCTGACAGGTGTTTGATGTGAAAACTCGTGTCCAAAGTTACCTCTAAATGACACTCTTAGTTTGACCATAGTGAAATTACGACACTGTTGCTTATGTGACAGTAAAATACATTAAAGCTTTAAATACACATTTGAAGTAGTTTATATGCACAACGAATGTAAAGGCATATTTATATGAATTTGGACTGGGTTGTTTTAGAGTAACGTCATAGGTGAGTAGTTTATTTTGTGCTTAATCATATGGGAGATTACATGGATGACAGAAACTCTTCATCCCATGATAGGATTTAAAAACCGGGGGGGCGACGTTCATTTGTAGACGTTTTTTTTTTTTTTTTTTTTTTTAATCAAATGTACTGCTTGTAATTGCAATTCAAACGAGGAGACATGAACGCAGCATTGTGGCTCTGAGTGGGGCGTTTGTTTTAATACCCACCGTCGAGCTGCCTCAGGTTTTCCCTCTTCACCGTTCGACGGCTGCGCTCATCGGCCTGTATCAGGCCACACAACGAGCGCACCCTCTCTCGTCCAGTGCTCTCATAACATGAGCCCCACACAGTAGAGGACAAGCGGAAGGTCCATGTGCCTTTACCTTTACCTCCTTGATAGCGACTTAACGAGGCCGTGTAACGACACACGGCTCGTACCCGTCTGTTAGTCCCGATGTTTCAACGGAGTAAAAACGTTAAGTATTTTCTGAGCCTTGTCCCGGGTAAGCGTCGACTGGGGACGTACAGGTTTCTCCCCATCTTCTTCTGTATTGGGGGCGTAATGGAGTGGATCATGATCAACGTGAGGATCGGAAAAGAGACTTTCTGTGAGTGAAACATGACGACAATTTCAGTGTTTGTTCATCTACAGTCTCGATGTTAACTTGGTATCCAGCTAGCTTGATGCTTGTTAGCCTGTTAGCTTCGGAGTGTACTCCGGCTCCGGTGTCATCGGCAGTTTATCAAACTAATTAACAGATCCAAAACTTGTCCAGGCACTGGATTCACATGCTCTTTGAGCCTCTATATTGTGTCGTATTATCTGTGACAAAACGCTCCTTGTAACTTTACATGATAGAGCTATGACACTTGAAGTTTCCCATGTTGCAGCAGCAGTGATCTCCACGAGTTTACAGGACAGTCAACCTGATGGTGCCACAGTCAGATCTTTTTTTTTTTTTTTTTTTTAGCTCCAATTAAGCCCCATGATAATTCTCATAACAGTGTCTCATTTTTCCCAAGGCCTCCAGAAATCAACCTGCTGTCCAAAAACTTTAAAGTTAGACATTGGAGGTTTGTTCGTTGGAGTTTGTAAACAAAACATTAAAACTGGACCCCTCCTCTCGGGCTCAACTGTACGCGCCCCCTGCCCCAGACAGTAGTAATAGTAACAGCAACAGCAGCAGTTGTCAGGACTGGAAAGAAAAGGAAATACAGTCCGAGTGAAGCTCTCGAGCCGTGGGCCGATACCTGGCCGTCACCGGTAACAGGAGCCTCGAGGGCTACCCTGCGACGAGTAGGAGGGACGTTGTGATGAGCTGGGAAGCGAGTGCTAGCGGCCGATGCTAGCCGCTACCGCTAGCGGCGTCTGCAACGGTGTTAGCCGTGGCAGATAGCATCCCCGCTAGCACTCGCTAGCATCCGGGACAGCTAGCTGGGCTAGCAGCTCTCTTACTCGTGCTGCACTGAACTTCACCTGCTCTGTCATTGGTTGAAGAGAAAACTCCGACTCCATCCAGAAACGTCCCCATGCACAACAAAACAAAGCGAAAAAACATAATACAGGCGGGGGTCGGGGGCTCTGCAGACACAGTCACCACCACACAGGACTAGAAGCCCATAGGTGATGATTAAGCCGGATTTCATTTAGTCATTTCATTTAGTCTAGCGTTTATTTTTGAGCAACAACCTCCAGACTCTACCTATAAGTTGTGGTTTTCAGTCATTGTAAATTCACTCTTTTGCCTTTGACTGACACTTAAAGATTGTTGTTAACAATGTTTGTATGATATTATGTTATAATTTCTCTATTTTGTGTTAAACAGGAACTGATAGTTATCCACATATGTATACATTATCATTAGTTGTCTGGATGCCGTTTCCTGTGTTCTCTAACAGGAAACTGTATTAGCACACAGCACAATACAAACTACACTTTTTAATATACTAACTCTATAGGAGTGGACCAACAAGGTGGAAGAAGGCTGACCTGTCTTAGTTGATGCTTTTACTTTCACTGGTGCAAACGTCTGATTTGCTATTAATCAAATTATGTAAATACAAATGTTGGGGAGTAAATCTGAAGCTTTTTTGTGGTTGCCCTGTTAAGTAATTCAGCCTTTCCTACTGGTAGGGCTAGGCTTAGGACTATAACAAGTTTGCTGACCTTTTAAATATCCCCTCAGATCCTCTGTTACTGGAGCTTCTACACAGTCCCTTGTCCTAAATCCAAAATATGGAAAATAAGAGAGAGATGGCACATGATACATGAAGCTACTTAGATTTATCAGACTGTCTGGGCATGATCCAATTACAGCTGCAAACACAGATTAAATAAATATCACAAAAGAGTAGCATGAAAACAAAATACTATACAGTACTTGAGTAAATGTAGTTACTTAGGGGAGAGCAAATCTTCCACTGGATCACTGAAAAGGCTGAGAAGAAAAAGAGGTGTCTTTTTGCTCTCGCTGAACCAATGTTTCATTATTCCAGATGTGCATAAATGTGCCATTTCAGGACAACTAAAAAGACTCAGAAAGAGAAAAAAAAAGAACAGACCTGCAGTTTTTACTCTATTGTATTCAGAGGCCATATAAGGACACAGAGAAACGTTTCCTATGCAGAAAATGGTCTCCTATTCTAATTTTCATTCCTCAGTTTGTAGTTTTTCTATTACACACTCCAGGTTTGAGAAGGGTCTGCAGGAAACTGATGGCCTCCTTTTCACAGTAAAGATTTGACATGTCACAGAAATGGAGGAGAAACAAGGAGGATTGTAATTGTATTTCAGCAGCTTCAGTTTCAGTTTCCTGGCAGAGACATCGTGACTTGTCACAGGAAGGCTCAGGTCAAACTAATTTCTCCAAGGATGGCTCAGTGCCATTACGTGTCCCAGTGATATTAGCACCCTGGAACTGTCTGATCCAAATCAGTTGTTATGAAGGTTTTTAATAACACTTGTGCTTTGCCTAATATGACGAGCCAAAATATTTGCTGTAGAAAAATTTCTATTGTGCAAGCTGGCTCGCTCTCACTGTCATAGCTGGCAAGGACACTGAAATAGAACAGAAGCATTGTACATTTTATTAGTATCACCTGTTCCTCTATGTGCTTTGTTATTGTTAATAAGATACAGGTGGCAAACACCAGCCATCCACTATATGACACTGTTTTATTCAATGCACTATTAGCTTCTCTAAAACTTGCTGTTATGGGAATCTCATTGCAGTGTCTGAATTTTGTTTTATTTTTCCAGATGATGTCTACCGAAGGAAACGATCAGAACGGGAGTATCAGCAGAAGATAGCAGATGGACTGATAGTTCTTAATGAGCCTGCAGCCAAGTGAAGGACGATCAGATCTGATGCAGACGTCACATGTGCCGCTGAAGGATTCTTGGACTCTCATGCCCCTAACTGCTTTAAACAGGCTGGAATTAACTAAATTATGATGCTGACTTACAATAACAACAACAACAACCACTGTATAAGAAGTCAAGTGAAAGGCTGATGGAGAAGTCTCTTCCAACATGCAGATTTTTTTTTTATTATTATTTATATGGTCATTGGTTTAAGAAACATTTAGCAATACAGCAGTGACAATACAAATAGTGCGAGATCAAGGCTGAAAAAAAATCACAGCAATGGTCTCATTTCTTCACAATAACCATGCCCAGGTCTCAGTATTTATTTGACAGCAAGTCTGTTTATCTGTTAATATGAAAACAATGCATAGCACCTGCCAAGACAGAACAGTCTCAGCCAAATTGTAACTTAAGGAAAAATACAAAACAAGCCTTTGTATCTATAGATGTAGATTTTGCACACGTGTCTCATACTGGCAGATAGCGCTGATAGGAAACAAAAACAGAAGCTCTTTCTCCCCTTGTTTAAATCTGTTATAATTATATGGGTTCTGTCTGGTTATAGAAACTATTATGTTGTCTGGAACTGTGTGGAAGATTTGAATGTATAAAATGAAACTTAAGAACTGTTTTTTGTAATTGGTATTTCTGCTACCTGTATATCTGCATCCTTCGGTTTGCACAGAACCCCCTAACCCCCAGGTTTACCTCTAACAAAAGCATGCTTTGGTAATATCAGTTGTACCATCCGACAGGGAGAGTCTGCAGACAGATGAAGCTGTTGGGGTGCTGCGACAGCTGGATGGGGTTCCCATCCAGTCTCACCTGGTCCATGTTTTCCCGGATGTAGTAACTGGTGTTACCTTTGCAGAACGTCTCGTCTGTTATAGTTGAGATCTTGTTGTTCTGCAGGAGACAAATCCAAACACACAAAATTACCCCATCATGTAACTAGCAGGTGGCTCAGCTGAAGGAGGGAGGTCTAATTCCTCTACAGGACAATCTCTGATTAATTGATGATATGATTTCAGATGAACTTACATGCAGGTGCACAACATGAAGAGACTCTGGAAGATGGGGCACTGCTGTCAGTTCATTGTTTCCGAGGTAAAGATATGCCAGTTTCGTGAGTTTCTGCAACAACAGAAGGCCGCTGTCAGAGATCAGCTGTCATCTCCTTCACATCCAAAATATACCACCAGATTCTAACCCACCTTAAAAGCAGTTGCCTTTACACCCTGGGTTCTTAGCTTGTTGAAATTTGCGTTGAATGAAACTAGTTTGGTGGGAAGTGGAGGAAGTCTAGTTAGTTTATTTTCTGCAAGATTGAGCTCTTCAAGATTGGGAAGTTTTGAAAGAGCTCCGTCTTCTATCTCTGAGATGAGATTCCCAGTTAGGTCAATTCTTCTCAATGTAGCTTTGGGGGAAAACAAAAGAAAACAAATATAAAGATGACTGATGACATTCACATGAGGTTGCACTGGTTGAGTATTTTAATCACTTCTATTTACCCATGTCAGCAAAGTCGTTGTTGCGTATTTTTGTGATTTTGTTGAAACGTGCGTAGAGATACGCCGTTTCCCTTGGCAGTGTTGGGACGGTTGACATTTCTGGATTCACTTCCTCACAGTAAACAGATCCACTGAGGCAAACACACAGTAGACATGTTGGCAAATCTGAAAAGATCACAGTTTTATTCATTTAGTTTTGATTTATTTATTTCTCCGTTGACTGCTCTTGTGTTTGTCTTTTGAATCAGTCAAGTAATTAGTCAATGCGAGTGAGCAGCTTAAAATGCACTACACACAGTTTAGATGAGGACACTTGATCGGCCCCATTATTACATAATATGGGCTTTAGCTACATTCACAAAAATGTGGAAGAATGCCTCGGCAAGTGTTGCATAATCAGCTTTGAAACAGTTGTTGAAAACTGTTTATCTCTTTAAACAAACCTTACCCTCAGCTTTTTGAGGTGCTGGGTCAGAGCTGGTGTCTTGAGGGAAGCCATAGTCAGAAAAGGTTACAATGTCTCTCTGCAAAAAGAAGAAATCTTCATAATAGCTGCAGTTTTCCTCCCAACTCAGACTATTGTGCTTTTCTCCCCTCCATTAATTTACATTGCTTAACCCATGGAAGACGTTTTTACCTTAGGTTTTCTTGCCTCCACAAACTCATCTTTCGCTGCTGAAGACAGTATCCACGGGAGCACAACAGATGTGAAAATTAAAGTCCTTAATTGCATCATGGTGTCTTGGTGAGAGGAGAGTGTTGTCTGCTAGGCAGGGATCTGAGGTACATGTGAGCAAGAAAAATTTTCCATACAGTTTTTATTAAGCTGCCAGAATAGTGCTGAGTAAGACAGGGAAACAAACTTTAACTCAATAGGTGCTGTGTTTGTCTCCCTCAGTGGTCATGATTAGTCTCTACGACTAAAACACTTGTTTTTTTTGTTTGTTTGTTTGTGCAGCAAACAGACAGAAATAGTATTTGTCATTAGTGAGTGGAAAGTTTGGTCTAAAATTGAAAAGTGAACCTAATGAGCGCTGCTGCTAAATTTTACTTTCAGTGACAAAGGAATGTTGTTACTGGAAAAACAGTGTCCTAGGTTCCAGTAAGTGACGGTGGAAGATGTTTTTAAAATGAAATGCCAAAGTCAGCAGTGAACTGGAGAAACAAAACTATTTTGAAAATGTTTTTCAAGCTCATATTTCAATTTACATAACTGAAAACAGTTAATAAACTCTGTCTCTTTAGGAGGGGGCTGTCCCCTGATGAAGGAGCAGACTTTTTTTTTTTTTTTTTATAAGCCTGTGTCATATTTTTCTTTTGTTTGATTTTGAATTATTCTGCCATTTGTAAGTTCTGAGCTTTTTTTCAGTATTATATGCAGCTATATTTCTTTTTCCAAATTATGACTTCCCTTTAAGCGGCTGAACAGCTAGACCAACAGAAACTCCACTTTTACATCAGATTTTTTGGTTATTTGGCCCCATGTACCTTTTTGCCGGCAAACATGGATCAACAGCATTATATGTGGAGAGTCCAGTCTTCTCACCTGGAAAAGGTCCTGGCTTTACAACAGAATATTGCAGATGTTTCTGTATTCAGAGGTTGGCTGATTATAAACACCCAAACTGGAATTTTATAAAAAAAAAAATTCATAGAGTGCTAAAATGTCAGTGAATTGCAAACAATCCTACACTGACTGCATATGAAAATGTGAGTTTAAACGATCGAAAATGTTTTTCAAACAGCACAAGGTATTTTGTAGATGCAGTTCTCTTCTCTCTCTGGAATATAAGATAGGAAGGTTGCTCTGTCTTCTGACATTTCATAAAGTAAATGATGAATCTTTTCTTAGAAGAACTAAACAACAAATTACGCAACAATGAAAATAACTGGTTATATGCAGGCCAAGAGAAACTAATCTTCAGCTGGAGTATCAGCCCATTCTTTAACAGCTCATTGTGCAAAACAGTGAAGCTCACCTTTACCTTTAGCCTTGTGGTGTAGAATTAAAAGCAAAGCCATCTTTCCTACTGCCCCTAATTGTTCATATAGATATTTTACATGGTTAAATTGTGCAGACAGGCTACGTGTTAAAGCATAAATGTTAGAATTTGTTTGTCAACAACTTGTATACTCATTATTTTAATGGTAGTTGATGAAGGAGAGCAAAATCTAATAGTGGTACCTGGAGGGAAGTATAATCCAAAGTATATCTGAAGCTATTATGATAGACAAGATTAGGTGATATGATAGAGGTGAGTTAACTTTCAAATTCGGTCTGTTTAGTACAGAAGTTCTCCTTTTTGTTTTCTCCAGACAGTGTTTTTATGCTGATCTGCAGAGAGGGGACATCAATGGAAATAAAAACAAAAAAAGGGAGAAATTATTAACAAGAAGGTTTAACTTATAAGATGCTTTTATCTGGATACCTCAGCCTTAAAAGGACACGTGATTTTTTTTTTTTTTTTGAGACACTTTAAGAAATGCCAGCCTTTAATATGCTGACTTTTATCAGTTTCAAGCATGAACTTTTAAAGACAAAACGACAATATGAAGTGAAACGATGAAATTCCGACAGCAGCAAAGATATTAAAATGAGAAAGGGGGACACAGCTGAATAAAAAGGGAAATAAAGTCCCCAAAGTGAACTGAGCCTGTTGTGAAAGTGGTAGTCCGGCCCTTTCACCACTGCTTGTGTATTTAGAAACAGCACATAATTGCCGCGTTTTTTAAACATATTATGCTTGTATTAATTATGTTATTTAGCATTACGTAAGGCAGATGTGTGGTGAGAAAAGAGGAAACAGAACTGCCAGTGCAGCGGAAGTGGTACTGCCCTGAACGATACGCTGAGCGAGACCGAGGACGGAGGCTGAATCGTCCAGAGAAAGAAAAAAAGCAGGATAAAAAGTCGCCAATATTGTAAGTATAATAACATCGCACGTATGAATAGCACTTTATAGTGCTAGATTTTCATTCGTAGCCCAATGTTAGAATGGTCGTTTCATCGTGTCCGGTTGGATCCCGTTGAGAAGCCGTCATGCTAACGGAGCAGCTAGCTGGGTTTGTAAAAGGCTAGTCGGTTAGCTCGCTGGCTAACATTAGCGTTAGCCGCTAGCCAGCGAGCTAATCGACGGTCGGATTCCGTGACACTTTGTTCTGACAGGCTCGGTAGCTAGGGCGGGCCGCGACACAGCTGCTGAAAATGAATTAAACGCGACAGTAATGCACTGAAGTAGCAGATTTTCCTCTCGGCTGATCATTAAAAATGCCAAATGTTGATTGCCAACACCCCGATCGTGGTTTTTAAATGAAAAGTCTATCTTTGCTTTTGCTGGCCTAGCTAACGAGCGTTACCGTAGGATAGCAAGTAACGCTACGTTAGACGACGGTGGTTAGCTAGCTGTTAGCCACTCCACATTGGTTTGCGTTATCATGAATACGACAGATTAGCTCCAGTAACGCAATCTAATCCAGTTAAGTGGACAACGTATACTGGGAACAGAACAAGTGTTGAGGTGCATCGTCCATTTAACAAGTTAACGTCAGTGATCGAGATATCACCCCACTAGCATTGCTAGCAACATCAAGGGAGGGCATTAAAACCCGACCCGGGAAGGCTTCGTCTGTTGCAGCAAATGTTGGTTTAAACAACGTTTAGCAAGCCAGTATTTAATTTGATTACACATCAGTTGCCGTTATTGGTAGATGGATTGGAATGAGTGTTATTTGGGCCAGTTTAGGCCAAGAAATATAAGAACAAGGCAAGATTGGAGAAACCTAGCTAGCAGCTAACCTTAGCAAGTGATGTGTATGGTTGACCCACTTGCCAAGGGGCCCAGTTCGCAATGCTTATCCTCGTTTTCCATAGTATCTGTCGGTTTCCTTGATTTAAAATCTGGTCTGCCAAAGCAAAATAAAATCAGTTTCTAAAAGTTCAGAGCACCCTAATGTTTAACTATACAATGTTAGGGTTATTGTCAAACAATAATCTTCCTTGTCTTTTGATTTCCTGTGTACAACTACCTCTAAACCTGTGCTTTCCCTTTCCCAGTGTAGAAAATGGATAAGAACGACCTGGTACAGAAGGCCAAGCTTGCTGAGCAGGCTGAGCGCTATGATGACATGGCTGCAGCCATGAAGTCAGTGACGGAGCAAGGTGCCGAGCTGTCAAACGAAGAACGCAACCTTCTTTCTGTTGCCTACAAAAATGTGGTAGGAGCACGCCGCTCATCTTGGCGCGTCATCTCCAGCATCGAGCAGAAGACTGAGGGCAATGACAAAAAACAGCAGATGGCACGTGAATACCGGGAGAAGATTGAATCTGAGCTGCAGGAAATCTGCCATGATGTGCTCGTAAGAGTTTCCAGAGTTTTACAGGCTTAAAACAATAATTCATACACAAACGCAATGACAGTTCTTATGTCTGACTGACACTAAACTGAAAAATCTGTCTGTTTTCAGGGCCTACTGGACAACTTTCTCATTGCCAATGCATCTGCTGCTGAAAGCAAGGTGTTCTACCTGAAAATGAAAGGCGACTATTATAGATACCTGTCTGAGGTTGCATCTGGGGATACTAAGAAGGGTAAGAAATGACAACTGCAAATAATGGTGTAGTGCTAGTTTTCTTGCTTCGATGATCTCACAGAGAATTAACGCAACTGTGCAGTTACAGTCAGCTCTGTGAGCCATTTTCTGTCCCTGCCCACACCAGCTATCAGACTATTGAGATGATAAGCTTCCTGTTCAACACCAAACAGGAGATAGTTAAAGTTTAGCACCCGAGGAGACAGATATTTTCCTCAGCACTCAGTGGAGACTAAATTGGAGCTAAAAGGAGAGTGAATGTTGGACTTTAATTTGCCAGATGGACACACATGACTCTATATCTAAGTTACAGACAACTGTTTGCCATTCCAATTACAAGACAATATCATATCTTGTTCTCTGCCCCCAAGTGGCCAAAAAAATCAATACAGTGATTCTCTCTCTGTCTCTCTCTCTCTCTTTTTTTTTTAAATAAAATCTTTTTCTTCTGCCCATAGATACAGTGGAGAATTCCCAGCAGGCGTACCAGCAAGCTTTTGAGATTAGCAAGGGGGAGATGCAGCCAACACACCCTATTAGGCTTGGCCTGGCCCTCAACTTCTCAGTCTTCTACTATGAAATCCTCAACAACCCGGACAGGGCCTGCAGCCTGGCTAAGACGGTATGAAGTGATGCCTAAAGGCATAGTTTTAAACATTTAATGCGTTAATGTATTTATAAAGATTTGAAGATGGTATTGGATGGAGCATTAGTTCTAATAAATTCACAGTTTCATACGACTTTAAATGACAAGTTTAATGTTTGAATTTCAGGCATTTGATGAAGCCATTGCTGAACTTGACACTTTGAACGAGGATTCTTACAAAGACAGCACCCTGATCATGCAACTACTAAGGGACAACCTGACTGTGAGTTTTAACCTCCACACTGTTTTATCCCTGATTGGTCCTGATGTTTTTTATCATTCACAGCAAATCATAACTTTGTTCTTTGTCTGTTCCCAGCTGTGGACATCAGAAAACCAGGCAGATGAGGGAGAGACCGGAGACGGGGAAAACTAATGGAATTGCACTGTTAATCCACCTACACTCTTATCTTAAACACAGACAGCTTATATACATCCCCCTCCACTCCATCAGCCCCTCCCACTTCTGTATGACAAGCAGCCTGAATTGCTCCTGACCAACTAGTTTACCCCTCTCAGTTCACTGTGAGGTGACAGGGTAATTTTCAGTTGTTAGCAGATTCAGTCACTTTGTGGAAACATGTTGTATTGATTAGTGAGTCCATGTTGCTGTTGTTTTTTTTGTCAGCTTTGTGTGTCTGTATGTAGTGAATGAGCGAGCGTGAGTGGATATGAAAGATTGTGCGTATGGTCTGGGGGGGAGGGGGGTGTTGTGAATTCTAATCGTCCTTCCAAATTCCTTTGTCCCAGCTAGTTTGTTGTGCATTTCTCATCCCTTTTTTTTGTTACTTTTCTTATTTGTGATTCCTCATGATATTTACAGGTTTTATTGTATGGTAATTAAACTGGCAGTTGATTTCCACCAAACACTGTGATGGTAGGCGTTCCATTTGCTTCACAACCCCAAAACAGTTTTGTGTTTGGATTTCCAGACACACGTACAATCCTGTATTCAACTAACTGCAATTCTGCTGTGGGCTCATACAGAAAGGAGGTAGGCTGTATTGTGACACTGACATCTTGGTGTAATGCTCCTTGATCATGTTCACAAATTCACAGTTAAAAGTTTTAAGGGACCCCTTAAATTGTCATGTTAGATTTGTTCAGACATAAGACATTCCACATTATTAGGCTTTTGGAAAGGCAGTGCTCCTCTTTTCTTTTGTTTTTGTTTTTTTTTTTTTGAACTAAGTATGGATTGTAGTTTTACTCACTGTTCAGGTGCTGCTTGATCTCAGTACAATGAAAATTGTATGTGCGTAAATGTGGTTCCATGTATTTTGCAAGATTGACTATCATCTGTATGTAAAACCTAAAGTAACCTTTTATTGATGTTAATTGAAAATGTCTTACCACACTGTATCAACCCTGCTTGCAAAATATTCCTTTTAAAGCGGTTGTTTTCTCCAACAAAAAAATGTGCCTGGCTTTCTCTTGCAGCCTCTATTTTTGTTAAGGTGGCAGCATCTGCTTGTTTTTAGAAATCTCAAAGTAAACGAGTTAGGTGAGGCGAACTTACGACTGGTAAATGTCGACCTCATTTTTTTTTTGCCTAGGTGCATCACTCTGCTGTTAAAGATAGCCAGTGTGAATGATCGTCTCAAAAAATCAGGTCTATGTTGAAGGTGCAATTTGGAAAGAAGCTCAGTGTCACAATACCATGTATCACCACTACATCCCACATATTGTAGTTGAAGACACCATTCCACATATAGCTGACAGTCTGTTTACTCTGACAATGCTCCAATGAATTGAAATAATTTCTGTTGAAAAAAAATCATGTCAGTTTATTATTATGCTTGATGAAAATGCAGTTAGTGAATGTGGAACGAAGCCTGTCTGTATATCAGGTATCTACTTGCTTTGTTTTTACTGACAAGTCTTATGGCTAAAATTTGCTTCTGTAACAGTCTATTACCCAGTGCACACACGTGGTTGTGAAAATTTAGATTAGCTCTAAAAAGCAATGACGAAATGGAGATAAACAATGGTTGGTGTAATTCTAGCTTTGTGTTTATGTATCTTTAAAACCATTCTAGTTTCACTATACATGTAAGAAATAGGAAAGTGTCAAAGACCATTCAGTGAAATAAAGTTTCGTTTAAGATAACAGGCAAAATACGTCTTCATTTTTGTTCACGCGGAATATATTAGTGTTGGCACGATATTTTAAATTCATAAATACTGAATAAGATCACTGTCATCAACCAGAGAGCGAAATAAATTAGAGGTTAGTCCCTGTCATGCAAGAACTAGTTCTCGTCGCGGAGCGTCAGGCAAATTAATGTGTCCTCTCATGGCCTAATTGAGATCTCGATGAGGCGGAGGGGTGCAGGTGTTCCACGGTCCTGATTGCACGAAATCAACCGCCCGTTTGGAGAGTGAACTTGTGGCATCAAGAGTCAAACATCAAAAGTCGACGCCTGGTTTGGCAGAAAGGCTGTAAGTAACGTTTATTTAGTCATTTAGACTCTAATCTGTTTTTCTAGCTGAAGTTTAGTTGTTTAACCCGTAGTTTATATCTACTACTTTTGATATTTCAGTGCTCAAAGAAAGGATAAGCCAACTTTAGCTAGCTCTCCTCGGTGTTTTCATCCACACCACAAATAATATTTTTTGAATATCAAGCTAACTCGTGTTAACATGATCTTTAGCAGAGGCATGATAAAACTTACTAGACGCTGAAACAGATATTAGCTTATATAGATTCATGTATCTTCTCATGTGAGCATTTAAATCAGCAGTGTGTCTGGATGAGAGGAGAAAACGTGTGAATCTAATCAAATTGATCAAAGTTAACGTTTAGTGTTTAGAAACTCACTGAGGTCTACTTGTGTGTATGTGTTTTTCATCATATTAAGATCCTACACAAACCCAGCTGCCAGTTTATTGGGTACACCGAGATAAACCTGATGTAGTCCAATCATGCAACAAACTTTCAGCAAATCCTCCCTCCATTAAGGTTGTAGTTAAAAGAGTTTGATTAGTTCACTCCACAGAAGTGCTGATCCAGCTGATCACTCTGGATGGTGTAGTTTGTGGTGCCTGTGAACTGTGTTGCATTATACAGAGATGTTTTTATTATGTAACCCTTCCCCTTTCACCTATGAACTGATCTTGGAGGATGTTGCCTGTGATGTAAATGCGTTGATAAATTATGATGTGAGAAAAAAATCTGACCAGACTCTGGTGGAAAACATTTTAAGAAAAACACCACAAATCCTCATGTTTCAGCTTCTCCACTGTGTTTCTTATTTCTGAAACTAGCTGTGATCCAAGATGAACAGCAGTGCACCAGCATATCCCCTCGCATCCTTGTACGTAGGGGACCTGCACCCTGATGTTACAGAGGCCATGCTCTATCAGAAATTTTCTCCTGCTGGACCTATCATGTCAATCCGTGTGTGTCGGGACATCATCACCCGCAGATCTCTGGGATATGCCTACATAAACTTCCAGCAACCAGCTGATGGTAAAGTACCAACTTTGGGCCGAATCCACTCAAACTTCTGAGATTACACGAGTAGTTTAGGGCAGATATGTAATTTCATTTGCTTTGGAGAAGCTGTACTTTGTGACAAACGTCATAGCATAGTACAGTAAAAAGATTTTATTTTTTCTAATTAAGCAGGGCTTTTGTAGTTAAAATATCTGTCAAACATTGTTTCAGCGGAGTGTGCCCTGGATACAATGAACTACGATGTTATCAAAGGACGGCCAATCCGTATAATGTGGTCTCAACGTGACCCAGGACTCAGGAAGTCTGGTGTGGGTAACATCTTTATCAAGAACATGGATGACTCTATTGACAACAAAGCACTGTATGATACCTTCTCAGCCTTCGGCAATATTTTGTCCTGCAAGGTGAGCGGTCAGGTTTATCCTTTTGGTTGTTTTAGGATCACTGTAGCTGTAGTCTTCAGCAGCTGATTGTTTGCTCAGTGTGCATTAAATCATTGTAAAATGTATGTTACAAACTCCATGTTTTATTATAATTATCACAAAATCTTTGATTGTGAAACAATACAACAGTGATTGTATTATTTAACTAATCGAAAAGTGATAACAGCAGAATTGTTAGAATCCTATTTAAGACAAGATATTAAAATCTCAAAAGCAAGTGGCTTTTTTTCAGAATTGTAAATCCGCTATGTTTTATTTGTTTTATCTCTGTGTTGTTTTATCATTATTGTTTCTACATATCCTATAGGTGTTTTTATACAGTCCAACACTTACGTATGATGTTCACTAAAAATATTTTCTCTAAACTGTTTCATTTTACTTGTAAAGTACTTTGTAATACCATAAATAAACGTGCTTTCTAGATAAAGTTTATTATTTTCTAGGTTGTTTGTGATGAAAAAGGATCCAGAGGCTATGGCTTTGTTCACTTTGAGACTCAGGAGGCAGCAAACCGGGCCATTGAGACCATGAATGGGATGCTGCTGAATGACAGGAAAGTGTGAGTGAACAAAAAACACAGATTTAGACAGTTGTTTGTTTCAAAAACTGGCAAATATGATCTTAAAAAATGACCTGGAGGCAAAGGGAAGCGTAGAATCTAACTCTATATGTGAAGTATATAAACTGTTAATGAATGTTGATGACTCTGTCACAGACGCCTCAGACATTTTCTGTGTGTGTGTGTTTTGCTCAGTCAAAAGACAGATAGACATCAGTTGGAATCTGGCATTGACATCCCAAAGGCCAGTATCCTGGGGGAAAAAACTCAGTTGTTCCAGCGTAGGTCAGTGAATTGGTAGGATCGATGTAGGTGTGTTGTCCTGTCTGTGTATTTTGTCATTTTAGGACTTAATGGTCAGTTTTCGATTACATAAAGGAAGATCATCAAAGATGCTGTGTAATGTTTTATTTTCTCCACTTGTTATCATTAATGATGGACTTGCCCTGGAGCCACCAACACTTTTTCATATATTAAAGCTTTCTGATAACTGTTGTTCTTTGTTTGATCCCTTCATTATTGCTCTGTTGTTTGTGGGTTTGATTCTCCCTGCAGATTTGTTGGCCACTTTAAGTCTCGCAAGGAAAGAGAGGTGGAGTTTGGCACTAAGGCTATGAAGTTCACCAACGTCTACATCAAAAACTTTGGCGAAGACTACAGTGATGAAAAGCTGAAGGAAGTCTTCTCTGCCTTCGGTAAGGAATCACAATATGTGTTCCTGTTCAGTGTGCTATTGATAAATTACTGCAGTTGGTGGAAAGTGGAGGATTTACACTTGTATCACTGTGCTCATACTCTGATTTGTTCTCTCAGGGAGGACTCTGAGTGTGCGGGTGATGAAGGATGAGAGGGGGCATTCACGAGGGTTTGGCTTTGTGAACTTTGCTAACCACGAGGATGCTCAGAAGGTAAAGTTTGTCAAGTTTTTTTTTTTTTTTTCCTCCTTTCAGTTTGGATACCTGCCAACCATAGCAGCCTATTATATTGACATTTAGGCTAAACATGACTTCCTGTTTTACAGCTAAGCTAGCTTTATTTCATTCTATTGGCGAAGACCAATGTGCCAATAATGCCAATAAAAAAATCTAACTAGGGATCTTTTGAAAACTTATATGTTATGGCACCAAGTCGGTGCCTTAACTGCCTAAAGCCTGTAGTTGGCTTTCTACAGTACTATAGATGATGGAGGTGAGACTCATGAAGGCAGTATAATAACCCCACAGGCATTATGGTCTAACATCAAACTCGGGAGGTAAAAGCAAGATTCAGTAAAGAGTAACAACAGTTGGAGAGGCGGCAGCAAGCCTGAGTACAATAGGTCGGCCCCAACTAGTGGAAAAAAACAAACATGCCGAGACTGGTGAACAGAGATATTTTGTTTATGTGATGCTAGATAAGTCCACGCAATGAGAAGATGTGCAAGGCTGGATTAGATGTCTGTCTGTTTTCAGAGGACAAGGAGTGATTTTATTCAGTGTTTCACTTGATGCAGTTTTAAGTCTCCCTTGTCCTCATGTTTTCCTAGGCAGTTGATGAAATGAATGGGAAGGAGATCAATGGGAAAATCATCTATGTAGGCCGGGCTCAGAAGCGTCTGGAACGTCAGGGAGAGCTCAAACGCAAGTTTGACCAGATCAAACAGGACCGCATCCAACGCTACCAGGTACTGCTGCACTGTATGTTTATGGACATTTTCTTATCTTTTATATTCCACTACCTTACTGTCAGAGTTCGTGGTGCTACATTTACCTGTTTTTTATTAAAACAGAAAGTTCTCATTTGTTGCTACATGTTTATGTGGATCAGATCAACAAACAAAACAGGCTGGTTAGGACATGGTTATCATTTTTCACTTTCTGTTTCAGGGGGTGAATCTCTACGTGAAGAACTTGGATGACAGCATAGACGATGACAGACTGAGGAAGGAGTTTGCCCCGTATGGCACCATCACCAGTGCTAAGGTATTATAATAAGTGTGTATTTTTGAGGAGATGCATGTATCAATTAGAATGATTAGTAGGATTTTAGTAGAATTTACAAATGACCATGGAAATGACAAAACCAAAATAACCAGGTGAAACCACTGATTTAATTTGTTTCAGGACGCATGACACAGTTAAGATTTGTCATTTGTTTGTTCTGAAATGTTTGAGATATTTTTGAGTACAGCTTTGTTTCCTGTAGGTGATGACAGACGGCTCTCAAAGCAAGGGCTTTGGATTCGTCTGTTTCTCTTCACCTGAAGAAGCGACAAAAGCTGTAACGGAAATGAACGGCAGAATTATTGCAACCAAGCCGCTGTACGTGGCTCTGGCTCAGCGGAGGGAGGAGCGCAAAGCAATCCTCACCAACAAGTACATGCAGAGACTCGCTACTCTGAGGACCATGACGAGTCCAATCATTGACTCGTACCAGCAGGCCGGATACTACATGAGTGTCCCACAGGTACGGCTGTTTGAACAGTGACTCAGGAGAGGAGCGCGCTTTGAATGAGCTGTTGATGGTTCTGTTATTTCTATAACAGAACCATCTATTATATCACCTAAAACCCTAACTTATTGATCTATTGATTATCGATCCTACCCTAATGTTTCCTGGAAAGAATGAAGAATTGTGTTAGGTAATAAATTGTTTAAGAATTAAAGAAAAATAAATCAACAAACTGAAAATAACTTCAGAATTTAGCTCAGAAAAATCAGCCAGTCACCTAGTGATGGTTGGTTTTTCCCCTTGGCTGTAAATTTAGCTGAACTGGGCTTTGGATCTTGGCAGGTGTTAATGTGGGACACTGGTTGATCAACTGGTTGTTCATGTCACTTATCCCCCATCCCAGAGCAAATTTTCACCATCCCACTTTCTTTGGAGTTCGTTTAAATTTCTATCACGTTCTGTACAAACACATAAATATTCATAATGATTTAGAGGTTGACTTGCAGCTTGATGCCATGCATTTTAAGCAGATCTTCTCATCTTCTCTTGTAGCCTCCTGCCCGCTCGTTCTACAACCACAATGCTGTCAGCAACGTGAGGTCTGCGCCTCGCTGGACAGGACAACCACCGAGACCACAGGGTGAATGGACAGTTTGTTTTGCTTTCCTATATGTCTGCAGTCATTATATACTGTTTAAATGATGTCACCATATTTTTAGGCCCCTACTCATCCCAGATTTTTGGTAATTCGGTTCCCCGACGTGGATCGACAGCAATTGCCACAGTCAGACAGGCCTCTACCCAGGCTCCACATATTGTCAGCTCTTCACACAAGACAAGTGAGAATCTGAGTTAAATCATCATGATAAACACCATTACTCTAAAAAAAAAAAAAAAATCATTAATGTGGCTCCTAGTTTGTGACAGTTTGTGTAAGGACTTCTTTTTTTTTTAAGATAACATTGGGACCCAGACTGTCGGGGGACGGACAGACCTGCCTGCTGTGACCAGAGGCAGCCAGTACAAGTACTCACCTGCAGTCAGGAACCCTCAGCATATCATCACTGTGCCTGCACCCATGACCAGGCTACAGGTACTCAACACTATAATGTACTCTCCTCTGACTCTGCTACACAGCCAGGACTGACAATAATTTTAATTGAAAACGGCACATAAATAAAATCAATAATATAAATATATATATATAAATAAATATAAATAAATATATATATATATAGACATAGACATATGTGCATAGACACATACATATTCAAAGATATACACACATATACACCCAATAATAGTATTAAGAATAAAAATAAAAATAAAAATAGAAATACAAGTAATAGCAATTAAATAAGATAAAATGCAACAAAAGCAAAGAAACAAAGTGCTACTAATGTATAACTTAGTTCGATCTGTCAAAATGTTAAATGCCACCAACAATCTGCAAAGTACACAATAAAAAACCCAAACAGGGAACATCAGCCAAAGAAAACAGGACCATATTTAAATTATTGTATTAATGTTGTTGGTGTCCTTGATGTCTTTAGGTTGTTCCTGCCCCGGT
The DNA here is from genome assembly GCA_021432705.1 of Caranx ignobilis. Taxonomy (NCBI): domain Eukaryota; kingdom Metazoa; phylum Chordata; class Actinopteri; order Carangiformes; family Carangidae; genus Caranx; species Caranx ignobilis. Next base: position 69,350,243 of record MU269985.1, read on the forward strand.
GATGGAGACACCAGTGCACATTCAAGGCCCAGAGCCGCTCACTGCCTCCATGCTGGCTGCAGCTCCACACATGGATCAGAAAAGGCTTCTTGGTCTGGCATCTTTCCATTCTGCCCCTTTTTTTTTCTTCCAATGTGGATTGAAGCAGCTTCATTGAATAGATCATTGATCAGGCTGTTGACCTCTGTCTCTGCTGTGACACGCAGGAGAGCGACTGTACCCACTGATCCACGTCCATCATCCAAACCTGGCTGGAAAAATCACTGGGATGCTGCTGGAGATCGACAACTCAGAGCTGCTGCACATGCTGGAGTCGCCCGAGTCTCTACAGTCCAAGGTACATGATCATGTTTCTTTAGCCTGGTTAATGTCGCACAGAGATTAAGGGTTGTAGGCTTCTTCATACCTTTTCATCATTGGTAGGATTTCAAGGTTAGGCAGTTGTCACTGCCTAACCTTGAAATTTGTAGTTTGACTTAAAAAAAAAAAAACAATAAAAAACAAACAAATGATTTTAACTGGAGCATATTAAAAACATGTAGATGGTACTGTAGAGGTGATAATAATTATAGATGATCAGTTATTTATATAATTCTGATGATTGACAACTTGGGGGCCTGTTCTTTAAAAGTAGTAGTCCAGTATATTGTAACCTGCAGCATAATCATTTTATAGAACAGTTGTGTCTTGGTCTTGTTTTTCCACTTATAAGATGTTGAACGTAGCTTTAGAGAAGCAGGAGGGCTGTAGCAGTGTCTTTCTTTGTGTTCAGCTGTACAGTAATGTGAATAATGAAACTGGTGTTACAGTGTCATCACTTCTGTCTGTGTAGGTGGACGAGGCGATTGCTGTCCTGCAGGCCCATCAGGCCAAGGGATGCTCTCCAAAGAAGTGAAGAGCCCTTTCAGGTCAGCAGCAACACATCCTCCTATGTTAAGAGACTTTCCTGTACTTCATCAGTCATTGCAGCTGTTTACTACTCAGGGTTACTCAGCACTCAGGGTTTTAGAGTCACTGTCAATCCCAATTTAAAGTATATATGTTGTATGATTAGCGTTATTGTTTTGATTAATTAGGTGATGGTAGCTGTGCAGAGCTCTCCAGTCAGTGGTGGTTTCACAAATATCTGCCTCAAGTGCAACAGTTGTTTTTTTACTCTGTTTAGTCAGTTCAGTTTGACATGCACAGCTGTGCTTCAGAGTTTCATACTTTAAATGTTAATTGTTGGCATTTCTTCCCAGATGTGAACAACTTTCTACAGGAGGAAAAATGTTATAGTACAATTTATGAAAAAAAAGGAAAAAAAGTCGAAAAAAGAGAAAATGTTCTGTGGATTAAACTGAAAAAAGATTTGAGAAGTTAAAGATATTTTGTTGTTGCTATATCTTTTGTTAGAAGATAAAGTTTACAGTATATGCATTAAACCTGTCTTGTGTCATTTGTTTAACATAAAGCGTCACCTACTTGAGGTCTCAGGAAAGCTGCTGCTGTCGCTCTTTATTAGAGGCAGATTAACTAGGTGTAAATATGCTGAACCAACCAGTGAGTGTTTATCCTTCATGTCTTTTCTCCTAAACTGAAGTGTAAAGAGCTCAGTACAATCCCTGCAGCAACAACCACAGTTGAAGTTTTGACCAGTAACTTAAAGTCAGTGCTTGCACTGTGCATCACATTTATATCCAGAACTATCTGATGTTCAGTGAAATCTATTTGTCCATCTGTAATTGACTCCTTGACTCCTGGCTGCCACACAAACCCAACCACATTACTTCTATTTTTAAAAGTTGTTCAAAGGGGATGGTACTGGTACTTACTTAGAGAGACCAAACTCTTTGTAGAATACCTTCTGGCCACAAGATTTGTATTTACTATTTGTTTTCTATATTCGTTATTTGCATCAAAGTCTACTTGTTCAAAGATAGTGGTGGTGGTCAGACCAGGTCAGGCTGTCGTTAAATGTCGTCACTTAATCATGTCTCTCTACAGGTGTTTGTGCTGTTGGCAAAGACTAATGGGAGAAGCAGACCAGCAGCAGACCATGTAGTGACATTTTGTGCTGGTGTGTGGCTTTTGTAACCAGTTACCAAAAAGAAAGAAACACAGAAGATCTTTAATTAATCAAAGTAATTTATTTGAACCTGGGATTGACAAACTCCCAAAAGGAGACAAACATAAAATGACTTGTCAAATTTGCCAAAGTTTATTGGGAGCCTTCATACAAAAAATGAAATTATGGCTGTAAAAAGTTACAAAGGATTATTGTTGACATTGATATACTTTTGGCATTAAGGCCTATTCACCTAACATTTGTGTGATTCTTTGCAACTTTAAATCTAAAACTGGATTTAAACAAGCAGATAAGACAGTAATATTTAAAAGCATACAGACCAATAGATACCAGGAGATTACTCCTCAGTGGTAGTTTACAACACAAACCCACAAAAAAATCTGAAAGCAACTAAAAAAAAAGAAAAAAAAAAGCTAACTTTCAATGGTGAACTTGTGATGTTGAGGCAACTTTTATTACACACAGCCAACTTATCTCAATGTGTCTGTTTCAATGACATCTCCATGAATGCAAACAAATGTATTTACACTGCCTTTCATAAGCATGTCTCAGACTATCGACGAGCCGGCATTAGAAGTTGCTTTGCCGTTACTGAATCAGGGAAAAGGTTGTGGTAGGTGGGTAGAGGAACGTAGGCAGCTGTGATCATTTTGCCTGGAAGGGAAGGAAAATAAAGTTAAAAATAAATAAATACAGTAAGCTTTCAAAACTGTGTGATATCGTTACATACCTGCAAACCAGCGTCCATGAAGTGCATTTACAGTCGCCATCGCTGCTGGAATAGAGGGACACTTCACGTACACGTTACCCTGTTAACAAAAATAATTGAGATGATTAAAAGATTATCACATTTGACTATAAATGTTATAGCTCAGATTCATGTTTGACTCCAGCCAATATTATTATCCACTGCTAAATCTCACAAGATTAACATTACTGTCTTATTTTTAAATTAAGCAGAGAAATGTAAAATCTGAACTGAACCCTTGCTAGTTGACATGAACAAACAAACACTGCTTCAACTTACTTGAGCTGAGTTCTTGTCAACATAGATGTGAACAATCCCTCCGTGTTTGTTGCACTCCTCGATCACATCATCTTGGATCTCAATGGCCCAGCTAGGATCGTTTTCCCTGAAAAACATTCAGAGGAGTGAGTAAATAAACCTCAGACAAACAGGACAATTTCAAGACATCCTAAAAATTGTCAACACGACCATATTCACACTAAAAAAGCTTTCTTGGCTCAGCTTAAGCAAGAAGAACTTCATCAGTTTGTCTCTGACAAATAACATGGACATCTTACAGTCAGTAACATTTGGTTGTTATGAATTCAGTGAGAGGAGACAACAAAGTTTACTTTGCCCTCACTCACAAGGAAATGTTCACAGAGAACTGAGGAGGAACAACTAAGGGAGACTTGAGCTATTCTTTAAATGGGAATGCGAGCATGACAGTAAGCGAAGGACTCATATTTATGACAATAAACTTACGCTTGTGGGTTGAACAGGTTGGACAGCTGAAGGCAGTGTGTGGCCAGTGGTTGTGATGGGAGATTCAAGGCTTGGCTTGGAGCTGGAGTTGGAACAGCTGAAACAGGAGGAACGATTTGTCACTGAATTTTCGAGACACAAATACACAGACACGTTAAATGTTTAATATCATCTAGATTCTCACCTGCTGGAGCCCCGATGTTTCCAAATGGTATGGACCCGGTCATCTGTAGAGCCTGCTGAGCAGCAGGAGGGATCTTCAGACCAGTTCCTGTGGAGAGAGAAATGAGAAAACTGTTATAAAAATATAGACACCAAACCTCTGGGTGCTGTCTATCACTCTACTTCAAAGACTTTTTTTCTTCTTCCTCTTCCACAGGTTATTACGAACCTTCTGCTAGTCGAGCCATGAGCTGCAGACGCCCTGTGGTGCCCAGGTCGATGCCGGTTCTCTCTAGTTCATCGTTGTCCAGGAACGAACTGGCTGTTGAGGAATCCGAGCGCTCTGTGACGTGGCCCACCTTCATCGGACGCCCGGCCAACTCGAAGCCATTCAGCTGCTCCAAGGCCTTTTTTGCACATTCAGCATCTGCAAACTTGGAGAGAAAACCCAAAGAGATTAGTCACAGCAGCTGCAGGCATCGCTGCACTGTTAGCGAGATACAGAGGCATTAATTACCGATATGAAGCCGTATCCTTTAGACCGTCCAGTCTCGCTGTCCATCATAAGCTGGATCCCCTCAATCTTTGGAAACAAAAACACAAACAGATTATAAAAACAAATGTATCTGGACAACAGTGTAACAACTCCCATATATTTGAGATTACTGTTACTGACCTTTCCAAAAGGCTCAAAAATCCCTCGAAGCATCTCTTCAGTGATGTTGAAGTGTAGTGAGCCGACGTACAGCCGCATTGGACCTGAACTGCCCTTCTGTAGATTATTGGCAGCGGCTGCAGCTCTATTTTTCTCAGCCTGTGGATAATGTGATGAAATTTGTTAATTCATTATATACCAAACATTAGACACCATCATGAAGAAATATCTTGATTTGTTCCAAACTTAAGTAAGAGTTAAGAGCTCATCTGAAAAAGTGCTTAACTGGAGGGTGTTTGAGAACAAGATACTTGATTTTATGGTCTTTATTAAATTTCTTTTTATTCTTTCTTTTGATTACTTTTTGGTAATGTATAAACAATATAGACAAAAAAATAGAAAAGGATTAAGCAAATAAAAACAAACTTCAGAAAAATATCATGCTGGATTGCCATGTCTCTACAGTTTGATCCTGTATTATTATCAGTGTGACAGTCTTTATCCTGTTGTTGGTGTGTAAATGGTCCATTTCTCACACTTGATTAGACTTCTATTATGGTTTTAGTCGATATCTACAACCATGCTGACTGTAAGACTGGTCAGTATCTGCTGTGGCACAGAGCTGTCTATTAATACAACAAGTCACACTGGATGAAAATAATCCAGCTGCACTTTATTTAGATGATGTTAACACGAGTCAAAGACACCCACCTGAGAGGCCTGGACGATGATGGGAACTCCTAAAAGCCTCTGGCCAGTTAGCCCAATCGCCAGTGGTACAGAGGAGGCCTCCACAAACTCTATGTAAGCAATACCCTTCGACCTCCTCGAGTTCCTGTCCGAGATCATCCTCACATCTCTGACCTTCAGAGAGAACACGTGGCAGTTTTAGGAGATTATTTCTACAAACAGACTCATTGGATTAAATACGACAACATGAAAATCAACTAACTTTCCCAACAGCTGAGAAAAAATCTTCCAGGTCTCGAGCTCTGATTCTGGCAGCCAGCTGCATACAGAAAACTGTGCGGGCATCCCTCTCTTCTGGTGTGAGATTGTCGATTGGTTGCCTGAAAAGACAAAAACACTCAACTTTTAATGTTGCCAGAGAGAGTTTTTGTTTTACTCATTTTTTAAACAAGCAGTTTCATCAGCAAGTGACACATTTAGACATTATAGACGCCATAAAAATATGTTACTGAATGATCTGTTAAAACCTTGGGTACGGGCTGAGAGGAGTGTGAATAAAGTGAATATTTAACTCACCTGATGGGACTCTTTTCTTTTCTGAAGGGGCTCCGGCTTCTCGAACGTTTCCGGCTGAAATATAAAGCAGAATAATTATTATTGTGGCCAACGTGTGATGGCATGTCCAAAATTCACCCTGTTAACCATTATGTCCACAGCAACATTATCACAGCTTTGCAAGTACCATAATATTCAAGTAATTTTCTGCTCTGAATGGCAAATCCAACCTGAACATTCAGGATGTTACTTTTTTTCGCGTATTCAATATTTCTGTCAATAAAAACTGACAGAAGGACGACATACACCCTTTGACCACTTTATCAGGTGTATCTGTGCAGTCTGTAGAGACCAGGCTCTTCCTCGCTTTCTTGACTTGACTCTGTGACATCTGCTGATATTTAATGAAATCAATTCTTGCCTCTGTCTGTGCAGCGTTTCCTGTGTCAGTAGCTGCCTTATAACCCCAAAGCAGAGTATTTCCACAGCCATACTTAACAGCTGCCAAAAGACAGATGATATATTGCACATTCCACAAATACTGATTTTTTCCCCTGCACCTTCCATTACTCAAGTTAATGAAATAACAAGTGGCAGTGCATTAACTATTTTTTTGTCAACTTACTCCAGAGGTTGCATTACTTTTTAACTTCCAAAACTTAAGATGCAGTTTTCAGTACATACTCTGAGGTTGTTAGTTGTGGTGTTGTAATGCAGGACACTGTATTTCTCAGTATACTTAAGTCAAATTCAACATCACTGAACTTAGAGCCACATTAATAGACAGAGTTAAACTGATGTCTTCTTTGACAGTGCAATGTATAGCTGAATGGTGATATCCAAATGCATTAGGTTTTAGAGGTGAACCTAATAAAGCAGCTGGAGTGTACATCTCAACAAGTCGAACAGGTCACCTACACGGGGCTTTTGCGTGCTCTGTAGCGTCCAGATCGTTCCTTGCTGCGGGAGCGGCTGCGATGACGCTCTCTGCTGCGGCTTCTTTTTCTCTCTCGACTCCTGCTTCTCTTTTTACCCTTCTTTTTGTCTTTGCTTCTGCTTCTTCTCTTCTTAGAGCCTGGGCTCCGGCTCTTGCTTCGGCTCCTCCTTTTCCTAGAAACGAACATGTTACAGCACTGCTATATGGTGCAAGGTGTGCAAGGTGACCAGCTTTAAATCAAATGGATGAGTCCCAGTGATTGAGTGAAATTAAACCAATGCGAGAAATTAAAAACTTACTTCTTGCTCTGGTCGTCATGTCCATTTGCATGAGAGGACTTGATCTCATCCTAAGCAAGGTTGATAGAAGAACATCATGAGGACGTAGATGAAACATTTCAAGTCGTCAAGGTAAAGGGGATGGGGTGGGACAAGAGAAAATGCAGAATATATTCAATTAATAATAATACTTCAAAACTTCCTACTGTCATGTCTGGACAGTGTCCTTCCACCACCCCAATAGCTTCCCATCCCACTCCTGTTCTTATTAACAAGACTGCTCAATATTTAAAGCAAAGATAAAGATAAGGGAGGGTGTCCAACATATTAGCTGAGTTCAGGAAGCTTTGACAATTGTCAGGTCATCTGCACCATTCCCCCTCTAATAGATCGTACCAATGCCACTATTTGTGCCTAATCATGTGACCACGAATGGCCCACAGCCACTAAAAGAGATCCTGTGTGGTTGGTGTCAGTCCAGTGATCTTCACCCATTTTCGTTCTTGGACTGTAAGAGCTCGATGCCACCTCTGTCACACATCTTGCCCTGAAGCAAACAGGGATTCACACTTCTTAGTAATATTGACGCCCAAGAAAATAAATGAATAAAATAAAATAAAATAAAATTAGAAAATCCATTAATTCAGCCACGTGTTACACTACCATTATTTAGTTTGCATTATGAAGTAATACTCATAACCTTTTTACTTGAGAAGGAATTATGATCTACTGAAAAGTAACTTACTTTAAAATACAATGATACTAGATAGAAGTATCCATTTACAGTCATTGTAGTAATAAATCAATGTCTGTGGTGTTGTGTAGCATGCAAAAGAAATCAAGATGCTGATTCACATTACAGTTGGCTAAGGCAAAGAGGCAGTATTCATATTTACGAGCAAGAGAAAATTATTAACTGTTGAGCCATAAAATTGAGGAGCTGCTCATATGTTTGCACGATGAACTCTGAAACTGCAATCTTCTTGTAAAACTACAGCTTTTGAAAACCACAGTTATAGTTTGACACATAACCAAGTATTTCCCACATGATAGCACTTCCTTATGAGCAATTTGGTGAAAGTTGAATTAATTAAAGGCAACAGAGGGATGTGAACTTATTGAAGCAACACAGGACAGAACATGTATATTTTTCATGTCAGAACAAAGGTTTAGATCGGCCTGCATATCCAGAAACAGTAACAGCATGCAGACTGTAAATCTGAATACTGCCTCCTTTGCTTGACAGGTAAAGATGGGCTTATCAACCATTGGCATTCACCTTGATGCAACCGAATAGGGACTGGATGTTCTAGGTTGAATCTCTTTTAGTCCTAAGGTGAACCACAGTACATCAGTATATGCGCAATAACTACCTTCCTTTTTTTCACAGTTCACAGTGGAATCAAAGATGAATTCATGGGAGTAGAGGTGAGATATCATTAGGGAAGTCTATAAAGAGAGATAGATGTGGATTTATTTATAATTCTGTATTGCGTTTTAAATACTCAATCACACACCACACAACATTCAAGTAAACTTTGTCACAGTAGCAAATATAAAAAGGACTCAAGAGTAAATCATAACAGTGAAACAGGCCTGGTCTCTGTAGTCCTGAACCCACCTTTCTGTATGGAGCCTCCAGCATAGCCTCAACGTCAAAATCATCGGCCATGATGATCCTGTGAAAAGAAAGTAACAGTGAGTACCTTACAAGAAACATAATTAGTGTAACTGATTACATTAGAGCAAGAAACTACTTAATTTGTTTTGATACAGTTAAGTCACAAGTTTCTCTCCCTCTAAAGAGACAAATATTTTCTTTATCAAATAGTTATTTCAGTCATACTTTCCTATATAACGACTTCCTATTTGCGACATGCTAATCATGGGTTTCAGTAATAGCAATTCTTGAAGGAATCACTGAATAATTAACACTAATTAGATTATGTCAGAAAAATGCCCATGCCAGTTTACTTGGGTCAAATTTAACTTCCACAGATGTTAGATTTAAGGTGAAAGGCTAACGTACCCCAACCTGCATAAACATTAACTAAAGTTAGAGTACATCGCAGGAATAATAAATGTGGTTTAAAAACACCTTCATTCAGTTTTCTCCCAATATTACACACGTTACAATGATTTTGATAGATACAGTTGGAAATATATCGCCTGATCACCTAAAGTTTAGCTTCAAGGTTCAACAGAGTTCAAAGACCAACGCATGTTAACCGTTTGGAGCTAACGTAAGGGATAAACATGCGTTTCCCCGAACACGAAGCTACATGCTAACTAGCCACATCCGCGGTTCAACGTTAGCTTGTATCAACGACCCTATTACAAATCCGCCACCACATACAGCATGATTGATAAGACAAATATCAACAACCATGTGCGCTGTTGCATTAAGAATATAATCATTCGTGGATAAAATGTTTCCAGTGAAACAAAAGATGTTTACTTTGTTAAAACAGGCGCTAAGTTATCAGTGAAGGGCCAATATGGCGGCAGCAAGCTAACTGTATTAGCAAACATCGACGTTACCGTTTGAAATTGACGAAGTGTCGTGTCAAAGTCAAAATTTCGCAGACAAGATGCAACTGAAGAGGCTCGTTTCGACGTCCTCGTCTCGGTGGGTCACACACAGCTAAGAAGAAATCAAAAATTTCTTAGTTATATAACCTTTTTTTAGTAGCAGGTCGCGGCCTGGTATCAAAACGCTCGCTCCTTCCTTCCTTCTTCTTCGTCGTCTTCTTCTGGAAGTTTTATTTTTACAGCAGCGGTGGTGTTTGGTTTTATATTACTGCCCCCTGCTGGAGCTGAGAGGCACTTGACCCGCTCCACTCCAACACACAAACTATAGACTACTATGTTAATTTACTATTATATACTGGTGTAAATTCGTAAATTCACATTTACTCCCTTTATTATTATTATTTAATTGGAGCTAGCCTACTAAGACTTTATTTAGTAGGTAGGCTAAATATTTTACTTGTGCAACATCATGCTGCAGATAGAAAGAGCTTTTTGCTACACTATTAATAACAGCTAGTTATACTACTTGCGGGAGAGATTTTACTTCTTATTTTCAAATATTAATACAGTGTTTACAAATGTTTTTGGCTTGTGACCTTTTACAACATAGGCCTTTTCTCCTGTTAGATGGCTATCACATATTAGCAGTGCCACACAGCAGTAAATACATCGTTAGATTCACCAGATTTGTGGAAATATCATGTCAAAACTAGGAAGAAAAGAACACAATGGGAATATTAAACATGTTGTAACATGGACCCCTGGTTTGCCAGTGAAACACTCCTGAGAGCACAGATACACTGCCTCTGTTTGATGGCTCTGTGTCACCATCTAGTGACCCTTCAAAAGAAAAGTCTTCACAGTACATTCATATCATATTGATACAGCGATGTGGTTCAACTTAATTTTTCATTAGTTGCTTAATTCTTTTACAAGCTTTATTTTATAATTTTAACTTCATAAAGACATGTGTTTTTTAATGACTCCAGCATTTCTTGCATGATTTGTCTTAATTGTTCCTCATTTTCACTGTATGTGCTGTCATCTGTTTTGTATATCTTCATTTTATGCAACTTTTTGTTTGTAGTAATATGACCCAAGTTCGTTTGGTCTGTCAGCTGTATATGATAGTGCTTGTAATGGACATTTGAGGCCTGTTTGTGTACAGTATGAGTCTTTATGTTCTTGCACCGATTGTGTTTAATTTATTTTGAGAGGTTATTCACCTTGAGGGGCTTATTCTCAAATGTTAGTGTCTCTCCCTCTGTTTAGCCTGAATTATAGACATGATTTCTGGGGAAAATAACACAGCGTAAAAAGAGATTATTAACACATCACATGCTCGTGACTTGTTGACCAAGAAGCTATAACACCCAATTTCCTTTATTGTTTGGATGTAGGAAAATAAATAAACATTGCAAGATGGTGTTATTGCATTTCTCATCATTATTATCTATGATCACAAGTGGTTAATTGCAATGTAATGAACATCAAAATTACATTAACCGTCACTATAACACACTATTGACTGATGGACAAACACATTTCCTTCCTTCCTGAATCTTCCTCAGTCAGATTCACTGACAGCACTTGACAGATGCATCAGGCAGCAGAGTCCTCGGTTGTAGCTGTGGTGTCACTGAGTTTAAGTGGTGCATCATAGTCTGGAGGAACCTCGAAAAACAGTTCATCATCAAAACAGAAATCATCAGACGGTGGAGCCAGATATGGCAGCTTTAAGACGAAGCCTGTGAGAACGCCCCCCAGCGCAGACACTCCTATGGTGGAGAACACAGCTGCGACCTGGAAGAGGGCCTGTTCCTGGGCAGTCCTCCCCAGACCTGGCTGTATCCCTGGGATCAACATCTGCAGCTCTTGTAGTTTAGGGTCCCCTTCCACTGGGGCCCTGTGAGTAAATATTTCATAGAAACTAGGGCCATAAACCTGCTCGTCGGCCATCAGTATAGCACATATCCCTGCAGCACAGGATATGAGGCCTGTTAGACCGTGCAGGTTGTGTATTCCACACTGATCCTGGATTCTTAAGTGCCGTGCTAAGAAGGGGCTCAAATACTTGTAGCCCAGCATGCATGCAGTGCAGCCCATTATACCCAGAGCATATGCAGCTGCAGGCGATATCATCATGTTGACAGATGCTCCAACTGTCACACCTCCAGCCAGGGTGACGTTCTGAACATCGGCCATGGTGAGCTTGCCATTTTTGTTCAGCATTGCAGAGAGAGCGAAGGCTGTGAGAGTGGAGGAGCTGAGGCCGATGAAGGTGTGGAGGATGGCCCTGTGCTGGTCGTCTCCTTTCAGGGTCAATGCTGAGTTGAAGGAGGGCCAGAACACCCAGAGGAACAAAGTCCCCATCACAGACAGGATGTCAGACTGGTAGCTAGTGCTTTCTTTTGCATGGCCTTCATTTAGACACGGCCTGTACAGCACAAAGGTGACACCCAAACCAAAATAACAGGCAAAGAGGTGAATGAGAATAGACCCCCCTGCATCATTGATCCTTAGATACTTCAACACAGCCCATTCTGTGACTGCAAACACTGGCACCTCCAGCAGAGCCATGACCAGCAGCTGCAACGGACTGGTCTTCCCCAGCACTGCCCCGAAAGATATCAACACCACTGCACAGGCAAACTCCGCATTTATGAGGTTTATCACTCCAAGGTGTATCTTACCATCATGGCTGAACTGGAAGTATCCCTGCACCAAAATGGCCCATTGGATGGCAAAAGTAGCTGTGAGGAAGTTAAATACCATTCCTCCAAATCCATACAGCCGGAAAAACGCCAGCAGGCATCCAAAGCCCAGGAATATCATGACCTGTATGTCCGTGAAATATGGGTAGTCCTTGTACACTGCATTGTCCATGGGGTTGGTCTGGTTGGTCTGAAATCTGGCATCACCGTGTTCATCATATGTGACAAAGGCAGCATACAGGATGACAACAGCCACCTCAAAGACAAACAGAAACAAAGGCAACTTCATGCGAAGGCTGGTCGACTGCTTCTTCATCTTGACAGCTCTTTGGTGCAAATGCCAATTGTTTTTTTTTTTTTTTGCTGTCTGGAATATCTCTGTTCAGATAAGACAGATCATCGGTCAAGCCTGCTCTTTGTCGAACAAACACGAGCAATGCTCCCCCTCAGAGAGAAACACTGCTGCATGGACTTTGGCCACCGCAATAAGACGTGCAACAGTTCCAATACATCAGCGTTTTTTGTGATTATTTAACAGTACATTACAACAGACACATGGAATCTATCAATTCACACTGACTGGTCTCATAAATTATATGCACCTGATTTCAGAATGAAATTTCATGCTGATAAAGCTTGTGTCACGCTGTGATTGTGTCAACAGTGATATACTGAATGTCTAAAGAGTCAGTTTAGCATGTTTTGTCCACTTCCACTGAATCACTTTGGTGGAAAACTATTTTTGTTAAACAAGATATATTTGGAAATAGCCAGTGGTTCTGATTTGATATAATATAATCTCTTGTGAGAGGGGGGAAAAAAGACAGACAAAATACCTGTGTGAGACAAATTTTGTTTTGTGAATGCTTTTTGTTTATATTTTTCTAAAATCGTGGCAGATGTAACAGCTGATCTACACTCAACCGTGATATTGATTTTAGCAGGTTAAAAAAAAAAAAAGTTTTCTCTGGTCCATGGCACAGTGGAAAATGACCAAAACAGGCCTTATTCAGTATAGTGTTTCTTGTGTGAATGTTGATCTGCTGGATGGATTATGATTATTGATGTCTGTGCTTCTATTATTAGATTTCAGTGCAGCTGTTGACACCATAGATCACCTTATACACCAAATCTCTATGTTTTGCCTGCCACGGAAAGTCTTATTTGTGTGAAAGAACACTTTGTGTGACGTGAAATATGGAGCACCAGAGGGCTCTGTTCTTGGCTCCCCTCCTTGAACAGTTTAGCTATTGGGCAAATTTTATGCTATTATGGAATTGATTTCCACCACTATGTTGGAGATATTCAGCTGTATGTGCCTGATCGTGTTTTCAAAACATTAAAATGAGAGGCCTGCTTGTCTAAAAAGCACCAGTATAAAAAAAAGTAACAAACTGTTCTTTTCCCTTTTTTCTGTAATTAAGGAGAGCCTCGAAGAAATTAGCTGCAAACTTCAAATATCAGACGACCTGTAAACAGACACGAGGAAAAGATGACACAGATGCCTGAACCGTTACTGTTGTATTAAAGTGACTTTAATTTATTGCCTTCTGTGTCGACATATAAATTGGTTTCTTTAAACCCTTACTTGTACATAATAAGACATTGTAGAACATAAACAGAGTTTACCATTTTAAAAGACAATACAAACTGCCTATTTCATATCTATAAAAGCTGTATCAACACACATATACATATCATCTCTAAGCCTAAAATCACTGCTGTATTTACAAATGCCCCATCTTCACTTGATCTCCATATTCAGATACACACGGTGTCCTCATTTAAACAGGTGTGCCCATAATGTCAGGTTCACACACACACACAGGGGCATGTAATCTTTTACACACATGCACACTCTGGTTGAGGGAGTGTAAAAATTGTGACCCTGTACTTCTGCAGTGTGACTGAAATACAGTGGCATATATCAATGTGATATTTCTGTTTTCCCTTTTTCATAAATTTGAATTTTTTTTAATTTTTTATTCTAATTTCACTTTGTCATTACAGGGATTCCAGTTTAGGCTGCAACATGAAAAGTTTTAATGCCCTTGTATGAATTTAAAGTAAACATTGAAGTATTTAGATTTAGAAATGTACTGTAATGTTTTTTTGGTTGTAGCTGCTGTTTCAGAAATGTGAGAAAAACGCTGAGGGCCCACACAAAAAAAAAGACATATTGATGTGTGTATGATGAGGTCAGGACAGGTAAAGATGTTAAAAACACCACATGTAAATCCATAGGAGACTAGAACTGAAATAAATCATCTAATCCCATGGAAAACATACTGAAGGTGATTAGGTGAATTATTATCATTTAAAAAAAAATACTTTATTGCACTATTGGACCAACGAGAAGAGGAAAATAGAATCATATGACTGTATACATACATAATAAAACTTAAACTTCACACGTTCTGGTGCAAGGTAATGTACAGTGATCTGACTCCTACTCAGATGCTGAAGAGTGTCTATGACAGAACAGCACATGTGCAAAAAAAATACTAAACCACACACAAATAGAAACTAAACATCCATTGTATACACACACTCACACACATAAAAATAGATGTCTGACAGGTTGTCTACAAGATAACTTGACTGAATGCTTTAACCATGCTGAAACATTTTAAAGGTCACATATTGTCAAGGATTTCCATGTCTGTTTTGGTTATTAAACTGGTCTAGGTGCTGGATAAATATCATGAAAGTATCAAAACGCCCAATCCAAGAGTTACAAGTGCACATACCCCGTAGCCAGAAACTATGCATTAAAATGAGCTGTCTGGACTTTTGCAAGTCTGTGCTGCTGCTCAGTTTACAATGCAGGCTCTTTAATATACAGATTTCTCTAAAATTGTTCTGTGGCTGCACTTTTTGCATGTCTGTCAACATCAAACATGAGGTGATGAACATTTTACCTACAACCCAATTACCTAATTGTTTGACTTGTGGAAGGCATGCTCATCTGCTTTCTTGCCAAGAGTTAGGTGAGGATATTGATATCAGTCTAATGTCGGCAGGGTCATTATGAAGCTACTTCCTCTGGTGATGCTGACTAATATGGACCATGCTAAGCTATACTAAGATAAGATATAAGCTTAGCTGACGTCTCAAAGCAGCAGCTACATATTTTGCATGCAAACATGAGCGTGGTATTAGTCTCTTCATTGAACTCTCCATAAAAAAGTACATTTCCTACAATGTAAAAAAAAATTTAATACTGTGCAACCACCATTCATAAAATACAGCATTTTCAAATTAGTAAAATAAATGCTCTTTGTACACATTTTCCTCTGATCCATATGCAAAAAAAAAGAGAAAGTCTTATCTGCAATAAAATAAAGCTGATGTGTAAACCACAATATATTTTACTGCCTGTGGCACGTATAAACATCTTGGTTCATTTGTATATGTTTTTACAAACATAATATAGATAAAATTCTAAAGTCTATTTACTGTTTCTTGAATATTTTACATGTCTGGTCTGAAATATGTTTAAATTTCACATAAAATGGTAAAGTTACTTTTTTATTTTTAATTATTGGCACATTTGTTCGCAAGTATTCAATAAGATTTATTAATTTAGGAGTTGTAAAAAAGTTTTTTTTCTTGAACCCATGAAAAAAAAATGACATTCTGTTTGGAGATAAAATGTAAATTTTACATCCAGTAGTGCAACTGTACTGAAGGACATCTGGACTGAGGTGAACTGAAACATATGATGGGAAATCAAATCTCTCCATTTTGGTCTTTGTCTGCTTTAGGAATTTATGTACATATGGACATACAGCTCCTTCTTTTTAATTCTTATTCTTCTATGATTTAATATTTAATAATCAGATCCTTATCCAGACTTTTTAAAGTATGAATTCAAATCATTCATTATCTAATCAAATCATCTAGTAGTATGAAATTATTTCTTGTGTGCTTTCAACCATGATAGGACTGAACAAACAGAGCAGGACAAAGAAACACATGATTAGATGAATAAATACATAAATAACATCAATAATAAATAATAGAAAAGAAGAAAAATAATAAAGAAAAACATTTCTCCTTTACAATTAACCAGGAACAAAAGCAAAAGGACAGAAAGATTATTAAACAAATAAGAGTTGTGGAAAAAAATGTTGGTCTGACCTGTTTTCCTGTTTTTCATTGTGTTTTATAACCCTGTAATTGTTTGATTTTGTATCATCGGCTGTTACTCAGCTTTACTTTCTTCTGTTACGACAGTTTTATCAAAGGGAACGGGGACTGAGGGCTTTTAAATCTTATTACAACGAATACAGTGTTGTCTGTTCATTAGTGCTATGTATCCCAGTAAATAAAGGACCATTACTAACTTAAATTCTTTGTGGATAAATTCAATATTTTGAGTTTTTCGAGTTTTTCAATTCAACTGTCAAAACTAAACCACCTCATCTGTTCCTGTCAGATTACAAGCTCAGAACAGAAAATTTGGCTGTTGCATAATTCTCTGTGTGTCCTGGTGGTTACAAGGGAGCAGACACAGACACTGGTCTATTAGATATCACCTGTAAACACTGAAGTCTAAGCACAACATGTGATGGCAAGTGACTGGACAGAATTTCTGGGAAAAATTCAGAGGTGGGGGGGGGCAGAGAGTCCGTGTGGGTGCTGGTAAAAGCCCCTCAGGAGTAGATGGTGATGACCTCACGTCCACCTCCACGCACTAGGAGGACACGATTGAGACCATCAGTGAGAACCTCAAGGAACTCCATGTCTGACAATCACAGTGAAGGAATCCAGGTTTTCTACTTGGCATATAAATCTACAGTTCATGATCCTGGCGAAAACTGCTTTTGTTTGATGTGTCCTCACAGGCAGGTGAACTCATGTAACCTGACTCATCATATAATCCAAGTGTTATTATAACTGAGTGTAAGCTGGATGTTACCTTACATTAAAAAGTGTACAATACTGGATATTTTATTGTGTTGTGTTGTGCTGTGTTGTGTTTTTATGCCTTCTTGCTGCCAAAACCACTTCCTCTGACGGGACAATAAGGATATGACCTGAACTAACCTGAAGTACACAGAGAAATGAAATACAGCGTACAAGATGTAGGATACAGTTTTCGATGCCCACACGGTTCTTTGGTGGTCCAGGCATATTGAGCAGGACAAGTTTGGCCTCCTTGGACTTCTTCATGATAACCTCATTGAGCCGCAGCGCTGTATGCATGCGCCTCACATCTGTCTGGTTCCTGAAGGAGGAAACATTGAAGTCATTTGGAGTTTGATTTACATGTCGCATTAGCAGCTCGGCTCATTTATTTATTTTTTCTCGCTGCAAAGTTTTAATACTTACAGGTTCTCCCATTCCCTGCAGCAGCGTGTTTGGAGGAAAATAATGATAATAATGATAAAGTGAAAAACATCTAGGACATGTGCATACACAGGAAGCTGCATTTGTTAGAGGGCTAGGTTCAAAGTTTTGTTTGTCACGTGTGCAGGAACAACGGATATCTCTTCAAACTCTGGAACACAGGTCGAAACATGCAAATATTTACCCCTTACCCCTTGCCCTCGTGTATGAGCATGTCTGCTTCCTGTGCACATGCTGAGTGAGCTGACAGGTTACTTACGGCTTCATGTTGAAGTGGTCTCTGCCCAGCTCTGGGTGTGCTGCTAGAAAAGTCTTCCCCTTGTCTGCACCCTTATTGTCGGTCCAGGTAGCAGTGCCCCCTGCAGGCACAGCAGGGGATGTGGGGCTGGTGGGGCTGGTCGGTGTGGAGGCGTTCTTACTGTGGATCAGCTGTACCTGTTTCGGGTTGGAGACAGCCACAGACTAAGAGACGGACACCATGACATGACAGTGTGACAGGACGAAAGAGAGGAGAGAGACAGCTGTCAGCAAAGGTGAAACTCTGGAAGCCAGTGGCCAGTGGGAGATCACTGAGCAGCCACTGGGGAGACTAAAACATTGCTGTGAAGGCTGTTTTTCTGATGCTGCCACATGAAAGTAAAAAAAAAAAAAAATTTAAAACAGACCAGTTCTACCCACGCTAGAGACCAGAGAGACAACAGGTTGGGAGCAAACGAGGACAGAGGCACTAAAAATAAACAGATAATTATTCCGACAGGGGGTTGGGGTTGAATTACCTCTTCTTCAGGTTTCTCTGCAACGCTGGTTCCCTCTTCAGCGCTGTGCTGGGGGCGCAAAGTAGATGGGTTTTTACGTCGAATGGACCCACGGGATGAATCTGTGATGCTCTGGATCTGTAGTTACAAAAAATAATGAAGAAAAATATATGAGATCCAATTTGTAATTTCCCTGCAGACTTTACTTGGTCTTCCATCAGATCAGCAAAAACAAGTCCAGACACAAACATCTTATTAACAATCAATTTCCTGCTCCAGAACTGATATTTGCACAATAATGTGATAATGAATGCATCAAATTGACTGCCGTGTTCTTCACACACAGTGGTCTGGCTGTGTTTATCTCTTAAACCTCTTGGGCTTACCTCTCTCTCCATCTCATTCTTGGTCAGATGCATTTGTTTGAGGATCTGCGATCGTTGTTCCATTATCAGTGTTTTCTCATACGTGTAGGCTGAGATGTCACCGTCATGCTTTACAAACAGAAACAAAAAGATCTGTGTTATACAGGTGTCATGTACTGAAATATGTGTCAGGACAGCTTCTATATATAAAAGATTATAACAGAGGACAAACCTAGCTTTGAGACTGTTTTGTAACTGGACCCTTTGCTCCTGTTTTTTTTAGCTTCTCACCTGCTGTTGATTAGCTCCGCCAGTTGAGTCTTCCAATGTGCTCACTAGTGAGCCTTTAATCACCATCTGGGGGCTAACATGCGTGCAAGGAAGGCTTTTGATGCATATGCCGCCATGACCCCAAACATGCACCTTTCAGTTAAATTCTATGAGAGTGTGATATATATATTGCATCCACAAAACTGTAAAGTTAGGTTGGCCCTAAATTATTTACTTGAGGTTTCCATATGATCTTAACTGTGTAGGAGGAGTGAATTCCTTTTCCAGATAAAATATACTCTGGGAGGAGTAGAGACCTTGTGGCCCTGAGGTAAATGATGACTACTCCTGCAGCCCAGAAGTGCTTGTACTTTGATATGTATAGCCACTGATTAGTCATGAGAAGGTGTTGGGAACTGAAGGACTAGGTAGCATGATGTTTAACATGTATAAGTGGTCCCTTTGTTCTCCTCAACTGAGTGTACTCGCGGGGCTCCAGAGATCTTCTTCATTCAGACTTCCCATCACTGTTTTTTCTAACTAAATTCCCTAAACAAACAGTGCACTCAATGTGTCAGACAGACAAGTTTCTCACCATCTCCACCACTTCCACCTCAGCATCGATGCGCAGGTGATAGAGGAAGGTGATGACGTCTTTCTTCATCTGGATACTATTATCATCCATCTGAGCTACGGTGAAAATGCGCATCTTGCACTTTCTCCACACCTTCAGAACAAAACAGGAACAGATGATGAACAACATGTTTTCAGTGCTATATTTAACCCTAGGTTTCCTCAGACAAAATCATATGAAACTTTCTCAAACATTAAAAATATCACTTTGCTTCCACCTTATGTTGACGAAGCAGGAAGGGCAGAAGCATGAGCATGCCCCCGTCATGGACAATCCACCACACATCTATGTGGCCTTCAGTGAAGCGCTCTCCATTTGATGGGTAGCTGGAGATGTTCTTGGGAACTAACAAGGCCAGACTGGCCACAGTTGTCTCTCTGACCACCTCTGCAAAGTAAGGGAAGAAATGGATTTGTTATCACTATCACTCACTCACTTATTTTAATTGCTTCATTTAATTTGTCCAATTTAAGAAGGAATTCTCTGGCCATAGTGTTAAGTACATATTAAGAAACATAGTATCTGGAAACCAGCTAATGCTGAGTAATGAGGCCAACACTGGAAGTACTGTTTTTATGGTATAAAAAAATCTGATAATGATACATCAAGCAATATTTATTTTTTAAAATTAACACATATGATTACCATGAATAAAAAAGTATTTCTAAGGAAGAACTTTTTTTAGTTGAAATTGAGAATCTATATACTTCAAATTAAAATGCTTATGATGATATATGTATATATATATATATATATATATATATATATATATATCTTTGCTGAGACAAAACTGACAGATATACAGTGAATTGGCTCTAACTAAGACTAATTTGCATAACATTCATAAATCTGTGATATCCAGTCTGTGACCCAGCTTACCAATAAAGTTCCTAAACTGTTGGTGGTAGTCGGGTTGCTTCCAGTTACGGGGCCAGCTGACCATCACAGTGTTGTGCTTCAGACCTCCCAGTCCTCCAACCTGGATCAGGTGGGACGTTCCATCTCGCAGGTTGGAGGAGATGACAACCTGAGAGAAACCCTTCACCTTCTCTGTCTCCATCAATTTACGCAAAGACTGCAGCGACACAGAGAATGAACGACTGTGATTATATAACTGTATTTATACCAACATGTCAATGTGTTGAAATGAATTAAAACTGGATGGACCTGGTCTGCTCTCTGCGCCTCAGTATAGTTATCGAGGAAAGTTCCTTGAACTGTGGTACCAACAATGGTCAGACCTTTCCCTGCTTTCAGCTGATTGGTCAGAGACAGCAGACGAGGCTGCTCTACGTTCTGATCAGCATCCACATTGACCAGAACCAGGATCTGAGGCCTAACAAATAAAATAAAGTCAGATTGTTATTTATTATTGAATATGGATTTTGACAGGGAACCCCTTAAAAGATAAGATGAAAACCATTTAAAACAGCACCTGATAGCTCACTGCGAATGTCTGGCTGCTTGTTCAACAAGTTAAAGTGCAGGACAAAATGTGTTTATATTTTACCAGACAAACTGTGACTATTTAAAAGTTGAAGATGGAGGCGACTGACCTCCAGTTCTTGGTGTGTGGTGGTCCCTCCTCCAACCTCATGAGAGCAAAACGGGCAGCACTCAGCGAGATACCACGTATCCCATCACCCCACTCCTTCTCAGCTCTGTAACACAACACATGAAAGGGTCAGCACATGATTTATGGTATGTATGTACCTGAAATGTATAAATATTTTATATATGAACTAAAACAGTGACCTCTGGCAAATACTGCAATAATGCAAAAACTCAAGTTAGATACTGTAACTTGATCTTGCTTTCTTCTGGTCAGGTGCTCTCATGATGATTACTTACCCACAGAACTCAATGTATTTGTAGATGCAGGTGGCAATCCCCATGGCGACTATGGCGTAATACCAGGAACAGATGAACATGAGTGACAGGCACAAACTCATACCCAGAAAAGACAGAGCCCTGTGGGGGAAAGGACGTCACATGTAATTGGGAATACTGGCCAGCTTCTCACCACAAGTTGGAACATAGCAGCGGCCACATGTTGTTAATAAGAAGTTTTATATGCATTATGCAGTGAGCTGCTGCTGAGGTGAGGTGGGCATCTGCTGTTCCTAAGACTCACGCTACACATTTTGAATTGTTTGGTCAAATGCACGTAAGTAAGTACATTTAAAAAAATATCATCTTTGTCATGAGAAATGAAACTGATATGTGTTCAACCTCAGTGATACTGCTCAGAGTGTAATTTAATGGATTCAATAACTGTATAGACTTTGTGTCTTTTAACACTGGCACACAAACTCACCAGTGGTAGAACTTAAAGCGTGGCCTCCAGTTGGGCGTCCTCAGCAAAGTCTGCAGGGCACAGGCAAGATTGACAAACATGTAGCACATCAAGAAGAACCTGGAGAGACACAGAGAAACGGAGAAAAAGACATTAAGGGGGAAAGATTGACAGATGTGAGACATCGAGAATTCAGCATTAAATTCAGCAGTTCACACGCAGTGTTGTGCTTACATGGAGAGGATGGGTGCCACTGCATCCAGGGAGGCAATGATGATGCCAATCTCACAGATGCTGGCTGTGAGCAGGAGGGCCCAGGTGGGCTCCCCATTGGCTTTGCCATGCCCAAACACCTGCAGCAACATAAAAGAATCAAATCAAGACATCGATGATCAAGTCCTACATACAAATACACCCAGCCCCCTGGGGGAACAAGACAAATGTAACAACATTCACAAATGAATTGAACATATTATGTTCAATGTTAGAACTGAGTGTTGAAACTGAGTTAAGAGTAATAATTAACCCATCTCTTCATTTTCAGTCTATTAGGCACACTTTAGATAACTTCATCAAATCAAAACCGAACAAACACTTGATTTTTTGATCAGTGCTTTGTTGAATCCTGTCACAGAAAACGGATGCTTGTTGATCTTCATTACATGTTCAACACAAAAGTCAACTGGACTGGCTTTCCTCTTATCACAAATCACACAACACTTCTCTGAGCCTGCCAACATCAATAACAAGATAAAGAACACCAGGTCCCAGCTGAGCAAATACTAGATGCAACATATCATTTAGAGCAGGGCTGTCAAGCTCATTTTAGTTCAGTGGCCACAATTTAGTGTCAAGTGGGCCGCATCATAAAAATCAAAGTCTAATAACTGATAAATTATGAACAACCTGAAATTTCTTGAGAAAAATAAGCGCAATTTTAACAATATTATGTCTCTTCTGTCTTCTCTGTAATTTCCCCACTTGGCAAATTCATTCCATGTTTGACACCCCTGATTTAGAGCCTTTATTTTTTATATATTTATCTCCTTAAAGTTGAATTTACATTTTCAAACCTTTTTTCTTCTAACTTTAGTTTTAAATGAGTTGACATTACAACACAAATTATTCCTGCAAATACATGACAAGTAAGCTCTCCGTAAAATGGATTTAATAATCATGCTTGTGTACTCACTCTAAGAAATGGGATGATGCCGTCCCTTGAGATGGCCTGTAGGAGACGTGGAGCTCCTGTCAGACTCTGAAGCCCAGCTCCACAGGTGGAAAAGAAGGAGCCAAACACAATGACCCATGGAGACGGCCATGCCAGTGTACCAATCACCAGGTTACCACTGACCCCTTCGCCAAACCTGTAAAAACACGGGTGAACATAATACGACTCAAAGCTGTAATAACACACATCAGGTCTAATCACTAATCTCTATATCACATTGACAAAAAGTATCTGATCAAAGTTGTCCAAATTCGACTTTTAATTAGAGAGATAGTGTATTATTTTATCCTATATTTGTTTACATTTTGGAAATGTGGCCAAATTCACTATAAAGATTTACAAATTGCTGTAGATTGACTGACAGCTCTCACTCACCTAAGTTATAACAGCTGTGTGGCTGAGTCCATAATAATATGGAAATGTATCAGTTGGTTTTGAATTTTGCATTAACAATATGAATCTGCAAAGTAATTAGTAACTA
This sequence comes from Caranx ignobilis, assembly GCA_021432705.1. Classification (NCBI taxonomy): domain Eukaryota; kingdom Metazoa; phylum Chordata; class Actinopteri; order Carangiformes; family Carangidae; genus Caranx; species Caranx ignobilis. The sequence continues at coordinate 69,373,713 of MU269985.1, forward strand.
AAGCTGTCAAACAAAGTTGGGTATAAGGTACATACACTGTCTCAGACAGATCATAGAGGAGAAATTTATGAAACCACAAATACATTCACAGACTTACTTGTCCCTGAGGACTACTCCTTCTATACAGGCACCAAACAGCACCACGCAGGACATGTCTTAAACAGCTCTTAAGGAAGATGTTGTTCATATCAGCTGATGAAACAAACATGAAAAACCCAACCCAAATGTCAAAGCTACTAAATTAATTTCTATCGATCTTAGCTCAACGAAGGATACACACAGTAGATGTTGTGGTGATGGCTGCAATGGTGCCAATGGGGATCGACTTCTGCGCATCACGTAGGTCTCCGGATCGGTTAGAACCAGCCATGATTCCTGTGATAGGAGCAGGAAGAAGTAATGAGACGGTTATATGCTTTTTATGTCAGCCTGGGAGAAAGATATTTCTTCTTACTCTCCTCTCTAAGTTTGGATTGAGACAGCTTGATGCAACTGGAACCACAGAAACTGTTGTGTCTAGACAACACCTGTACACCCAGAGTCTACAGGTGAATGCTGGGGTAGAGATGGGCCTGCTAGCTGCTAATGGCTCCACAGTTGATTGGCTTGTTGCTAGCTGTGTCTGACAGCTGTTTGGTGCTGAGCAGATACTGTAGAGTGAATTTTTTTTAGAGCTTTAAAAACAGTTGTGATTTACCACCTCCATGTGAGGACCTCCTCTGTCCCCTTCAGACGTCTCTTCAGTGGGTCTCTCTGATACTAACCTGTGACAGATGGGAAGTATATGCCCACCAGCAGGGTGAAGAAGCTGGTGATATCAGCCAGAACATAGCGGTTGGAGCTGGCTGGGGGACTGTCTGGATCTGCGTCTGATGCAATTCCACGCTTCTCCAGCATCATCCCTTTTTCTAGGTAGTTACCAAACAGGTTCTCTGAAAGAGAGACGAGCATGTGACCCATGTGTCACATTGGGTGAAGTGGATATTATCATATACTTTTGATTGGGTATGTCTTACCTGCCAGGATGCCACTTGTTACTCCTGGGATGCCCTGTATCTCTGTGACGTTGTTGTTGGTGAAGTATTCGTCACAAGTGGCATTGAGGTATTCAGAGTCACAGAAGGACCTCCACAGTTTGGTTGTGACAGTTTCATTGTCTATTTGAATGACCTTTGAACATTCGTCATATGATTTAGAGAGAAGTGTTCGATTCCCCAGGAGGCAGACACTGCAGAAAAATCACCAAAGCATCACTGTCACATACTCTGACTTGACATCAGTGAAGGCTTTAACAGCAGCGATTTAACAACTGACTTACGGGAAGACAGGAGGTTCAATGGCAGTCTTGATGACTCCAGCATAAACAGCTAGAATGGAGAGGATGACGCAGGCCAGGAAGACCAGTGCCAGCTTGTTAACATATTTGACCCCCACAAACACCACCAGTGCCATGAGGCTCAGTACGATAGTGCCATACACCCTCATGTTGTTGAGCAGAGCTGCTTCTGCTTCTGGCCCCTCGAGGCCCTCGATCTTAAAGATGGCTGCCTGAGGAATAATATAAATCTAAAAGAAAAGAGGGGTGGAGGTGTTCAAGTGGATTAAAGTGACAGAGTGTAGAAACAAGACAGAGTAGATGGAGTATATTTCAGAAGAGGAGCTAAGGGTAAGTGATAATCAAAGAAAATTAAACTTGTAAGTTATACTCAGCACACTCTTTCTTGGGTGCTTCTTCAAAGTTTCTTATCTTAGAAAACTGTGAAAGATTTTGGCTAAAATACTCACACAACCAATCAATTGTCAAGATAGCCAAACAATGTTCTGATTAAACTAACAGAATGAACAACCATTTCAGCTGTATAGTAGTTATTGATGTCTGAGTTCCTGAAGAGAGGATTAAACAGTGCATTAGGATGTTAACTGAGAGGATCCCACAACAGAAATGTTGACATGTGTTTGCAGGATGCAGAACCAACACAAGTAATAAGGCATCTGCATTCTCTGTAGTCATACCGCAAACATAGTAACAGTCATTGTACTGTTTTCTGTCATAACACATCTGCACTGAACTGGGCCTGTAGACTGAGACAGCATGCAATAAAATAAACATGTGGGTTATTTGACTTACCAGCAGAATTTCAATGCAGCCAAGAATGTACATAGCACCAGCAAAGGTGGTTCCTAAGTAGAAGCAAATCCCAACAGCTCCACCAAACTCAGGCCCCAGCGATCGAGAGATCATGTAGTATGAACCACCGGCTGTGAGACACAATCACATTAAAGGGATAGTTCAGTTTTTTTGACATGGGCTTGTATGAGGTACAAATGGCCACTACATATAATATGTGCTCCACACAGACAGGCGGAGGAATACTAAGTGAATTGGTTAGTTCCAGATAAACTAACTTTTTTCCAACCAGCTGATGCATTGTAAATTTACACTTTATATCGTACTCCTGAACTGGTGTGTTATTTTGAGATGGGACTTCTCATAGGCGGCGAAAATACGCTGATTAACTAACCCCATTCACAATCATTCACTGCCAGTGTCTCGCTGCAGCACAATGTGCCAGTACTTCTAAGTGGGGGGGGGGGGGCAGACACCTTTCTATTGCAGATATTATACTTAGTGGCCATTTGTACCTCATACAACCCCACTTCAAAAAAACTGATCTATCCCTTTAAGAATCTCTGTTCTGCACCGTTTTATCACCCACAAACACACGTATACATCCTCTGAGACACCCACTCACCTGGTACAACTCCATTTGTTGCAATGGCACTCATGGAGATAGCTGTGAGCATGGTCTGGGGAAAAAAAACAGTAAAAAGGAGAGGAAAGATTTGCAGGACAGAAGAGGAGAAGTGGACACATCATATTAAATATAGCAAACAGGCTGTAATGCAGAGAAATTCACTGACTGGCACCAGAGTCTGAATCATCTGGTAATGAAGAATTGATCAGTAGGGATGACTTTGGCTGATTAGGGTACATTCAGTGATACAGTCTACTACCACCAGAGGTGGGAAGAGACTGATGACATTTACAGTCTAAATGTTAGTGAGATATCATTTATACAAGAATGGGACGTGCTTGCTTTCTGACAGATTCAAAACCTAAAAACATGTGTGAATGAATTTTATTTTTAAACGTGGTTGTTGACTGTGCAGCATATGACAGATTCTAAAAGGGGAAATGTGGCGGGGGTAATTGGCAGTGTGCCTTATGCCAGGATTTACTATGTCACCTTCAGCATCTGTGCAATTTAAATCATAACCAGAGACAGTCTTGTTACAGATTCACATCAGCCTGTGAACAGCAGTTAGTAATTAATAGGTGAGTACTCAGTATTTGAACTTGATTTTGATCTCTGCTACAAACCTGTAAAGTTTTGTGACGATGTCTTGCTGGGTTGTGATCTTGTTAGAGACTCACACATGCTGAAAAACATTACCAGCTGTGCTGCTGTTGGTAATTACAGTATATTTTCTGCATTAAACTAGACTGTAGTTTAATCACAAATGGTTATGTGTGTGCTAAGTAACCACTTTACATTACACAGATATAATCTTGCACGTGGATGTTTGCAGCCATGTGATACTGTAATAAATGTGACAGGCAAAATTTAATCCAATCTGTTTTCTGAGAGGACAGGAGTCACATTACCAAGAAGATTTATGGCAGTTAGGATGTCTGCATTTTTACTCACCGTGGAGCAACACATGAAGACGATTATGAAAGAACCTAAAACACCTCCAACTCCAACCATCCAAGTCATCCGCAGGAAGAGAATCACCCCAAATATGTTCTGAATGCATGGCAAGTATACCCCCATCAGAGTGCCAAGCTGTGGTGCCTGGAAAAAACATAAAACAAAATGTCAAACCTGATTTCAGACTTTTTTCCCCTCCATCTTGCTCCTCTTACATTTCATGTGAATGAATAGAAACAGGGAGTTATAATATATCAAATTGCGCTTTGGTGTTCAGCCGTTGCCTCCTAAATCTGTTCTGCATTTTAAAATCATAAAACAACTCCAACTCTTCATTTCGAAACAAAGGGTTTATTCTTTTACTCTTTTAAAAACACAAAGAGATGGTCGTTTTTCTGAGGAAAGGAAGACAAACCTTCCTCTGACAAGAAGTTTGAGGAGAAATGTTTATCCTCCTTGATTCTCTTTGTATGTCTGTCAGTAAATCTGTAGACTGTAGTGGCAGCAGCAAATTTAACCTTGGTACATCTCCAGAAGCCTGTCCTAGGGATGTCTCAGTTGATCGGCTATCAATCATGACCGGCCTGTTACAGGCAACCAAAACAAAACAACATGTCAGTCATGTGGAACTTTTACGAGGGGTATGAGTGATATAACGTACATAATCAGCAATTAATATCAAAAATAATCAGGTGGTTCAATTTCACACAAAGATGCTGTCTGTTGTACTGGTGGCCCAAAGTATAATACAATCGTGGCATCTCTCATCTATCTGTAAAACAATTAACTACAAACTAAAACATCAACACTTGCGTTAGGTTATTGTCACATTTCAATAATTCATTAACCACTCTATTTAGTCATGCTTGTCACAAGGATATATATATATATATATATATATATATATATATATATATACCTTGCATCAATATCAGAAAAACCATTGAGCTACATAGAGCACCATAAAACAAAAGGATTTTTTTTTTAACTTTAAGTGCTTGTTTGTCCTTGGTAAGTATCTGGGGAGTCCTCATTTAAATTCTGCAGAGTGCCATGTGAGGGGATGTGTGTGTTGTACGGACACATGAAAGTCACTGTTGGTGTTTTGTCCACAGGGAAAAACTGGTGAGAGTGAACTGAGTCAGCTGGCAGGATCCTTTGGGTGACTCCATAATGTCAGTACCTCAGGAGAGGATCTTTCTGATGGTGTCTTTAGATACACTTATTTGTGCTTGTGTCATTGTGTCTGTATTAAGTCCTCAGTGTCCACCACTTTACATTTGGCCCTTTTACTTTGAAGAAGCAAGCAGGAGACGACAATCCAAGTAAACAATAGTAGAGAAAGTAGAGTAAACCCCAGAGTGGATGCAGGTTATTGTGTGGCTAACACTCTTATGATCCACTGAACAAATGCAGGATAACTGACATAAGCCTCAATAAGACCCAATAAATGATAAGCTAGGAAACACATGGTAAGTAGAGGCAGGTGTGGAAAACAGGATTTGGTACAAATACACAGCCTTCCTTCAAAGTCAAATCAACAACTGGTGCAGGCAAATGAAAATGCATAAACTGATCGCTCGCCTACTACAAATCTTCCTACATGATGCTGAAGCTTTGCACATAAATATTACAGACCACATATAACCTTTCCTCTCTTATGCCTATTAGTTTCATGTTTTTTTCTAACTCTATAACATGTAAAGCTGCTCCTCTGGGTCAAGTTGCTGCAGGCTGGGGAGGAACCAGTCACACTCAGTATTATACCTTGACAGGTTTTTTAGATGGACGTGCCCCCTCCTCATTATTCTCTTCCTCCTCATGCTCTTTGCTGCCTGTGGGCAAGTTGGAGTAATTGGCCAGAGTGCTGAGCAGAGAGGAGACCATTGGACTGGTATCCATCTCCTCCTGCAAAACACAGACAGAAACACAGTCAGAACAGCTCCTGATATCCAAATGAACTGATCGATTCCACACTGATAGTCGCTGTATGCTTGTTACCGGTTACTGAAAACTGTGCCCACCTCAAACAGAGCCATGTTCTTGCCGTCATACTGCTGGCTCTTCTCCACATCGCTGGCTGCACTGCTGTTGATGAAGGGGCTGCTCTCTTTGGGGTTGCCATCACCTGAAACACAGAAACACCAACCAGCTGATTTAGATTACAACATTACGTTCAAGTCATTTGTTTTTTATTTGTAGTGAAGAGTGATGTGAGGTCTTTACTGTTGAAAAGAAGAATCCACACAAAATTGATGCAGTTGCAGGGATGGACTGGGTTGCTGTTCAGCCAGGAAAAGCTTTCCAAGCTCTGCTAACTTCTTGTAGTAATGTGGGCAATGTCAAGCAAGTCAAACAAGATCAAGTTACCTGATCAACTGAACCCGAAAAAATGTCACCTTAACCTGCACAAACTTCTTGACCTTGGATGGCAGAGCAACAACTTGGAAACGCAACACTGACATCTTATGCCTAACTCATAAAGATAACACAACAAACATGTTGGATAACAGGCGACCTTGAGTATGTAAATGCAACATTCAGTCTGTTTTTTGTTTTTTTTTGGTCTCTGGTGACTCTTGAGGGAAATAATAATGCTAAATCCCCAACAGTGTTCACCAGCTAACTGTGTCTGTCTGCTGTTTAATGCTGAGCAGAAAGTGCACAGTGGGGTTTTAGAAAATATTCTCTGACAGCAGTTGGCTCCTGCTTCTGAAAATGATGTGAATAGTAAAACTGAGCCAAAGCAGTAAAGTTGCAGGCTGTAAAAGGAAAACAATGAGCTTAAAGATGCTTTAAAGCTGTTGTGTTGGTTGTAGTGCAGTATGGGCTTGGTCACTATATAAAGGTATTTTTTATACTGCATATACTAACTTATCTATAATTCAAATAAAAAAGTTTGATTGGAGCAGCAATCATAAAGAAGTAAATACAAGTCCCTGGATCAAGTCTGCACTATGAGCAACTCTTTATTACAAGTCTGTCACAGTCTTAGCACCCTCCCTCTTTCCCTTACCTCTGAAACGATGGAGTACAAAACCTGAAAAATCCTCTAACCACTGTAAAATAATGAACAAATTCAAGCTTTCCCCTAATATCACAGATTACATTGGTATGTAAAAGCCATTGTTATTCACATGAAAAGAGCTACATGAGGCAACACCCTGGAGCAGAGCAGCTCCTGGTTGTTGAAAGCACCACAATCAAGTTGCCTCTTCTGATTCCCCAAGCTGCCACAGTATTACACACTAATCTTTAAAGCAAAGAGGAGAGTCAAATGGCAGCCAAGCGCTCTCACACAGCACATAATCCTTTGAACGACGGACTGCTCTCCTAAAGACGCATTGCTTGTAAAATTGGATTAGAAAGCATTTCAATTTTGTGTCCTTCTGAGTTTGTGTAAAGGATTAGACTTTTTTCAGAGTTCTGTCATTACCTGAAAATTATATGACTATATGACAAATGACTTCCACAGCAATGTTTTTTCCCCACATTTGCTCTATAGGATATCAAATACAATGAGGACCACTTCTTCACCTTTACTGCATTTGGTAATATTAAGATGCATGGCAGGCCATATTTTTTTTTATCTTCTCTTAGAGGTAGTTTATATTATGATGAAGCCAACCACCTGAGTATTCTGTAATCCACCACAATTTCTAAATCTGCATTTAAAGCTCATTTCAGCTCTTGGCTTAGAGTGAAATCAGCTTTTAAAAAATTGTGATTTAACCATGGTTTTCGAAATGTTTTTTTGTGTTTGCCTGTGTGTGTTTGTCTGTGTGTGTGTGTGTGTTTGTGCGGACTTCTTTCTGTGCAATTTACATATTCTATAGTCACATTTTTTTCTTTTGACAAAACGTCTGGTCACAGTTTCAGTCACAGTCTGGGGTGTTCTGCCACTCAATCCTAAACTGCAGTGCACCAAAACATTTTCATGTTTCTCATGCATAGAAGTTGCATGTCAAAGACTGCAAATAAGCTGTGATGGATCCTTGCTCCTGGCTCTGCCAAACTACCTATGAGTGGCTACCGATAAGTGCTGTATAATTACAATTATCCAGCAGAACGTTCACAATAATGCAACAGCTGGACTGTTTTTCCCAAGCTATTAGTGTTATTTTACTCCCCACATGCCAATAATCAACCATCCAACCCAACTGTACCATTCTCAGACTAGAAACCACCCCCCTGGTTATCCTTCACTGCAGTCACACTGAGTGACCTTGGTATGTAGTCAACCAGACGTCTCACTTAAACTTAAATTGATCTCCTAATCCATCACAGTGACTGACAAGGTTACAAAAACCACCAGCCCAATTATGCCTGTCATTGTGAAATCCTGTGTTTAGTGGGTAACATTCACTATATGATGTATCTGTGAGTTAAGTTGTTGTTTCTAAATGGCAAGCAACAGGGATTGAGATTTATACACTTGAAGATGAGTGTCTCACGCTAATATAAACTTACCACATGCAAAGGGATTGTATTACAATTCCAGGAAAAGGGGCCTTGTGGCACAGAACATATGGTTGTACTTAACATGGTACGGTCACATTCCTGAGCTACATCAACAGCGTGAATATATGATAAACCAGTAATTCATGAAATGTCATAACGAATGCTTTGAGGAGAACTCAAAAAACAAACAGTTGGTTTTAGTTCTGCACCGTGGTAATCCTGCACAAATAAAACTCTACAGTGTCAATGTCTAGAGTGACTTCAATCCAATTAAATCTGCTCTTTACCCTCCTCCTGCCCACAGGGGAAAGATGTCTCTGTTCCTGCAAGAGCTCAGCTGTGTGAATCCTCATGTAAGAACCCCACTGCCCCACCACAAGTGACTTTGCTCCTTCTGAAGTGAAATACACCTCAGTCTTTATCTCCTGGGTCTACGTCTGTTTCCTACAGCACGCAAAGGTCTGGATTCAGCATTAATTGCCCAGATTTATAGTTATATTTCTCAGCCTAAGAAATTGACTATAGTTCTTTTTAGAGGCAAAAACTTTACTAATAATAGGTGAGGATTCATTCCCACAGTTCTACTGATGATAAGGCAACTAACAGCCTGTAACTATAATAGGTGCTTTCCACTGGATAAATGGATTTGTTGATTATTCCAGTACAACTGATGAATGTTGCTCTGTGATTTTCCACCACTATTACCACAACCTTGAATCATTCAGTTTAGTAATAGCTCTAAAACATCTGAACATCTGATTCTGTATAAGAGGGAGGACATGGTACTGTGTTTTGATCAGGTCTAAAACCTGACCACAGTCCTGCATGTCTCAAATGTGATGCAGCTCTTTGCATTCATTTAAGAGTTTACTGGTGGTTCAGAAAGCTCTTAATAGCATTGCGGTATGTGTATATCAGACATGTTTACTCTTCAAAGCTTTAGTCAGGCTGATCTCAGCGGTCATTGGAAGGTCATGCCAGTTTTATTTTTTCTGCAATGACAACAATGATATATATATATTATATAATTTTGTATAATTATTTGGATTTTTTTTTGTTTTACATTTCTCTCAATCTGTAACAAAATGATGCATTTCTCTTTATGATATAGACCACAGTAATGTAGAGGACCAGGTTATCATGAAACATTGTTTTTGCTATTTACAGTTACTGAGAGCTACAGGGGGCTGTAATGCAGGACAAAATACAAACGTTGTAATCTTAGCCCTGTCCTGTCTGAGGATTGGGCTTGAGGTCAAGAGATTCACCTTGGAACCATAAAAGTAATTTTTATGGTATCTTTGTCTGTAGCACTTTGGACTACTTTAAGACAAGACAAACTCTATCTAAGGTGTGATGAAATCAAAGGAGAGACCACAATTTCAATTTGATTACATAACACATTACATAATTGTCCTACATAGATAAAGTCTTGCAAATGAACAGAACTATTTTAACTGTGTCAGTGGTAAAAGCTTCAGATACCTGGTGTGACTAGCCAGGAAAATGTTACGCAAAGGGGTCACACACAGCTCCAACAACAAAACGCTGTTATATGAAACCTCAAAGATGGGTGTAAAATACTATTAAGAAGCAGAAAACAAATCCATCTCTCCTTTAAATGGACAGCACACTCTGTGCTACTGTTTTAACAGCAGTGGATTCAAAAGGAGGATGCCGGGGTGGGTGATGGGTATTCAAAGCACAAGGTTCTGCACACTGTCCTGTCTGTCATTAGATTTAGGCAACAAAAGCATTTGGTCTGTTGCAACTTGATTTATAGCTTGTATTGGCCTAGAAAATGATTTATAGAAGACAAGGTTGGATCAGGTCAAGTCACCTCATCTGACCCATATTCATCATGCCCACAGCAAATTAGTGCCCTTGGATAAGCACTTTGTATTCCTTTGTGTAAATGAGCACACACTCACACACAATTGCACATGCACATGCACATTTATCAAAGCTCTAGGTGTGAACAAGTATATTTTACTATTATGAATTTGGGGGGATTTCAGTATTCAGCCACTACCTATGAAACACAGAGTATACAAATAATCAGAAACATAAAGGCAGATGGAATAACACAAGTCAGACACAGACAACCTGATTCTGGAAATGGTGACAAATATAGAACTAATATGAAGTCCCAGCTGTCCACTCCTCTGGGATGTAAAGGAAAGTCACTCACACAGTGAAATGATGGAAACAGCAGACCTGCATATATTGTGATTGCATAAACGTTCTTGTGACAGGTGTGTTTTCAAAAACTCGACTTACATGGTGTACCAGAGAGCCAAAAAAGCCCATCGTCTTAACTTTTTATCAATACAATCCTTGAAGGGCACCTACAAGAGAAACCACTTCATGTGAAGGCTTTAGCAACCAAAACACCGATCACAGCAACAGCTGTCAACAAAGTAAGTTTGATGAGCTCTTTATACACAACAACGAAACATCTTTTTTAATTCTAGACAAAATACATGTATTTTATTTTCCTATATCATAGATATTTGGTTTGTTTTATCCAATGGGGCCCTCTAGGGACATTAGTAAAAACATTTTTTACCCTTTATGTGTCTAAATTAAAGGGTGTGCTGTAGAGAGTGAGACAAAGAGGGAGAACTAAAGTGATGTTACCCAGACAGACGGCACAACCTCCACCTCAGAGTCATGGTACTTATTGTGGCCTCACTATTAGGATTTAGTGTAGACAGCGCTTGAGGGAAAGAGGCATAAAAGTTATTGAAGGAAAGATTTAAAAATAAATGAAAAAAAATGTGATATTAAACCCCACAGACTGTATGCATAAAGCTTACAGATTTCATCAACTGAAGCCCAACTCTGCCTCTGTATTGAACTATGGAGTGGAAAGTTACAGTATTTGAGGAGGAAATTAGTTCAAGTGGCTTATCACAATGTTTGAGGGAGATCTGTAGTGAGTTATTAGTCTGTCCAAACACACAAAAATGTGCACACAAATGACTAAATTGCAGAGGGAATGTCCCAAATGTGCCCCCTTTCTTTCTATAATGCACTTGGCTCTGGAAACAAAACATTTTCAGATAAGTTTGAGACAAATTCACAAAAAGATAATCTGTCTGTGTACATCCCTCTTTTAGCCTCGGGACGGACAGCCATGACTTATTGACAAAAAGCGATCAGCTCAGAAAGATGAAGATGTTTAGGTTGATGCTGCTGCAGCAGGCAGACCGGTGACTGTGACTTGATCACAGCATGTGGATGAGAGGCAGTGGTTTGTGCAGATTTGTACCCTTGATGTGACATGGCTATTACAAAATGGACAGTTTATACCGGCTTTTAAAAGCTTAATAGGACGAAGGCTCAAGGGGATTATCCAGCAGCTGCTGGAGGCCACAGAAATAGGCAAAAATTAACTTCTGCATGTGAGAGGACTGCACCAATCAGCTGTAAAGCAACCTCATACTACCTCATTCATTTTCACCTCGCCTGCTGTAAACTGGGAAATTAAAGCTAATTCCATGAAGTCATTTGTTTAATTTAAATCTATCTCTGCACTGACACAGGATTTCACTGTGTCACACACAGCCTGTTGCCTGCCTGCCTGTGTTTCTGTCTCTCTGGCAGACCCAGCTCAGCAGGGGGGGGCACGGAAATGTCATATATTCTGCCCAAAAACTGACTGAATTCAAATGCTACATTTTCAGTAAAAACAGGCAGGAGGGCAGAATACTGAGTTAAAGTTGGGAGTTAGCATTTTCTCCAGCAGGGGCAATATGATACAACAAATTATTTTGCCACTAAAAACACCATGACCAGAAATATGTGTTGTTTATTTTGAGTGGTTATGAATTTGATACAGAACAGTTGCAGTTGTTGGACTTGTTTTGTGTTTCGAGTCACATGGTTTTAGGAATAATAATGCTGGTCTTTCTCTCTGTCTGTGGGTCAACCCAGAGTGAAAGCTTTCAGCAACTACTGGATGGTCTAATGTGAGGTCTTTGTGCATTGCAGTTTCCCAGAGAAACATCTGGCTCATGAAAAGTCCAGAGCATGCAACTGTACTGTATCAAATTCAATACCATTCAATAATAACAACAATGACAAGAAACATCATGATCAGTTGAAAATCGTAATTTTTCCAACATGTTGTTCCATGTCGAAACACCTGTACAGTACAAGGAAATTCCCCAAATCAGCCTCAGGTTCGCTTTCTGTTAAGTGCTAACAAAGTGTACAAAAACACATTGTAAACACTGTTCCTGCTAAGCATCTGTATGTCAGTTACAGAGTGGCTGTGTACTCTCAACTCGTTTACTTTTTAGTTTGATGTAATTACAATAGGAAAGTTGTAGATTATTGTAAACATGACCTCAATGACACTCAATTCTCCAATCAATAGAGCTGAGGCCAGGAAGACAAACCTCAAATTTGATGCAAAAGTCAAAAACCTTCAGTGCAGCACCCAGCCTTTGATTATTATGATTTGGTTTTTCATATTTTTATTTCAGTGCTGCAGATTTTCACAATTAAAAGTGAAGTGAAGGTGCTTTCAAAATGCCATCTGTTACAAGTCTCCATGTTCTTCTCAACTCTTGGCTGTATGTTTGGATTTGCTGTGTTGCAGCAGGACTAGAAAGAAAGTCTTCTGCTATTGACAGACCGATCAGAGCTAATGACAGACTTACAAGGATTAATGGAGTTATAGGCTGCTGATATGCTGTCTGACACATACTTGACTAAGACATGTGGGGATCAGTCATAGTCCTGACACTGTGCTTTTAATCTGGAGTAATGCTGTGCCTGACACACAGATGTTAAAAATAATCAAAAACTAGTAAAATAGGTGACTGTTGAAGTCCAACAGCAGAATTTAATTCCAAGCTGTTTGAACACTTTGGAAAACTTTGAATCACTTCAACTTTTTCAATCACTTTGCAATTGTTCCCCAAAACTGAACTGTAGTTTATTACACACAATATTACTGCGAGTTTTAAAATCTTGGTTGTGGTTTTTAGATTCTTAGTCAGCTACCTCCTGTCTTATATTTGCTCAAAGTCTTGACATCACCATCACATCCCCAGCTCCAAATGAACAAAATAAAAACAAGACACAGGGATAAAAATCTGGTGGAAATCTGAGCCATCCCCAGCATTTCCAGATGCAAAGCTTTTAAATGTTCAACAAAACAACGTTGTTGCCTCTGAAATCAATTTACACTTCTACTGCTCCAACATATAAGATCATGTTTGCCAAAGAGAATATAGCACCCAATTAGTGCCGGAAATTGGCATTCTCTGCAGCGAATGAGACCATCGTGTTCCTGTTAGCTTTCAAGATATCAGAGGCTTGGATGAGGTTAGGCGATGCAATGTGATAATCAGCCAACATGACATCCATGTAACTATGTATACCACATACTATATAGGTAGGTAATTTAGAAATACAAGTAGTAAAGCCTGTGCACAATTAAAGATATTTGCCTCGACTAAACAAAAGAAACATTGACTATCTTAAATTGATGTTACATATTTTTTAAAATTATATAATCTGATTGCTCCATATATTCAACTAATTGTTGTTTCTCCCACCTAGTGAAGACAGATGACTGTCAACCCTCTCATAATGAGCTAAAGTGGCAGAGGAGTCACAGCTATTTAAGAATATGAAGTCAGTTGGATGTATAGCTACATATTCATCATATTTAATAATCTTAATCTTTTCATTCAACTCCTAAAAAATCTAATTATAGGCTGATATCTTTTAAATGTGGGTAAATTTGCTGTTAAAAGCCACTGCTAGTCGAATTTGCTTTTCTGATCAGGGGACAGATCCACAAAAGTAGTAGTATTGATGTTTTGAAAGATGTTACAGCAGCAGCAGAGGCAGATTAATCAGATGCTGCGCCACATTAGCATTCGTGTTTTTTGGAGTCATGTCTTTGGCCACCAGGCTACTCTCATTTATATACTATATACTATACTATACTATACTATACTATTATATATATATTTTTTGTTTATATTCCAGCCCCCTGTTTCTTTGGTAGTTAAATGGCTTCACTATGATCACAAGCCCACTGCTTTCTGAATCTGCCATCTAATGCAGAGCAGACAGTATATGGTGGCTTTTTTTAAGCACTTAATTTTTTTCCTCAAAGGGCTGCTCTGACAGTAACACTGTTAAATCATTTTCACATTAAGTTGTACCCAGAAGTTAAGGTTCATACACTAATTCAACTCCTAAAAAACCTGATTAAACCTGATTAAAACTAAAATCAGTCCTTGGCTACTGACCAGAAAGGATTGTAGATACAACACCATCACATGACAGTAATAAAATGCCATGTACACCCACTTTGTAAGATCTGAATCTAAGACATACTTCTGCTCTTAATGGCCAGGAATATGTGCACATACGATCACAGACACAGACACAGCTGAATTTGGGAGAAAGATAGTTTGCATTGCTCCTAGCATGCCATATATAACTGAGTGAAACAGACCTGAGGGCAGATTTGTCCATAACATTAATATTCAGTTTGAAAATATGAGATTTAAATCAAAATAAAATGTAAAGTTGATTTATAAAGCACCATTCAGAACAAAGCCTATACCCTACAATGAAAACATTTGATTACATCTTAAAATCATGACACTCAATCATTCTGTGGTCCCATCCATGGCTTCAGGCAGCAAAATACAAATCAAATGTCAAAAGCAGGAACATATGTGATCTGAGTTATAGTAAAAGCAGGAAGCTTTTATTGATAATGACAATGTGGTTTTTTGAGGTGAAGAAACTAAAACTACTTGCGGTTATGGGAATATTGTCCTCAAAATAAATTGGCTAATTGTGGTCTGTTACCCCATCTTTGCTATTCAGTGTTGTGCCAGTGGTTGCTGAGAGAAAACGCTGCTGGTTTTAAGCCATTTGGACAAACAACAAATGTTGATTTTTCTGGTGAGGATTATCTTGAAAGAGACGACACCAGTGAAAACAGAGGATCTTCCAGCCTCGACTCACTGTCAGACAGATTAGAGTTCCTCGCCCTGAGCTTTAGCTGGTGATACAGGTCTGTAGGCCAACAAACTAAAAACATTACTGACTTGTTTTTAAAGGGACTTGGGGCAGGATCAAGAAATAAGACTCAATACGGACACGACGGCTGTTGCGGGTAACTGCGTTTTGAATGACAAGATGCCGCCGATAAAACTTTCGTTTTCTTCTTTGTGGGACTTTTGAGTGGACTTTGTGTGGTGGTGGGTTGTTTGTTTACCGTAGCAGAGTCCATTACTACCGCGCTTGTCTTCTTCCCGTACCCAAGTCGAAAGCCGTCGAGAACGTGCATTCAGCGTCATCTGACGTCACGTCCGCGGACCTGCGCTGGAAATTCGGACTCTGAATTGCAGCCTGTTCAAGGCAATGGAGAGATACGTGGGTGGACTCATTCGTTTTGGTTTTGAGCGCTTCATCACCCATTAGCCTTAAAAAACTTAAAATGCATGTTAATTTTTTTTCACAAATCCTGCCTCAAGACCCCTTAAGTTCCCACTTTAACATAGACCTTGACTCCCGTCCATTAGAGTTTCAATACGACGGCCGATGGAAAGCATAATGCTGATTTCAGTTAGATGTCACGAGTGTGTATGAGTGAAAGTGCATTCAGGCTCATAGCAAAGCAACTTTTCATTTTGTATCACTTGTAGGCTTTTAATCTTTCACTGTGCTGTTCCTATGATTCTACTTCCTATGACATGACAAACTTTCAGTGAGATTGAAACTGGCTCAACACTCTCTCCTGACTCTCCATTCCCCACGTCCTCTTAATTTTTCCAGTTCTCCTACAGACTGATTAATCCTCACTGTTTGCTAGGAGTTAGAGGGCTGCATTGGGATTGGGTCCTGCCGGGTCCCGTGGGACCCAAGTTCTCTTTTAATTTATTCATTTTTGGGAGGATTTTTCATTTGTCTTGTTTGTCTAGTCATCATACGTGTCGTATTAAGCCTTATTCTTTTGTGCATTCATTTTTCTCAAGCTCTCTGTTAAGGAGGCAGATAAAGGAGCTGTATTTCATCTTCTTTCTTCTTTTAAGGTAAGTCTTTTGTTTGTTGTCTTAGACATTTCTTAGCCCAAGGCCTGACCTTGCCACAATTAAATTAAAACATTTCTTTTTGACTGTGAATTGTTGTGGCACAGGACATCCTTGGGGGTGAGGGAAGAAACTCTTTCATGCTATGTTCATGTTTCCCCAAGGTCAGGCACAACAGTAACATTCATCCCAACCATGATTTAAACAGTTTTCTCTGATTAGGTGGATGCTTGTTTGCTTAGCTTAGCTTGTCCTTCCAGCCACTCATCCTATGCATCCAATGCTACTGTGTCTGTTCATAACTTCGGCCTGTTTTTGCTGTTTAGCTTTCACAGATATGGTCTCTCTACTAGAGGGACACTTCTGAGTTAGAGCAGCTGCTGTCTCATGACTTTTGTAATAACATTAGCATAGCCTTGCTGGCAGACGCAATGAATTTTGTCCCTGCTACTGGGCATGGAAAGGCTCAGACGACTGCAAACCAGACTTCAACAGGCTTACCAGCCCTGTTGGCAGTGTCAATGGCCTGCTTTCTTCCTCTGCCTCTGGCAACATGGTTAAGCTATGCATGCAAGATATAGCAGGCTCCATCACCTGCAGTGTTGTGGTAGCATTGCCAGCCAGGTAACCAGGCACCCTCCACCACTAGTGCCAGTTACAACAATGCAGTTATCTATGTCAGGGAAACAGAATCACAGCTGTGTCTTCACAATATCACATGCAGTGACCTTTAAGACCGAGTGATGTGACTAGACCGCTGAGCAGGCTGTGTGTGTGTTTGTGTCTGTGTGAAGAAGAGGGGGCAGGATGAGGACGGAAGGAGGACGGAAGGATTAGACCACAGTATTTCATAATCTCCAATCGAAGAAGACTTGGTGGAGAAGATGTTGTTGCTCTGCTGGAAGATTAGAGAAAAGCTATATCACCATTCCCTCTTCTCTCTCTCCAGTTCAATTGGCCTGCTTCTAGATCTCATTGTGTCAACATCTGCAGTGTCATCATAGTCTTAGTAAAACTTTCAAAGCCTCGGTGAGTGAGCACCAGCAAAAAACACTACAGCTCTATATCTGAGGTGGTCCCTGGTTTAAGACTGTCCTTACCAGTGGTCGTTGATCATTTTTCCAATTGCTTAAAAATGACCAGTGTTAGCAAAGGCAGACCTAGCATGATGTTGTTATACTGTATTAAAATGCCTCAGAAGAAGGTCAGAGTGGACCCACATTGCCTAACTGCCTAGAAAATTGAGATGCTTCATAATTACATGATCAACATCTTAAAACTAACAATGGAACAAATGATTATTTGTGATGTGACGGGAAGGGATTCGTACATACCCTCCTTAACCAAACAAAACTTTCAGGGGTAAATTAAACCAAGAAAAGAATTCACAACTTTTTTTTAACAATCCCACATCTCTTCCCGAAAAAGCTCCCTTTCCCTCCACATGTTACAACCAATTGGTTTACACTCGAAACTGATCCATCTGACCCTGCCATCATGTCAACCCCTCAACACCTGACACCCATGGATGGCAGATCAGAAAGCACTCATGAACCAAGTGTTGTGATAATGCCTCCTTTAATATATATATATATATATATTTAAATAAATAAGAAGTACTTAGAAATTACAAACTTACTTAGAAAATGTCCAGAGGGTGTGAGACTGAAGCTTTAGTTATTATGTGAGACCTGATTTCAGGCCTTCCTTAAGGTGTCACATATTAATAGTAGAACATGCAATGATGACAATGCAGTGATGTTGCATCAGCTATATTGAAAGTGTTAATCTGACATACACAGGAAATGTGATTCAAATGTGATGCTGCAACTTGCAATAAAATGGATAACATACATACATTACATTGAATTGGATCAATCCATAATATAAATGTGCACAAGATCTCAAGACCTTCGTAATCTAACTTCACCGGTCTGACCTTCTCACTCTATATGGATTAAAATCAGTGTCTGACACACTCCTCATTCAGTGTTCAGTAATTGAAGAGCCAGGACAACACGTCAGAGGATTACTGACAATCACTGACATGGTTTATCTGCTCTGAGCCAGTTTATTAAAGCTGTACATCAGCTGAGGATACATCAGTGAAATTACCAGGAAACAGAAATATTAAAATCCTTTATATGGCAAGAGGGCAGCTTTACATAATGCTCCTTTGCAATGAGATAATACCTGATGCACAATTACATGAGTGCTTGTGTCCACTACAACTCAGCCATAGACACAAAAGATGAATGAACATTGTCTAGAGTTGTTTACTATGCATATGAAATCATACTAATTTACATACTGTACTAAGAGACTCACGTGAAAAAACTGTACATTACTTAAAAAAATATATTTCCTAACTGAAAAGTAGAGTGTGAAATCCTTTATATGTAATATTGAAACACTCACAAACACAACTGACCCACCTCTCACTTATATGTTCAGGTGTGTACATAAAAAGGTTTCACTAGACTAATGAGGTTTCGAGTTGTTCAGTACTTTTTCAGTTGTGTATGAGAGGGTTTCAGTATTGTGTGTTAAAGCTTTCATGTGTGTGAAATTACTGTAGTGTATGAGTGACTGTCACTAGGGTTGCAAAGCGGTGGAAAACTTCCAAAGTTTCTGGAAATTTACAAAGAATTTTGGATATTTACCATAAATTTACCTGGAATTTGGGTAAATTTTCAGTTCACAGTACATAGCATTATAGCACAATGGGGGAAGTGGAGGAAAAGTCAGGGGATCACTACAGTTAAGTAGGTGTGATGGTTTGGGTACCATGAAGCCAAGTGTTGAACCAACTGACCTTGCTTTGTGTGAACAGGCCTGAAGAGGACAGTAGTCCAGTAATGCACAATGTTGAAGTTAAACATGAGAAACAAGAGTGTATACATGTAAAAAAAAAAAAAAAAAAACAATATATGATTTGATGACACAGAATGTGTACCTTTCTGTTATCATTTCCTGTTGGGTAATTAATCAACTCATGACCCCTCAGATTTGACCCTTACTTGGCCTTGACCTCTCAGGTTGCTCTATGTTGTTCAAATGAATCACTTCCGACAGGATTGTTTTAACTAAACTGCCTTTTAGACAGCAGAGTACCTGCTGCTCTCCCTCCCTCAGGTGAAAGATAAATTCCACTGTGAGAAATACTGCAACATGTTGGATACTGATTTGTTGCCTGACACAAAGCCAGTTGTTTTTCTAACTTTTGACACAAGCAAAAATCTTCCCTTCTCTTGTTTCACTTGTTTATCTTTATTTATTTGTTATACGTGCAATACAGCTGAATTTGTACATTATCCTGATATTCTCTGCTTTTGTTAATTTATATACATGTCACTATTTTACTGGCTTTAGAAGAGATGGTAGTTGAATTTTACTACTACTAGACAGAACTAGGCAAGCTTTTCCCTCTGTTTTCAATTTAAAAACAGAGCTAACATAACATTAAAAATCAAAATGTAAAACTATTCCTTTGAAGTTAGTCAGATAGGAATGCACCTCCCGCCCTTTCTGTCACAACTGGCCTGCTAAAATGGATTTAATCTGCTTGCCAGATGCGGTTAGCTCATCCAGTGGTGTTTGAATCTGAATCAATCTGTCTGATTGCCCATACGTTAATGCACTGCCTACTGTTGCGATTTCACTGAAAGAGAATGGCCACCTAACACATTAACATGGGAGGATGAACAATGCACCTTTTTTCTCCTAATGCAGATTCTTTGTCAGTGCCAGTTTCACTGATGAAGGTTATTGAAGGACAAAATGTCACCTGATAAAACGTACATTAACACAATATTATGTTATTATTAGAAAAGAAGCAATGGCCTCGTGATAATGATTGTATTGTAATAAAAAGTAGGATGACTTCTCAGACACTGTTCATTTATGCCGCCACAGCTCATATTAGTTCAGTTCTGTAGTGTTGCTTAACCCTTTTTAAAAAATTTAATATTGACATAACCTTTGTTTATCTCCTGAACCAGCTGTTTCAGATGAATCACAAATTATTTTAGTTGCTATAGCTCCATCATAATACTACAGCAGTCTGAGCATGGGTTCCTGCTGTTTCACCTTATCCTAAATACTCCAGGAGTATCCAGTATCTATAGGAACAAACCTGTGCTGACATACATTTTTCCACCTCACAATAACTCACTGTGAGCCTTTTGATTAAAACAGCAAGCAGCCAACAAGGATCCCTTGTCCTATATTTTAAAACAGGAAGAAATATTATAAGATATATGTATATGATAAGACTGTATTTTTATCCAGGTGTGATACCGGATTGGTCATATAGCAATGTTCTGTGTGCTGTGTGCTCATATTGTGCTCACACTTCAACGCCTAGACTTGCACCCAAAATGCCACCTTCTTATTCACCCTGTGGTGTGATGCAGCTCAAATCCTGACCTTTTGCTTTTAGCAACCACACTGTGCATTGGGGGCATAGTGGAGACCTCAAAAGGATAAAGATGTAGGCTTGGTAGCTCATGCAATGATGATAGTCTTGTCAGTAGGCCTAGTGATTAATGTGATCGTTTCCTTGTTTCAGTATGTAACAGTACTGTATACTACCACAAAAAATCACAACACTTAACGCTCAAAACTGCTGCACATCACGGGTATGTTACCATGGAGATACTCGCCATTTTGCTCCCATCCTTCTTCCAAGCCTCAGATCAGCACAACAACTAATATTAGATTTATCAACTCTACTCTAACAACCTATTTCCACGCAAACCACTTCAGCCAACCACGACTACAAATCAACATGAGTGGCGCTATCTGATCCTGATCACACACCTTCATCAATGATTCATTAACAGCGAAACCAGTGGAAGTTCAACCGCCGGAGCTCGCGCTCAGCCGAGCGGTTGACGTTACTTAAGTCGAACTTCCTGCCTCCACCGTTCTCTATGGCCTTCAGGCTAACGCTAGCTTGTGGCCAAACACGACTAGCGCGCGATGAACTTGAAGCAGGATGAGTAAACAACAAAAAGTATCTAATTTCGTCAAATTAGCAACAAACTCAGCCTGTTTTCAATTGTCTTCCTTTCCTAGGCGCAAATTTGTTCTCAGGATTTGTTAAACATTATGTTGCTGAACGTCCGTTAGCGAAAGAAAACTCGCTGCTTCTCTGTAGCTTCTTGTTACAGGTTGTGGGAAAAAAAGACGTAACTGACGTAAAAAGAGGAAAAAAAAAAAAAAAAAAAAAAAACTGACGTAAATTACGCCGGTTCCCACAAATGACAGGAAGCGAGTCTGTTGCTCATTGGTCAGATTAAGATTTCCCAGCGAGTTTTACCTTCTTTTAAGAAAGCAAATAAATTAAATAAGAGGTAGGTATTTATTCTTCAGGAAAAACAATGCTTTGGTAAAATATAGAAAACTATAACTCAAAACTGTAAATATGATGAACCCGTCAGTTGAAACAATATAAAATATAACTTTTGTATGACTCTCCTCCAGTGACAGAAAAGTTTTTGCCGTGGACATTCCTTTGGTGCACATGATGTGGATTTCCTGTTGAATGTGAAAAAAGTAACAACAACCCACACTCAGACTGCATGTACACACACACACACACACACACACACACACGGACCATTACGAAAGGCACATTTTGCCTGAGGATGAGATGTTCTTGATGGGAGAGACTTGAATGAGTCTGAGAATGATGCTCTGCAGGGCTGCACTCAGTCCTCTGGAAACCTTTTTTTGTAGAGTGCTGAAAGTGTTTGACATAGACATATAAATCTATGAACCTCTGGCAGATCAGAACACTTACTCTATTCATGCATCCCTTCACTGAGAGAGGTCATTTTGATAATTAGCACTGACAAAACTCTGAGCTGGTCATACAGATGGAGGTTGAAATATGCAACCCCGGGAACACATCATCCACCTGCTGTTTCCATTCACACATTGAGTGGAGCATCAGTTTGCATCTAACCAACCTTTAAGTAAAACTTCAAACATTAAACCTAAACGGATAGTGTTTGCTGGTCCAAGAATTTCCTCTGTCCACCCCTGTTTTAAACCACTCTTTTCTCTGCATCCCTGAAATGACATGATCTGGTTTCCCTAACTTTCCCTAACCTCACACACGTGTTCAGACATTTAGCACCCATGCTGACACTCACATCTAGACACACTGACGCACCCACGTTCCCACACTGCCACGCACACTGACACACACTCCTCTCTAATCAGTCCGCGGCATGTTTCGTCACTCACCCTGGATGTTGGGCCCCCCCTCTCCCTCCTCACAGTCCGTCATATTGTTCAACATCCCCTCTCCTCCTCAGGCTCTTGAGCTTGTTGCTGAGGGGGGAAAAAAATGGGTGGGCTGGAGCCAACGACAAGATGTCCTTAACTTCTGCTTCTGTTCTTTCCTCTTCTCTTTGGTAGC
This sequence comes from Caranx ignobilis, assembly GCA_021432705.1. NCBI lineage: Eukaryota > Metazoa > Chordata > Actinopteri > Carangiformes > Carangidae > Caranx > Caranx ignobilis. The sequence continues at coordinate 69,396,392 of MU269985.1, forward strand.
TCAGTTTCATACAGAAGCAGTGGTGAAAGAAAAGCTGTACAGCATCCTCTCTTTTACTTGTTGTGTCTGTTGCGTGATTCCCTCTGTCTCTCTTCAGGAGGAGGATGGAGAGACTAAGAGCGGCTGCAGGGGGAGAGTTGATGATGGTGCTCGGTGTCACTCACATGCACGCTCCCGGTCTCTGTGCGCCACTCGCCCCCCAGTCAGTTTAAGCCCGATGACTACATTCATCATGTATTCAGAAGGTATTATCCCTCTCTTCCTCCCACCCTCCCTCTTTCTCTCCCTCACGCATGTTCATCATCATCCATCTCATCATGAGAGAGGGATGGATGCAGAGGGATTGAGAGACAGAGGGGATGCACATCAGATGACAAAGTAGTGCCTCCTGAGATTAAGCATCTCCTTTGATGTTCTTTTCAGATGGAAGACGAGATTCCATTTCATTATTGTGTAGTCATCTCCCTTTTGTTATTTTTCCCCCACCCTGCTTGTCTCTTTTATATTTTCGTCTGTGGTCATGGCCCATTATCTGTAGAAGGGCTGCAGGCTGCACTTGAGTAACTCACTGGTGTCCTTGGGTCTCCTGGATAAGTTTCCTTTTCATTTCAAACCTTAATCTAAATAAAAGAAGAAAAAACAAACAAAAGACAAATGCTTGGCTGCTGCTCTCAGATACTTTGCAGGGAGTAGTGGAAAAGCTCTCATGACAGTGCTGCTTCCTTTTTAAGGTTTTAAAGTTTTCTCTAAATTTCGTTGATTATGTTTAAGGAAAATAAAGCTTAGATAAAATAAATGATAATCAGCTGCACCTTAAAAGACTGTGTGAAATGATCCACACTTTAACTCCTACTGGCATTTATGTCAATTTTAAACATCATGGTGTTTTAACAAGATGTAGCCTCTATGGCTTCCTGACTATCTATCAATACCTTGTAATTATTGCACAGGAGGTCACTGAAAGGATTCAGAGCTCCAGTCAAACTGCAATTTGTGAGGAAGGAAGCCTCACACAGCTGAGGACAGGTGGCTTAATGAATAGAAAAGATGGATTGTGAGAGGTGAAGATGAATGAGAGGCAGAAAGGGAGGATGAGGCAGAGCCGGTTGATGGAGAAAAGGAGGACGAAACAGGGAGAGGATTAACCAAGTAAAGTGAGGAGAAGCTAGAGGATGAGGCAATTACACAAAAGACGAAGAAAGAGAGATTCAGGTGGCTGTTAAGACCAAAATGCTGCACACTCATGGATTACACATTCTTGTTTGGAGTGTTTGTCATTGCTTACTGAAGTTTAGAGAGCATCACTAATCCACACCACCTGCCAAGTGATAAAGATAGCATAGCCAAAAACACAACAGGCATTTAATGGATGAAAGGAGAAACCATTAGTATTTGTATGCTTGACATTATGTCACAGTGACCCGCGTGCCCATCTCTGGTTAGATGATCTCTGAGTTTTGGCAGATGTTCAGAGGGACTTTATCCTGACTGACTCAAACCAGCCTCAGACTACATCATATCACTCGTGCCAAACTGTGGTGCTCAGGCCTGTCACATATTTTAAATATCATGCACTCCACCAGCTCCACTGTAATTACCACAAGACACTTGAGAAAGGTGCTGTGACATTTGAGTGACAGGAAAATGAGGAAGGAAAGAGGAAGGAGAGCTGTGCTGAAATTGGTCAGCGCGGGTTACAAGATAGAGAGAAGCAATTTATGGATATAATGGGGGTATTTAGGCTGTAATATAAGGTTCTCACTCAGAGAAATACCTTCAACAGTAGACAAAGACAATAAACAGCATCTGAGGCTTTAAATTAAGGACTTGCATAAGGTAGATAAAGTAGAAGATGGAAGATGGATTTCTTTTCCATGCTGCAAGGATGTCAGGATACCTGGCTTTACAGCATCTACATAATCTACAAAGCTCATGTTGATTTTGCTTTGATTCATCGGTGTGGGAATCCCAGTTTATTTTTCAAATTTTTACCTCAAGAGCTTCCAGGGAATAACAGTATAATTTGTCATAGGTTACTGTGAGTGATCAGTTCATAAAATATTTTAAATAGTAAAATAACAGAGCTTTGGGATGAAGACAGTGAGTAAGCTCGACTTGTGTCCGCAAACATGCTATTAAAGATACCCTGAGGAGTTTGCTTTTGGTTATAAAAGAGTCTTATATTAATGTGGATGAATCTACATTACCCATACTTGTTTATGTGTCCATTTTTAATAAATATATCATTTTATCTTTGTAGTTTTTTGATATTATTATTTAGTGGACGACACGCCCAGCATTTCCTCGGAAAGACAAAGTGTTTTACAGCAACCGACTGTATGCATGCGCCGGCAGAGACTAGCAGAGCCATTTGACAGAAGAGTCAGGGTAAAAAAAAACGTTACTAATAGTAAAACCTGTGTAATGACCTCAGTGTGTAATGCAGTGTGAAAACACTTCTGCTTTCCAAAACTCCTCATAGTGACTTTAAGCATAAGTGAGGAATGAATTAATAAAAGGTTTTAAATGGAGTAACAATAATGTCTTACTCTGAAATGGAGCAGAAAGTCACTTCTTTCCAGTGTGGCTCTACATAGAAATTATTAAGATGGTGTGGTGCTTTAAAATAAATCCATACTGAAAACCTATATGTCATGTTTTCTGCTTTGTAACTCTGGCCCCCATTTGACCAGAATCAACTAAATTTTACTGTTTCCAACTTTAAGACTGTTGTCAATATTCAGCTCTTTCTGCTTTAAATGATCTATTAAAGACTTCTAAATAGTTTGTGTTAACTTCAGAGTGTACCTGTTAAGACGGTGTTGGAATAAAGAGCATACACACTATGAATAATTATCAGTTCAGAATTTGGAGAACATCTTACAAAAGGTGATGATATGTCATGTCATGTGTTATTCTCATTACCTGCAAATGGCCAAAGGTCTGTTAATACTGGCTGTCTAAGTGAATGAAACTTGAAATTCAGTCCCTGCACAATATGCTATAGGCTGCATGTACATCCAGTATGCATATAGTGCAACTCACCATTTCCCTGCCCTGTCAGTGAGAGTGGGCTGTTGGCTTGGCTTTGATTGGCAGAGAGCCTGAGAGCCCTCTTCATCTGGGCCAAGCGGCTTTAGCTCTTAACCCACGAGCACCTCCCTCCCTCCCTTGCTTCCACCCTTCCTGCTGGTCTGCTTGCTGCTGCACATGTGGCTCTGGATACTAGAGTTTACAAACTCATTCACACCTTTGTTGGTATACAAAAGCATGCAAACGCATGCTGCACACATCCATATTACCTACAAAGAAAGCACTTGCACACAAACACACTGGTATATGTGCACAGACAAAAACACACCGGAGTGGACTTTCTGATGCCCTAATCCTGCAGATTAAGGCCATGGAGCGATGGGCTGAAATCCACTTTTTCTTTTTCCTGATCAAGCCCAGGGTCTGCTCTGCTGCTCCTCTGACTGTATTCAGATATTCTGGCAGTGAGCTGACATCTAAGCCTTGTCACAACTATTCATATGAAAAACTTACCACTGTTGACACCAGCTGTTGACAGAAGGAACAAAAACAGACCATTTGATCAGTGCAGCTGGCTCTATTTAGATTAGCAGTTTTTCTGAGACACCAGAATGACCGATCATTTAGTCCAATGTGATTTGAATGGACCAAAAGGTATTGATCCACAGTTTCAGAACCAATGTCTAAACCAGAATTTGTTCTTTATAATGTGTAAAAAATTGAATATTTTTAGCCACGTTAACAGTGTGGTTGTCTTCATCCTGAACATTGTCATGAATGATCGATTTAAACCTTTCTCCTCATTAGTGGCTGCGCACTACAGCCACAGACTGAACTGTACAGCACAAACAGGACTGCAGGTCATGAAGTTGACAGAGTCCGACATGCAAAATTCCCTTAATACCTACAGGGGAAGCTTTGTCATTATTGGCACCGCAGTCCTGGGAGATTTAAGATTTACGACTGATATGGGGCTCTGGGAGCAGTCAGGAGGAAGGATGAGAGATAGAGCTGTTCTGAATTTGTCTCCAAGCTGCACTCTGCCAGGAAATCCAAAGGCAGAAATGATCTCTGGCCCCGCCCGCCAAACCATCTGTCTGTCATCACTAGCATTCAACAACAGGGAGAAAAGCTATATACAGTATATGGACCTCCTGACCCCACCACCTGCCAAACACCCATCCTCCCGCCCTCCCACCCCCCGCCCCCTAAAACCGCTGTCAGAAGAGGATTCAGTCCGGCATGATCATCGTTTTAAACTTGGCTGTTTTTCAAAGAGTTAAAAATGAATGATCATCTTTTAAACTTGGCTGTTTTTCAAAGAGTTAAAAATGAATGATCATCTTTTAAACTTGGCTGTTTTTCAAAGAGTTAAAAATGAATGATCATCTTTTAAACTTGGCTGTTTTTTGAAGAGTTGAAAATGAATAATTTCACCTGGTTCCTACCTGTTATCCCGGTGGAAATTTTTTTTTTTTTTTTGGTTGTTTTTTTACTTGAAATGTTTTTTCACGTGAAGTTCTGTGAGCAGAGTCGAGGCATTTTAATCCCCTTTTATTTTTGCTGTGTATTTTCAGTTTTTGTATCTTCTAACCTTTCTGATGCTGCTGTGTTCAGCTTTGATGGCCACAGGTGTGTTTCTTGTCCATGGTGAGGGTAGTGGACAACACTGTTTCCATATCACTCTGTAGAAATACATCAAACCGAGTCTCCTCACTAAATCCAGATGGTGTTTCCACCATTTTCTGTTCATTTTCCTGCTCACCTAGCCTTGAACTATACCGGTGCTCCCCACAGGTAGTTGATTGCTGATTGCTCTCTGCTGAGCAGCAAATCATTCACAAGAAGAAATCACTCCCTGTCTGGGTTACCGTAAATAATCCACTGTTCTGAGTTCATCTGGGAATAGTCTCAGATTCATAACACAATCACTGGTCAAAGAGACAGACCCTTGATGAATCCACCTTCAGCACAGCCAAAGAATTTCCTTGCCTCTATCTGCTCGCTGTCTGTGTGCATCTTATCACATCAATAATGAATAAAGACTCTAAACTACAACTGTTCAGAGATGACATTTCAACATTTACACAACGTAGCCTTCTAATGGCACTTCTACCAAATTGATTTTTGCTCTGGGTCTTTGGGAAAACCACATATCACCTATGCTCCCTCCCCATGTCCTTGAGAGTCATAATGAATGATAATGAATGGGAGGTGGCCTCTGTGCAGAATGGCTCTTAATTAATTAACAATGATATGGATGTATGAAATCAAAACAGATAAAGAGATGGAAATGAGTGAAGAACTTTCATGATGGATAATGCAAAAGAGTGAAATCATCTTGACATTTGTGAGGGACACAAATTTTGGGAAAATATCTGAACACACCCAGTACCCTCTAATTTGAGATATCTTTAATTCTCCTGTTTACCTATGGCTGCAACCCTTTGTGTGTGTGTGTTTTTTTTTTTATTTATTTTTTTTATGGTTTTGTCCCCTGAGTGACCCCAGTTTAATCTTTACCATTTGGATTTTACAACATTTGCCCGAGGGCATTCAATAAAGCCAGGGGTCAGTGTATTGAACAGTATAGATTTCACATATAAGTATAAAGTGGGCTTTAGAAAAGGTGCTACACAAGAAAGAGAGCAGTGCTTCTGAACTCAAATGTAACACAAAAGGTGTTGTTGGAATCTGAAACTCTGACAGGGCAAATATATTATAAATTGCCAATAATGATATCATTATTCATTAAAAGATCTTGAGGCTGATACAAATCCTTTTTATTCACATGTTGAAACAAATTTGACCTCTAGTAGCTGTACAGTCATTTCAGTTATGGCTGGCATATCATCATGTTGAAAAGACTCTGATATGCAATGTTTCATATTATCTGTTACAAAAAACACATATTTTTCTCTTTTGTAACACAGCTGCTGTAGACTGATGAGATGATCAAATACAGATCTATCTTGGACTGTCGGTCTTCTACACCCTAAGCTCAACTGAGTGTGAATTAAATGCCAATGCAGAAGTGAGAGTTGGTAGTGAACAGACAACATGTGGAACAGATCAGTGCATCCACTCACATATTGCAGAGCACCACATATGTACACTGGTTATTCACATCATGATAGAATATAGTTTAGGGATATTGCAAAGGAGTCTTAAAGTAACTCATGTGTTTTGGCTCACAATCCTATTTTAGACTGACTGCAGGGCGAGACACAGAGATAACATTTATTCCACATTATCTCCTCAGACTGTGGATGGTGCTACATGAATGTCCTCAAATAATCTTCCATCCATCCCTGATTCAGCCACATCAATCCCACGAGAACATAATCGGTCCCTAAAAATATTCTGAATTGATCTGCCATTTATTTGATTTTTTGGGTCTCTAATCAAAGTGGTTAAGCACTCTTGGTCAAAAAAAAAAAAAAAAAGTCAAATGGTGTAATCCTTTCTAGCAGAGCAATCCTCTCAGCATGATGACGTACTGTAGCCTGTCTGATGGATCAGCAACTGGCAGCAGCATCTCCTGAGTTCACTCTACGCTCCCTAAAGCTCCGTCTGAGGACACTGTCTGAGCTGCATGTTTGCCATGTTAGTTAGTTCATTGACTCCTTTCACAATAGATGAAGGTATAGGCTATTTCTGTCCAGACTGAAAGTTGGCTGTGAGCCACCATAACTGTTAAAATGAATCTGCACCAGGGCTGATGCTGTTGTCAATGTTTGCGCCTCTGCATGAGATGATTCTTAGCCTAAATGTGTGTTTTTAAAACATGTTTAGCATTGGCTACATTGTGGCCAGTAACTGTTATAATAGCTGTGCCATGCTTAACAATTAGGTTCCCTGCAATGGAGAGGAACAGCAGCTGGATGTAATTCAAAGTGGCCATAACATAAGGTGGGTGGAACTATTCATAGGCGGTAAGAAGTGGGTTTAACTGGGCGTAACTGAAACTCCAAGTGGTAGTGAATTATTGGGTGTAACTAATTGAATGTAACTTGACCTTGAGCTGTGATGGTGTTCATACTGTTCAGACCTAAGTTTAACCCCACTGTGACACTGCCTCTCTGCCTCTGACCTATCTCTGCTGTGGCGGCTGGCGACCAACAGAGGGCGACACAGACTGTCCATCAGCTACCGCTGTAACCAATGATTATTTGCACTTTATTTTATTTTATTTTTTTTATAAGATTGATTCATCATCCAGGACTAGGTATACCACACAATATTATACTTGTCAGTTCCTTGTCATAATGTCTTTTCATCAAACAATTCCAGGGTTTAATAATGTTTTTACTCTTCTTTTTCTTGTTTGACATGTGCCTACTGCGAGTTTGTGCCTTGAGGTTTTCTCTGTTCTGCCCTCAAGACAGCACGCTGGAATTTAAATTTGGATGCTCATCTGGGCAGACCGTTGTGATTCAGAGATATCATACCGCAGTTAGCACTGAAACTGTGAGAATAAATCCTGAGAGCTCTTTTCATCTCTGTTTTGTTTCATGACAAGCCACAAAGACCTGGCTGTGATCCTACCATGATATAATTTCATCACCAATGTGTAATAATACTCTGTTCATGTTCAACAAGGGGAAAATACTAGTTTGGTAGTTACATTCTTTTCTGTCATTTTCATGGGCCACATTAGAAGTTCAAAAGATTACTGGTGCTGATATGGATGAGTCAGAATCATATTTTCTGTAACTATATCTAAATCATTCTGAGCTTCTCATCCTCTCAGCTGGAAACCGGATCAGCAGTGATGTATGATGGCCTCAGTGATCCTGACATAAGCACAAAAGAGGCATTGCTGCACACTGGTTACGCAATCAACAAGTCTGTTATCTAAATTTAAATTGATGCAGGTGGGGAAAAAAAACATAAACATATAATTTAGTGTCTAGTTCGTATTGTATAGCGAGGGGTATTAGGGTGCAGGCGGCAAATGGAAGGAAAAAAAAACAATGACACAATTTTACATCTATGTTTGTATTTTAATTTAGTCTGCAGTTAATCAATCACTGTACTTGAGACTGACAAAGAGAAACCTCAGAACAAGAAAGAATCACAAAAACACTGGAAAACAAAGACAGCACAATTAAGAAACAAATAACTAAGAAAAAACTGTTACAGGACCATGAAACACACACGACAACAAAGCTTTAAAATCTCCAAGGGAAATGTCAAACTCTGGTTTGAAGGCAGTACATTCCATTTAAATGGTGCATAGACAGTACTCAAGACCAGTTCTGCAGTGCTTACTTATAAGGTAGCAAACTGTTGATTTAAATGAGAGAAGAGATGTGAGTTAGTGTAGAAACTTGAATGAATAGCATGAGATGGCAATTTGATTTTGACTGAAGATGGGTTCAACCCACCATGCATTACAGAGAATAAAGGTAGATATTTACTGTAAGGATAGACATATGAGCAGACTGCAAAAAAACAAACAAACAACAATAACAACAACAATAACAAAAATGGTTGGAAGGAGACAGACATCCTTTAAGAAGACAATCTCTGACTTCTAATTTCTAATCAAATGTTGAATATGAGCCTTGATTGAGTGCCAAATTCCTATTCCTATGAAATGGGTGCCATTCAAAGTTCAGAAAAGAAAGGTAAATAAGAGTAGTTTGTGATTAAGCACTGAAAATTGGAAGCCAAAAAGTAAAATAAATCAGTGTCAGGCTGGAGCCTTTGGCATGTACAATGATATCATAAGTAATAAACAATAGGCACTACTTTAACCTCTTCAACTCCGCGGGGACAGTCCGAAGCGTGATCGTTTTCCCCGTTTCAACCGAGGGAGACGTTCCCTCGTGTGGCGGGGCGAGGGAGATCGAGTTCGTTCCGGTTGCGACAACGCCACCCAGGGGAATTTCACCCCGGGAAATTCTAATATTATATGTTTCTCTTCCTTAAAGGAGTAAGGTCACACAGGTTCTCATACCACGGGCAGAGACGGTTTCAATTAAGAAAAAGGAATTTATTTAACAAAAGGAAATTTATCAAAACAAATAGAAACCAAATTAAGGGATCACACACCAGCTCAACACAATAACACACATAAATTAGCACGTAGGCAGGGGATGATTATGAGGACAGGGCTGGGGTTTACTATGCGGCAGGAGAAAACCAAAAAAAAGGGGACGGGGTCCTGAAACAAACCACCCGTGACACTGCACACTCACACACATCAAAAGGGGATCGTGAAGAAAGCAGCCACCAGGGATTGGATTGCCGCCGCTGGCCACAGCACCTGACCAATGACAAAGTGAGCAATAATAAAAACAGCCACGTGCCACACAGGGGTGTGGACAAACAATAGTAAATAAAATAACAAAACAAACAAAAGAAACCAAATTCAAAGAAATACAAATAACTAAATTATTTTCTAATAAACAAAATATAACCTAAATAAATGGTGCATTTAGCACAAATCAAAGCAACAATGAAAGTAAATCATCCAAAGTCATTAAAATAGGTGTCGCCACGATTTTCGAAAACACGGGAGCCAAACAGCAGCGAAGATCCAGGGAGTGGTGGCCGATAGCTGGCCCCAACAATTGAGGTCCACCTCTGAAATAAGGCACACACGTCTGATTTAATGAATTAGGTAATTTAATTAACACTAATAGTTTAACGACATGATGTATACATACCACTTTACATGTACCAACGAGCCTCCGTGGAGGCGAGGGCTAACAGGCCGCGGCCAGTTACCACAGCCTGAAGTGAGGATAATAGTCAGCCCGGACGGAGTGACAGACTTAATGAGCGGCAGACAACATCGCCTACCAAGCGAACAAGTCACCGCGCCCAGAGGTTTCCCACGGAGCACTCCGTCTCACGGCCCCAGCAGTCGGCCGTGCTACACGCTGCGAGAGCGGAGATTGTATCACCAACGCGCCCGCTATGCACAGTAAAATGGAAGATGGCAGAGTTCATTACCTGTGTGGAGGATGTTGTGCGCCTCGACGGCAGCCACACCAAACAAAAGGGCTCTGCCACGCAGACCACAGCCACCAACAGAGATGGAAGCGGAAAAGGGAATGAGGTGTGCCCCACACAGTATATAACAGTGTGGCCGGCCCGCCCAGTAATCAGGTGCCCGACAAGTTGGCACAGTGCCACCTAGTGGCCGGGAGGGAAACAACCTCGGCTACACTCGGTTTTATTTTGAAGTTAGTGTACGACACGGATGTTGAAGGGAGGGTGCTGGACATTGATGTATTATAATGGACAGTGTAAATAAATATTTAGCTGATTCAATCGTAAATGTGTACAGATGAAGAAGAAGAAGACTCGTAAATATAAGCCGCGAACATGGCGACATGGCAGCTGGCAGAGACACTCAGCCACCCGTTCAAACACTGGGGCACGCTGTACAGAGCAGGAATCAGGGGGGCGGGGGCAGCTGGCCACAGCCGCTGGCCCCCGGTGAGAATAGTAAGTGAGCCACGCTGACCGGGCCGGACTCAGCAGAGACACTCAGCCACCCGTTCAAACACTGGGGCACGCTGTACAGAGCAGGAATCAGGGGGGCGGGGGCAGCTGGCCACAGCCGCTGGCCCCCGGTGAGAATAGTAAGTGAGCCACGCTGACCGGGCCGGACTCAGCAGAGACACTCAGCCACCCGTTCAAACACTGGGGCACGCTGTACAGAGCAGGAATCAGGGGGGCGGGGGCAGCTGGCCACAGCCGCTGGCCCCCGGTGAGAATAGTAAGTGAGCCACGCTGACCGGGCCGGACTCAGCAGAGACACTCAGCCACCCGTTCAAACACTGGGGCACGCTGTACAGAGCAGGAATCAGGGGGGCGGGGGCAGCTGGCCACAGCCGCTGGCCCCCGGTGAGAATAGTAAGTGAGCCACGCTGACCGGGCCGGACTCAGCAGAGACACTCAGCCACCCGTTCAAACACTGGGGCACGCTGTACAGAGCAGGAATCAGGGGGGCGGGGGCAGCTGGCCACAGCCGCTGGCCCCCGGTGAGAATAGTAAGTGAGCCACGCTGACCGGGCCGGACTCAGCAGAGACACTCAGCCACCCGTTCAAACACTGGGGCACGCTGTACAGAGCAGGAATCAGGGGGGCGGGGGCAGCTGGCCACAGCCGCTGGCCCCCGGTGAGAATAGTAAGTGAGCCACGCTGACCGGGCCGGACTCAGCAGAGACACTCAGCCACCCGTTCAAACACTGGGGCACGCTGTACAGAGCAGGAATCAGGGGGGCGGGGGCAGCTGGCCACAGCCGCTGGCCCCCGGTGAGAATAGTAAGTGAGCCACGCTGACCGGGCCGGACTCAGCAGAGACACTCAGCCACCCGTTCAAACACTGGGGCACGCTGTACAGAGCAGGAATCAGGGGGGCGGGGGCAGCTGGCCACAGCCGCTGGCCCCCGGTGAGAATAGTAAGTGAGCCACGCTGACCGGGCCGGACTCAGCAGAGACACTCAGCCACCCGTTCAAACACTGGGGCACGCTGTACAGAGCAGGAATCAGGGGGGCGGGGGCAGCTGGCCACAGCCGCTGGCCCCCGGTGAGAATAGTAAGTGAGCCACGCTGACCGGGCCGGACTCAGCAGAGACACTCAGCCACCCGTTCAAACACTGGGGCACGCTGTACAGAGCAGGAATCAGGGGGGCGGGGGCAGCTGGCCACAGCCGCTGGCCCCCGGTGAGAATAGTAAGTGAGCCACGCTGACCGGGCCGGACTCAGCAGAGACACTCAGCCACCCGTTCAAACACTGGGGCACGCTGTACAGAGCAGGAATCAGGGGGGCGGGGGCAGCTGGCCACAGCCGCTGGCCCCCGGTGAGAATAGTAAGTGAGCCACGCTGACCGGGCCGGACTCAGCAGAGACACTCAGCCACCCGTTCAAACACTGGGGCACGCTGTACAGAGCAGGAATCAGGGGGGCGGGGGCAGCTGGCCACAGCCGCTGGCCCCCGGTGAGAATAGTAAGTGAGCCACGCTGACCGGGCCGGACTCAGCAGAGACACTCAGCCACCCGTTCAAACACTGGGGCACGCTGTACAGAGCAGGAATCAGGGGGGCGGGGGCAGCTGGCCACAGCCGCTGGCCCCCGGTGAGAATAGTAAGTGAGCCACGCTGACCGGGCCGGACTCAGCAGAGACACTCAGCCACCCGTTCAAACACTGGGGCACGCTGTACAGAGCAGGAATCAGGGGGGCGGGGGCAGCTGGCCACAGCCGCTGGCCCCCGGTGAGAATAGTAAGTGAGCCACGCTGACCGGGCCGGACTCAGCAGAGACACTCAGCCACCCGTTCAAACACTGGGGCACGCTGTACAGAGCAGGAATCAGGGGGGCGGGGGCAGCTGGCCACAGCCGCTGGCCCCCGGTGAGAATAGTAAGTGAGCCACGCTGACCGGGCCGGACTCAGCAGAGACACTCAGCCACCCGTTCAAACACTGGGGCACGCTGTACAGAGCAGGAATCAGGGGGGCGGGGGCAGCTGGCCACAGCCGCTGGCCCCCGGTGAGAATAGTAAGTGAGCCACGCTGACCGGGCCGGACTCAGCAGAGACACTCAGCCACCCGTTCAAACACTGGGGCACGCTGTACAGAGCAGGAATCAGGGGGGCGGGGGCAGCTGGCCACAGCCGCTGGCCCCCGGTGAGAATAGTAAGTGAGCCACGCTGACCGGGCCGGACTCAGCAGAGACACTCAGCCACCCGTTCAAACACTGGGGCACGCTGTACAGAGCAGGAATCAGGGGGGCGGGGGCAGCTGGCCACAGCCGCTGGCCCCCGGTGAGAATAGTAAGTGAGCCACGCTGACCGGGCCGGACTCAGCAGAGACACTCAGCCACCCGTTCAAACACTGGGGCACGCTGTACAGAGCAGGAATCAGGGGGGCGGGGGCAGCTGGCCACAGCCGCTGGCCCCCGGTGAGAATAGTAAGTGAGCCACGCTGACCGGGCCGGACTCAGCAGAGACACTCAGCCACCCGTTCAAACACTGGGGCACGCTGTACAGAGCAGGAATCAGGGGGGCGGGGGCAGCTGGCCACAGCCGCTGGCCCCCGGTGAGAATAGTAAGTGAGCCACGCTGACCGGGCCGGACTCAGCAGAGACACTCAGCCACCCGTTCAAACACTGGGGCACGCTGTACAGAGCAGGAATCAGGGGGGCGGGGGCAGCTGGCCACAGCCGCTGGCCCCCGGTGAGAATAGTAAGTGAGCCACGCTGACCGGGCCGGACTCAGCAGAGACACTCAGCCACCCGTTCAAACACTGGGGCACGCTGTACAGAGCAGGAATCAGGGGGGCGGGGGCAGCTGGCCACAGCCGCTGGCCCCCGGTGAGAATAGTAAGTGAGCCACGCTGACCGGGCCGGACTCAGCAGAGACACTCAGCCACCCGTTCAAACACTGGGGCACGCTGTACAGAGCAGGAATCAGGGGGGCGGGGGCAGCTGGCCACAGCCGCTGGCCCCCGGTGAGAATAGTAAGTGAGCCACGCTGACCGGGCCGGACTCAGCAGAGACACTCAGCCACCCGTTCAAACACTGGGGCACACTGTACAGAGCAGGAATCAGGGGGGCGGGGGCAGCTGGCCACAGCCGCTGGCCCCCGGTGAGAATAGTAAGTGAGCCACGCTGACCGGGCCGGACTCAGCAGAGACACTCAGCCACCCGTTCAAACACTGGGGCACACTGTACAGAGCAGGAATCAGGGGGGCGGGGGCAGCTGGCCACAGCCGCTGGCCCCCGGTGAGAATAGTAAGTGAGCCACGCTGACCGGGCCGGACTCAGCAGAGACACTCAGCCACCCGTTCAAACACTGGGGCACACTGTACAGAGCAGGAATCAGGGGGGCGGGGGCAGCTGGCCACAGCCGCTGGCCCCCGGTGAGAATAGTAAGTGAGCCACGCTGACCGGGCCGGACTCAGCAGAGACACTCAGCCACCCGTTCAAACACTGGGGCACACTGTACAGAGCAGGAATCAGGGGGGCGGGGGCAGCTGGCCACAGCCGCTGGCCCCCGGTGAGAATAGTAAGTGAGCCACGCTGACCGGGCCGGACTCAGCAGAGACACTCAGCCACCCGTTCAAACACTGGGGCACACTGTACAGAGCAGGAATCAGGGGGGCGGGGGCAGCTGGCCACAGCCGCTGGCCCCCGGTGAGAATAGTAAGTGAGCCACGCTGACCGGGCCGGACTCAGCAGAGACACTCAGCCACCCGTTCAAACACTGGGGCACACTGTACAGAGCAGGAATCAGGGGGGCGGGGGCAGCTGGCCACAGCCGCTGGCCCCCGGTGAGAATAGTAAGTGAGCCACGCTGACCGGGCCGGACTCAGCAGAGACACTCAGCCACCCGTTCAAACACTGGGGCACGCTGTACAGAGCAGGAATCAGGGGGGCGGGGGCAGCTGGCCACAGCCGCTGGCCCCCGGTGAGAATAGTAAGTGAGCCACGCTGACCGGGCCGGACTCAGCAGAGACACTCAGCCACCCGTTCAAACACTGGGGCACGCTGTACAGAGCAGGAATCAGGGGGGCGGGGGCAGCTGGCCACAGCCGCTGGCCCCCGGTGAGAATAGTAAGTGAGCCACGCTGACCGGGCCGGACTCAGCAGAGACACTCAGCCACCCGTTCAAACACTGGGGCACGCTGTACAGAGCAGGAATCAGGGGGGCGGGGGCAGCTGGCCACAGCCGCTGGCCCCCGGTGAGAATAGTAAGTGAGCCACGCTGACCGGGCCGGACTCAGCAGAGACACTCAGCCACCCGTTCAAACACTGGGGCACACTGTACAGAGCAGGAATCAGGGGGGCGGGGGCAGCTGGCCACAGCCGCTGGCCCCCGGTGAGAATAGTAAGTGAGCCACGCTGACCGGGCCGGACTCAGCAGAGACACTCAGCCACCCGTTCAAACACTGGGGCACACTGTACAGAGCAGGAATCAGGGGGGCGGGGGCAGCTGGCCACAGCCGCTGGCCCCCGGTGAGAATAGTAAGTGAGCCACGCTGACCGGGCCGGACTCAGCAGAGACACTCAGCCACCCGTTCAAACACTGGGGCACACTGTACAGAGCAGGAATCAGGGGGGCGGGGGCAGCTGGCCACAGCCGCTGGCCCCCGGTGAGAATAGTAAGTGAGCCACGCTGACCGGGCCGGACTCAGCAGAGACACTCAGCCACCCGTTCAAACACTGGGGCACACTGTACAGAGCAGGAATCAGGGGGGCGGGGGCAGCTGGCCACAGCCGCTGGCCCCCGGTGAGAATAGTAAGTGAGCCACGCTGACCGGGCCGGACTCAGCAGAGACACTCAGCCACCCGTTCAAACACTGGGGCACACTGTACAGAGCAGGAATCAGGGGGGCGGGGGCAGCTGGCCACAGCCGCTGGCCCCCGGTGAGAATAGTAAGTGAGCCACGCTGACCGGGCCGGACTCAGCAGAGACACTCAGCCACCCGTTCAAACACTGGGGCACACTGTACAGAGCAGGAATCAGGGGGGCGGGGGCAGCTGGCCACAGCCGCTGGCCCCCGGTGAGAATAGTAAGTGAGCCACGCTGACCGGGCCGGACTCAGCAGAGACACTCAGCCACCCGTTCAAACACTGGGGCACACTGTACAGAGCAGGAATCAGGGGGGCGGGGGCAGCTGGCCACAGCCGCTGGCCCCCGGTGAGAATAGTAAGTGAGCCACGCTGACCGGGCCGGACTCAGCAGAGACACTCAGCCACCCGTTCAAACACTGGGGCACACTGTACAGAGCAGGAATCAGGGGGGCGGGGGCAGCTGGCCACAGCCGCTGGCCCCCGGTGAGAATAGTAAGTGAGCCACGCTGACCGGGCCGGACTCAGCAGAGACACTCAGCCACCCGTTCAAACACTGGGGCACACTGTACAGAGCAGGAATCAGGGGGGCGGGGGCAGCTGGCCACAGCCGCTGGCCCCCGGTGAGAATAGTAAGTGAGCCACGCTGACCGGGCCGGACTCAGCAGAGACACTCAGCCACCCGTTCAAACACTGGGGCACACTGTACAGAGCAGGAATCAGGGGGGCGGGGGCAGCTGGCCACAGCCGCTGGCCCCCGGTGAGAATAGTAAGTGAGCCACGCTGACCGGGCCGGACTCAGCAGAGACACTCAGCCACCCGTTCAAACACTGGGGCACACTGTACAGAGCAGGAATCAGGGGGGCGGGGGCAGCTGGCCACAGCCGCTGGCCCCCGGTGAGAATAGTAAGTGAGCCACGCTGACCGGGCCGGACTCAGCAGAGACACTCAGCCACCCGTTCAAACACTGGGGCACACTGTACAGAGCAGGAATCAGGGGGGCGGGGGCAGCTGGCCACAGCCGCTGGCCCCCGGTGAGAATAGTAAGTGAGCCACGCTGACCGGGCCGGACTCAGCAGAGACACTCAGCCACCCGTTCAAACACTGGGGCACACTGTACAGAGCAGGAATCAGGGGGGCGGGGGCAGCTGGCCACAGCCGCTGGCCCCCGGTGAGAATAGTAAGTGAGCCACGCTGACCGGGCCGGACTCAGCAGAGACACTCAGCCACCCGTTCAAACACTGGGGCACACTGTACAGAGCAGGAATCAGGGGGGCGGGGGCAGCTGGCCACAGCCGCTGGCCCCCGGTGAGAATAGTAAGTGAGCCACGCTGACCGGGCCGGACTCAGCAGAGACACTCAGCCACCCGTTCAAACACTGGGGCACACTGTACAGAGCAGGAATCAGGGGGGCGGGGGCAGCTGGCCACAGCCGCTGGCCCCCGGTGAGAATAGTAAGTGAGCCACGCTGACCGGGCCGGACTCAGCAGAGACACTCAGCCACCCGTTCAAACACTGGGGCACACTGTACAGAGCAGGAATCAGGGGGGCGGGGGCAGCTGGCCACAGCCGCTGGCCCCCGGTGAGAATAGTAAGTGAGCCACGCTGACCGGGCCGGACTCAGCAGAGACACTCAGCCACCCGTTCAAACACTGGGGCACACTGTACAGAGCAGGAATCAGGGGGGCGGGGGCAGCTGGCCACAGCCGCTGGCCCCCGGTGAGAATAGTAAGTGAGCCACGCTGACCGGGCCGGACTCAGCAGAGACACTCAGCCACCCGTTCAAACACTGGGGCACACTGTACAGAGCAGGAATCAGGGGGGCGGGGGCAGCTGGCCACAGCCGCTGGCCCCCGGTGAGAATAGTAAGTGAGCCACGCTGACCGGGCCGGACTCAGCAGAGACACTCAGCCACCCGTTCAAACACTGGGGCACACTGTACAGAGCAGGAATCAGGGGGGCGGGGGCAGCTGGCCACAGCCGCTGGCCCCCGGTGAGAATAGTAAGTGAGCCACGCTGACCGGGCCGGACTCAGCAGAGACACTCAGCCACCCGTTCAAACACTGGGGCACACTGTACAGAGCAGGAATCAGGGGGGCGGGGGCAGCTGGCCACAGCCGCTGGCCCCCGGTGAGAATAGTAAGTGAGCCACGCTGACCGGGCCGGACTCAGCAGAGACACTCAGCCACCCGTTCAAACACTGGGGCACACTGTACAGAGCAGGAATCAGGGGGGCGGGGGCAGCTGGCCACAGCCGCTGGCCCCCGGTGAGAATAGTAAGTGAGCCACGCTGACCGGGCCGGACTCAGCAGAGACACTCAGCCACCCGTTCAAACACTGGGGCACACTGTACAGAGCAGGAATCAGGGGGGCGGGGGCAGCTGGCCACAGCCGCTGGCCCCCGGTGAGAATAGTAAGTGAGCCACGCTGACCGGGCCGGACTCAGCAGAGACACTCAGCCACCCGTTCAAACACTGGGGCACACTGTACAGAGCAGGAATCAGGGGGGCGGGGGCAGCTGGCCACAGCCGCTGGCCCCCGGTGAGAATAGTAAGTGAGCCACGCTGACCGGGCCGGACTCAGCAGAGACACTCAGCCACCCGTTCAAACACTGGGGCACACTGTACAGAGCAGGAATCAGGGGGGCGGGGGCAGCTGGCCACAGCCGCTGGCCCCCGGTGAGAATAGTAAGTGAGCCACGCTGACCGGGCCGGACTCAGCAGAGACACTCAGCCACCCGTTCAAACACTGGGGCACACTGTACAGAGCAGGAATCAGGGGGGCGGGGGCAGCTGGCCACAGCCGCTGGCCCCCGGTGAGAATAGTAAGTGAGCCACGCTGACCGGGCCGGACTCAGCAGAGACACTCAGCCACCCGTTCAAACACTGGGGCACACTGTACAGAGCAGGAATCAGGGGGGCGGGGGCAGCTGGCCACAGCCGCTGGCCCCCGGTGAGAATAGTAAGTGAGCCACGCTGACCGGGCCGGACTCAGCAGAGACACTCAGCCACCCGTTCAAACACTGGGGCACACTGTACAGAGCAGGAATCAGGGGGGCGGGGGCAGCTGGCCACAGCCGCTGGCCCCCGGTGAGAATAGTAAGTGAGCCACGCTGACCGGGCCGGACTCAGCAGAGACACTCAGCCACCCGTTCAAACACTGGGGCACACTGTACAGAGCAGGAATCAGGGGGGCGGGGGCAGCTGGCCACAGCCGCTGGCCCCCGGTGAGAATAGTAAGTGAGCCACGCTGACCGGGCCGGACTCAGCAGAGACACTCAGCCACCCGTTCAAACACTGGGGCACACTGTACAGAGCAGGAATCAGGGGGGCGGGGGCAGCTGGCCACAGCCGCTGGCCCCCGGTGAGAATAGTAAGTGAGCCACGCTGACCGGGCCGGACTCAGCAGAGACACTCAGCCACCCGTTCAAACACTGGGGCACACTGTACAGAGCAGGAATCAGGGGGGCGGGGGCAGCTGGCCACAGCCGCTGGCCCCCGGTGAGAATAGTAAGTGAGCCACGCTGACCGGGCCGGACTCAGCAGAGACACTCAGCCACCCGTTCAAACACTGGGGCACACTGTACAGAGCAGGAATCAGGGGGGCGGGGGCAGCTGGCCACAGCCGCTGGCCCCCGGTGAGAATAGTAAGTGAGCCACGCTGACCGGGCCGGACTCAGCAGAGACACTCAGCCACCCGTTCAAACACTGGGGCACACTGTACAGAGCAGGAATCAGGGGGGCGGGGGCAGCTGGCCACAGCCGCTGGCCCCCGGTGAGAATAGTAAGTGAGCCACGCTGACCGGGCCGGACTCAGCAGAGACACTCAGCCACCCGTTCAAACACTGGGGCACACTGTACAGAGCAGGAATCAGGGGGGCGGGGGCAGCTGGCCACAGCCGCTGGCCCCCGGTGAGAATAGTAAGTGAGCCACGCTGACCGGGCCGGACTCAGCAGAGACACTCAGCCACCCGTTCAAACACTGGGGCACACTGTACAGAGCAGGAATCAGGGGGGCGGGGGCAGCTGGCCACAGCCGCTGGCCCCCGGTGAGAATAGTAAGTGAGCCACGCTGACCGGGCCGGACTCAGCAGAGACACTCAGCCACCCGTTCAAACACTGGGGCACACTGTACAGAGCAGGAATCAGGGGGGCGGGGGCAGCTGGCCACAGCCGCTGGCCCCCGGTGAGAATAGTAAGTGAGCCACGCTGACCGGGCCGGACTCAGCAGAGACACTCAGCCACCCGTTCAAACACTGGGGCACACTGTACAGAGCAGGAATCAGGGGGGCGGGGGCAGCTGGCCACAGCCGCTGGCCCCCGGTGAGAATAGTAAGTGAGCCACGCTGACCGGGCCGGACTCAGCAGAGACACTCAGCCACCCGTTCAAACACTGGGGCACACTGTACAGAGCAGGAATCAGGGGGGCGGGGGCAGCTGGCCACAGCCGCTGGCCCCCGGTGAGAATAGTAAGTGAGCCACGCTGACCGGGCCGGACTCAGCAGAGACACTCAGCCACCCGTTCAAACACTGGGGCACACTGTACAGAGCAGGAATCAGGGGGGCGGGGGCAGCTGGCCACAGCCGCTGGCCCCCGGTGAGAATAGTAAGTGAGCCACGCTGACCGGGCCGGACTCAGCAGAGACACTCAGCCACCCGTTCAAACACTGGGGCACACTGTACAGAGCAGGAATCAGGGGGGCGGGGGCAGCTGGCCACAGCCGCTGGCCCCCGGTGAGAATAGTAAGTGAGCCACGCTGACCGGGCCGGACTCAGCAGAGACACTCAGCCACCCGTTCAAACACTGGGGCACACTGTACAGAGCAGGAATCAGGGGGGCGGGGGCAGCTGGCCACAGCCGCTGGCCCCCGGTGAGAATAGTAAGTGAGCCACGCTGACCGGGCCGGACTCAGCAGAGACACTCAGCCACCCGTTCAAACACTGGGGCACACTGTACAGAGCAGGAATCAGGGGGGCGGGGGCAGCTGGCCACAGCCGCTGGCCCCCGGTGAGAATAGTAAGTGAGCCACGCTGACCGGGCCGGACTCAGCAGAGACACTCAGCCACCCGTTCAAACACTGGGGCACACTGTACAGAGCAGGAATCAGGGGGGCGGGGGCAGCTGGCCACAGCCGCTGGCCCCCGGTGAGAATAGTAAGTGAGCCACGCTGACCGGGCCGGACTCAGCAGAGACACTCAGCCACCCGTTCAAACACTGGGGCACACTGTACAGAGCAGGAATCAGGGGGGCGGGGGCAGCTGGCCACAGCCGCTGGCCCCCGGTGAGAATAGTAAGTGAGCCACGCTGACCGGGCCGGACTCAGCAGAGACACTCAGCCACCCGTTCAAACACTGGGGCACACTGTACAGAGCAGGAATCAGGGGGGCGGGGGCAGCTGGCCACAGCCGCTGGCCCCCGGTGAGAATAGTAAGTGAGCCACGCTGACCGGGCCGGACTCAGCAGAGACACTCAGCCACCCGTTCAAACACTGGGGCACACTGTACAGAGCAGGAATCAGGGGGGCGGGGGCAGCTGGCCACAGCCGCTGGCCCCCGGTGAGAATAGTAAGTGAGCCACGCTGACCGGGCCGGACTCAGCAGAGACACTCAGCCACCCGTTCAAACACTGGGGCACACTGTACAGAGCAGGAATCAGGGGGGCGGGGGCAGCTGGCCACAGCCGCTGGCCCCGGTGAGAATAGTAAGTGAGCCACGCTGACCGGGCCGGACTCAGCAGAGACACTCAGCCACCCGTTCAAACACTGGGGCACACTGTACAGAGCAGGAATCAGGGGGGCGGGGGCAGCTGGCCACAGCCGCTGGCCCCCGGTGAGAATAGTAAGTGAGCCACGCTGACCGGGCCGGACTCAGCAGAGACACTCAGCCACCCGTTCAAACACTGGGGCACACTGTACAGAGCAGGAATCAGGGGGGCGGGGGCAGCTGGCCACAGCCGCTGGCCCCCGGTGAGAATAGTAAGTGAGCCACGCTGACCGGGCCGGACTCAGCAGAGACACTCAGCCACCCGTTCAAACACTGGGGCACACTGTACAGAGCAGGAATCAGGGGGGCGGGGGCAGCTGGCCACAGCCGCTGGCCCCCGGTGAGAATAGTAAGTGAGCCACGCTGACCGGGCCGGACTCAGCAGAGACACTCAGCCACCCGTTCAAACACTGGGGCACACTGTACAGAGCAGGAATCAGGGGGGCGGGGGCAGCTGGCCACAGCCGCTGGCCCCCGGTGAGAATAGTAAGTGAGCCACGCTGACCGGGCCGGACTCAGCAGAGACACTCAGCCACCCGTTCAAACACTGGGGCACACTGTACAGAGCAGGAATCAGGGGGGCGGGGGCAGCTGGCCACAGCCGCTGGCCCCCGGTGAGAATAGTAAGTGAGCCACGCTGACCGGGCCGGACTCAGCAGAGACACTCAGCCACCCGTTCAAACACTGGGGCACACTGTACAGAGCAGGAATCAGGGGGGCGGGGGCAGCTGGCCACAGCCGCTGGCCCCCGGTGAGAATAGTAAGTGAGCCACGCTGACCGGGCCGGACTCAGCAGAGACACTCAGCCACCCGTTCAAACACTGGGGCACACTGTACAGAGCAGGAATCAGGGGGGCGGGGGCAGCTGGCCACAGCCGCTGGCCCCCGGTGAGAATAGTAAGTGAGCCACGCTGACCGGGCCGGACTCAGCAGAGACACTCAGCCACCCGTTCAAACACTGGGGCACACTGTACAGAGCAGGAATCAGGGGGGCGGGGGCAGCTGGCCACAGCCGCTGGCCCCCGGTGAGAATAGTAAGTGAGCCACGCTGACCGGGCCGGACTCAGCAGAGACACTCAGCCACCCGTTCAAACACTGGGGCACACTGTACAGAGCAGGAATCAGGGGGGCGGGGGCAGCTGGCCACAGCCGCTGGCCCCCGGTGAGAATAGTAAGTGAGCCACGCTGACCGGGCCGGACTCAGCAGAGACACTCAGCCACCCGTTCAAACACTGGGGCACACTGTACAGAGCAGGAATCAGGGGGGCGGGGGCAGCTGGCCACAGCCGCTGGCCCCCGGTGAGAATAGTAAGTGAGCCACGCTGACCGGGCCGGACTCAGCAGAGACACTCAGCCACCCGTTCAAACACTGGGGCACACTGTACAGAGCAGGAATCAGGGGGGCGGGGGCAGCTGGCCACAGCCGCTGGCCCCCGGTGAGAATAGTAAGTGAGCCACGCTGACCGGGCCGGACTCAGCAGAGACACTCAGCCACCCGTTCAAACACTGGGGCACACTGTACAGAGCAGGAATCAGGGGGGCGGGGGCAGCTGGCCACAGCCGCTGGCCCCCGGTGAGAATAGTAAGTGAGCCACGCTGACCGGGCCGGACTCAGCAGAGACACTCAGCCACCCGTTCAAACACTGGGGCACACTGTACAGAGCAGGAATCAGGGGGGCGGGGGCAGCTGGCCACAGCCGCTGGCCCCCGGTGAGAATAGTAAGTGAGCCACGCTGACCGGGCCGGACTCAGCAGAGACACTCAGCCACCCGTTCAAACACTGGGGCACACTGTACAGAGCAGGAATCAGGGGGGCGGGGGCAGCTGGCCACAGCCGCTGGCCCCCGGTGAGAATAGTAAGTGAGCCACGCTGACCGGGCCGGACTCAGCAGAGACACTCAGCCACCCGTTCAAACACTGGGGCACACTGTACAGAGCAGGAATCAGGGGGGCGGGGGCAGCTGGCCACAGCCGCTGGCCCCCGGTGAGAATAGTAAGTGAGCCACGCTGACCGGGCCGGACTCAGCAGAGACACTCAGCCACCCGTTCAAACACTGGGGCACACTGTACAGAGCAGGAATCAGGGGGGCGGGGGCAGCTGGCCACAGCCGCTGGCCCCCGGTGAGAATAGTAAGTGAGCCACGCTGACCGGGCCGGACTCAGCAGAGACACTCAGCCACCCGTTCAAACACTGGGGCACACTGTACAGAGCAGGAATCAGGGGGGCGGGGGCAGCTGGCCACAGCCGCTGGCCCCCGGTGAGAATAGTAAGTGAGCCACGCTGACCGGGCCGGACTCAGCAGAGACACTCAGCCACCCGTTCAAACACTGGGGCACACTGTACAGAGCAGGAATCAGGGGGGCGGGGGCAGCTGGCCACAGCCGCTGGCCCCCGGTGAGAATAGTAAGTGAGCCACGCTGACCGGGCCGGACTCAGCAGAGACACTCAGCCACCCGTTCAAACACTGGGGCACACTGTACAGAGCAGGAATCAGGGGGGCGGGGGCAGCTGGCCACAGCCGCTGGCCCCCGGTGAGAATAGTAAGTGAGCCACGCTGACCGGGCCGGACTCAGCAGAGACACTCAGCCACCCGTTCAAACACTGGGGCACACTGTACAGAGCAGGAATCAGGGGGGCGGGGGCAGCTGGCCACAGCCGCTGGCCCCCGGTGAGAATAGTAAGTGAGCCACGCTGACCGGGCCGGACTCAGCAGAGACACTCAGCCACCCGTTCAAACACTGGGGCACACTGTACAGAGCAGGAATCAGGGGGGCGGGGGCAGCTGGCCACAGCCGCTGGCCCCCGGTGAGAATAGTAAGTGAGCCACGCTGACCGGGCCGGACTCAGCAGAGACACTCAGCCACCCGTTCAAACACTGGGGCACACTGTACAGAGCAGGAATCAGGGGGGCGGGGGCAGCTGGCCACAGCCGCTGGCCCCCGGTGAGAATAGTAAGTGAGCCACGCTGACCGGGCCGGACTCAGCAGAGACACTCAGCCACCCGTTCAAACACTGGGGCACACTGTACAGAGCAGGAATCAGGGGGGCGGGGGCAGCTGGCCACAGCCGCTGGCCCCCGGTGAGAATAGTAAGTGAGCCACGCTGACCGGGCCGGACTCAGCAGAGACACTCAGCCACCCGTTCAAACACTGGGGCACACTGTACAGAGCAGGAATCAGGGGGGCGGGGGCAGCTGGCCACAGCCGCTGGCCCCCGGTGAGAATAGTAAGTGAGCCACGCTGACCGGGCCGGACTCAGCAGAGACACTCAGCCACCCGTTCAAACACTGGGGCACACTGTACAGAGCAGGAATCAGGGGGGCGGGGGCAGCTGGCCACAGCCGCTGGCCCCCGGTGAGAATAGTAAGTGAGCCACGCTGACCGGGCCGGACTCAGCAGAGACACTCAGCCACCCGTTCAAACACTGGGGCACACTGTACAGAGCAGGAATCAGGGGGGCGGGGGCAGCTGGCCACAGCCGCTGGCCCCCGGTGAGAATAGTAAGTGAGCCACGCTGACCGGGCCGGACTCAGCAGAGACACTCAGCCACCCGTTCAAACACTGGGGCACACTGTACAGAGCAGGAATCAGGGGGGCGGGGGCAGCTGGCCACAGCCGCTGGCCCCCGGTGAGAATAGTAAGTGAGCCACGCTGACCGGGCCGGACTCAGCAGAGACACTCAGCCACCCGTTCAAACACTGGGGCACACTGTACAGAGCAGGAATCAGGGGGGCGGGGGCAGCTGGCCACAGCCGCTGGCCCCCGGTGAGAATAGTAAGTGAGCCACGCTGACCGGGCCGGACTCAGCAGAGACACTCAGCCACCCGTTCAAACACTGGGGCACACTGTACAGAGCAGGAATCAGGGGGGCGGGGGCAGCTGGCCACAGCCGCTGGCCCCCGGTGAGAATAGTAAGTGAGCCACGCTGACCGGGCCGGACTCAGCAGAGACACTCAGCCACCCGTTCAAACACTGGGGCACACTGTACAGAGCAGGAATCAGGGGGGCGGGGGCAGCTGGCCACAGCCGCTGGCCCCCGGTGAGAATAGTAAGTGAGCCACGCTGACCGGGCCGGACTCAGCAGAGACACTCAGCCACCCGTTCAAACACTGGGGCACACTGTACAGAGCAGGAATCAGGGGGGCGGGGGCAGCTGGCCACAGCCGCTGGCCCCCGGTGAGAATAGTAAGTGAGCCACGCTGACCGGGCCGGACTCAGCAGAGACACTCAGCCACCCGTTCAAACACTGGGGCACACTGTACAGAGCAGGAATCAGGGGGGCGGGGGCAGCTGGCCACAGCCGCTGGCCCCCGGTGAGAATAGTAAGTGAGCCACGCTGACCGGGCCGGACTCAGCAGAGACACTCAGCCACCCGTTCAAACACTGGGGCACACTGTACAGAGCAGGAATCAGGGGGGCGGGGGCAGCTGGCCACAGCCGCTGGCCCCCGGTGAGAATAGTAAGTGAGCCACGCTGACCGGGCCGGACTCAGCAGAGACACTCAGCCACCCGTTCAAACACTGGGGCACACTGTACAGAGCAGGAATCAGGGGGGCGGGGGCAGCTGGCCACAGCCGCTGGCCCCCGGTGAGAATAGTAAGTGAGCCACGCTGACCGGGCCGGACTCAGCAGAGACACTCAGCCACCCGTTCAAACACTGGGGCACACTGTACAGAGCAGGAATCAGGGGGGCGGGGGCAGCTGGCCACAGCCGCTGGCCCCCGGTGAGAATAGTAAGTGAGCCACGCTGACCGGGCCGGACTCAGCAGAGACACTCAGCCACCCGTTCAAACACTGGGGCACACTGTACAGAGCAGGAATCAGGGGGGCGGGGGCAGCTGGCCACAGCCGCTGGCCCCCGGTGAGAATAGTAAGTGAGCCACGCTGACCGGGCCGGACTCAGCAGAGACACTCAGCCACCCGTTCAAACACTGGGGCACACTGTACAGAGCAGGAATCAGGGGGGCGGGGGCAGCTGGCCACAGCCGCTGGCCCCCGGTGAGAATAGTAAGTGAGCCACGCTGACCGGGCCGGACTCAGCAGAGACACTCAGCCACCCGTTCAAACACTGGGGCACACTGTACAGAGCAGGAATCAGGGGGGCGGGGGCAGCTGGCCACAGCCGCTGGCCCCCGGTGAGAATAGTAAGTGAGCCACGCTGACCGGGCCGGACTCAGCAGAGACACTCAGCCACCCGTTCAAACACTGGGGCACACTGTACAGAGCAGGAATCAGGGGGGCGGGGGCAGCTGGCCACAGCCGCTGGCCCCCGGTGAGAATAGTAAGTGAGCCACGCTGACCGGGCCGGACTCAGCAGAGACACTCAGCCACCCGTTCAAACACTGGGGCACACTGTACAGAGCAGGAATCAGGGGGGCGGGGGCAGCTGGCCACAGCCGCTGGCCCCCGGTGAGAATAGTAAGTGAGCCACGCTGACCGGGCCGGACTCAGCAGAGACACTCAGCCACCCGTTCAAACACTGGGGCACACTGTACAGAGCAGGAATCAGGGGGGCGGGGGCAGCTGGCCACAGCCGCTGGCCCCCGGTGAGAATAGTAAGTGAGCCACGCTGACCGGGCCGGACTCAGCAGAGACACTCAGCCACCCGTTCAAACACTGGGGCACACTGTACAGAGCAGGAATCAGGGGGGCGGGGGCAGCTGGCCACAGCCGCTGGCCCCCGGTGAGAATAGTAAGTGAGCCACGCTGACCGGGCCGGACTCAGCAGAGACACTCAGCCACCCGTTCAAACACTGGGGCACACTGTACAGAGCAGGAATCAGGGGGGCGGGGGCAGCTGGCCACAGCCGCTGGCCCCCGGTGAGAATAGTAAGTGAGCCACGCTGACCGGGCCGGACTCAGCAGAGACACTCAGCCACCCGTTCAAACACTGGGGCACACTGTACAGAGCAGGAATCAGGGGGGCGGGGGCAGCTGGCCACA
The DNA here is from genome assembly GCA_021432705.1 of Caranx ignobilis. Taxonomy (NCBI): domain Eukaryota; kingdom Metazoa; phylum Chordata; class Actinopteri; order Carangiformes; family Carangidae; genus Caranx; species Caranx ignobilis. The sequence goes on from MU269985.1 coordinate 69,423,442, forward strand.
GCCGCTGGCCCCCGGTGAGAATAGTAAGTGAGCCACGCTGACCGGGCCGGACTCAGCAGAGACACTCAGCCACCCGTTCAAACACTGGGGCACACTGTACAGAGCAGGAATCAGGGGGGCGGGGGCAGCTGGCCACAGCCGCTGGCCCCCGGTGAGAATAGTAAGTGAGCCACGCTGACCGGGCCGGACTCAGCAGAGACACTCAGCCACCCGTTCAAACACTGGGGCACACTGTACAGAGCAGGAATCAGGGGGGCGGGGGCAGCTGGCCACAGCCGCTGGCCCCCGGTGAGAATAGTAAGTGAGCCACGCTGACCGGGCCGGACTCAGCAGAGACACTCAGCCACCCGTTCAAACACTGGGGCACACTGTACAGAGCAGGAATCAGGGGGGCGGGGGCAGCTGGCCACAGCCGCTGGCCCCCGGTGAGAATAGTAAGTGAGCCACGCTGACCGGGCCGGACTCAGCAGAGACACTCAGCCACCCGTTCAAACACTGGGGCACACTGTACAGAGCAGGAATCAGGGGGGCGGGGGCAGCTGGCCACAGCCGCTGGCCCCCGGTGAGAATAGTAAGTGAGCCACGCTGACCGGGCCGGACTCAGCAGAGACACTCAGCCACCCGTTCAAACACTGGGGCACACTGTACAGAGCAGGAATCAGGGGGGCGGGGGCAGCTGGCCACAGCCGCTGGCCCCCGGTGAGAATAGTAAGTGAGCCACGCTGACCGGGCCGGACTCAGCAGAGACACTCAGCCACCCGTTCAAACACTGGGGCACACTGTACAGAGCAGGAATCAGGGGGGCGGGGGCAGCTGGCCACAGCCGCTGGCCCCCGGTGAGAATAGTAAGTGAGCCACGCTGACCGGGCCGGACTCAGCAGAGACACTCAGCCACCCGTTCAAACACTGGGGCACACTGTACAGAGCAGGAATCAGGGGGGCGGGGGCAGCTGGCCACAGCCGCTGGCCCCCGGTGAGAATAGTAAGTGAGCCACGCTGACCGGGCCGGACTCAGCAGAGACACTCAGCCACCCGTTCAAACACTGGGGCACACTGTACAGAGCAGGAATCAGGGGGGCGGGGGCAGCTGGCCACAGCCGCTGGCCCCCGGTGAGAATAGTAAGTGAGCCACGCTGACCGGGCCGGACTCAGCAGAGACACTCAGCCACCCGTTCAAACACTGGGGCACACTGTACAGAGCAGGAATCAGGGGGGCGGGGGCAGCTGGCCACAGCCGCTGGCCCCCGGTGAGAATAGTAAGTGAGCCACGCTGACCGGGCCGGACTCAGCAGAGACACTCAGCCACCCGTTCAAACACTGGGGCACACTGTACAGAGCAGGAATCAGGGGGGCGGGGGCAGCTGGCCACAGCCGCTGGCCCCCGGTGAGAATAGTAAGTGAGCCACGCTGACCGGGCCGGACTCAGCAGAGACACTCAGCCACCCGTTCAAACACTGGGGCACACTGTACAGAGCAGGAATCAGGGGGGCGGGGGCAGCTGGCCACAGCCGCTGGCCCCCGGTGAGAATAGTAAGTGAGCCACGCTGACCGGGCCGGACTCAGCAGAGACACTCAGCCACCCGTTCAAACACTGGGGCACACTGTACAGAGCAGGAATCAGGGGGGCGGGGGCAGCTGGCCACAGCCGCTGGCCCCCGGTGAGAATAGTAAGTGAGCCACGCTGACCGGGCCGGACTCAGCAGAGACACTCAGCCACCCGTTCAAACACTGGGGCACACTGTACAGAGCAGGAATCAGGGGGGCGGGGGCAGCTGGCCACAGCCGCTGGCCCCCGGTGAGAATAGTAAGTGAGCCACGCTGACCGGGCCGGACTCAGCAGAGACACTCAGCCACCCGTTCAAACACTGGGGCACACTGTACAGAGCAGGAATCAGGGGGGCGGGGGCAGCTGGCCACAGCCGCTGGCCCCCGGTGAGAATAGTAAGTGAGCCACGCTGACCGGGCCGGACTCAGCAGAGACACTCAGCCACCCGTTCAAACACTGGGGCACACTGTACAGAGCAGGAATCAGGGGGGCGGGGGCAGCTGGCCACAGCCGCTGGCCCCCGGTGAGAATAGTAAGTGAGCCACGCTGACCGGGCCGGACTCAGCAGAGACACTCAGCCACCCGTTCAAACACTGGGGCACACTGTACAGAGCAGGAATCAGGGGGGCGGGGGCAGCTGGCCACAGCCGCTGGCCCCCGGTGAGAATAGTAAGTGAGCCACGCTGACCGGGCCGGACTCAGCAGAGACACTCAGCCACCCGTTCAAACACTGGGGCACACTGTACAGAGCAGGAATCAGGGGGGCGGGGGCAGCTGGCCACAGCCGCTGGCCCCCGGTGAGAATAGTAAGTGAGCCACGCTGACCGGGCCGGACTCAGCAGAGACACTCAGCCACCCGTTCAAACACTGGGGCACACTGTACAGAGCAGGAATCAGGGGGGCGGGGGCAGCTGGCCACAGCCGCTGGCCCCCGGTGAGAATAGTAAGTGAGCCACGCTGACCGGGCCGGACTCAGCAGAGACACTCAGCCACCCGTTCAAACACTGGGGCACACTGTACAGAGCAGGAATCAGGGGGGCGGGGGCAGCTGGCCACAGCCGCTGGCCCCCGGTGAGAATAGTAAGTGAGCCACGCTGACCGGGCCGGACTCAGCAGAGACACTCAGCCACCCGTTCAAACACTGGGGCACACTGTACAGAGCAGGAATCAGGGGGGCGGGGGCAGCTGGCCACAGCCGCTGGCCCCCGGTGAGAATAGTAAGTGAGCCACGCTGACCGGGCCGGACTCAGCAGAGACACTCAGCCACCCGTTCAAACACTGGGGCACACTGTACAGAGCAGGAATCAGGGGGGCGGGGGCAGCTGGCCACAGCCGCTGGCCCCCGGTGAGAATAGTAAGTGAGCCACGCTGACCGGGCCGGACTCAGCAGAGACACTCAGCCACCCGTTCAAACACTGGGGCACACTGTACAGAGCAGGAATCAGGGGGGCGGGGGCAGCTGGCCACAGCCGCTGGCCCCCGGTGAGAATAGTAAGTGAGCCACGCTGACCGGGCCGGACTCAGCAGAGACACTCAGCCACCCGTTCAAACACTGGGGCACACTGTACAGAGCAGGAATCAGGGGGGCGGGGGCAGCTGGCCACAGCCGCTGGCCCCCGGTGAGAATAGTAAGTGAGCCACGCTGACCGGGCCGGACTCAGCAGAGACACTCAGCCACCCGTTCAAACACTGGGGCACACTGTACAGAGCAGGAATCAGGGGGGCGGGGGCAGCTGGCCACAGCCGCTGGCCCCCGGTGAGAATAGTAAGTGAGCCACGCTGACCGGGCCGGACTCAGCAGAGACACTCAGCCACCCGTTCAAACACTGGGGCACACTGTACAGAGCAGGAATCAGGGGGGCGGGGGCAGCTGGCCACAGCCGCTGGCCCCCGGTGAGAATAGTAAGTGAGCCACGCTGACCGGGCCGGACTCAGCAGAGACACTCAGCCACCCGTTCAAACACTGGGGCACACTGTACAGAGCAGGAATCAGGGGGGCGGGGGCAGCTGGCCACAGCCGCTGGCCCCCGGTGAGAATAGTAAGTGAGCCACGCTGACCGGGCCGGACTCAGCAGAGACACTCAGCCACCCGTTCAAACACTGGGGCACACTGTACAGAGCAGGAATCAGGGGGGCGGGGGCAGCTGGCCACAGCCGCTGGCCCCCGGTGAGAATAGTAAGTGAGCCACGCTGACCGGGCCGGACTCAGCAGAGACACTCAGCCACCCGTTCAAACACTGGGGCACACTGTACAGAGCAGGAATCAGGGGGGCGGGGGCAGCTGGCCACAGCCGCTGGCCCCCGGTGAGAATAGTAAGTGAGCCACGCTGACCGGGCCGGACTCAGCAGAGACACTCAGCCACCCGTTCAAACACTGGGGCACACTGTACAGAGCAGGAATCAGGGGGGGGCAGCTGGCCACAGCCGCTGGCCCCCGGTGAGAATAGTAAGTGAGCCACGCTGACCGGGCCGGACTCAGCAGAGACACTCAGCCACCCGTTCAAACACTGGGGCACACTGTACAGAGCAGGAATCAGGGGGGCGGGGGCAGCTGGCCACAGCCGCTGGCCCCCGGTGAGAATAGTAAGTGAGCCACGCTGACCGGGCCGGACTCAGCAGAGACACTCAGCCACCCGTTCAAACACTGGGGCACACTGTACAGAGCAGGAATCAGGGGGGCGGGGGCAGCTGGCCACAGCCGCTGGCCCCCGGTGAGAATAGTAAGTGAGCCACGCTGACCGGGCCGGACTCAGCAGAGACACTCAGCCACCCGTTCAAACACTGGGGCACACTGTACAGAGCAGGAATCAGGGGGGCGGGGGCAGCTGGCCACAGCCGCTGGCCCCCGGTGAGAATAGTAAGTGAGCCACGCTGACCGGGCCGGACTCAGCAGAGACACTCAGCCACCCGTTCAAACACTGGGGCACACTGTACAGAGCAGGAATCAGGGGGGCGGGGGCAGCTGGCCACAGCCGCTGGCCCCCGGTGAGAATAGTAAGTGAGCCACGCTGACCGGGCCGGACTCAGCAGAGACACTCAGCCACCCGTTCAAACACTGGGGCACACTGTACAGAGCAGGAATCAGGGGGGCGGGGGCAGCTGGCCACAGCCGCTGGCCCCCGGTGAGAATAGTAAGTGAGCCACGCTGACCGGGCCGGACTCAGCAGAGACACTCAGCCACCCGTTCAAACACTGGGGCACACTGTACAGAGCAGGAATCAGGGGGGCGGGGGCAGCTGGCCACAGCCGCTGGCCCCCGGTGAGAATAGTAAGTGAGCCACGCTGACCGGGCCGGACTCAGCAGAGACACTCAGCCACCCGTTCAAACACTGGGGCACACTGTACAGAGCAGGAATCAGGGGGGCGGGGGCAGCTGGCCACAGCCGCTGGCCCCCGGTGAGAATAGTAAGTGAGCCACGCTGACCGGGCCGGACTCAGCAGAGACACTCAGCCACCCGTTCAAACACTGGGGCACACTGTACAGAGCAGGAATCAGGGGGGCGGGGGCAGCTGGCCACAGCCGCTGGCCCCCGGTGAGAATAGTAAGTGAGCCACGCTGACCGGGCCGGACTCAGCAGAGACACTCAGCCACCCGTTCAAACACTGGGGCACACTGTACAGAGCAGGAATCAGGGGGGCGGGGGCAGCTGGCCACAGCCGCTGGCCCCCGGTGAGAATAGTAAGTGAGCCACGCTGACCGGGCCGGACTCAGCAGAGACACTCAGCCACCCGTTCAAACACTGGGGCACACTGTACAGAGCAGGAATCAGGGGGGCGGGGGCAGCTGGCCACAGCCGCTGGCCCCCGGTGAGAATAGTAAGTGAGCCACGCTGACCGGGCCGGACTCAGCAGAGACACTCAGCCACCCGTTCAAACACTGGGGCACACTGTACAGAGCAGGAATCAGGGGGGCGGGGGCAGCTGGCCACAGCCGCTGGCCCCCGGTGAGAATAGTAAGTGAGCCACGCTGACCGGGCCGGACTCAGCAGAGACACTCAGCCACCCGTTCAAACACTGGGGCACACTGTACAGAGCAGGAATCAGGGGGGCGGGGGCAGCTGGCCACAGCCGCTGGCCCCCGGTGAGAATAGTAAGTGAGCCACGCTGACCGGGCCGGACTCAGCAGAGACACTCAGCCACCCGTTCAAACACTGGGGCACACTGTACAGAGCAGGAATCAGGGGGGCGGGGGCAGCTGGCCACAGCCGCTGGCCCCCGGTGAGAATAGTAAGTGAGCCACGCTGACCGGGCCGGACTCAGCAGAGACACTCAGCCACCCGTTCAAACACTGGGGCACACTGTACAGAGCAGGAATCAGGGGGGCGGGGGCAGCTGGCCACAGCCGCTGGCCCCCGGTGAGAATAGTAAGTGAGCCACGCTGACCGGGCCGGACTCAGCAGAGACACTCAGCCACCCGTTCAAACACTGGGGCACACTGTACAGAGCAGGAATCAGGGGGGCGGGGGCAGCTGGCCACAGCCGCTGGCCCCCGGTGAGAATAGTAAGTGAGCCACGCTGACCGGGCCGGACTCAGCAGAGACACTCAGCCACCCGTTCAAACACTGGGGCACACTGTACAGAGCAGGAATCAGGGGGGCGGGGGCAGCTGGCCACAGCCGCTGGCCCCCGGTGAGAATAGTAAGTGAGCCACGCTGACCGGGCCGGACTCAGCAGAGACACTCAGCCACCCGTTCAAACACTGGGGCACACTGTACAGAGCAGGAATCAGGGGGGCGGGGGCAGCTGGCCACAGCCGCTGGCCCCCGGTGAGAATAGTAAGTGAGCCACGCTGACCGGGCCGGACTCAGCAGAGACACTCAGCCACCCGTTCAAACACTGGGGCACACTGTACAGAGCAGGAATCAGGGGGGCGGGGGCAGCTGGCCACAGCCGCTGGCCCCCGGTGAGAATAGTAAGTGAGCCACGCTGACCGGGCCGGACTCAGCAGAGACACTCAGCCACCCGTTCAAACACTGGGGCACACTGTACAGAGCAGGAATCAGGGGGGCGGGGGCAGCTGGCCACAGCCGCTGGCCCCCGGTGAGAATAGTAAGTGAGCCACGCTGACCGGGCCGGACTCAGCAGAGACACTCAGCCACCCGTTCAAACACTGGGGCACACTGTACAGAGCAGGAATCAGGGGGGCGGGGGCAGCTGGCCACAGCCGCTGGCCCCCGGTGAGAATAGTAAGTGAGCCACGCTGACCGGGCCGGACTCAGCAGAGACACTCAGCCACCCGTTCAAACACTGGGGCACACTGTACAGAGCAGGAATCAGGGGGGCGGGGGCAGCTGGCCACAGCCGCTGGCCCCCGGTGAGAATAGTAAGTGAGCCACGCTGACCGGGCCGGACTCAGCAGAGACACTCAGCCACCCGTTCAAACACTGGGGCACACTGTACAGAGCAGGAATCAGGGGGGCGGGGGCAGCTGGCCACAGCCGCTGGCCCCCGGTGAGAATAGTAAGTGAGCCACGCTGACCGGGCCGGACTCAGCAGAGACACTCAGCCACCCGTTCAAACACTGGGGCACACTGTACAGAGCAGGAATCAGGGGGGCGGGGGCAGCTGGCCACAGCCGCTGGCCCCCGGTGAGAATAGTAAGTGAGCCACGCTGACCGGGCCGGACTCAGCAGAGACACTCAGCCACCCGTTCAAACACTGGGGCACACTGTACAGAGCAGGAATCAGGGGGGCGGGGGCAGCTGGCCACAGCCGCTGGCCCCCGGTGAGAATAGTAAGTGAGCCACGCTGACCGGGCCGGACTCAGCAGAGACACTCAGCCACCCGTTCAAACACTGGGGCACACTGTACAGAGCAGGAATCAGGGGGGCGGGGGCAGCTGGCCACAGCCGCTGGCCCCCGGTGAGAATAGTAAGTGAGCCACGCTGACCGGGCCGGACTCAGCAGAGACACTCAGCCACCCGTTCAAACACTGGGGCACACTGTACAGAGCAGGAATCAGGGGGGCGGGGGCAGCTGGCCACAGCCGCTGGCCCCCGGTGAGAATAGTAAGTGAGCCACGCTGACCGGGCCGGACTCAGCAGAGACACTCAGCCACCCGTTCAAACACTGGGGCACACTGTACAGAGCAGGAATCAGGGGGGCGGGGGCAGCTGGCCACAGCCGCTGGCCCCCGGTGAGAATAGTAAGTGAGCCACGCTGACCGGGCCGGACTCAGCAGAGACACTCAGCCACCCGTTCAAACACTGGGGCACACTGTACAGAGCAGGAATCAGGGGGGCGGGGGCAGCTGGCCACAGCCGCTGGCCCCCGGTGAGAATAGTAAGTGAGCCACGCTGACCGGGCCGGACTCAGCAGAGACACTCAGCCACCCGTTCAAACACTGGGGCACACTGTACAGAGCAGGAATCAGGGGGGCGGGGGCAGCTGGCCACAGCCGCTGGCCCCCGGTGAGAATAGTAAGTGAGCCACGCTGACCGGGCCGGACTCAGCAGAGACACTCAGCCACCCGTTCAAACACTGGGGCACACTGTACAGAGCAGGAATCAGGGGGGCGGGGGCAGCTGGCCACAGCCGCTGGCCCCCGGTGAGAATAGTAAGTGAGCCACGCTGACCGGGCCGGACTCAGCAGAGACACTCAGCCACCCGTTCAAACACTGGGGCACACTGTACAGAGCAGGAATCAGGGGGGCGGGGGCAGCTGGCCACAGCCGCTGGCCCCCGGTGAGAATAGTAAGTGAGCCACGCTGACCGGGCCGGACTCAGCAGAGACACTCAGCCACCCGTTCAAACACTGGGGCACACTGTACAGAGCAGGAATCAGGGGGGCGGGGGCAGCTGGCCACAGCCGCTGGCCCCCGGTGAGAATAGTAAGTGAGCCACGCTGACCGGGCCGGACTCAGCAGAGACACTCAGCCACCCGTTCAAACACTGGGGCACACTGTACAGAGCAGGAATCAGGGGGGCGGGGGCAGCTGGCCACAGCCGCTGGCCCCCGGTGAGAATAGTAAGTGAGCCACGCTGACCGGGCCGGACTCAGCAGAGACACTCAGCCACCCGTTCAAACACTGGGGCACACTGTACAGAGCAGGAATCAGGGGGGCGGGGGCAGCTGGCCACAGCCGCTGGCCCCCGGTGAGAATAGTAAGTGAGCCACGCTGACCGGGCCGGACTCAGCAGAGACACTCAGCCACCCGTTCAAACACTGGGGCACACTGTACAGAGCAGGAATCAGGGGGGCGGGGGCAGCTGGCCACAGCCGCTGGCCCCCGGTGAGAATAGTAAGTGAGCCACGCTGACCGGGCCGGACTCAGCAGAGACACTCAGCCACCCGTTCAAACACTGGGGCACACTGTACAGAGCAGGAATCAGGGGGGCGGGGGCAGCTGGCCACAGCCGCTGGCCCCCGGTGAGAATAGTAAGTGAGCCACGCTGACCGGGCCGGACTCAGCAGAGACACTCAGCCACCCGTTCAAACACTGGGGCACACTGTACAGAGCAGGAATCAGGGGGGCGGGGGCAGCTGGCCACAGCCGCTGGCCCCCGGTGAGAATAGTAAGTGAGCCACGCTGACCGGGCCGGACTCAGCAGAGACACTCAGCCACCCGTTCAAACACTGGGGCACACTGTACAGAGCAGGAATCAGGGGGGCGGGGGCAGCTGGCCACAGCCGCTGGCCCCCGGTGAGAATAGTAAGTGAGCCACGCTGACCGGGCCGGACTCAGCAGAGACACTCAGCCACCCGTTCAAACACTGGGGCACACTGTACAGAGCAGGAATCAGGGGGGCGGGGGCAGCTGGCCACAGCCGCTGGCCCCCGGTGAGAATAGTAAGTGAGCCACGCTGACCGGGCCGGACTCAGCAGAGACACTCAGCCACCCGTTCAAACACTGGGGCACACTGTACAGAGCAGGAATCAGGGGGGCGGGGGCAGCTGGCCACAGCCGCTGGCCCCCGGTGAGAATAGTAAGTGAGCCACGCTGACCGGGCCGGACTCAGCAGAGACACTCAGCCACCCGTTCAAACACTGGGGCACACTGTACAGAGCAGGAATCAGGGGGGCGGGGGCAGCTGGCCACAGCCGCTGGCCCCCGGTGAGAATAGTAAGTGAGCCACGCTGACCGGGCCGGACTCAGCAGAGACACTCAGCCACCCGTTCAAACACTGGGGCACACTGTACAGAGCAGGAATCAGGGGGGCGGGGGCAGCTGGCCACAGCCGCTGGCCCCCGGTGAGAATAGTAAGTGAGCCACGCTGACCGGGCCGGACTCAGCAGAGACACTCAGCCACCCGTTCAAACACTGGGGCACACTGTACAGAGCAGGAATCAGGGGGGCGGGGGCAGCTGGCCACAGCCGCTGGCCCCCGGTGAGAATAGTAAGTGAGCCACGCTGACCGGGCCGGACTCAGCAGAGACACTCAGCCACCCGTTCAAACACTGGGGCACACTGTACAGAGCAGGAATCAGGGGGGCGGGGGCAGCTGGCCACAGCCGCTGGCCCCCGGTGAGAATAGTAAGTGAGCCACGCTGACCGGGCCGGACTCAGCAGAGACACTCAGCCACCCGTTCAAACACTGGGGCACACTGTACAGAGCAGGAATCAGGGGGGCGGGGGCAGCTGGCCACAGCCGCTGGCCCCCGGTGAGAATAGTAAGTGAGCCACGCTGACCGGGCCGGACTCAGCAGAGACACTCAGCCACCCGTTCAAACACTGGGGCACACTGTACAGAGCAGGAATCAGGGGGGCGGGGGCAGCTGGCCACAGCCGCTGGCCCCCGGTGAGAATAGTAAGTGAGCCACGCTGACCGGGCCGGACTCAGCAGAGACACTCAGCCACCCGTTCAAACACTGGGGCACACTGTACAGAGCAGGAATCAGGGGGGCGGGGGCAGCTGGCCACAGCCGCTGGCCCCCGGTGAGAATAGTAAGTGAGCCACGCTGACCGGGCCGGACTCAGCAGAGACACTCAGCCACCCGTTCAAACACTGGGGCACACTGTACAGAGCAGGAATCAGGGGGGCGGGGGCAGCTGGCCACAGCCGCTGGCCCCCGGTGAGAATAGTAAGTGAGCCACGCTGACCGGGCCGGACTCAGCAGAGACACTCAGCCACCCGTTCAAACACTGGGGCACACTGTACAGAGCAGGAATCAGGGGGGCGGGGGCAGCTGGCCACAGCCGCTGGCCCCCGGTGAGAATAGTAAGTGAGCCACGCTGACCGGGCCGGACTCAGCAGAGACACTCAGCCACCCGTTCAAACACTGGGGCACACTGTACAGAGCAGGAATCAGGGGGGCGGGGGCAGCTGGCCACAGCCGCTGGCCCCCGGTGAGAATAGTAAGTGAGCCACGCTGACCGGGCCGGACTCAGCAGAGACACTCAGCCACCCGTTCAAACACTGGGGCACACTGTACAGAGCAGGAATCAGGGGGGCGGGGGCAGCTGGCCACAGCCGCTGGCCCCCGGTGAGAATAGTAAGTGAGCCACGCTGACCGGGCCGGACTCAGCAGAGACACTCAGCCACCCGTTCAAACACTGGGGCACACTGTACAGAGCAGGAATCAGGGGGGCGGGGGCAGCTGGCCACAGCCGCTGGCCCCCGGTGAGAATAGTAAGTGAGCCACGCTGACCGGGCCGGACTCAGCAGAGACACTCAGCCACCCGTTCAAACACTGGGGCACACTGTACAGAGCAGGAATCAGGGGGGCGGGGGCAGCTGGCCACAGCCGCTGGCCCCCGGTGAGAATAGTAAGTGAGCCACGCTGACCGGGCCGGACTCAGCAGAGACACTCAGCCACCCGTTCAAACACTGGGGCACACTGTACAGAGCAGGAATCAGGGGGGCGGGGGCAGCTGGCCACAGCCGCTGGCCCCCGGTGAGAATAGTAAGTGAGCCACGCTGACCGGGCCGGACTCAGCAGAGACACTCAGCCACCCGTTCAAACACTGGGGCACACTGTACAGAGCAGGAATCAGGGGGGCGGGGGCAGCTGGCCACAGCCGCTGGCCCCCGGTGAGAATAGTAAGTGAGCCACGCTGACCGGGCCGGACTCAGCAGAGACACTCAGCCACCCGTTCAAACACTGGGGCACACTGTACAGAGCAGGAATCAGGGGGGCGGGGGCAGCTGGCCACAGCCGCTGGCCCCCGGTGAGAATAGTAAGTGAGCCACGCTGACCGGGCCGGACTCAGCAGAGACACTCAGCCACCCGTTCAAACACTGGGGCACACTGTACAGAGCAGGAATCAGGGGGGCGGGGGCAGCTGGCCACAGCCGCTGGCCCCCGGTGAGAATAGTAAGTGAGCCACGCTGACCGGGCCGGACTCAGCAGAGACACTCAGCCACCCGTTCAAACACTGGGGCACACTGTACAGAGCAGGAATCAGGGGGGCGGGGGCAGCTGGCCACAGCCGCTGGCCCCCGGTGAGAATAGTAAGTGAGCCACGCTGACCGGGCCGGACTCAGCAGAGACACTCAGCCACCCGTTCAAACACTGGGGCACACTGTACAGAGCAGGAATCAGGGGGGCGGGGGCAGCTGGCCACAGCCGCTGGCCCCCGGTGAGAATAGTAAGTGAGCCACGCTGACCGGGCCGGACTCAGCAGAGACACTCAGCCACCCGTTCAAACACTGGGGCACACTGTACAGAGCAGGAATCAGGGGGGCGGGGGCAGCTGGCCACAGCCGCTGGCCCCCGGTGAGAATAGTAAGTGAGCCACGCTGACCGGGCCGGACTCAGCAGAGACACTCAGCCACCCGTTCAAACACTGGGGCACACTGTACAGAGCAGGAATCAGGGGGGCGGGGGCAGCTGGCCACAGCCGCTGGCCCCCGGTGAGAATAGTAAGTGAGCCACGCTGACCGGGCCGGACTCAGCAGAGACACTCAGCCACCCGTTCAAACACTGGGGCACACTGTACAGAGCAGGAATCAGGGGGGCGGGGGCAGCTGGCCACAGCCGCTGGCCCCCGGTGAGAATAGTAAGTGAGCCACGCTGACCGGGCCGGACTCAGCAGAGACACTCAGCCACCCGTTCAAACACTGGGGCACGCTGTACAGAGCAGGAATCAGGGGGGCGGGGGCAGCTGGCCACAGCCGCTGGCCCCCGGTGAGAATAGTAAGTGAGCCACGCTGACCGGGCCGGACTCAGCAGAGACACTCAGCCACCCGTTCAAACACTGGGGCACACTGTACAGAGCAGGAATCAGGGGGGCGGGGGCAGCTGGCCACAGCCGCTGGCCCCCGGTGAGAATAGTAAGTGAGCCACGCTGACCGGGCCGGACTCAGCAGAGACACTCAGCCACCCGTTCAAACACTGGGGCACACTGTACAGAGCAGGAATCAGGGGGGCGGGGGCAGCTGGCCACAGCCGCTGGCCCCCGGTGAGAATAGTAAGTGAGCCACGCTGACCGGGCCGGACTCAGCAGAGACACTCAGCCACCCGTTCAAACACTGGGGCACACTGTACAGAGCAGGAATCAGGGGGGCGGGGGCAGCTGGCCACAGCCGCTGGCCCCCGGTGAGAATAGTAAGTGAGCCACGCTGACCGGGCCGGACTCAGCAGAGACACTCAGCCACCCGTTCAAACACTGGGGCACACTGTACAGAGCAGGAATCAGGGGGGCGGGGGCAGCTGGCCACAGCCGCTGGCCCCCGGTGAGAATAGTAAGTGAGCCACGCTGACCGGGCCGGACTCAGCAGAGACACTCAGCCACCCGTTCAAACACTGGGGCACACTGTACAGAGCAGGAATCAGGGGGGCGGGGGCAGCTGGCCACAGCCGCTGGCCCCCGGTGAGAATAGTAAGTGAGCCACGCTGACCGGGCCGGACTCAGCAGAGACACTCAGCCACCCGTTCAAACACTGGGGCACACTGTACAGAGCAGGAATCAGGGGGGCGGGGGCAGCTGGCCACAGCCGCTGGCCCCCGGTGAGAATAGTAAGTGAGCCACGCTGACCGGGCCGGACTCAGCAGAGACACTCAGCCACCCGTTCAAACACTGGGGCACGCTGTACAGAGCAGGAATCAGGGGGGCGGGGGCAGCTGGCCACAGCCGCTGGCCCCCGGTGAGAATAGTAAGTGAGCCACGCTGACCGGGCCGGACTCAGCAGAGACACTCAGCCACCCGTTCAAACACTGGGGCACACTGTACAGAGCAGGAATCAGGGGGGCGGGGGCAGCTGGCCACAGCCGCTGGCCCCCGGTGAGAATAGTAAGTGAGCCACGCTGACCGGGCCGGACTCAGCAGAGACACTCAGCCACCCGTTCAAACACTGGGGCACGCTGTACAGAGCAGGAATCAGGGGGGCGGGGGCAGCTGGCCACAGCCGCTGGCCCCCGGTGAGAATAGTAAGTGAGCCACGCTGACCGGGCCGGACTCAGCAGAGACACTCAGCCACCCGTTCAAACACTGGGGCACGCTGTACAGAGCAGGAATCAGGGGGGCGGGGGCAGCTGGCCACAGCCGCTGGCCCCCGGTGAGAATAGTAAGTGAGCCACGCTGACCGGGCCGGACTCAGCAGAGACACTCAGCCACCCGTTCAAACACTGGGGCACGCTGTACAGAGCAGGAATCAGGGGGGCGGGGGCAGCTGGCCACAGCCGCTGGCCCCCGGTGAGAATAGTAAGTGAGCCACGCTGACCGGGCCGGACTCAGCAGAGACACTCAGCCACCCGTTCAAACACTGGGGCACGCTGTACAGAGCAGGAATCAGGGGGGCGGGGGCAGCTGGCCACAGCCGCTGGCCCCCGGTGAGAATAGTAAGTGAGCCACGCTGACCGGGCCGGACTCAGCAGAGACACTCAGCCACCCGTTCAAACACTGGGGCACGCTGTACAGAGCAGGAATCAGGGGGGCGGGGGCAGCTGGCCACAGCCGCTGGCCCCCGGTGAGAATAGTAAGTGAGCCACGCTGACCGGGCCGGACTCAGCAGAGACACTCAGCCACCCGTTCAAACACTGGGGCACGCTGTACAGAGCAGGAATCAGGGGGGCGGGGGCAGCTGGCCACAGCCGCTGGCCCCCGGTGAGAATAGTAAGTGAGCCACGCTGACCGGGCCGGACTCAGCAGAGACACTCAGCCACCCGTTCAAACACTGGGGCACGCTGTACAGAGCAGGAATCAGGGGGCGGGGGCAGCTGGCCACAGCCGCTGGCCCCCGGTGAGAATAGTAAGTGAGCCACGCTGACCGGGCCGGACTCAGCAGAGACACTCAGCCACCCGTTCAAACACTGGGGCAGCTGTACAGAGCAGGAATCAGGGGGGCGGGGGCAGCTGGCTACAGCCGCTGGCCCCCGGTGAGAATAGTAAGGAGCCACGCTGACCGGGCCGGACTCAGCAGGAGACACTCAGCCACCCGTTCAACACTGGGGCACTCAGTACACAGCAGGAATCAGGGGGGCGGGCAGCTGGCCACAGTGCTGGCTACGGGGAATAGTAAGTGAGCCACGCTGACTACGGGCCGGACTCAGCAGAACCTCAGATGTCCGAGGAAGATAGCACAAAGTATGAATACTTTGTGCTATCTTCTTCAAATTTGAACCAGGTGTTCACTGATAGTGTGCTTACAGGCCTATACTGTCATTTACCTATATGGATAAAGCCACACAGACCATTTTTGGTTTTTTTTAATTATTTTTTTTTAGGCGGACAGAAAATCTGAATTTTTTGCTCACTTACTGGCCCACTGCTCTGTTCCAGTAATATCTAAAGTGTTTTTGACACTTTCACAAGAAACTCTATAGTGTCCCCTTTCTGGCAAGCCCTCATTCATGCATGTAGTCAAATTGGTTCAGAAACTACAGCCATTATAATATGAGGATGGAATTTTAAGCGTTTTTGCTTCAAAATAGGGTGGGAGTGGAAGAGGTTAAATTGCTTGAAAATCTATAGTTGTTTTGTTAGTTTGTTTGTATTTTACAACAGCATCTTTAAGCACTACATGAATTGGAAATGGCTGCAAGCAGGAAAGGTGAAACTGAGTTAATCTGCTACAGCAAGATGACACCAACATCATTCGCTAACAGACTGATGGGTGCCAGATACAGATTTCATGTTTATAAACAACTTTCCTAATGACTGGCTTACAGCCTTATGTAACCTCTGCACCGCAAAGTAATCACAGTCATATTTCTGTGCAGTGTTGCTGGCACAGCATCAGTAACTCAGACGTCTCCTCAGAGGATGGCTGCAGGGACCCCTGCTGCACACTGAGCTAAGTAGAGCCAGATCACTGTGGGCAGCTTGGGAAGACGCCAGTTGCCTACATGTGAATTATTAGATGACCCTCCTTGTAGCTGGAGACTAAGGAATCCTCCCCAGATCAGTCCTCTAAATCTGCAGAGAGCAGATAATAGAAACCTGGTTTCCACAGCAACAGGGCACCATGTCTCATGTAGCAAGCAGCAGAGGGTGTTTTTTTTTCTTTTTCTCTGTTCCTCATATGTTTTATTTTTTCTGCTCAGACAGACACATACCTCTGCTGTGGAATCCTACGTGTAAAGTGAAAACCTTGCTTTATGTTATAGGAAGGGACAGAGCAGAACAGATGGTCAGATGAAATGACTGATGCCCTTAACTCAAATGTTGTGTGTATGAAAGTGGGGCTTGGAAGGGCCCTCATTACTTAACACATTAAAAGAGAAATATTAAAGACCACAAAGAAAAGCAAAAACACCTGCAAAAAAAAAAACAAAAAAAAAAACAACTCATATATGTCCCAAAGAGACATTAACTAACTGCAGATAGATTCAAACATCTACAAATCCTGGAAAATGTTTGAACCACTTAAAGGGGGCTCAATTCGCAGGCATCTGCTTACAACAACTTACATATTTTGCGACAAAATTTGAAAGGTATAGTTCTGAAATGTGCTTATGTTGCATGTAATTAACTAAACCTACACTATATCAGATCATAGGTGTGTTTTTTTGTATTTTTCACTCCTTGGATGTGAAAAAAAACATATTAGATAACAATTTCTAGGACACACTTTACAGAAGAACAGAACACAGAACTCCTGTGTGACACCTCAAGGCTTCCAAGGCTAATATACTAGTGCCCATAAACAAGTCTAAAAGGAAAACTGGGGAAAATGTGCTTTAACTCCTTAATATGAAATAATAGAAAACATACTTGATGCCTAAGAAACCTTTTGAAGCCATTCAAAATAGAACTGATCCTTCTCTGTCTCATACACCTCTGTCTGCAGCCTCTCAATTTGTTTCCACACCTCCCACAGCCTATTAGCCTTGGAAGTACCAGTTATATTTACGTGCTTATGTTTGTGGGAAATGAACTGGATATTTGGATTCTAGCAAATCTAACTGATAAAATGAGGTGCAGTCTGCCCACACTGACAAAACTTTGAGTTTTACCATTCAGAACCTCTTGATGGAGCTGTCCGTGGGCCACCAGACTGTGTGAAAATGGCCATGTGGGCTGTGGTTGTTCTGGGTGTCTTTACAATCCTGCTGGAGAGATGGGGGACTTTTGCATGTCTGTGCTCGGGGGTCCATTGCATCATGATTTGTCCATAGCAGCATGGCCTGAACCACACTTTCTGGTGTTCTCCCTTTTCCCTGTAACTGTGATCCTTTGCTGTCCGTCTTTGTCTCCGCAGGTACGTTGGCCGTGTTGTACATGCAGTGCTATACTCTCTCTTTCATGGCTACCTCACTTCTCAACCTACCATACTCTGAAAAAGCCAGCCTTGCTTCACCGGTCATTCCCTCTGCCAACTGGACATCCAGCCCTGTTCTCTACTTTTCCTTTTCAGCTCATGCTGTCTGTCAGTTCTCAAGCTCAAGCTGCCAATTTAGTCATCCAGCTCAACTCACCACCCAGCTTCTATTCCCAATGCAAACTTTTCCCGCCAGCCGCCTGCTCCCCTCTGCCTCCAAGTGCCAGCACCCTCATTTCCCATCACTTTTTATCCCAGAAAACAAATAATAAACTTTCTCCTCCATGTACTCAGTTTGGGTTCACCTGTTGTTCACCATATAAAGTGTTCAAGTATTTATGGAGCTGCCCTAATCCAAGATCTGGTGGCATTAGCATAGTATAACCATCAAGCTTAACTCTACTTAATCAACTGAAGGCGGTGCCAGGACCAGGCCCACCAAAACCAGAACCAGTACTAGGACCATCCCGGAACCCAGACAGCACCGGAACCAGGGTCAGAACCGGTATTGGTACCTGAACCGGAACCGGGAGCAGGACCAGTACCGGTACCCGAACTCTGAAGGGGTGAGATGCTGTGATAGGAATGAGACAGGTCTAGGACTAGAACATTAACTAGTCCTAGACTAGTAAATTGTATGAGTGACAATGGGTCACTCATACAATTTACATGAATGAGTCATATAGGGTTTATGGTCTGTAAGAGACTGGAGTGGAGCCATTAATGTGACGGACCAGGCTGGGACACAAGGGCCCGATTCCCTTCTGCCTCTCAGGCCCTCGGTGACCTAATAGCTGGCTATGGCCATGCCTGTTAGTCACTTCAGTGATATGACTTGTTAAAACACATTAACACATTGCACATGTTGTATATCAGAATGAGTTTTCTTAAGGGACAGTTTAAACTTCCTGCATATTTCATTTGAACATGTTCACAGAAAACAGTCAGAGAGTCCATGTAACATCACGGCAGGTGGGACAGCTGGAGGGAGAGTGATTAAGAGTCTGAGGCAAGAGCTTCTTTTCCTCAAGGGAGCATTGCTTGTATGACACTAATTCTTCATGTAAGTTATCCTGCATGTGCAGCTCTTCTTTTCCCTGAAAAATGATTGACTACCAGACAGGCTGTGCCCAAAGTTAACGGTCCAACATGATTGGAGAGATTTTCCAGCACCAAACGGAGAACTTGATATGCACTGTTCACCCTCTATAAAAATATAGAGAACTGAGGTTGTTTCCCATATTTCATAAACTGTCATCGGACTGGTCATGGCAAGGAAGACTGATCTGGAAACTTCAACAGAACATGGGTCAGGGTTTTTGCCACACTTGCATCAGCTCTCAGGAGTATAAAGCATTATGCTTGGACCCTATTCTATTGTCCTAATTCAAAGAGAGAAACTGTGTTTTCTTTGTATTCAAGGACATTGTTCAGGGCTTTTGCCCAGCCGCTATTAGCCATTACAGATGGTGTTTTCATCCTGTGTGTGTGTGTGTGTGTGTGTGTGTGCGCACATCAATATGGTGAAATGTGGTTGAGGAGACACTGTTGCAGAAACTACAAACATTTCACAGTTGTGAAGTTGAGATCAGCACGAAGGCTTGTAGAGATGGGGTCACGTTCAATCATGTTATACTGTAGTAATGACTTGGGTCAGAACATCAACATATTGAGGAATGTTGCGGCTGATTTCTACGTAGGAGACAGTTTGAGTACTAGATGTAGGCTACTTAACTGGCAGCTTTATTTTTGCTTTTCATATTCCTGGAGGCTATCCATTAATTAAATTTAAGGAATTGGCTCCATTGAATGTCAGGAACTGGCAGGCATTCACTGACTTTCATAGCCTCGCCCTCTCATCCCAAATTAGGTTAAAACGGCCCATTTCTTACTCTGTTCAGCCAGTAATATCAAGAAGGTACTACCCAACACCTCTTCTGTATATATGCAAAAATTAAATTCTGTGTTTCTTACATCTTATATGTAATATTTCAAGTCATGTCAAAGTGTAATGGTAACTGCTAAAGAATTGCACAACATCAACTATGGTAAAGTACAGGATAATGAATCCTATTCTTGATAGTGGCTGCTATATTCAGCAAAACTCAAAATATTATCTGGAACATCTTTCTCAATATTTGCATGTGAAATAACAAGGTCAACTGCATAATATACAGCAGCAGTGCACTCAGCTAAATGCTAAAGTCAGAGAACACTGTTAGCATGCTGATGATTAGCAGATATAATGTTTACCATCTCTGATTAGCATATCATCATGCTAAGTGCTAATTAGCTCTTAAATTAAGAAAAATTAATTTGTTTTACATTTGATATTTTCTCATATTAGCTTGTTCCCAGTTTGTTTTCTTAGTACTATGGATACTAATTAACTGTTGTGGCTCATCCATGATGATGTTGTTAACAGTGATTAATGTGCAATAAATAATAAATTTGTCAGCTTTAAGTTTCCAACTGTTTCATCTGTATAGACATAACTAAAAATCTGACTCACTACTATCTCTTCTTACAACCAGTTTGCTGTACATCCCCTCTAACACTCAGTGCTGTTGACACACTCCAGTGGCTCATAATGTTGATGTGAGGTGGGAGTGGCCAAGCTGTGACAAGGCAATAGGAGCATATTTATGAAAGAGGCTTCATTGATCTTGCAGTGTGTGGCACCATCTGTTGTGTGAGAGGATATGAACCCTCAGAAGAAACACTGGATGGTGACACTTCAAGAAGTTTTCTACCCTGCTCTGGCAGTGGTGGGCATCCCTTGTAAGTACCTGTTAAAGTTGTTGGCTGATTTTGTCAAAGACAATTTTATGTCATTTTGTTCATTTAATGGATTAATATGATAAAATTGTATTTGAGACCCAAGATGCTGCAACTGACACAAATCCTCTCCTTAGCCAACACCATCGCCTTTCTGATCATATGGAGGAGGAGCTGCATGCTCTCCAGGTCCATCACCTTCTACCTGATGGCCATGGCTGTGGCTGACAACTTTGTTTTGATCTTCATTGTCATTCTTGAGCTTTCTGTGAAGTACCACCAGCAGGAGCCGTTTTGGAGTTACAATCCGTGGTGCAGCCTGAGGGACATTTTTAACTATGGGGCCTATAATGCCTCAACGTGGCTGGTGGTTGTGTTTACAGTTGAACGATTTGTTGCCATCCACACATGGAAAATGAAAACTAAAATCTGTACACCAAGATGTGCAGCATGGACTATCACAGCCGTGTTCTTCTTAAGTCATCTTTTTGCCATACCCTACTACTGGTCTAATGCCTCAGTCTATGTGAACAACCAGACCTCGTGTGTTTATGACACAGAGGTCCCACTTCTATTTATTCACACCCTAGTGTGGTTTCAAACATTGCAGGCCTATATAATCCCTTTCTTCATCATCCTCACACTTAATGGGCTGACCCTGCGCCTCATCTCTCTCAATAATCGGGTTCATATTGCTTCGGATTTGACTTCCAGGGTCAACAAAGTCACACCCCTGCTGCGTTCCAGGAAGAGAAAATCTGTGGTACTTTTAGTGACTGTGTCCATGACATTCTTGCTGCTGTCTGTCACCCGTGCAATAACTCAGATCATCCTGCGAACAACCCACATGTACACTTTTGATCGTGATGATTACAGCCTGCGGATAAATATAGCAGCTGATACTGGCACTATGCTGAGCCTTAGCAACGCAGCTGCTAACATGTACCTGTATGTCTGCACCCAGTCCAAGTTTCGCCAAGAGTTCTTAGCCTGTCTCAGACAAGTGTTGTCCAACTGCAAAGCAAAGCCTCTGCTTTGTTAACACAATTACTGACATTGCCCTTGAGGAAATTTGTACGGGCGTACTCTCCCGTTGTGCGGGAAACAGAGGGAATGATCTCATGGCAATCATAACCAGTAATGCCTTTCTTAGTAGACAATAAGACCTTTAATGTGAGTCCATAAAACACAGTTTAATCATCGTTATTACTATGTTTTACCCACCAAGTTCCTGTGTCACATGGAGGTCTTGCTTCCACATTTGCAATCCTGACACACATCTGCACTGTGCATGTTTCAGATTTAATTTCCTGTAATTAGTTTCTAGACTCTGAGCAAACAAGAAGGCTTCTTCATATAATTTTACAACAAAATGTGTAAAGCCTGTTGACACGAACAGGTGAATGTGTGCCTGACTTGGATATCTATAATTAAGAACATGTTTACATACTACATAAGGTTTTGGGCTTTTATTTCTCATGGCCACAAAGCAGTTCTAATATTTAAGCGTATGTTACTATTTGACTTGGGACCAACAGTGATGATGTTCTGCATCTTTTCCAATCTTATTTTAACTGTGAAAACAAGTCTGAAATAAAGGATGGATAAATAAATTTTACTCAAATTTTTGTCTCTGAATGTGAAGGAAGAATACACAGTATACCACTGTACCTTTTCATAGTGCTGCTGCTTTCCCCAAAGATGTTGCAAACTGAAAAGCAAACTTCTTATCTAGGCAGTAATTTCACTAAAACCAAATTTAAAATTGGAGGAGGCACAAAGAGATTATTAAAAAGTATAAAGAATTCATTGATGTCTGTTGATGTCATGATGACTTACAAACACATGTCAGAGGACTCACTCAATAGCTGCTTCATGGAGAGGAACAGTTTTTAATGACACTTGGTAGGAAGGTTGTTCCAAGCATCTCAGAGAACTGCCTGAGTCTCTTCATGTGATCCTAGACCTGAGATCAGGGCTCTCTGAGGGCAACTCCATCTGTTGGAGGTCTCCATGCACTTTTTGTCTCTGCAGATCATTAATTTTGATGGTTTGTTTCACATGTGTTATGCATGCATGTGTCTTATGATGGAAAATTATTAAAAACCTCTCAAATGAGATTATATATGTAAACACACCAGCTGTCTTTATTTCAGTTATAGTCTCTGATATCTGGCAGCAGTCTACATACTCAGAAGACTCGACCCACTCCTGTCTCCTCTGTGCTGGGGCACATTGTCTGAAGATTGAGAAGATACAGGGAGTAAGAAAATTAATCTAATCGGATTGAAGTAAGGAGCAAAAAAAAATTTTCATCCACCTACCCGCAAACTACAGAGAAATGGTAACTGTCTTTAGGCAAATGAAAGACCCAAATTCCACTGTTCACCACCACCACAGCAACACCCTCAAAACAGGCAACAAACAATTGTGATAAAGAAAACAAATTTGCAGATGGAATTAAAGTAATTCATCATGGAGACCAGACCACAACATAACTGAGGCTGTATCCTCAGTTAAAGTTGAGTTCAAGAATCACAGCAGAATTAACTTTTCCACTGGTGTGTGGTGAACTCACCAAAGTCAACCCAAGAAACACCACACTAAATAATGACTTGATTGAAACATGGTTTTGTTATTAAATCCACATCTCTTTGTGTTCATTGCAGTTTGGTTCATTTCTTGACTTAAGCCTGAAAGTAGCTGGTGTTAAACAGCAGTTCCCAGGACCCTAACAGCAAAAATCCCTTGTACCAGGCCCCTGACACACAACTGTGGACCAGCTCCGCTTCCTGGTGTGGACATGGAAATTCAGGCTGAAAATTGCTGTGGAGGCCTCAGGCTGGTCCTGGGGTTAAGGCATAGACCATGACCCTCAAAATCAAAGGTCTGCGTCACTCTGGGGACCTATGGTGCATATCATTCTTGTCTGTCCCCTCGTGTCATGATGTTTCTCCACTGTCACTGTATATGGTGCTATGTAAATATTTGTGATAAATTTTGGATGTTAAAAATGATGGACTTCCTGTTTTAGCCTTATTTTTACTGATAGACATGTTTATTCATATTTAAGGCCATCTTCTGAAATGTTTTTATGACTAAAAATATTAAACGTGCCATACCTCATCTAACAGCATTTAATTGGGTTTGACAAGACTGATGTTTATCATGTCTGCTCTGCCTATTACTGGTGTGACTTGTCAAATTACTTGGCTGTTATTATTTACTTATTCATCCACCTATTGTTAGTCAATATTACTAATTTATTTGATTGTTTAGTTGTTATTTTTCCTTTTATTGCCATGTTTAATATCTCAGTTGCTTGGTTTTTGATGTTTTCTATTGTGAAAACTGGATTTGTTTTGGGATCAATCGTTTCTATTTAATGTGATCCAATCAGTGTTTGGATGTCTAAAACTTGAAATGGTTTTCTCCTTAAGTACCTGCCAGTGAAATGATCTGCGTCAACTGAACTTTAGTAATTTTTCTCTGAGATATCTATTGGAGTCAAATCAAATCAATAAAACAATAACAATTTCAGTCATCAATATTTGGAAGTTGACAGTGAATCACCTTTATTACATGTTGTGTTTACACACAGCAAAGCAGCTTTAAAGCTTTGAAGACAGTAAGCAGCTGGTATAGCTGGTAGCAATGCTACTTTTTCTTGCCACCTTTTAGAGCTTTGTCTAGTCCTTGGATGTACTTGCGAGGAATTTGATAGTGATCTGAAATTGAAATAAATGATTAGAGAAACGATCAAACAAATGAAGCAATCGAGAAATTTAGAGAAATTATGAGAATGATATTTTAAGTATTATTAGGTTTCAAACCTAACAGCAGACTGCCAACTTGGTGAATCTGGTTGCCTTGGATCTGCACCAGGACTCGATCTTTGGCCCCTGGGATGGGCTGTAAGACGGTACTGGCTTGGACTCTGTGCTGCAAAGCTGTGGCCACGACTGCAGGATCCAGACAGTATACTTCCAGGTTCTTTACCAGAGTCACCTAGAGATAGTACATGGACACAATTCAAGCCAAAGCAACAACTCCGACAGGCCAGTAGATGAACTTCCTGCAGATACACCTGTATAAGGTAATTTCACAACAACTCATCCCAGTTCAGGTCAGGGATTTTCTTTGACAAACAAACAAACAAACTTATTTTTTAGGTTAATTGTACAAATGATACTTTTTGTTTGGTTCCCATTTAAAATGATGCACTGATGTAGCACAATGTTGTAAATGTTTGCTGATTACACACATTGTGATGTGATGGATGTCACATAGGGTTGGATAAGGGCCTGCATCCTCTTGGATCAGAAAGCAGCAATTTTCTGCAAAATCCAAAAGAACCACAGCTTTTTTGGTGTCAGTTCTCCTTTAACTGGACCAAGCATGATGGATGGTTCATTACAATAAAATCATGACCTGTCAGTTCATCCAATTTGTCAGCCATGAAATTTTAAAAGCTGCTACTGAAGCTTTGAATGTTGGCTGTGTAAGTTGTAATCCACCGCCTATACTTTACATTGTCATCTAAAAACACTTAACAGGGCCATAAAGATGGTGCTTCTGTAGAGAATCTGATCCAGAGGACTTCTGATCCAGGGACATCTGTGCAACATGCGTGTATAGCTGGTTGAGCGCACAAGCTTCTGCATTAATTCCTCACAAGTGTTGATGTTGTGTGACAGCACTGGGAGGTTCACACCACTTTAACCTGACATTCAGATAAATCGTGCATTCAGATGACTTGGCAGGAAAAAAAAAAGGTACAGTTCATTCAGATTCATGAAAATGACACAGTTATCTATGTGTTGAACCTTTACCATTACACACATTGAATCCTTTGCCTGCAACATAAATCTGGAAAACCTGGTCATCTGTGCAAAACAGTATCACTCACATTTCATGGTCATTAGCTAGGGGCCTACCAACTTTGGTTCCACTTCCCTCAAAATGTCCTTCTCCTTGTTCAATGTTAAGTTTGACCTTGTGGTAAATAAGTTTGAATTATTGTGCAGTTTTGGTAATTTACCAGCTTCTAAATTAAGCATGTGGTCTTGCTTTTAGCATGAAGAAATGCAGATTTTCTCTTCAAGTAAATCAGAGCGCCTGTCTAAATAACATGGCTGGTTGACATTTCACCCTGGGTTACATCCACTGCAAGACATAAAGCAATTTTGTGTGCAACAGCTTGATGTAATTCAAAACATATATGTTCCCCATAGCAGGCATTGGGTTTCATCTCTGCTTGCTTCAAATGCCGATGTGTATGATGAGCTTTGTTACTTTGTTACTGTGTCCATCACAGGACAAAAAACATGTGTGTTGGTGTTGTTTTTAGACAATCCGACTATGACAGTTAGGTCCCTTCTTTCATTTACCTTCACTTGTTTCGACTGTCAATGTGCAACCTTCCTCAGAAGACATATCTTATAACTTATAACTATAAGAAATAGTAAAAAATCAATCAATGTGTCTTTCAACTTTGCATTCACAGCTCCACTTGAGATTGGATCCCCTGAGATGGATGGATGTGTGAACAGGACCAGATTTCTGTAACATCAATCTGTCAGATCAAATTCAAAGGACTCAACAGCTACCAGATGGATTGCTAGGAAAATCTGTGCAGACATTAAATGTCCCCTGAGGATGACATGAGGATGCCTTACGTCGCTGGTGACCCCCTGACTTCTCATGAGGCACCACGACAACTTCCTCATATTTGTGATTAATGAAATGTGTCTGCAACAATTATACACACACACACGCACACACGCCACCTATTGTATATATATTTAAAAACACCACACTGCTCTGCAGAGGAGATTCTATCTTAAGTTGTCACCTTCTTATTGGAGCCTCGAGAAGCCACAGAGATGTCTATGAGCTCAATGTGTCCCTTCTTTATTATGGGTGTTTGTCCGGGGAACACAACTTGGTAACACTCCTGCATTCTTCGCAAAGTCCTGTGGAAATGATGTTTGATATGGATATAACAGAGATAGAGACTGATTTACATGCAAAGGACTTTGCTAGATCATAGATTATATAGATTATAACCATGTTGAGCATTTGCATGTTGGCTCAGGTTGTTCTGAAGGTATTCAAAGGCTGAGCAAATGGGTAACAGCATCATTTTTGTTTCATATTGTGTGTGGTTGCTTAAAAAAATGAGAAGTAAAATAAAAAAATTAAATCTAAACCTGCTGAAGAGGTCATCCCACTTGAGAGACTCCACCTCCTGGTACTCTGATTTCTCCAGCAAGCAGTCACACAGAGTCGGGTTGATGGTGACATAACTGTGAGACAGGAGAAATGTAATGTAGTCAACAGAGCACAGAGTTGATGCATAGCACTCAACAGGAAACACACTGCCTTTTTAACATGTGCCAGGTCAATAACAGATTTTATTTAATTTCTTTTTATCGTTCATTATCAAATTGTTTCACATGATGATGCCCAAATTTCTACGACCTAAAAAGAAACATGCGATGTCTCGTCAGTTTCAGAGTCACATTTAAGCATTTTAGCCAATTATAACAACATCACATGGTCTGGGGTCATCTCCTTGTTTCTGCAGCAGCGATTAGTCTTCCTTTTTACCACTGTATCTAGAAATGGAAAACCCTACAAGGTGGTTATATCTGAACCCAAACCCGGCTTGATTATGTCTATAATTGAGCTTTTCTTTCGTTTCCTTTCATTTACAGCTGACAGACAGAATTTGATAAAACTGAAAAATTGAAATCCATGAAATCCTTTTTAAAAACTTTCAATTGTAAAACTTCTTAACATTGAGACAAGGGGGTTGTTTTCAACAATATACTCAAACATTATTAAAGCCTCTTCTTACTTTTTATTATTTTCATCCACCAGTTCATTCTTCTTCACATATTCAGTGATAATACTTCTCACTTCAGCGGGCTGCAGAATTGCTCCTTTCCTGCAGGGAACCATAGCACACATGAATATAAGAATAAATGTGCAAACATGAGAAATTCATCAAAACATCTCTGACTTAATAGACATTAAATATTTTTTGTAACGCAGCTCCATCTCAAAAATAAAGACCTTGGAACAGACTGTTTCTATTTATCTGCTTTTCTATTTCATGTTAATTTGTAAAAGGGAAAGAGGAAGATTTCATCCTGGTCGTGGAACAACGGACCAGCTGTTCACTCTTGCAGTTATCTTGGCAGCGGCCTGTGACTATGCCCATGTTTTGTGGATTTGGAGAAAGCATATGATCAGGTCCCCTGGAATATTCTGTGGGAGGTGCTGCGGAGTATGGGGTGAAGGGGTCATTCCTAAGGGCAATTTTTTCACAATATATTTGCATCAGTTTCACACCAATTCCACATGTAACTCTTGTTACCTTAGACCCCCTTATTTTTGTACTTCTCAATCTCTGTTCTGTATACTTTACCACGGGTCTAGAATATGGAATCTACACCTGTACATTTTGTTTGGGGGGGTTGCAGTTCGTTGGGGTAAGGATTGCATGACTGGTATTTTGCAGATGATGTGGTCTGGATGGCACCAATGGCCTGTGACCTTCAGCACTCACTGGATTGGTTCTGAGCAGGAAACGGGGGACTGTCTATGAGCAAGGGAACACTGGAGCATGGCATTGGCCGGAAGACGTTGCAGTGGGAGCGGTATAATTGCTGTACTGTTGAAGCATAAAGAGCTGAGCCAAAAGGCAAAGCTCTCTATCTACCGGTCAGTCTTTGTTCCTACCCTCACCAATGGTCATAAGCGATATCTCCAGCCTGGCCTGGGAAGGCCTTGGGATCCCCAAGTCAGAGCTGCTAATATGCAGGACAAGATGGTCCACAACCAGGTGTGGACAGCTCCACTTTTAGGGACCTGTTTTGTTCATGATTATGAACATCTTATGCCACTTTCTCATAACAATCCCACAAACTTTATGGATGAGATAACTTGCAGCGGTCAGTAACAACATAACTGGTTCAACAATGTCAGAAATAATAGAGAAAACAAACGAGTGCCTATTCTTAAGGCAGTACTAGTAACAGGACTGGTTTTGGGAAATGTTTATGATTAATAATTTTGTGACGTGTGTCTTGGGAATATTGTGCTATCCCCTTTCAGGAGGGTCAGAGGTTGATGTCAGTGGCAGCTCAGCCCTCCTGTGGCAAGTAAGGATTTAGTGTCTCACCGAGGTAAACCTGAAACTTGTGGATGTACACACAAGGTTCACTGCTCTCTGCTATATCCCCCTGCTGTTAGAAGGGAAGTGAAAATGTACACACTTGCTTACAGACACACCCACACACACACACACACACACACCACCTCTTGTTTGCATCCAGAAAGAGAGGCTCCAGCCGAGCAGGGACAGAGTATAAAGTTGTGATCTCAGGAGGATGATATGGAGCCTCTTCCTCTTCCCCTCCACCGCCCGTCTCCTCAGGAACATTGAAGGAACGCAGTCTAGGAAGAGTTTAAGTCGTACAAAAAGGAGAAGCACAGGATTATTCAGGCTGAATGTGGGTGGGTTGTGCCTTTAAATCTCACCCAAAGATTTCTTTAAATTGAAGCAGGGCTTGGCTCACTCTGGGTTTTTCCAGTCCACCTCAACAATGCTCTCCACCCCTTTTGTCAGTTCTTTCACTCGCACAAGACTGTGCTGCTGCTCCATGGTCTGAAGAAACTTTGACAGCTGTTGGAAGAAAGAGTGAACAGATTTACTGAGGGAGTTATAAAGTACTCCATTTGTGCATAAAGGTTATAATCTGAATGATGGGTATACCTTTTTAAAGCTGGATTTCTTGATGTCCAGTTGTTTTCCATTGGGGCTGAAAAAAGTACAAAATATTTTCAGTACTGAATTCAATTCTCTCTGAGAACATCTTAAAAGATGATCTGTAGTTTACCAGCAGGAGAACATGTGGTTGCGGAGAAATGTACTTGTCAGCAGAGGGAGCTCTGACTTCTTCACCTTGCTCTTTAGAGCATGCAGGAAACACTGCACCAACAGGGCATCCATCATCTCTGAGAAATTAGGTAACACCTGAGTCACACCAGAGTCACCTCCG
The DNA here is from genome assembly GCA_021432705.1 of Caranx ignobilis. Classification (NCBI taxonomy): domain Eukaryota; kingdom Metazoa; phylum Chordata; class Actinopteri; order Carangiformes; family Carangidae; genus Caranx; species Caranx ignobilis. The sequence continues at coordinate 69,452,479 of MU269985.1, forward strand.
TTTCCCTCACAACAAGCTACAATCACATCATCAACTTATTCTCCAATTCATACAAAAAAACAACAACAACCATATTGACCCTTTTAGCATTTATTATGTGAATGTGTGAAAACTGGAATTGAATGAGATACAATGGAAATTATTAACTTTAACTTCAGTTTTATGAAAAGCAGACTGATGCTCATTACTTCAAAGTACTTTTTAAATTAATTTTTAATAAACATAATGTGAGATATGACTCAATCTGATACCTTGTGGTGTTTTCTGATCGCCTTTGCTCTCCTCCTCTTCCTCATTGCCCTTTTCACCTTCCTCTTCCTTCTGTTCAGCCAGTTTCAGCTCCTCAACACCAGTGCAGACTTGATCTGTGACCGTTTCACCAGTGCTCTGTTCCTCCTCCACATGCCACTCAGCCTCCTCTTTTCTGTCCTCAACTGCCCCCTCCTCCACATCATCCTCATATTCATCTCCATTCACCTCTTTTCCTTCATCCTCTGCATCCGGTAAAGAGGGAGGACATGACTTGTCTCCAAAAGCCCTAAAAAACAGATACAACAAACCACATAACTAACTGCGAAGATGTGTGACTTGGCTTCTATAACTCATTACGCTCTACAGTGATACATTTTTCTGAGCATGACTGACTATAATAATAATGGAAAAATTTAAAGCTGCTTTGCAGCAGTGGTCGGGGCCAGGCAATTTTGGACAAATTTAGGCAATTTTGAGTAACAAGAGACAAAACAGGGAGACAACAAGAACATCGGCATTACAATGTCCATTCTGCCTTAGCTGAGGCCTGAACTCACAACCTCTGATTCAAAGAACCATACTCTAACTCACTGAGCTAATTGGCTGAAAGTGAGATCTGGTGTGTGGCTTAGTGAATGGACTCAGGCAGTCACCAGACAGGCAGCAGTTGTCAAGGCAGATTTCAAAAATTGTCAAAATGTCAAAAATTCTGTTTTCAAGATGAAAATCTGATAATACATAAATTGTATTTCGACAGCATGGAAATGTTGGTGATTTGTTTTTAATGATAAGTGTTTTGCTTCAGGACATTCATCATGGGATGATCACATGTGTGAGGATTGTATTGGGTCCCAATCCAATACGTCAAATAATGTTTACCTCAGTTGTCAACAATTTACAAAAACAGCTGAGAATCTTATTGCTATTTTGTTTAACATGTTGATTTAAATGACACTATTTTAAGTTTGCGGATAGCTTTTATGTAATTCGATCTTCTCATCAACCTTTCATCAAAACATCCCAAAACATCCAGCTCTTTCGTTGCTCTTTCACATTCGATGCATTAATATATGCAGGCCTAAGTGAGGACATTCATTTTAGACCTGAAGAAGACCATGATGGGGGTTAGGGGTTAGCTTTTACTTTACTATCCTTGGCTCTAGCACTCGGTACCCCCCGTTGTCACATCCAGCTCTTTATTCAAACAAGTGCAGAGGATGTAAGCTACTCACCAGAGATTATCCATGTATGTGTGGAGAACGTGCACTCCTCTTCCCTTCATACCCGAACTGAGCATCTCTGCACTGGACACTACAGCTGTGCCGACTGCAACAGGAGCTCTACAATCAACCAGGAGAACAGTATCACACTTATTTCTGAGAGGAATGTGTCAGAGGTCTTTCCAAATCTTTTTTATTACAGCTTACCTATTGTTCACTAGTGTAACAGAACAGCAGTCGCCCTGTTTGACATCTGGGAGGCCACTTGAGGGCACCACTACACCTGGCAGCATGAGATCTTTGGGAAACACAGTGTTGTGTCAATATAAATATACAGTATTAGACATCCATCCAGGTTATGATCTTGAGAAAAAGGAGCATACCTGCCCCTCCAATCAGCTTCTGAAGCACAGGAGGCCATGTCCTGAATGTTAGCAGGAGAGCAGGGTAGCGCCAAAGAATATATACTAAAAAATATAATACAGTTGAGTTAAAATGAGACACTTGAGGAAGCATATGTCATCATAGCAACTCATCCAAGTCAGTGTAACTTAACAGCCTGGTTATTACCTGTGGGATAAAGTCTTTTCTCCAGTTCAAAGAACAGTGGATTTTTATGAAGAACGTAAAGTGTCACAGCTTCTCCTTTATGTGCGTAGATCTTCACTACATTTATTTCCTCTTTGTTGGGGATGAGCTCTGACAGCTCATCAGCGGACAGCGAAGGAAAGGCTGTGGATATGTCAGCTTTGAGCTTTCTCCTGAAGACAAAAACAAAAACAAACATCTTATTCAGTAGGTAATGTCACACTTGTAATACCTTTTTCACACTTTCTGGCCACACCGTAAACTGTGAACGTCTCCAGACTGTCTCAATGAACTGAAATTAAACAGGATTTACCCACTAAACTGCAGTTCATCCTGGGTTTGCAGCAATTAATTGATTGATCAACAAGAAAATGTATTAGCAATCAATTTGATAATATAGCACTGATTTAATTACTGGCAGAAATGCCCCAGACTGGATGGAGTCTCAAAGAGCTGGGACATCGTAAATGTGCATTTTTGAAATGATAAATTAAGCAAAAATAATTGACAGATTAACTAATAATAACAATAACACATGATTGCAGCCCTAACGTTTCCCATTAGATACTAGACATTCTCAAATTAAGTGATATGTCAGTATGTCTTAGGTTGCTGATGTTGATGTTTTTATTTAATACAATTGCTGCAGGAGCACAACGCTTTACTCAACTCAACACTGACCCACTTTAGGCTAATGAGCTGATCTCTTTCACCTCACTCCAGATGCTGGGATTTACAGGAACGTGAACATAGTTAAACACAGATTCACTGGGTCTGGATCTGGAGCCTCGGGGACAAACATGAGCTTTATGAGCAGCACAGTGGGGACAGCAGGTGAGCTCTTGTACTTCAATAGCCTTTTTCAACATTTACACTAGTTCACAGTGGGAGTGCAAAGGGAAAGCCACGCAGCAATAAATGGCTGTGCATAAATATGGCTATTGAGGCAGGTACAGTAGCAGCACTGACTCACCTGTCTGAGCCTTTGATCACGGTGTTGGATTTGACACGGAACGGTTTGGCAAACATCTTCTCAGAAAATAAACTACAGCGACCGAGTCAACATGCCCGCTCCTCAGATAACAGAGGTGTTGTCTGCGGCCATATAAACCACAAAACCGCGTCTGTGAACCCGAGGACCTGACTAACACATTTCTTCTTAATTTGACTCCAGAGTTGTCAGCTACTCCTCGCTGGGTACGATGGTCCGACACATATTTATTTCCGATGTGAAACGGCACCGCGGCAACACAACGTAGCATCAGTTCCGCAGTGCAAATAGAGCGCGTGGGGTAATATTACAACAAGAATATCTTATCAATTTATCTAAAATTCATTTTAAGATCATTGGCTATATATCGATCCCAAAATTGCCAATCAGTGGTGGAAAGCAGATCTAACCATGTACATTTACTCAAACAGACAACCCCAGTACAAGTGACAGTATTTCAGTATTTTCACTTGTACTCCACTACTCTTAAATAATGTATTCTTTTGAATTTACAGGTTGACTAGTGACTAGTTGTTTTGCAAATTAATATTTTTACATAGGTGACAGAACAAATAAAAAGCTCCTTAAGTCAAGATAAGGAAAATCTATTGACGACATTATCATCCATTCATGTGAAAATTAAAGTGTGTTAACACAAATTTAAAAAGCATAACGCAGAAGTAAACAAGAAAACAGTGCAAACTAACTATTATTATTTAAAAAAAAAAAAAAAGAAAAGAAAAGAAAAAAAAACTGTGAGCACTATTAACTGAGTGGTTCAGACCATTTTGTGACTTAGAAAGGAGTTAATCTTTGAAGTTAACTCTGTAGATACGTGAGACCTGGACTCATGTCATGTGCTTTCTTTCAAATTTTACTAGGAACCTGGGGAGCAGCAGAAATTGACTAAACTGTGACTGTCATCACAATTTATTCAATTAACAATCATTTGGTGAACCAGGGACGAGAGCATTGCAACTGTGAACTCTGGAGGAGTCGACAGCTTTCAACAGCTTTCTTCTGAATTGATTTCCATGAAAATGTATCACTTCACAGTATCAGATCATGCACACTATCATTTTCAACATCCAGCGTTTTAATTACACATTTCCAATGCCAGCAGGCTATATCAAAATCTGAACCAATCTAATTAGGCCTGTGTTTGTCCTGCTGTTACATTTGAATGGTGATGTGTTCACTTGCAGATAGGACATTTGAACGACAATATAACATTCAACAAAGTGACTGGTGAGTCCTTGATCTAAACCAAATAAAGTGATTCAGATTGGCGAAGTGATTCGTGACCTGCACTAATACGTGAAAGATGCACATTTATCAGAAAGAAATCTGTCTTTATAGACGTAAAAAAAGAGTTGGTTGGTTGGCATGGTTAAGGGGTGGCAGCAGCAGGGTGGCAGAGGCAGTGCCCCTCAATCCACGCCCCTGCTCGACTGTGGGGCAGAGATGCTGCTTTTTCGTCCTCTATGTCGTACCGGAAGTTTGGCCATTTGTTTATCCATTAAATCATTAATGTAACTCTACTCATTGAGTGATAGCACGCGGTGTGAAGTCCGTGCCAGGCTGCGTGACAGGAAACACAGGTGGAAGTCTGAGGACTTTGGACGCGGACAGCGACCCGGCCGGACACCTGTTTGTTTGTTGGAGGACTTGAGCCGACGAGCTGTCCCTGTAGCGGTGGGCTAATATCACACAAGGACAACCAGAGCCAAGTGTGTGGTGTTTTGTGCAACTGAGACCCGAACCAGAGACGCACCTGTTCAGCCCAGTTGTCGCCCTCACGTGCTGCTTTTAGGCTACATGAGATGTCGAATCAGCACCAGCCGGTTTTTCCGACCCAGCAGCAGCAGCAGCAGCAGTCTAACCTGAACTGTGCCTCCTTCCCACAGTTTATCGTGAAGCCGTTGAACAGCCCTCTTCAGATGAGGAGGAATGTCGTAACAGACCAGTACCGAGTATCAAATCAGGTTCTCGGGATGGGGATAAATGGCAGAGTGTTGGAAATATTCCACAAAGACAGTGGAGAAAAGTTTGCACTCAAGGTAAACACTGTAAATTAACTCTGTCTTTACTTGCCAACTCACCATTGTTTCACAACTTTTATCCACTTCATTAGGGATTTGCTCAGGGAAAAAAAAGATCCTGCAGCTCTACACATTAAATTTTTTTCCTCATGAATTTTGATGGTTGATCCCTATGTTTCATCATTGCTGCAATTATTTATATTTTTAAGTCTTGCCAATCACTTAGCCTACTTTTCCCTGGATTAGGTAGGTAATATATCTATATAGGATCCTTGGGTATAGCTCCACTCTATAGCTCTACTGTAAATGTAATACCTCCTCTACTTTTCACTTGATTCTGTGCATTATTGATATTTTAAGTCTATTGGGCCTCTGAAAACACTTAATGCCTCAGGTCATATGAAGTATCCTACAGCTTTGGAGCTGAAAACACCAACTTTTTAGCATATTTTGCAAGATACAATCATCATAAGATCATCCAAAACTTATTACAACTTTTTTTTTGTATGTAAAAGCTTTTGTTCAGTGTGTTTATATACAGGAACCGTGTATGTAATCGAGGTCTCTCAGAGGATGTTTCTGTATTTTTTCATCAGAGGGATGTTTCTGATCTTTAGCTGACAGGAGCTGGACCCCATCACATCATCCCTGGCAACTGCAATTACCCTCATGCAGCCTTGAACATAAAAGAGATAATTAAACAACAGGGTGAAAATTCCCTGCATGTTGGTTTGATTTGAACCAACTGAGCTAAATTCATTTCACCAACAAACAATTACAGCTCTATGGACAATGAATTGAAAGAAGTTTATATCTCCTTCATCCACATGCCAGTGTTTAGAAGAATGATTCTCTCATGAGCCTTAAAAACTCATGATTAGTGAAAAAGGACTGCCAGTTTCTGTAACTTTATGGTAACAATCTTTCATTGAGCTTTTCTGGGTTTTCTTATGTTTGCCGAACCAAACAAACAAAGAAAGCAGACAATGTTGGAATAAAGGGGCTTCAAACCACCTGGAAAGTTAACAGATGCTTGTTTCTAAACTTTGGCCTTACAAAATCTGATTGTCCTACTCTACACTGGTCCCTCCTTCTACTCTTAGGGTTAGGGTGACTTTCAGCCAATAGCAGGAGATAACCCTAAGACATTCTTCTGGGATCAATTGGTCATTTCTGAGGCATGTGTGATGCTTGTCAAACTGAGCAGAAAGTGTTCTGCTCGGTGCATATGCAGTGACAGGCAGTATTTAGACTTTGAGTTGAGGCCTCCCAAAGTTCAAGGGCCGGGGTCAATGTTGGTGCTCAGATGTGATTTGCAGATTTTTTTGCTCACAGAAACCTGTGATTTTTCTGGTATTCACCCATTCACACATAAAAATGCAGGGTCTGTTCTGTAGTTTGTAAATTATACATTATCCAGTTGCTCAGGCCTCTGGCCTGACATGTTCAGGTGTCTGTTTTGAAAGAGGAGTGTTAAATTTTCCTATCCAAATGCTGCCAGCCAGAAAGAGAGAGGGGAACATGCCTGTGTCTAAAAGTAGCTTCATGTGAGAGGCCTGAGATGACTGAGAGATTATGACGTATGGAGGGGTACAGGCAGATAGCACACTCTCAGCTTTTATTAGGCTGTTAAGGTGCTTGAAGGAAGAGAAACAAAGCGAAGGAATGAGCAGGTAACCTTTTCATTCAACCTTTGTTTGGTTAAGACAAACATTGTGCTTCACCACATATATTTATGACTTCAGATTGTTTATCTTTTTTTTATGAAAAACAAGTGTCTCAAGTGTTAGGCATTTTTATTGAAAAGAAAGCACTCCCTTAGTCTGACCATTAGCAGTAACAACCTTATTTGCTAAATTTACAGGCTGAGTTTGACTTAGACTAGAGACCTGATTGCAGTGAACTACACAGTGTCTTCAGCATAAGTGAGTTCTAAAACATCCAGTTACAGATGTACCACAGTAAATCTCAATGTGAGGTCCAGTGAAAAAGACCTGAGAAGAAGACTGTTAATTTGACATCTTTGAGATTGCTACTAATTGATGTAGTTAAAATGTCAGAGAACAGTGCCACTGAACGTATTTCACTTATTTTATCTTGTGATGTAAGACTATTACTATTATTATTTTTAGAGTAAGAGGATTCAGATTATCGTAGATATAAAATCTTTAAAATATTGTCCACGTTCACTAAATAATTCATCCATACACACATATACTAAATAAATGATTGATCTTAAACCAAGTGCAAATACTCTTCGCAGTTAATTACTCAGACATCATGTGCAGTCTTTAACCCACAACAACAAAGTTAAAATGAAAACAGACAGGCTCATATAATAAACCACCTGCTGGTGATAATAATCAGCACAGAGCTAAATTGCAAACAGGGCTGCAACTAATTATCATCAAGTAATCTTTGGATTCTTTTCTTGATTCATCATGTCTATAAAAATGTTGCAAAAGAGTGAAAAGATGTCTTGTATAAGTTCCTCAAGCCCAAAGTGATGACTCTAGATGACTCACTTTGTCCTAAGGAACATCCCACATCCTTTAGATATTTAGTTCACTACCATTTACCACCCAGGAAAGGAACTAATCTTCACAATTGACAAACCTGAGGCAGCAAGTATTTGGCAGTTTCCTTTGAAGAGGAACTATGCAGGATTTTTACCTTAACTATGCTACATGTTTACCTTAATTAAACAGCTTCAGACTAATTGTGATGGTTAGATTAATAAATTCCGATTGGCTGAAAACTAATCTTGCAAGATCAGTGCCTCCCCCCTTGGGTCCAGCTCTCGTCTCTATAGCACCGCGACACCAACATGTCCCGTAACCCATAACCTCATGTTTAGGACGGATAAGACTACCCAAATACACACGTCATAACATCGTCTAAGATAATTAATGTTATCTACCGCTCTATTGGTTGCTTTCTCGCCGCCATCATTGAAAACAAATGCACATGGCCAGGAGGTGGGTTAGCAAAAGAGCGGAAAAGCATCCGGACTTGCATAGTTCCTCTTCAAAAGGAATAAAACAAGTGTATAATTATCAAAATAATTAATTTCAATTTTTAAATCATCACCTAATTGAATAATTGATGACGCAGCTCCATTTGCAGCTGCAGCAAAGTTAAATGTTGCAGTGAAATGTGACAAAAACAATGGGATTTATCAATATAATCTGTGTTCTGTTATCTTTTGTTACTTACCCTAAATGTTTTTTAATTTAGCCAAATTCAATAAAAACAAACATATGATCATGTTACCAGTGAGAACAACATGACATGACCAAAGCTGAGCAGAAGTCTCACCATGCTTTCTGTTTGATCCATTTCAGTTTTTTCCCATCATGTTCCAGATGCTGCAGGACTGTCCAGAGGCCAGACGAGAGGTGGAGCTCCACTGGAGGGTGTCACCTTGCCCCCACATTGTGCCCATCATAGACGTTTATGAGAATGTCTACCAGGGCACGAAGTGCCTCCTCATTGTAATGGAGTGGTGTGTTAGCTAATAATGTTTGTGTGATGGAATATATTGACAAAAGTAGATTTAATCTGTACGTTGTCTGTCTTTGAGTGGCTTGTGGGACTTGTGGCTTGTAGTAGTTGCTCAGTGTGATGATGGAACCAGCTTCTTTTTTAATAAGCACCAACAGAGGTGAGTAGTTTCCACAACACTTCAGGGCAGTAGGTAATAAAAAGCAGGCAAAGGCTGCTTTGTCTAGAATATAATAAGGTAGGCGTCTACCTTATGACCGCATACAACAGCACAATGTACTTGAAGCTGCATATGATATGATCGATATGATCATCATCACAATTGAATAGTCCAAAAGTAAACGATAAAAGTGAGGGTTTTTTTTTTTTAGTTAAATCTATCTATTTGACCAGAAATAATAACAAGATTTACATTTCAAGCAAATGGCATTCTGATTCAAACAATCACATTTTATGCATTTTCTTTTCTTCATCTTTTGTAATATTAAACTAAATACCAAGCAGGTCAAAGATGTCACTTTAGGGGTGGGGTTAGGCTAACCCTTTTTTCGACCAAATTAGTCAGAAAAGAACAGACAGAATAATCACTTACTTACATAATTGTTTAGTTACAGACCTAAGCAGGTCTTCTTTCAACCCCAAAATTAAACATATGGAAGTGATTTTACACTCACTGTTACATGTAGCCATTAGACAACCTTGTGCTCCAGTTGTCACATCTCCAGTCATCACCTTTGCACTTGGCTGAGCAAAGAGGAAACATACGATGTCAAAGATTAAAATATTGAGCATACTCTACCCCTATACTAAATGTATAGGGGTAAAAATACTTCTCTTTTTTCATTTTCAGTATGGATGGGGGTGAATTGTTCAGCCATATCCAAGACAGAGGAAACCATGCATTTACAGAAAGAGGTAAGAGGACATGATTATTGTTTTCTAAAGCAAAATCAAGGGAACATATGTGCTGCCAAATGTGCTATATGATACCATATAGATTTTGTATGTCTTGGCTCCTGTCCATGTTTTTTTTCTCTCTGTCTCTCCTCTGCTTCCTTGTTATTCAGAGGCCTCAGACATCATGAAAAGTATAGGAGAAGCCATACTTTTCTTGCATTCCAACAATATTGCTCACAGAGACATTAAGGTAATACGTCCTGTGTGTGTGTCTTGGACATAGCCTGCAATAGAAAACAAAAAGTGAGGACTATTTCTGTAGATGAAATGTAAGATTGATATTTTGAGGGATCTCCCTGAAAAGATTCACGAGGAAACTTCTATTTTGGTAATTAATTAATAAAATTCATGGTGTGCTATAGCTCTACTTTAAACGCTTTTTAGTTTCTTGCCCCTCAGATATAAACTTCCTAACCTTGCAATTCTTTGTACTACTACTACATTATTGCTGTTGTATCACCATAATCAATTTTAATAGAAATATGTAAATATGTAGTTTATAACTGAAACAAAAGAATCTTAGATTTTCAGTGTTCATGTTCTTTGACGGTGCTAAATTAAACATATGGACTTGCTTTTCAAACATAAACAAATTCAGATTTTCTCAGCCTGTAAATCAGTGTGTGTGTCTGTGACTTCATATTTCTCACATGGATTGTGTGAGATTTTTCTTGGGGGTAGATAGGCTGCAAAACATTGAGCAATGTCATGCGTATAATCCATCTATTTTGTGCCGCTTGTATGAGTTCGGGTTGCTACAGGTCAAGTAAAATCATCCAGACATCCTTCTACCCAGGAATGTCTTCCAGCTCCTCCTGGGACATCCTAAGGCATTTCTAGACCAAATGAAGAATATAAACTCTCTAACCTGTTTTGGCCAATTGGCCCATGACAAGTGGACTTCTCAGCCTTCCTGAGAAAGCCTAAGCCAGGGTGCTGGAGAGGACTGAGTCTGATTGTCGAACCTCAGATTTAGTGGATGTGATGCAGTCGACCAGCTCTTTAGCCTGGTATGGCTACATTAGGGGCCATGTGCTTCTCGGACTTAGGACCAGGTCTCTTGTGGGATATTTTAAGAGTTGCTGCAGGAGCACAAGGTTTGAGGATTTTGCTTCAAGCTATCCGGTCGCTTTATAACAGAAGTGAGAGTTGTGTCTGTGTTCTTGACAGGAAGTTAAACACGTTCCTTGTTTTCATGGACTGGATCTCAAGGTGCAGCCTGAGGAAGAAGCCTGTCTGGGTTCTGGTGCCTCAGAATTTCCTCTGTAGTGTTTGCAGATGATTTGGTTCTCTTGGCTTCAATTGGACTCTGACCTTCGGCATGAACTGGGATGTTTTGCAAGTGCGAAGTGGCTGCAGTGAGGTTTAGCCCCTCCAAGTTTAAAGCAATTGACGCCTTCCATTGGAAGTCTTCATTCATAACAGCTTGCTATAATTCAAAACATTTTATTCCCCCATAGCTGGCTTTGTTTCTTTGGCAGGGAGCATTAGACTTCATGGGTGGAAACCCTGTCCACTTGCACAGAGTCTTCTGAGAGTTTCTGTCCTGACAGTGAACTGTGAGTCCCTCAGTCATCACACATGATGGGCAACACCTCTGCCCAGCCTTTATAGACCATCCAGTGCATGTTGTGAGCCCCTTAGTTTGTGTGTATGACTCTGATCTCCAGCGAGCAATTCTGTTGTTGACATGGAAGCTGAAGAACTCACAAGACGTTTGAGTTTTTGAAGAAGCGCTGCATTTCATGGAAACAATCTGCGGCATCATTTGTCAAGTCAGAACTTGAAACAGTTCCTGTCTGCTCCCAACTCAGCCAAACTTGAACATGAACTTTTCCTGTATTGTAGTCTTTCTTGTGACAGTTGACATCTGCCCTTGCTCTTTTTCCAATAGAACAGGGCTCCATGATCTCACTGTCACACCAAACTGCTTCATGCTGCTATTCATTGTCAACATAGCCGCCGAAACCTATTTCAGGTGGGGTTACGTCAGACAAGCTCTGGTGTCTTTGAATGCTACATTATTATTATTATTCATTACAGAAATGAGTTCAGAAAAGTTCGAACATCCTGATGGATGGATTTGAGATTAATATTTTGTCCAGACCACAGAACAAGATGTTCTACTATGCAACAAACCAAACTATGAAAAGAAAAAACAATGGATAGCAACAGAGACAAGTCAACACAGACAAATAACAGAATTAACCCTCTTCCACTAAATAATTGATATTGATTATCTTATAACTGGATAAAATAATATCCTTTTCAGGTTGATGTGTTTTTTTTCTATTTCTATTCTGTATTTCTAGTTCTGTTTTTTAAGGTCTTTCTCTCTTTCTTTCTTCTTTCAGCCAGAAAACCTTTTGTACACCTCCAAAAGAGCAGATGCACTCCTCAAGTTGACTGATTTTGGATTTGCCAAAGAAATCACCACGTTAAACTCACTGGCTACACCATGTTTTACCCCCTACTACGTTGGTAAGATCATCTGCCACAGATGTGGTTTCATATTATTTACTGTACAGATAGGGGAAAGGTATTGATCTTCTCTCACCTAACTCCCAGCAGAAAGTGAATAAGTGTATTTCCCAGACTGGTCTCAGCTGCCTGATATTTAACATTTTTCATATTTGTATCACAACATATCTTCTACATGAAGTCAGCAGTGTTTAAATTTCACATCTCTTAACTTGCATTCATGTTCAAAGTGAATTATACAGTATGAGTTCCTGTAAAGTCAGGAGGAGTTATGGACGACCTTAGACCCTCTTAAGGTCATTCTGCAGCATCTCAACAGGATTAAGGCCTGTGTTGTGTCTGGGCCACTGCAAAAGGTAGACTTACTTATAGTCTGAAGTCATTATATGGTAGGGTTAATGTCTTGCTGCATCAGCCAGTCTCTACTGAGCTAGAGTAGATGAACAGCTTCTGTGACATTATCCTGCATCCTGTACCATGATATAATTCTTTCCTTGGACATGTCAAGCTGTCCAGGACCAAACCCAGCAAAACCCCAAATTATGATGTACTTCACCTTTGGGATTGTGTTTTCATGTTGGTATGCAGTTACCTTTTCACCACATACATATTGTTGCTAAGACAATTCAAAAATTTTCAATATGTCAAGGTGCTCTTTGGCAAATTTCAGGGGTACAGCATTTTTTTCCTTTGTCATTTCCATGGGAGGACATCATGCTCCATATGCATTTACACCTGCTATACTTATAAACACAGACTGCTACCAGCTGCAGTGCTTCCCTTTAAGTCTTGATTTGATATAGTTGTTATTCTTTGACACATCACTGAGCATCCTGTGTTGTGCTTCTGGAGTTATCTTATCCGGATGCCTATGTTTAGGGGAAGTGACCACAGAACTCTCTTCATGTAGATCAGTAATGATTATAACTAATCTGATTTCTCCTGTTTTGCACAAGTTCGCATCACCAGATGTCTTTTTTGTGAAAATGGTGAAGTGTAAGTGTTTTTTATTGTATTTTACTTTTTTTAATAAATCAAAGTTGCTCTATTCCACATCTCCAATGGTGCATATTTCTTTTTCAAACATTCTTGGCCCAGTTGTTTGGTGCTTTCCCCTGAGGGAACATTACCTTTTAAATGATCTGCAGTTTCCTCCTGGGGAAAATGACTAGACTGATGTGAGTTATGAGAGTTTACATCCTGTGAAGCAGTTGGAAAATCCCACATACTCAGCTAATGACCAGCTTCTTTGTGGTGTTTTTTTCAGTCATCTGTCCTATAGATTATATAAGACCTTAAAAGTGAAACAGAAACAATCTCCAGTCAAATTCGGATAATTGCTTTTGACGCTCTGGCAGCTCCAGAAGTTCTTGGTCCAGAGAAGTATGACAGATCCTGTGACATGTGGTCTCTGGGTGTCATCATGTACATCCTGTAAGTGGATCAGTGTGGTGTATTTTCTGTAATATACCTACTTTCATGTCTTTCACAATGAACCATTCCTGTGTGTTTGCTGCCGGTCATCAGGCATTTCTTTGCATTTCTTTCTGACACAGACTTTGTGGATATCCTCCTTTTTTCTCACATCATGGTCTCGCAATATCCCCAGGGATGAAAAGACGGATACGTAACGGACAGTATGAGTTTCCCAACCCAGAGTGGTCAGATGTGTCTGAGGAAGGTAAGAGAGAAGCATCTCAGAAGTTGTCTTTACTGTACTTTCTACCCCTGGCTTGCCTTTCAGTTTTGGCCATTTTCCATTATGTATCATCAGTCACGATTTTTTTAAGATCCTACTCTGGTTCCAAAGTTGACATTAAGCATGTTTAGCAGATGTCTGCTATCAAATTTGGTATAGATATCTGTAATAATCAATTCTAAATGATTCAAATCTTGAAAAATGCTTTTTCTCATGTCATTTTCTTCAGAAAATGCAAATGTCCTAGGTTTATTCAAGGTGACATGTTTTCATAGGGACTAGATTGATGACATTTGGAAACAGTAACACACAGCTACTGCAGGACAATGGTTGCGATAATTAGGAGATGGATGAATAATGACAGATAATGTTGATGATTTCTTGTTTCAGCCAAACAACTAATCCGTCACTTACTGAAAACTGAGCCCACCCAGAGAATGAGCATCACGGAGTTCATGAACCATCCCTGGATTAACGTAAGATGTTCCCTGTTGGCTTCAATCTGTTTGAGCAACTACTGGTTTAGAGTGATTTTCCTGAGATTTGGTAAACTCCGTATACTCTTAACCCTGTAGCGGTCAGTGGAGGTCCCACAAACGCCTCTCCACACTAGCCATGTGCTGCACGAGGAACAAGATGTCTGGGAGACAGTAAAGGTTAGTGCTGGTGATGTTCGCGTGTGTAACTTTTTTGCTACTTCTTTTAAAGGTGAGAGCAGCTTTGATGTCGCACAAAAATGTTTTGTAGCATGGACCTATTGCTTTATATGCAGGAAAACAGCTGTCACCAGCTTGATTTGCATTTGTCTGTTGAAAATTGAGAGTTGGTCGAGTAACAGAGGGATAAATTTGACTGTATACAACAGCTTACAGTTTTTAGTTTGGATATTTTATGTCTGAATCTGTTACTAAATCATGAAATCCATTTGAAACTGGATGTGCTCATTGATTATCCTCCTTCGTTTTTGATAAAAGTGATATTTTTGTTGTTGTTGTTGTTGTCGTTATTAGGAGGAAATGACTAATGCCCTGCAAACGATGAGAGTGGATTATGATCAAATAAAAATCAAAACTATTGAAGACTCAACTAATCCTCTCCTCTTGAAGAGAAGAAAGAAAACTAAAAACCCAGCCACACAACCTCCGTGTTAGCGATATAAAGACTTTTATAAGACTTTTAAAAGGTATTTTGTTTCACACAGACACACAAACACACTTGCGTAACATTTTTGAGAAAGAGGAGCTTCAGGAGAACACAAAATGCTTTCAGTGCCTTCGTGATACGTTATAGCTGTTTTCATTTCCATGTGTCAACCTCACATGATTTTAATCTTGAAACTGGAAGAGAGGAGATGCAAGGAGCCATTTTGGTAAATGTGCTTTAAGGACTCTTCCAATGCATGTATACTGTTTGTGCACCAGGGCTTATTGTTACATGCTATCAATGTACTGCTTATTTTGATGCTCAGTACAACCTTTAATTGTGCTTTGTTGGCAGCTCGTTGGTTATTTGTAGGTTGTCCTTTGCCCTGTAGTCTGTTCTGAGTGCTGAAAACTATTTAAACTGAATTTTTAGCTCTGAGGTTTTCGGGTGTGAGAAAATTTTCCGGTGTCTTTCATACTTATCCATGAAGTGACTCATTTTTAGAAACCGCTTTTGTTTTGTGTGCCCAAGTAATGTAAGATGCATTTCTCTTTGCCAGACAACAAGGGACTTTTCTTTCCACATTGTGGTAGCACAGTATCTAAAACCTACTTGCCATGTATTGCCATAAACGTGTTTGCAATGCCTATGAGACAGCTTTACTTCTTCATGGTTGTGTAGCATTCATTTTTTCCAAGCCAGTGATATCAAAGCAGTGCATGAAGGCTGTTGTGTGAACGCCATGGAAAGAAAAGTTGATGGCTGTAAAAAAAAAAACCTCATTAACCATCAAGGGAGTAGTACAGGGAGAAGTGCAGTGGAAAATGTTGCACTGCACCATTATCCTGTCTGTCTCTTACTCTGGATTAAATACCTTGATATTCTCTGTGGTTTTTGCGTGTTGTTTGATCAGTTTGGTATTCCTTATAAGCATTGAAAATCTAATTAATGAAAAACCAGTCAGATGTTTCTAATAAATCGGGGGTATTATTGAATGAATCGGGGAATGGAAAAGTGGTGACAGACTTTTGACTTCAAATTTTCCCCTTAAATCAGGGTTTGCCATTAGCTTCCTTTTGTTCACAAGGGTTTCATTGCATTTGTTTCTGAGCCTACATACCGTAGTGAGGTTCCAGGAAAACACTTGATTGCCCATTGTGTTTGTGGCTAAGTAAGAATAATTCATAATGCCCATGGCATTTTCAACTAAAGACTAAAGGCCGAATAGATTTTCCTCAAGTATGTTAGACAGTTAGAGAAAAAAAATCAATTGAAAAGTCTTGAAGTGATGGTGGGCGCCTCAGCATGAGACCTGGCGAAACATTGGCTCAACTCTAAATATCTTTAAGAAAAATATGAGCATGTTCAGCTTAGTGTAAAAACAAACAAACAAATCTGTCCCAAGTTAACACATTTTTTTCTCATTAAATTCAGCCAGGACAAGAAAAAACTTTTGGGTTTACCCTCATGGTACAGCTCATGAAAGCAGAACAGCTCCAGGCTGAACCTTTATTGTGTAGTATGATATAACCGGGACTATACAAGCCCTGCAAGCTGTACTCCTTAATGACACCCACATTTCATCTGAGTGATTGAAACATGAGGTTCTAATCACAAGATAATATTTTCAGCATTTGCATCCTGTTTTAATTTAGGTTTTCTCGTAGAGACACACACATAGAAAACAACCGTGTCTTGCCAGACATAAAATATTAATTTCTTTTGAATTAAGTGGCTTATCGGGGGATTTTGATTTTCTGAAAACTTTGATATCCCCCGCTAATTACCATCTCTCTGGATAAACTGGAGTGAAATGATTTCCATCTATAATTAATGTTGAAAGCACATTTATAACGCAATGATAGGAATAGTTTAGAATAGCATCACTAGGGAAAGAAATGAATATTTACTGTTACATTTTTGGCCTTGCTTTTATGTGCTGTGACTAAAAATCTGCCAAGCCCTTTGTGTAAAGGAGTCCCATCTGTGTTTCCTCAGGTTCCCTCTCTACTCAAAGGGGATGTAATTGTTTCATGATTAAGGTCCATCACTCACTATTCAACTTCTATTTTCAAATCAGCATGTTGTTTTGCGTTTTCTGAAAAGAGGGGAAACAGACTGGCAAAACAAATATGATTCATGAAACTCTGTCTCCAATTCCTGCTCTAGTGAATGACATGAATGGTGAGGCCCACTCTGAAAACAATCTGCAGGATGTTAATAGCTCTTCTCTGTCTGGCAGCGCCAGCACAAACTTTCTCCACAGCTTGAAGACTGTAATTGTATAGTGAGTACCTGGAGCATGCAGGAACAGGGGAAAGCGAAGAAAATGGAGAATGTGGGAGAACAAATAACAGGGTTTGTCATGCTTTGTACGTGTTGAAACATACAAATAGTATGTAACAGGCAAACACATGCTGCGACTCCCGTGTTACATTTTAAACTATAAGAAAGCTCCATTGTTTTATATGAGAGGGAACATCCCACTAATTACAGCGTCTGGAACGTTAACTTTTCTATACCATAACCCCCACCTGCTCCATAACCTCAACAACACAACAATAAACAGCTTGGCAGACCTGGAGTGGCTGTGCTAATGATAAGGAATGACACAGTCAGAAAATACAGGGCTGTTAAAAAGCAGATGTCTGTACCAGGTCACAGATGGGATTGATACTGACATGGCTTGAGGTGATATGTTGTAGTGTAGGTTCAACATGCAAAAGGAAAAATGTATGTGCTCCAGTGAGACTGAGTGACTGGGGCTCCAGCTGTGAGGAAAGGGGGGTATTTACTCTATACCAACAACATACTCTGCTCAGTCTGAGAAAGACACAAGCAACGTGAGCAGGGGAGGAGGGATCGTCTCTGATCAGCTAACAGGTAGGTATACTGTACCTATTTTACTTGTAAGACATGGAGCAAAGAGAAGACATCATTACCAGTCACAGTGTGTTGTTAGCAAATTGTTTCATATTATCAATCACTACAGTTTCTGGAATCATGAAATATGCTAAATGTGACTTCATATTAACTTTAAATCAAATTTTTTCCATCAGTGATCATGCGGACAGTGGTGCTCCTACTCATTATGGGAGTAGTGGATCTGAGCGTCAGCCAGCGTTACAGCCAGTTCCAATGGCTGTCACATCTGCGAGGGCGGCGGTGGCACACCGCTTGGCAGGCCGAGGACATGGACTGCCCCCTGGAGTGCGACTGCCCCCCAAACTTCCCCACTGCTATGTACTGTCACGGTCGCAACCTTCAGCATGTTCCCTACGTCCCTTCGCACATAAAGTATGTCTACCTGCAACGTAACCAGATCACAGGCATCCAGGATGGAGTGTTTGACAATGCCACCAACTTGGTCTGGGTTGTGTTGTTTCAGAACCAGCTCAACTCAGATAAGATCGGCAAGAACGTCTTCAGCAAGCTGAAGAACCTGGACCGGCTGCTCCTGGATCACAATGAGCTTACCCGTGTGCCCTCTAACTTGCCCAAGTCTATTACGGATCTGCGACTTGCTCACAACAAGATCTCAAAAATTCCCCCAGATTCATTTGATGGCATGGCCGACCTCACGACCCTTCAGCTCCAGGCAAATGCCATTGAGGATGTTGGAGGTGTGTTCAAGGGTTTGAAGTCTCTGACCATGCTGGATATGAGAAAAAACAAGCTGAGGAAGATCCCTGTCAACCTCCCAGAGCAGCTTCAGCAGCTCTACCTGGAGTTTAACAACATAGAGAGTGTGCCAGTTGGCTTTCTCACCATGTATCCTGAACTGAAGTTTGTCCGTTTGGCTCATAACAAACTGACAGATAAAGGACTCCCACCCAGTGTCTTCAATATCAGCACACTGGTTGAGCTTGACCTGTCCTTTAATAAACTGGAGAAGATCCCTGTTGTCAGTAGAAACCTGGAGAACCTTTATTTACAAGCCAATAAAATCAAAGGTATGGATGAATCACTTTTTTTTTTTTTAATTGTGAAAACCTTGTGAAACCTTTCTTAAATTAGGACACACTTTACATCTCAGTGGGTGTTTAATGCTCAGATCTTTGACAGGAGAAAGTTCAGTCATAAGTTTAAACTGTTGTGTATTTTGACCCTCAAACACAATCCACTCGATTGCGCAAAGAAATCTGGTTACCAAAACATGGTTTATTAGTTGGCAAAGTCTTTGGGTTAGAAATGCTTTACTCACTCTCACTTCAGTCAAGAGAGCGTGCCAACTCTCTAGTGATTCATCTCACTCCAGTTTCTTGTGTGATTTGGAATTACAGTTAAGTTCATAAATGCACCAGTTCACCCATATTGTTTCCACCCATATTGTTGAGCAGTATCTCACTCATCACTCATATTTCATTGATCTGCTTCTGAAAACTTTGCAGTGTTGCATACACAGCCACAGAAAACCTGATGCGACACCACACATGACTTTCAGGGCCTTGGCTTAATATTCAGCCAACAAAGTGGATAAATTTTGACCCTCAGTTCACAGCAAAAGCAGGATCCTCGAATTCTGAAATGTATGGAGTCATTAGCGTGCCACTAAAAAGAGTAAAAATAAGTGAAATATGGAAATATGAGGACATATAGCCAAATATAAAATGATAATTAGAAGCATTTTCATTTATTTTCAGGTACCATCATATTTCTTCGTATGTTAATTAAGCACATATAAAATACTATTTCGTTTATTCCAAATGTAACAATTATTTTAACTTCCTGTGTATTATCAGTGACTTTCAAACAGACCTCTCCAAACCTTCCTCCCTGTTCAAACTGCGTGCAAGTCGTCCACTCTTGCCAAAGCAATACAATGAGTTAGGAATTATAGTATATAAAATGAAAAAGTAAATAAATGAAAAAAAGAGTGGTTTATACACAAAGATAAATTACTCAATGATTTAATGATTTTGGGATATTAATGAATGTTTAGAAATTGTTAAAAATGTTTGAAACTGCATATGATTTGTTCTTTTAGATTTGGTTATTTCCACATTTACAAATGTTTTTATTTATTCTCTTATATTTACATTGATTATTTTTCTTTTTAAATATTTTTTGTGACATTCCTAGGACTCCATACTATGTCACTTTGTGTTTTCCCGTAAATGCTTTCTTTTGTGGAGTTTCAACACAAGACAAAAAGTTCACAAGAAAAAATGTACACTTTAAAGCAAAGTCTAACAGATTTCTTAAAAATGAAAACTACACAAAAAGAAGAAGAAGAAGAAACGCTTATTGAGTTACTCAACTTCACTTCTGTGGCCTCCACAATAGAATAGTGATACAGTAATGTGAGAGCCGAGTTATAAGCAGTCCCAAGAGCAACATACTGCAGTCCTCAAGTCCTTGCCCAGACCAATAAACACAAAGGTCCATCGCTGATTGACTAAGTGACTGTGAGGTTGGCTTTCTCCACTGGCTGTTGCTCTTTCAAATTTGCTCGATCAAGCAGTGTCACCAACTTAGCACATTTGTTGTTACATTTACAGACTTCACTTTTACTGACTTTTTAGCACTTAGCAACAAACCTAGCAACTGTTTGGAAAAACATGGGCTACAGAGTTACAGTGATAATTGCCCTGTGAGTGAGATACAGACCTGCTTGTGTCAGTGATTGACAGAGAGGCAGAGCAGCAGTTTCTTAGCTAGACGGACGTGCTGTGCTTTGTTAGAAACAAAATAAGCAAATTGTGCCACTCTTAACTTTCCCTCTGGGAGCCGTCATTTTACAAGTACCTCGTGCTAAAATTACAGCATGTCTGCTGTCTTTAATGTTTGCGTAACGTCAGCACCTCAGTTGTAAAATCAGGTTTTTTAGCAGTGTAGAGCAGCAGCTTGAAAATGGCTTGGAAGTGACTGCAGACTAATGTGCAGTCTTAATAAGCCATGTTTGCGTCACTGTTTCATACTTATACAGTTTTATTGGATGTATTCATTGGAAATTTGGCTGTATTACAAGATATGTGACCTCAGAGAGAAGGCGTGAAACAAACCGATAGAGAGCTGACAGTCAGGCCGTATATCAGATTTTGAAGTTGACTTCTTTTAAAGCCCCTACAAGGAACTTTTAACTGGATATGCAAAAGTCTCTCATTTTTGCTGATGTCCCTGTTTGACCTACAACAGCAAATGAGGCCATCGGTGGGAAGATAAGCTATTTCTAAATAGTGAAACTCTTTACCTTTTGGAGGCAATGGATGGGTCGGTCCACCGGACAACGAAATGATGTACGGCACTCAGACCAGAGGAGACGGCACATTTGACGAGGCTACAAATTAGCATTGAATTCTTGCTACCAAGCTAAATTTCAGCGCTTTATTTTCACCATGGTTAATATTGGAGCAGGATCCACAAAGAGAAACCTACCACTTTTGTCCACAGGGGTCGCCAAAATCAACACAAAATGAAAGTTCATTGTAGGAGCTTTTAAAGCTGACTCAATCTGAAACAATGTGTGATGTGAATGCATTTACTGCTGCTTGACTCACAGAATGACACACTGTGAGACAACATTCAGCCTCATTTCTGTTTCCTCTTGTGTCTTTCAGAGTTTTCCTTGAAAAGTTTCTGCAGCACAGACGACAGGAGAAACTTCTCCAGGCTGAGAATGCTGCGTCTGGATGCCAACAAGATCAGTGCCAGAGACATTCCTGCTGAAGCTGCCTACTGTTTGCGTCATGTTGCCTTCATTGATGTGTAGCTCTCCCGATCTCTCTCACTGATGTGCCTCAACTCAACCCCCTCTGTAACACCTGTACGTCTAGTCACCTTCCACTCTATTTACCTCGTGTCATTCACTATCCTGTCCATCAAAACAGAGATAACATTCTGTTGAAATGTTATGCCAAATTATTATTCCAAGTGGTTTAACAGTTCCAGTGTTAGTCAACGGGAAATACCACAGTTGTATAATCATGAATCCAGATGATAGCAAGAGGATGATGGAAGGATGAACAACATCAATGAGATTATCAGTTCCAGTTTTCTGGCAAAAAATAACATCTCCATAAATACGTTGTAGCTGTTGACAACAAGATCTGCTTGTATCATGTCTGGCAATGTATAACCATATAAAACTGCCAGTCATGAGTGTGAGATTCAGTTTGGCTATTTGCCTCCACCATGCGGCACAAGATGATAAAACAGTAGGTTGAGCCGAGTGACAATTTTCATTACCTCCCCAAGGAGGTTAAGTTTGTTTATTTATCAGCAGTATTGTGCAGAAATACAGAGCTTATTTGGACCCAGCTTAGTCAAGGGGATGGGGAGGAAAAAGGAAGAACTCATTCAGTTTTGGTGGTGTTGATCCAGTTAGAGGGGCGGATACAAGATTTTTTTTTTTTTATCACTGTCCTTGACATTGCGAAATGGGCTGTTTTCAAAATCTTTGTTAATATTTGGCCTTGGGGGCGGTATGCTCTTTACTTTGTACCAGTCAAGTTATTTCTGTTTTGTAAAGTCACTTTTCGACACAGAGCCAGTGTACTCCTAATAAAAACTTTATTGTTTCTTTAAGATTTTACTTTACAGCACATTGATGAAGTGTGCATGTGTGTGTATTCTTTGGTCATATGAGCCTCATAATCATCCAGAGCTAATCAATACGCTATATTGACATCAAAACTGTTATTACTGTACTAACTGAAATATGTTAAGGTCGGTATAAAATAAGGTCTACATCTTTAACTTGTGACTTGACATGACTCGATTGATGTTATTGCAGACAGAAAACTATGAATAATGTCTTTTTGTGTGACGTGAATCTTTTATATAGGAATCCACAGTTTTTAATCTATCATCAGATTTGTGGAAAATGTTTCCAGTTATTTGTTGACAGTGATTTATTTTTAGCAGCAACAAAATGTTCTGTTTCATCTAATTTGAAAATAAAAGAGGCAGAGAGGTTGGGAGGGAGAAAAATGCAGCAGCCTTATTAACAATCCTAAATAGACAGATTCTACATATTTATTGTCGAGGACAACTTGCCTTTTTATCTTCCACAGCTGCCTTTAATCCTTTGCAGAGAAGCACTAAATTGAATTATAGAAATACTTTCCTTGTTTTGTAATTGAGCAATGTCTAGGGATAAAGAAAAGATTACTGCCAGTGCAGCAGTGCCTTCCACACTGATAAGCGGTAGCCTGTGAAATTAAGTAAGTTATCGATCATGTTATATTACAGGCTGCACACAGTTCTGCAGAGTCTGCAGGGTAGGGCTGTGTTGCCTTTGTGCTTCTGCTTCCTAAAGTGATTCTTCAAGAACAAAGCACATGATCACATGTGGGAATCCTTTGACAGGATTTACGAATCTGATCCTTTAAGGCTGGAACATCACTGAGTGAACACCAGGGAAAGTCATGACAGCAGTAGAGAAGACACATGTGCTGCTGTCGTTCTGTCTGTCAGTATTACTCAGTCACTTACCTCTGCATTGTGGTAATGGTTAAATGTTATGAATGCATATCGGTAAACTATGGAGGATACATTAGTCCCACTAACTCCTGGCCCTCACTGTGCACTGAAGACATTTCTTATGAAGCTGCAGAAAGTTTGTTTCTCCACCTCTCTGCAACTAACAACAACTCCATGTTTTTGACCAATAACAAAATATTCTGCCAAATTCATGTTGAAACTATTAATACTATTTTGAAATGAAACTTGATATAGAAATCTTTGGTTGTAACTGTGAATGTATTTTAAACATTTAAATTGAATTCCTGAAAAGTTGGCCCTGTGAAAACGTTGTATTGATCAGTAGTGTAAGCTGATAATCAAGGAAACTAAACAACTCTCCAAAGCAGTGGGAAAGACTGTTTTGGCAAAGATAAAAGCATTTTTGACTCCTCATAAAGTGTAAAGTCAAACAGGATGTAGCCTATTAAATGGCCCCTTCCCTTAATGAGGGCTGTACCTGTTCTTTACATGGAATTTCATGAGGCCTTCATAAATACCTGTGACTGCATACACTCACTCACGTGCATAAACACACATGCATTGCCTACGTTCCTACATGCATATCTGTATATTAACACCATTCAGCCATAATTTAGAAATTTGGTGGTTTAAACACTGTGACTTATCTGTGTATGGATCAAGTTTCAAATCAAACTGTTAATGATTCAGAATGAATTCTCAAAACAGGCCATGGATGTACAGCAGTCATACGCAACATACACCTGTTTTAATGTTGTGGCCAATTGATGTACATACAGTGTAGGTGTTTGTGTGTGTGTGCGCATATAATGTTAATGCATTTACAAACATACATATGTTTGTGTGTGTATTTATTGGATGTAACATGGGTAATTGGTGTGTGAATGCACTGGTATTTTTACAGCTGGAGAGCATCACATTGTTGATATAGTATTGATGGTTAACTTTTATTATCAATACGGTAATTGAATAGAGTCAAACTAATAAATAACTTGTGGAACTGTTTGGCAAACAACATTACAAACAGTTGGTTAAGTGGCAGCACATGGAGACACATTATTCAACATTCATAACTAGTGTAAAAATAAAACTTTTTTGTGAACTTGAAAAGATATTTGCAAAAGATAACGCATAAACATAATATACATAGCAAATTATTCCAAATAAGGTCCATCTTTGCTTTCAGTCAAGGCGAAGCTTCGGATTAAACAGATGAGCCTGATACATTACATACAGGGTACTGATATGAAAACTTTTTCATGATGGATAAAATGTACAGCTTCACAAGTGCTCGTCTGCTGCTGCTGCTGCAGGGATGTGTCGTGACCACCTGAGGACAGAGAAAAACACTGAAAGTTCAAAGAATAAAAACGCACACAGGTGTGTTTACTGCCCTCATACATTACATTGAAGCTGACACAGGTGTTTGTTTAAGACGGTTAATGTGTGCCAGATCCAGCTGTTTAACCACCCCACAACATTTGATGTAGTCTTGAAGAATACTCACATTATTGCGGCTCCATCTCTATATCCTGCAGGTCTCTGATTGAACCCAGATGACACAGAGATGCATTAGGATAATAAACATTAAGGACCAATCATTTTTAATTTCATATGTCAGGATGTTCTTACCTTGAGTTTGTGGAAGATCTTGATCTGTGAGGGTTGTGAACTCTCTGTTTTGAGGAAAAAAAGGATTCATGAGTTAAAAGCTCTGCACACAGGGTGCCTCACTAGAGTGTGATTGACAACATAACAGAAACACCTAATTTTATTACCTTTTGAGAGAAGTAAATCACTTAATAAAGTACGCTAGGATTCTGAATCATAAAAGAGTAGGAGGCAAGAGACTGACAGGGTTGAGTGCGAAGGTTGAGACAAAATAACTGCATATTTTGCCATAATTTGGAGAAGATATGACAGAATTGGAACATACTGTGCACATAAATGGACATGCCAGTGGAAGGTACTTCTGCAAGAAGAAGGAAAGTCTCTTGCGGTGATTCAATTTTTTTTTTTTCCACCGTTAAAACTTTCATTATTATCATTATTGGAATCTGGTGTAACTGCTGTGAGTTCAAGCTGCTGCCACATGCTCCATCCTGCTTGACCAAATAAACATTTTACAGGCACCTTTCAAATTAACAAAAGATACATTTTTAAAGGCCTGTGAGATGTGATGTTTATGCAGTTATTTTGTCTCACACCTGTAGACAAACTAAAGCAATATCCTGGTGGGTGGGTGGGTCAGAGGTCCCAGTGAAAATAAATATATTCTTTGAAGTCTTTTCAGTGTTGCACTTGGGGATTTGGACTGACTGTTTCTCACTGCAAGCAAACTGTGCAGTACTGATGGGAATTCCAGGTCTGAGGCGGCTCAGGAGCCTAACAAGAGTCGTATGTCTGGTTTCTGGTTAAACCTTCATTCAGTTACGTGCTTTCCTCAAGCAGAGCCTTAATATTAACTCTTCCATCTTGCCGACAAATTATTCAAATGACAGAGGCTACGTGCTCCAAGTTATTTCTGCAAACTCCTTCTTAGCTGTCAGTTTGTTTTTTCCTATATATTTAGTCACTGTCCAGAAAATGTTTGGCCATCTGCCATCGCACGGGATACTTGATCAAACGACGTGGACTAATTTGTTGACAGCAAGATTTGTTCATGCACATATGCTTAGAAAATGTAATAGACCAAGTGTATACTGTAATTACACTGTTCACTCAGCTGACAGACATGGGATAGTCCAGCAATTAACTATAATCTGCTAACGGGAAATGAGGCAAATAACAGGAACATGCCAGTTTTGGAACTGAATATTCACAAGCATGCATTTGCCCTGCGGACTGTGTGAATCCCAACACTGTCTGTGTTCTCATAGAGCATTTGAGTCTAATGCATTCCTCTGTAGTCACATGTTCTCACTGAGCACACAGATGATGTTAATTAAAGTCGGATCTTAGGTCCGTAGGGGCACTTGATAGGGCAGCAGTCACCCACACACTGCGGTGGCAAAAAGCAGGATAGGCAGGAAATAGAATTAGCAGGGTCACAGACAGAAAGCTGCAGAGCAAACGTGGCCTGCAGGCTTTCAATGGCATTCCTCAAGTGGAGAATGATCAACCTCATCAAGCATTTTAATGTGGTTAATCTGTTGTCTGTCTGTTGTCAGTCTGTTGTCAGTCTGTGGCATTCAGACTGCAGCCATGCAGCATCCTCTCCATGCTGCTGACTGTAGTAGCTAATGCAGTCAGCTAAATGAGGATAAGCAATCAATAGGACGACTTCCTGACCAGGAGGTCAGTCCCACCTGCTCTTTAAAGCTGTGTGGTCTTGATGTTTCAGGATTAAGCAATCAACTCTGATTTTTCTCCCATCATTTCCATGAATCACATGCAACATGTGTTTTGTTCTTTGTCATCTACAACACCAAAACTTGCTGATACTTGTTCAGTATAGCCTATTACCTTGGTTAGCTTTCACCTGATTCTCCTATTTCCTGTAAATAATTTAAACATAGATCTGTAAACTTTATCTTTAAGGCATTTCTTACTGACAAAGTCCTGTAGACTTAGCTAACTGCAGCACCTACATCTCCATATAACTGCTTTACTTGTGCATTTAAACAATGTAAATAAATAACGAGTGTAAAATAGTAATTTTACTGTGAGGAATCACCCCGTATTACACTTTGTCACTCAAAAAATAAGATTTTATTTCTTATCTTATTTATTTATTTGTAAGCTCTTTTTAGTTCTAGTGTAATGTGATAACCAAGATCCTATTCTCTGCTTCCCTTGTGATCAAACTCACCCTGCCATTCAGGATAACATGCAAAACACAGTGTGATATTCCAACTGAGAAGTACAGCACTGTCACCTCCAAACACTCTGTGCTTTCTGGGAGCTGTAGCATTTTCTTGAACGCACTATACTGTAGTTATATTACAGACAAAGTACATGCATGACATGCATATTTATCATTAGCAATGCTCCAGCAATTGCTTGACCAAAGTGCCAGTGTCTGAATTAGAGTTAGTCGCAAATGCTCCTAAATATATATCTAGGTCAGACCACAAACTTCATGAGAATTAAAGGATAAAATGCAGTTTATCTGACTTGACAAAGTGAACACCAAGCATGGCCATAGAAAAGCTTTGTTTACCAGCACCACAGAGTTTTTGACTCTTCTCCAAATCAAAAATCCTTCCCAGCTTGGCCATTGGTATGATTTCTTTATAACTCTCATTAGCCACTAAGAAGCTGGTTCCTGTGTGACTGTTTGATTTTTCACTCAGATCAAATGTTCATGGAGCATGCCACAGATTATTCAAGACTTGGATGAAATTCAAGAAACCGGCATTTCTGCTTTTCTCCACTTTTCAATAACATTCACTGTGCTATTAGCAGGCCTGTTAGCATATTACTGCTTTCCAAAGAGCCTGGTAAAACCCTCTTTACCTGGAATACTCTGCAGCTAAGACTGTTTCAGTGCATTTATTTTATAGGGTTATTTAGCTCCTATTACAACTTTCTGTCTGTTTCATGGTTTTAATAGGACATAAGAACACAGTGGTTATTGTACTCATTTGTGAGAGAAATTAGAGAAATTTCATCTTAATAATGTTATGATTTAGGATAAAAATATAAAAGCTTCCTGAGGGGGTGATGCTTTGGCAAAAGGAAATGCCTCAGAGAGTAGGCTGCCAAACTTATTTTATTGTAATATGACTGGAATGCATGGCCAAACTTTATTAGGTCACATGTGACGAGGGGTGTAAGAAAACAGAAACACCGGTGGGTACCTTTTGTGTGATGAGACAGTAGATAGTGAGTATGAACAGCAGTCCTCCGCAAATGGAGGCAATGATGAAGCCGAGCTTGTACAGGTCTCTGAATGGTCTTCTCTGTGAGGCCTTCACTGACTTTTTACCATAACTGTCTGCAGAGAAAGGCAAGAAATCTGTGATCTGGACAGCTGCAGACATCTGTGTAAATAATCTCGGTACTTCTGTAGAGCTCGAGATTCTGACCTGTTGAATGTGTGGGTGAATCTGTGGATGGTTCTGTGGTAGAGTCAAAGGTTTCTGTGTATTCGTGCTGACATCTCCAATCTACTGGTGTGTCACTGGTTGTTACCAGCTCCCAGTAAACAGACAACACGTCTGAAACCCTCTGCAGCGCCTCTGTGGGTGACCCTCTGTAGAGCATCTCAAAACTCTCTGGTTTGTCCTGCAGTGTCCAAGAAACATATTTCAAATATTCACAAACATATAAAAACAAGTGTTACAGATTTATCTCCTTGTCTTCAGAAGCTTCTTTATTTCAAACATGATTAAAAACAAATAAATAACTGAGATAAGGAAATCCATGCTCTTATCTTGTATTACTTTTTCATGGTGAAATCTAAGCCTTCACCCCTGGTTGCTAGTGCAACACTCAGAAAGACACACTCACCTCAATCTCCTCATTTATCTGTGGAACACATTTCTGAGAATATATGTTGAGGATGAGCGCTCTCAGAGATTGAACATAGTCATCATTGACTGAACCCCGGCTATATTTGAAGTGGGTGGTGAGCAGCTCCAGGATCCAGGGTAAAGCAGCTTTTACAAAGCAACATTTGCTCTGTAGGGAATCAGAGCATGAGGTAATCAACATTAAGGCACATACAGTTAGTGGAAAGTTTGAATCAATAGTTTCTAAGGGAAATCAGTAACAATTAAGAAATGTTACCTTACCAAACTTCTCCGTTCTATGAATGTATAGCTTATTGAGCACCCACTTCGCAACTGATTATCCATCTGCAGAAACAGCACATGTTGTATGGTGTGATCAATGCCTCTACTTCTGCTTCAGCAGCTGTTTTTAATGTTTCAACACCTACCAGATGCCTGACTGTAAGCAGGTGCTCCCTAGTGATGGAGTGTCTGCATGGACCAGGGATCTCAGCCATATTCAGAGGGAAGCTCAGGAACATTAGCACACACAGACACTTTACCTGCAACTGACACAAGCACATGTTACCTTGTCACGCCTAAACCCAACACATCAAGGGGTTCTGGCACACAGCTGCAAGGCACTCTAGCTCCCTGGAAATTCTCAAGCATTACTCAGTTTAGGATTGTGCAACATGAAATAGCAAAATCAAGATTAATCTGAACCACAAACTAAACAAGAGCAACGCTGAGAGTCAGTGTGGTTATCCTTCATGACATCAAACATTTCCATATGAATGCTCTCCACACAGCAGTGCGATCATCTTTTCAAGATTTTGTAATCTTGTAAATGATTTTAAAAAGCAAAACCAAGTTCAAAGCAAACTCAAATGGAATTCCCTCCTAATTTTTGCCATACCAGTATAAAAGAAGGCATCTGAGCAATCCTTGGCTTTCCATCCACAATCAAGCATTTCATGGGTAAAAGCTGTTCAGTCATAGTAACAACAACACTGTCATTTTGTTGTGCACATTATTCATTCAGAACAGTTCTGCTTCTTGATTTGTGTCCTGTCGAAAGCACTGGGTTTCAGGTTGCATTTGGGGAACATGCACAGTGCCTCTTTGCTTCAGCACAACCAGTGATCAATGTTTAACTGTGTGTGACCTCAGAGGAACCCAGCCCACTGTGATATAAGTTTCAGCTATGGTCTAATAGTGCCATCTACCATGAAAGCTCCATCAGAGAGAGCAACATGCATTCACTGCGCCTGTAGCCAATGATGTCTACTACCAACACCTTTTGGCAACTGTAACAGTGAAATAGGTTCCAGATGGACCTAATTCTTCTACTTGGGTTAAAACATGGTGACAAGCATATGTTCAACACGCTGTGGGCAATGTGTGTGTGCACTGGACGATATGCTGCGATAATTGTCCTCTGGATATGACCTGTGAGCAGTGTGCAGTCTTTGCAATAAACAGGCCAGACAGATGCCAACAGATCACTAAACCGAAACCATAAAACTTGATTTATTTGCTGCCTGGTTGACTTCTGAGATGTATTAAGACACAAAGGACAATTCTTTGAAAGCCTCCAGAGACCAGGTGCCTTCGTTTTTGCCGTCTGTTCGTCATATAATGTTGAGCTGGTTTTTGAATTACATTAACATAAACATAAACCTCACATAAGTCCTGTAGATTACTTGTCATAATTCACCGTGGATCTAAGTTGCTCAATATTTGCATGCCAATCTATTGTCGGAGATCAAAGGAGAGGGAAAACTGTCCTGTGTCATCATAGTTTTAAATAAGTATTCAAGCAAATTCAAAAGGATAATTGTGGAAAAGTGGCATTTGAAACATAGAAGATGAAAAAAGTGATTCTGAAAGAAAAACAATATGTTACGCTTGAACTGAAAGACTAACACGCCAGCCACCAAAGCTTATTGGAAACCTATTTGATGACAGATGATGACACATAATCTGATTATTGTAATTTAATTTAATAAAACTATTGATGTGACTGGAATGTGGCAAATGCAGGAGCACATGATGCAAATGTCACCTATCACATGATTTGTTTTCTCCATGCTGTCCATGATATGTATGTAGGTCAGCAAAAACTGCACGCACGATAAAGCATCAATCTTCACAGTCTAAAACTTGCGTGCTCCGTTCTCTTTGCGCCCTGTACAGAGAGAGACTAGCTGGAGTTTTTACTGCAGTGGTTGCAGAAAAGTTCTCACCTACCTTAGCTTTGCTCTGAATCAGGGTTGACACAAGGATGGTCATCTGGTAAGTGTTTGACAGTGGAAAACACCAAACTCCTTTGTCACACACATTGAAGCAAAGAGATCCTTTTCATAAATTCAGTTCCACTCCACAGAAAGGAATTTGCCGTTAAGTAAATTTGACACTTCGTCATGTGGCGCTGTTCTTCAAAGCATTGCCTGATGTGCTCCTCCTGCACAGAGTGAGTTCAAACTGAGACTAACTGTCTCTGCTGACAGACAGCCCTTTTTAAAGACCTCCCATCTCACTTCTGTTTGACAGGATACAGCGTCCTGGAAATGTGTTATAACAAATTTTGGATTGTAGATTGGGTGGATAATGTCTAATATAGTCAACACATCTGGCAGGGGTCCTCATAAAGAACTATTTCCAAAAAAGTGAAGGAGCCCATGGGAGCTTGAAGAGGGTGCTGCTAACATCTGTTCTTGTTCTTGAAACTCTATCCCTTGAAAGCAACTTGTATTTAGAACAGTGTTCCACATACAAACCCTCAGAACAAAAAATTTGGTCAGGGGCCATACACCCTCACTCACTCCATGATTGAGTGGACCTGCTTGAGTGAAACAGAGCAAGAAAAATAAGATGCACTCAACACTTCAGCAGAAGATCAGCACATCACTGTGGGTGTCTGCTGAAGCTGTGTGACGCATGCTGCTTGAGGAATCCTTAAGTTTTTATTTGATTTTATTCTTATTTTTTCAGTTTTTTTTTTTAATTTTTTTATTTAAAAACTGGTTTCATTGGGACTGTGGGTGTGTACTACTATTTGGAAGAGCTGAACAAACCTCAGTGAGAGAAAGAGAAAAAGAGAAACACACACACACACTCACATAAGCGCCTTTATGGGGTATTTTTGATGGAGAAGCGTTCTCATAATGGATCAGCGGACTCAAACAGAGAACATGAAAAACACTTGGCCTGGGATTTATTAACACAGGAAGTGGCTTCTTATACTTTGTATTGTGAACACATTCCTCTTTACGACATCACTCTTGTATTTGAATCATTTATTAGTATCATACTGTGGAATGTATTGTTGTTCTCATAGTTAAGAACTTAAATTGACTTTGTACATGAGTTCAAGCAGAGTGATGACACAATCTTGAATTTGCTTTAACTTCTTCAACACAAAACATGTGATAAACACATGCAATATGATGTATTGTTAAATATTAGATTGGTTGTTAAAATAGCTCCAATCAGATACAACATTACAATGCTTCTCACACTACAACATCAACAGCCATAATATCTAAATCTCCTTTATTTTTACTGTTTGTTTGCACATTAAAATGTCCAATTAGTATTAATGATGTAATGTGTATAAAAAGGCATTCACATAAATGCACTTTAACCTTCCTAATGTACATTTATAGTAAACAAAAGCTTGCACAGGAGAGGCAGGAAGGTGACAGTTAGAAAATACAAAGTTCAGCACTACATTATAATATAATGGTCAGTGCGCATCTGTTTAACATATTTTTTCATTCTATCAGTACTACTTTTCTGTATTTCTGTGTTTTTTTGTGTTTACACACACCATGTTTTGTGCTCTCACAAAATATCAAGGATAAAACTCCAGGAGTGGGATGGGTGTCCAAGTAATTGTTGATAATATCCAGAATAACTTGACAAACTGCTGACATTTCTGGAATTTCCCCTGCTGCTCCCCCTAATGATCAAAATGAGACAACTGACGACATTCCCATTTAACACTGCTTTTTTACTTTTGTACATATTAAACAAACCCCACGTCTCAGTGATTGAGCTTTAGAGCTGGTGCCAGGCTGATTCTATTTGTCTGGGACACAGATTGAGAGGCTATAACTAATCATTTTAAAGCTCCATCTTAACACTTAATTGACAGATATGAGACAGGTATTGATTTTATCATTCAGCCCCCAGCAAGAAAGCTCATACATTACATGCAGTTCCCCTGAATAAACCAATTAACATTTTCTTTGAATGTCATTTCCACTGTAGGACACTTTAGTCTAGGAACTGTAGCCTATATACACCAGAGGAGAAATGCATCATTGTCCATCATGGATTATGATCTTGGGGGATTGTGTGAAGCAGTTCCAGAGTCAAGGGGTTTTACATTTGAAAATTTTAGCTGTTCATTTAACAAAAATTTGTCAGAAATAATAAATTCATGTCTTATGAAATGCCTTTGTGTTTATACGAGTGGTTCTCTGGCCAGGTTTCCAGGCCTGAATAGCTCTGTTGACTCACGCTGAGAGATGTGTTTTTGCAATGGTTTGAATAGACTGTTGAGTAAATGCCAATGCAGATACATGCACCCTCACCTCACTGAGACGATCAACAGATAAAAATCCGAAGCAGACAATTCATGGATATCAGAGCAAGGAAGCGTGACATCCCCACTGTCATTGCACTGCGACTTGAGAGGACATTCCTGGGCTATTCAGAGAAAAAGAGACAAAAAGATCTGACAGAGGCGTCTGATGAATATGTGTACTTTTATTGTTTTGTTATCTATGTCTCTCCTCTGTCTGCTAACTAAGCAGAAAGCAGCGACTTTGTCGTGTCAGTGTTTACTCCTTCTTCCAGAACCTTCTCTGCTCAGTTTCACTTTGATACTATAAACAGTGGATTCCTGCTCTGTACTACAATTTTATGGTGACAGTTTTTCCTTCTTCTCTATTTTTCCACAGAGAACTATTTCTTTTTTCATTTGTCAGGGATCACGAGCTGCACAAAAACCTGGAGAAGGATGATTTGATTTGGGAAATATAATTGTGAGATTATATCACTCACCTTCTCCTGGAGTAACTGTTGGCTAATAAAGATCGAGCCACAATGTGCAGCGGTAACTCTGGTGGGAGACAAACAATGCCCCACATCACATGACTGCCACACTTTTGACAAATGCCTTTTTTTCCCCCTCCACCAATAAATAGAAATGTTTCTAGTAATTCATTATCAATGAAAGTGTATCAAGTATTTCAAAGTGTTTCTGTGGCTGCTCTGGGGTGATTCTGACACAGAGATCTGGTTCATACTTTCACATGGTCACAAAATGGATTCGTCAGACTTGGGCTGAAACAATGGGGATGCAGTCAGTAATGAAGTCAGAAGTGAATCGAATTGAAACCCAGTAAACAAGTTTATTCTTGTTACGTCAGTGAGGTACAGATATAGATTTTCACTGTTGCTGTATGATAATAATCAGCAGACTCACACACGCATTTGCTGGTAAATGCTTATAAATAAAACCATGTTCAGAAGGCATTCAGTGCAACTGGTTCATAATACAGGAGAGCAGAGTTTTGCAAGATATGTGAGAATAGGATGAGTCCCTTTATGTGCACTCTTCCTGTTCTTTTTTTATATATAAAAGAAGGTTTTGATAAGGAGTTTCCAAAAAATGCAAAGGATGTGACGACTGGACAACGAAGCATCAAGAAAACATTTGGAGATAGCAGCAAAACGAGTGAAGAAGAGAAACAGGCACAGCTGATGTTTCACCTCCTGTCAGACTGCAGCAGCGAAGCCTATGCGATTATTGCGACGGTCAAACTCTGTGTAGTAGCGAGCAATGAAGTTGGCCCCCAGGATCCAGATGGGACCTGTAGGGGGCGGCACATCCAAGCCCCTGAAGGTAACAGTGCAGACATCTCCCTCTATCTGTGATTGCTGTAGACAGAGATCAGTCAGTTTTATGGTGATACACAGTAACAGTAACATGTTTACAGTGTGTAATGTAAAAACACACTGCCACATGTGTTCAAAATTCAGCTTAATTACAAGAGCAGCAGAATGTAGTTAAAGCATCGGGATTAAAAGTGCCTCATTACAGAGAGTTTAACTGGAGCCCCCAAGCTCCTCAAAGATTTCTGTTAGTTTCCTGTGAATGTAAAAAAAACAAAATTAAAACTAATTGTTTCTCAAGACTTCAGGGGCTCTCAGTGCTTTGTTATGGCATCAGTTGTTACTTGACTATTTGTACTGGTACATAGTGAGCTGATATGCCAGCATGAGGCTCTAAAACATGACCAGGTTTAGCATAGGTCAGGTCTTACCACAAAACTAAAAACACCTGTGCGCGGGTGTAAGAATATTTGAAGCATAATAACAGCTCGTAT
Organism: Caranx ignobilis; assembly: GCA_021432705.1. Lineage (NCBI taxonomy): Eukaryota > Metazoa > Chordata > Actinopteri > Carangiformes > Carangidae > Caranx > Caranx ignobilis. The sequence goes on from MU269985.1 coordinate 69,487,640, forward strand.
TTTATAACCTGGTCGTATGGCGTGCTTGTAAAAATCAAAGAATTTAATAAATATTAATGTCAAATAAATGTTGTATAGTAAAAAAAACAAACAAAAAAACATTTGCACATCTAAACTATGGCAGAGAGAAGGATGAAGTAACACAACATGGAAATACTTTATGATGAGCACTTAAAAATTGTGTTAATGGACCATGCTGGGATGCATGTGCACCACATAGTTTTTTTTTTGTCACCCTTACCCATAAAATGTAATCCTCCTGAGTGAGTGAGTACCCCTGGCCACCCAGGTGGAAAGTGATGCTTGGCAGCGTCTTTACACTGTCACAGTTGACTTTGTACTGATGAGAAACACAAAATAATGGGTAATGATGGGCACTGGTTTTTTACAAACAAGTGTTTTTGTGTGGCAAAACATATTGCCTGTGTAAAAAAAAAAAAAGAACGTACTCCACTTTCATCCAGCTGTGCTCCGATGGTTTTCATCAGCGCAGACACAGAGGAGGCCGGGCCTGTGATGTAGGAGGAGCCCGTGTCAATCACAGCTGTACAGCCCTCTGCACAAAACATCATCTCTGTTCCCACAGAAACTCTAAAAGAGTGAAAGAAGAGGTGGAAATGAGACACGTTTCTGAATGGATGCACACACATGTGTTAAAGTATGAGACAAACATCTTACCCTTTCATGGTAACCTCCCATTTCCCCACTTCTCTGGTGTCCATGTAGTTGAAGTTTCCAGTGTAGTAGTTAGGGTCTGTACCACCGAGGACCAGCTCTCCACCTGGGGAATGTTTTGGATCCCTGACAACAATAAAAAAAAATCATATGTTAAAATCACTTCTGCTGTCCACATTCTCACTGTCAATGCTGAAATTGAGATTCTGAAAGGAAAACATCGACATTGACCTTGTTTCAGATGGTTTCTTTAGGACATAAATGAGCATGGTAAATTGATGGAAACGTATTGTCTGACAACAATCTCATAATCTTGTCAGATTCACATTAAGCCCTTAAGATGTTCTTGACATTTTGTTTATTCTCACTAATGCTTTTTCTCATTCTTCAGCTTTAATAGAAATTCAATAAAATAAACTTGACACACATTCAGACAAGATGACAGTTTATCAAACAAAAGTCGTGACAGTAAATTTGACCAGTTATCTACAAAGAAAATCTCACAATCATTTTATTCAAAACAAAATTGCTACAACAAGCAGCATTACTCAATTCATTTTATGAATCAAGAGGAAACACAACTGAAATGTGGATGTGATTTGAGCCCACCTGCTGTAGTAGACAGAGAACACCTCTTCCTTGAGGACATGCTGAGACATGATGCGATCAAACACTGGCGTGATGCCATCGATGGCCACGTTGGGGTATCCCATCCCCAGGACTCCATCAAACTTGGCGAAGATGAAGGGCATGGCGGATAGAGAGGTGGCTTCAGCGAACACCTGCACCACAGGGATACCACCCACCTGCAGAAATAAAACAAGCACAAGGTCAAATATTTGTCATATGAGAAGGGGTTCAAGCTTTTATTGAAGTAAAAGAAAATGCAGATGTAGTAGAACTCACCACGACCACATCTTCGCTCAGGAATCCCCTGACATTTCCAGAGGCGTACTGGATGGAAAATCCTGTCCCATTCTCAACATAGGTCCAGGATTTGGAGGCGTCATACCTGTTGTGAGTAACTAAAAGTTGAAAATTTATTTGAGTCAGAAAGCAAGTTTGCAACTGGGAAGCTTTTATGTTTCCTCTAGCATCTCATTTATTTGAAATACATATGGTCTAAATTCAAACCTGCAATAACTAGGTTTTGTATCCACTTGGGCACAGCAGAACCAAATGCTGGGATCTGGTTAAAAATACAGTCTGCAGTTATGGAGCAGATTAATGTGACTCATTAATTTCACCATTTTTACGTTCAGATTTCACTGTATTTTAGCTCTGTTTTGGGTCTCAACCAACTAGGAAATTCACCGGCTAGTCACAGACTGTCTCTGTTATTTGTAGCTGTACAGATCATAGTGAGGGTTTTAAGCTCTTTAGCTGAACTAACGATACAATACTACAGCAATACAACAGTGATAGTGAAACAGAGAAGTGTAAGTAACTCACACATAACAATTTTCTGTTCATCACTACAATATGACCAACTTTTTTGACTGTCACTGTTAACTATTATCAATTATTACCACCTAAGGTGCATGTTATTTTCTGCTTGAATGGACACTTACAACAGGCCGTTGAGAAAGGTGAGCAGCTTTGCGAGGGGACCCACAGGTTGGCTGAGCCTGTGTCAAAGACCACATTAAACATCTGGGCTGGAGAGCCGATACTGATTTCTCCAAAGTACTGAGTCTATTGGAAATAAAAAGCAGAGGTGTAACATTATGACAAAACTTCAGACTTTCCTAAACCATAGATGTCGTAAGTTGGTTTGATGTCATTTGAACATGTCTTAAAAGCTCATTACTCCAATAAAATAAGGCATAAATGTAATCTGAAGACATGAAATATGACATTGAGAGTATGAATCGTGCACACAGAGGAGTTGAAGTGCTAATTCAAAGGCAAATGGATCTGCTGTTTTACTCTTTAAGATGTCATGACATGTCTCCAAGAGAACTGATGGAGCCTCCTGGGTAACCGCAACCACAAGGCCAAACCACTTTTAGTCCTTAAGCGTAAAAATAATATTTTGATTCCTATTATCTGCATGACTTAGAATCTTCACTGACACTTAATTTATTATTATTATTACTGTTTTGTTAAATGTAAAACACCAAAAAAGTGTCTCACATCCAAATAGTTGGTCAGAGGTGTAGGAACCGTCCCATTGTTGTCGTCGGCTGAGTTCTTTTGGGCCATCTCAGTCAACACCTGCTCTGCAGAAACACCCATCTCCTGCAGTGTCTCTCTGATAGATGCCATTTTCTTTAGGGTGATTCTGGAGACATGTGAGCAGGAAAACAGATCCTCAGGCAACAGAAACAATGTGAATGCACAGAGGAACGGGTGTTTGAAGCAGAGTAGAGTATTTTGTGTGCTTTATGTCAGATGCATGTGCCTGGTTATCATCTCAGTAAAACATTGAGCTTTAATAAAGTACAGACTGCTTTCGCTCTCAGCACAGAGCCAGAAAAATAAACCAAAACACATGCTAAGCCCATGCTGAAAACATTAACTTTTATAATGAATCAGTAAAACACATTTGTTTTCCTGTCCTTATTTGTTTTGCTGTTTGCTGTCACTGATGTGCTGTGGTATGTTTTCTCCTGTGTGAACCCAATTAAACAATAATTTGTTACTGGCACTTTCCATCTTTCAAGGTAACTGAAGGAAGGAGCGTCTTACCTTCTCAAAGCGTGGCTGCTGGTCATTGTCAGTGACAGAGCAACCAAACACATCCAGTAATTCATCAGTGGTGCCATTGTGACTTTTCTGATGGCAAGCTAAAAAAAAAAACAAAAGATGAGATACAAAGGTTTTATGTGCAAAATCTTTTGAATATTCCACATTTATTGAATCTGAATAGATGAAAGTTCTCTCTGTCTGTCTCTCTCTCTCTATCTATCTATCTCTCTCTTTGCTATGTGGTCCCTCAGCTCTTTTTATACCATGTCCTCTTCACCATGCTCTCAACCATGGGCCACTGACACTGGCTGGGAGCTTTCCTAGAGGTGACCACTTGAAAACAACCTCTGCTTCCCTGCCCCCACCCACCTACCCACCCGGCCCTTCTACCCCTTCTGCCTTGGTCACACAACCCCTCCTGTGATAAACAGCTCCCAGTGAGAGGTCTGAACTTTGACCCCTTAAAAAACACTGAAGACAGAAAGCAGGGGTGCAGAGCTCCTGAGATTGCTGACGTTGGTAGGCTGGACGCCTCGTCTGCAGGGCTGTGAGAGCTGCAGAGGGCCTGACAGATCCTCTGAGCTGTGTGGGGAAACTTAGTTGGATGTTGTTTACTAAACTCAACTAAAAGTCATTGTAGATCTTGCCCTGCTGGAGACTGCACATTGCGAAAATGTTAGAATTATTGGTTTCGATAAAACATTGTCCTTTTTGCGACAGTTCATAATATTTCACTTGTCTTGTCTCTTTTTCCCACACCCATCAGTTTCTTATCTGTGCAGCAAGACAGCTTTTATAACCCTGTTTACCCTCGACTCCTCATGCAAAGCTCTCCTCAGCTTGTGCACCACTAGTATTGATTTTCACATAAATAGGCAAGGAGGGAAGAATCACACATCTGTAAGTTCAGTTCAAGGTCTAAGATAGAGATCGCTGGCAGGAGACTGGGCCCATATTGAGTGTATTACATGTTGCAGGAGATTGGCAGTATCCTGTGTTTTCGCGCCGTGCCCCTTGCTGCGATGCTCAGTCTCGACAAGGCTTAACACCTAATCATTGTGTGCTGGTTCTTACTGGGTTTTACCACTGGGAGGGTTCCCACAGTATCTGGCCTGTCAGGACAGGGTCGTGTGGTGGTACTGTACCGACCACCCAGTTGAGCTATGGAGATACGCGGGGGTTTCACGTCAGGCACAAGCTCAGACAGCCATCGCAGAGGTCAGAGGTCAGCCACTAAGATACTCCCTGTGAGTAGAGCTTCCAGAAAATGATAGCGTGGATCCACATGGCATATAGAGACTTACAACAACACTGTGGTGCACCAAGATAGACTAGTGATTTATGATCCTCATAATTTTGAAGCAGGAGCTTTATTTATATATATATATATATATACACATATAAAACTTCAACATCTTCTGTATTCATTCTATACTATATTACAACTATAGAATGATTGATCAATTTCTTATTATGTGGCCATAATTGATATTCTTTTTTTTTTTTTTTTTAATAAAAATGACAGCATGATGATGATTTGTCATGAGGGGTTGGTTAATGATGATGAACAGAAGAGAACAGAACAGAAAGAAAGATACTTCAAAAGGCTTGTAATGAGTTGAAGCTCATTTGTTCACAACTTTATTGTTGTGTTCACTCTCACCACTCTCAGAGTGTCGTCTAGCTGTGACTGTTGTCACCATCAATAACATATTTTTGTGGCTGCCAGATGAGTAAATATTGGCCAACAGTTTAGATATGTCATCTTAAAGGGTAACGCTGTTTTAACCACAAGTGGCTATAAAATTGATTATATGGCAGGTATCTACTGAAACAGTGATAATAGCTAGTGAACTGAAAGAGTTGGAGAAGGTGGGAAATGAAAATAATGAGTTACTTCTTAAAAACTCCTGGAGGTCCACAAATAAAACTTTTCACATGACATAGTCACTTAATATATTGTGAATATAAAAACATGAATTAGCAGCTTAAAGAGGCCAGTGTACCTGCCTTATCTGTCCTTTAATTAGCTCCCCCTGGCAGGACATTTTGGGGACAATCTCACAGACATCTGACTCTTGACCTGCCTGGCTCAGTGGATACCCACAAGTCCCTTTCCCACACTGCCTAGAGACCCATGCGTCACTCAGGACTGGCCTCCCACCTCTCCAGTATATCCACTCTACTGGTGGGCATGGGAAATGTAGAGCTGTCTCCTTGGAAGATGACTTGTTTGAATTTTGTTTGCATGTTTTTTTTTTGTTTTGTTTTGTTTTGTTGCTGTTTTTTAGTAATTCATATTCCCTTGGAGGCCTGCACATCAAGTTAACACTCAGTCATCAACTACACTGAAATCCTCAGAAGTCCTTGGCAACTGTGATTTGGAAAATACTAAAGCAAAAGAAAAGTATCCATGAGAGATGAGGCTGTTGAAAAAGATGTAACAGACGAACCCTCAGATGAGGTTCTGCTGACTGACGCACATTAGAGGCAGAATACGCATAAGAGGATCTTGTAGGGCTGTGAGTTATCTATCATGATAAGAAAGATATGAAGCAGAGCAGTGGGCGTTTGGAGGAAATGAGACTCGAGGGAAGTTATCACTCAAACAAATAGTTCTTACTCCCAAAGCCTCAAAAGATCAAAATCCTGACCAGCTGGTACTGAATGCAGAATCTTTGGAGCTTTGTGGCTCACTCCACGTCTAATCACCTCCTCTAAGTCCAGTTGCCTACTACAATTAAGTGTACAAAAAACAGAGGGGAATAATTTGGTTTCACTAATTTTATGCTTAGTTGTATTCTGAAATCCGAAGACAATGAGGAGCAAATTAGAAAGGAAGAGACTGTGATTCCATCTGGAGACAATGTGTATGAAAATATGTGGGACAGTCTTCGCAACAGGAGGTAAAAAATGCAGAATTTGAGTCCAAAAGAGGTAGTAAAAACACATTTTATGTGCAACAGCATAATAGTCATCAACAAAGGCACTGTGAGATTTGGGGATTTTGTAGGTTGATTTGTCATGGTAGATAAGTGTTGAGTTTTTTTTTTGTTTGTTTGTTATGTTTTGTTTTTCACACAGTTGTGTCTCTGCAGACTTGGTTGGGGAGTGAAAATGCTGTATAACTCATAACCAGCAGAGGGCAGCATTGGACTTAAAAACACATCAGGACAGACCCGAGAACAAAATAGATATATTGTAGGTGTGTGTTTGAGGAGAAGGGTGTATTAGCTTAACTATATTTCTATATAGACTGCACTGCTATTAAATCCAGCAAGTCCTGTTTAGTATTTCTTTTTCTGCAAAAATTCAGTATGACAGATTTTGAAATCATATATATGCCTATTATCAAGTAATGACATGATTAATGTTCATAAAATGTGGCTTCTCTGTGCTGTCGATTACTTAACCATGAGTCAAATTGTCTATTATAAACACAAGATGTCAAAAAATAAATGTAAATTAATTTTTCTCCTGCTATGCTATGCTTGCTATGCTATGCTATGCTAAGATACTAGTCTATATAAACTGTTTTCAAGATTTATCTGCCAGGGTGCTGGCAGTTTTGGGAGGTCTATGTAAATAACCAAAACCCGATGGTTAGTGCCAGATGGGCTGATTTGAGTGTTTCTGAGGCTAATCTCCTGGGAATTTCACACACAATAGTCTCCAGAGTTTACTCAGATTGGTGCCAAAAACAAAAACATCCAGTGAGCGGAACGCATTGTTATGAGAGAGGTCAGAGAAGAGCTGTCACGTCAGTCTGGTTGGTTGGAGTTGACAGAAAGAGAGTAACTACAGTAACTCGGATAACCGTTCTTTGCTGTGGTAAATACAAAAGAATCTCATGGTGCACAACTCATCAAAGCTTATGGTGGATGATGTACAACAGCAGCCAGCCAAGAATATTAATCTGAGGCTGCAGTGGACACAGGCTCACCCTAACTTGACAGGTGAAAACTACTGGCCTGGTGAACCCTGATGCCATGGTGGTTATCATCACACCATGGGTAGCCATGGTGTAATGTGCCTCCCTTTATTGTCACATTTTACCATCTTCTCAAAACAAAAGTCATCTCAAACATGATAATCACTCCAGTGGCCTCCCCAGTCACCAGATCTGAGGAGAGCATCTTAGGGATGTGGTAGAAGAGGAGTTTGGCAGTATGAATGTGCTGCTGACAAGTCTATAGACATGATTTGATGTTCACATGTCAACACAGAGCAGAATCACAGAGGAATGTTTCCAACATCTTGTAGAAGCTATGACACACAGAACAACTCAGTACAAGCATGATGTTCCTAATGTTTTCTAATGATGTTCCTAATGTTCCTATGTTCCTATGTTTTCTGAAACAGGAAACGACATGTGAAAGAAAAGAAAAATTAAATAATATACATAATTAATATATAATGAATGAATGATAAATTAATAATAAATAAACATTGTACTCATGTGCAATAAATTAGAGTTTACTAGTAAATTTGTGAAGAATCTGTGATCGGTCCCTGGTGACCCGGCCTCATGTTTACTCCTTCAAGTCACAGTAACACAATGTGGTGAGTATACATGTAATCTGTGGCTTATCTATGAGAGATAACATACAAAAATATCTGGTTTGCGTCCCGTGAAGATGCTCTTCCATCTCCAGCTCCAGCTCTCTCAGGAAACAGGTGGTCTACAAAGACAGAAAACATGTGGCCAGCACACTGGAAACCATGGCAACTGCGCTTGTTGTGCTGCACAGTGTTTGCAACACAACAAAATGTGCCAATCCATCACTTGGACCATGAATATTTAATAGCAGTAGCCTGGCAGTCACACAGTAATGAACATGCGGATCACCTTATTTCTTTTAAGTAGCTCTTATTTGTACTGGTTTCCTTTCCTTTCCTTCCTCCATGCATCTTGTTGACAAGCTACTTCATTTCTTATTCATTTATACCATTCGTTCACTGGTGCAGTTACACACTGGGTGCTCTTTTAATACAGCGACGATAGAGATGAAAGTTGTCCAATTGATATTTTACTTTAACTGGAGAATGCAAACCTAAACTTTTCTTAAAATGATGCCTGGAATCACTGTTACATTGGCCACAGCCAACTACCAACAAATACAAAGTATTTTACGGTAGCAGTTGATCTCAGGGGTTGGTTGTATAGGCCTACTCCACATACACGCACACACACAAAAAACACAGATCATTCGCAGCAACCTGTGCATTGTTAATTTAAAGTGTTCAGGGCTGGAGACAATTTCATTCTTCATCACAGTTGGCATCGTTTTCATGAGAAGAAACAACTATGCAGCATTCATTGCTCGTTAAAGCAAGTTTACATCATGTCTCTGGAAAAATGCCAGTTTTGTCTCTTCAGTGTGTTTAATGAACTCTCATCAGTTCATTCATCTCAACATTTCAAGATCTTTGAAGAAACGCTGAGATTTTAAAACAATAAATTAAATGAACTTGAAAGTCACTAAATTTGGATTTTTATATTACTGTAATAAAAAATATTATTTGAAAAATATAATAAATTATTATAATAAATATTATTTGCATGGCAATTATACCAGACGTTTGTCTAAGCTACAGAAACGTCTCACAGATAAAAACTCTACACAAATATTATTCATTTGCTCCCTGAAAAGAATTATATTTAACTATGTTGGATGACACAGGAAAAACACAGCTGAAATGTGTTTAATACTTGGTGGTGCTCTCTCTGTTCTCAGTACTTTGTTTAAATCTTAAAGACTCCTGTGAATTTTGAGTTTTAGATGTTAGATGGTGAACCCTCTGTCTTTCAGAGTTTTTAGACTTAATACAAATATTTGGTCAAAATTTCATGTGCTGCACCAGAATTGTGTATAGCTGACATGCTGAATTTCCCCCATGGTAAATAGCCTGTGTGTGTGTGTGTGTGTGTGTGTGTGTGTTTGCCTTTATGGCTCTGTGCACAGCATCAAAAGATAAAGATACAAAACGCAGCCATCTGATATAAAAAAAGACACCCAACAGTGGCAGCAGTGGAGCCAAAATGATTCAATAAATGAGGGAGCAAAGCCAAAAAGCAAAGCTTTGTGAAGCCAACTGTTTGATACTTCAAAGTCTCACTAATATCAAAAACAAGGCCGCGGGCAGTCAGAACATATGGCTGACAGTAAGATCCAACAATATAGAGCTTGTTGTTTTGTTTAAATGAATGAACTCATCCTATCAAATATGTAACATTTATATGTCAGCAGTTTAAATTAATGTTAAACTGTACGTCCAGTTCATAAAATTTAAATATGGACAACATAGGATGTAATTACAATGATGACACATAAGACGAAGATGTATAATTATGTATCTGGTGTTTTATACTGTTTGTGTTTCAATGTAATGGGAAATTATAACACTTTTCTCTATCTTTTATACTATAGGCTACAGCTAAGCATTGCCGGTCCACACTGAATGATTCTACTAGAGCCTATTACATTTCTATGATGAACCTCTTCTTCTGACAGCAGAACATCCTGGAGTTTGCTGTTGTTTCTTATTTTATGAATTTACACATTATGAATGTCTTCAGATCTTCTCTTTTGTCACTGGTTTGGTTTTCACTTTCAGGGATACCAAAGCTAAAAGAAAACAGCTACAAGGATCCCGAATGAATAAGAATGATGCTTTGTAATTCAGATAATTCAACAAATCAATCAACATTTATTTGAGATTGTCCTCCTGTAAAAAAAAAACAGCCCTGCAGATCATTTGTGCAGGCAGCTTTTCACAACGTTTATGACAACCTGTCTTTTCATTTATATGAATTTTTAACTTAAACCACATTAAACATTTTTAATAGCAGTAGTTATCTGTCTCATACGTGCCTTATCTCATCTTGCTGTTGGGTTTCTGATACAGGAAATGCATCATCATGGTTCGTATCAGAGGTTGTGGACAAACAACCCACATGGCTGAAGACGACAAGAAGATCACGATCACATGTCAATTAGAAATAAAGCAACAGACAGAAGCTCTCTGTGAAGAAATAAGAAAACACACACACATGCGCACACACACACACACACACACTCCAGGTTCACTAATTAACATGTGGCATTTCGTGTGTTTAATTTGTTCAACGCCTAAAGTGTAAAATGTAAATTTGCCATTTTACACGTGAGTTATGTGCCAGACTATTCCTTGGCTTCTGGAGTCTCCCCAGTTTCTCCATCAGCTCGTCCCAGCCAAGAAACAGTCAGGCACAATGCTACATAACTGGCAGCTGGATGTCGTTATCTTATATTTAACAGGCACTGATCTTGTAACTCCATGCAACTCCTTGGCAGAGAGCACACAAACATATTTCCCACGATGTCAAACTTATTCTTTATGGTCACAGGGAATTTATCACTATTCTGAAATAAAGTCATGGGACTTTTTGGTTATTTTGTTCTTCTAATTTTTGCTGTTTTTATTTCTAAACAAATTCATTTTATGCTATGCTTGCTATTCTAATAATGTTTATTTTGTGTGTCAGTGAACAACAAAGGCAATCTGTCAACTTCATTAAATCTTTAAAGAGTCGCCTCTCTCAAACTTGTTGTGCATGGTTACTTCAATCACATGACAGGATTGGACTCAGAGGATATCCTCATTAAAAAAAAGGGCATCCTCCTCTAATTGCCCAGCTTTGTGACTTCCTGGACAACAAGCACCCATATCCTCACACCCACCAAACATCCTCTGTGTGGTGTTCACAATAATGGGCTGATTCATCTCTGAAGGCAAACAATTGAAATCCCTCATTGTACCACTTCTATTGTTGTGATCTCTGTCATCCCTGTGTCATTGTCTTCTTCTTTACTTTCGCAATAAACACTGCATTTCCCAGCAATCACTATTGAATAATGTTGCTAGTGTTTCCCAAAGCCTTAACCTGCTCTGTGTGGCTGTAGTGACAATTACACCCCGCAAAAAAGACCAGATGAATGAATGAAATGGAGAAATGACTGTTCATTCTGGATCATGTTTTTTAGCAATGTAACATTAGCACCCAGATTCCTGCAGCTGTCTCCTGCAGTTTTGTGAATGAACATTTTTTTGTTTAACTTTTGGAGGCTTGTCAGCAACAGAAACTGGATGATTTGAGTTGAGTGTAATCTGTCAAATAGAAAAAAGAGCTGGCTGGCACTGAATGATTTCATAACATTTTTACAATGAAGACATTTGTGTCAGCTGAGAGCAAAACCTGAGAACCAGCTGAACAGAGAAATATTCATCAGTCTTGCTCTATTAGAGCATTTTATCTTATAAGACAAGACAAGACAGTCATTTTTATTTTCAACAGGTTTGCTGAATATTATCATTTATTTTTCTCTTCTTGGCCTCAGTTGATTTCATTGTTTTTTTTAGATATTTTGTTTTGCTGCTCAGCTAAGTTTGATGTCCTAGACAATAGACTGTTTATATATATAAAAAAAAGCATCATAGCTTGTGTGCCACTTTTTTTACTTTTTGAAATAAATGGTTATGCAATCATGACTGTGTTCTTTACAAAAATTTGACATTGAGCACACATCATTGGCATTGGCTGTGCATTAAAGATTGAAAGAGCCAGGCACTTATGAGATGGAGATGTTTAATAATAATGAATTATTCAGAGGGGCTCAAGATTTTACTGCATACAGACAGTAAGATGTCCCGTGTTGATTCTAGTGCAAAGTCATTAAGTTTAATTAGAGTATCAGGAGGATAATATGAAGTTTATATGAGATGTTTACAGTAGTATTTCAGTACAAATGAAATACACGCATGTGAGATTAAGCAGCCCTAAAATGTTGCAAGTCAGCTGTACCTTTGTTTTACACATCAACTATTTCAGTTGCTCTTTTTACTTGTATTTTGCTAAATATAAATTCTCTCATATATGTTCCTGCCCTATTTACAAGATAACTCCACTTCCTGTCAGTCCTCATCAGGTAGATTGAAGCTGCCTCAAAGGCAGAAATGTCCCCCTGGATAGGAGACTGAAATAGCAAATATGGGACTGTGGTTTACTGGACATACTGCTCATTAACATCCTGCAGATCTGATGGTTTGATTGGCCCTTGATTTCAAGATCAGAATGGAAAACACAGAGCACATTTTGTTGTGATTAAGAAAAAAAAAAAAAGATCCAAAGGAAAATGATAAATTAACAGCACATTAGGTTGTATGTTGTTTGTATTTTGAATAACAGAGTGAGACGCTGAGTGCTTCACTTGTTCAGGTATGACCTCGTAAGCTGTTGAACACAAGCATCAGACATCATGTGATGTGAAAATAAATTCATATCAAAGCAGTGGCACGCTGCCAGGAAAAGCAAGGGGAACAGTGCTTGACCAGTTAAAGCTAAGAATAGACATCATGAAACAATACTGTGCTGGGAGAAATAACTCATAATTGCATCTTGGAACAGGCTCTGTCCCATAAAGGATCTGGTTTTGCCTGTTTGCTTACATCTGGGGATTTACTGCCCTCTTCTGGTGGCAGCAGGATATTGCCTCTGGAAGCTAGCTTGACAAGCAGCTGTTGGATAATCCCTGGTTCTTACACAGGCGAATAATTATATAACTATTTTATGTAGTTTATTTGACTGAATGTGGGGAAAAAAATCCATTGAGTTGACTGCCTGTCTGAATCTGTCAGCTAATAATGAGTAGAGGCCAGATAAAGTTATGTTATCTTGTTGTGGAGATATATTTAAACCAAGCATGAGGTCTGTTGGTGATGTGAATCTCGTGGCTGCTAATAAAATACATCAGGGGTGAGATCTGCTCTTGTGTTTTAGAATGGGAGCAGGGAATGTGTTTGTGTGGACACCACTGGTGCAAAAAGCACTCAGAGAGAAAAAGTAGAGGACGGATGTGTAAAGTGTACTTGTAAGTGTAATGACAGGTACACTTATACACTTTATACACCCTTAGGTGTAATAACATTTAATCTATCACATCATTTACGATCACATGTTGTGTTGGATAACTACCAGCACAAAAGCACAAAATGGAAATACACCTCCCTTAACATTATAGTCCTGGAGAGTCTTGACAAAAAGTTAATGGGAGCAGCTGCACACTGCTCTTAAACTGAGGCGGACAAGTTAACAAGTCATAGTGTGTGCAGAACCGTCCAGTTAATTTTCATCCTTAATCTCTTTTATCTTGTAAAACTGAAACACTTACAATAAAACACATATATCTCACCTGAAGCTTGTTTTGTTGCACAGGGAACATACACACAGGTGTTGTATGTGTATGCTGCTCTGCTGATCTCTCAACATAGAGAGTGTAATTAATGGATTTCTATTTGTTTTTATTCTTTTCCACCCTCCTGGCTGTATGAGACGCAGATGTCATTGCATGCAAGTGACACAAAGGTGACATTCATGCTTTATCTGAAGAGTGTGCAAGAGTAAAGATTTTAAGGATGAAGACTAATTGGCTGGCTTGACCAATGCTCATCTGGTTCGCTGACCCCATCACACTGCTGCTTCCCTGGAAAAACTGGGCATTGCGTCTCCCACTCGATGAATGAGTCAGCTGATGAACATAAGTTTAGTTTTGTTTTAGCTCTGCTTGCAGCACCTGGGAATTTCACTGATCAGAGCAGTGAAACTAACAGAGCTGATAGATGCAATAAGGAGGGAAGTGAAAGAGAGTCGGTAGATAATTATTTGTGGGTTTGTCTCTAACACACACAATTGATCATTCGATCCTTTGTTCATATAAGAAATTAGATTCATGCAGCTTTAATTAAAGTAATTACCTGTGCAGGTACTTATAGTATAATATTTCAATAGATACAGTTACCTTCTATCACTGGTGTGCACACAAACAACAAACATTTTCACAACAAACAGGGAGACAGTGGGAATTTGCATGAATAACCAACTTTGCCTTTCTGAATTCTCATTGCTTTGCTTCCCAGTCTGGAGTCAACACGGCCCTCTTCCCTCCATCGCTGCTATGTTCTCTGTGCCTGAATAATTCAATATTGCTCACTGTCTGCTCCTGTTGTGTGCTGCATGGTTAAGAGCCAGTGAAGGGGAAGGCTCAATGCATGGGGACAGGGCTTGTTTTCTACGCCCGCAGCCAAGTGTGTGCCTTATGTAAGGGAGGGGAGGGGTGTGTGTGTGTGCGTGGGGGGGGCATCCTCTGCATGAAAACTCCTGTCACTTTGTCATCATGTGTCTCTCCCATCCCTGCTCTTGCTCTCTATGAGTTACAGCCTCACTAATGCCCTAATTTCTGATGAGCGGTCAGAATCATTTGTACAAACAGTTCTTTTGTTGTGATTTGTCATTTTCTGTCATCGCGCTTCTGTTCTTAGTTTCTCTTCAAGTCCCTCTGTGTTCCTGTGTCTGCCTTCAGCTCTTTATCTTCATCTCTGTCGTCCCCACCCCCCACGCTCTGTTTGGTCTTCTTCAACAGACTGACATTTTGACAGGACAATCATGATTACCATTTTAGTCATCTTAAAGAGCTCTTCATTTTAGTAGTGTTGTTTTTTTTTGTTTTGTTTTTTTTTGGCACATTAACATTTTACATGAGCAAATGTTGTTGTGTCTGCTCATGTGTCCTCATTAAAATGGAACTGCAGCTCACTGCATCTATTACAGGTTTGTCTAAGAGAAGATTTGAACCTTGTATCCTGCGAGACATCTGGAATATGAGAATCCGCATGGTAAATTGTGCATTATTTAACAAACCCTGCAGCCATCTGATCCTTCACAGGGGTATATGAGCCTGTTTCTCATGATTCCTCTGCACACAAACATTGTGCCCCTCAGATGTTTCTCCGAATTACAAATAGCCTCTCAATTCATCTTTGTGCAATGAGCAAATACTCTTTATGAGATGGAAGTTTTCAGTACACTTCTGATCTGATGCAAATCATCAGATGTACAGCAGCATGGTTAAGCATGGTGCAGGTGTGCATTGCATTGTGTGCTTTGCAAAGTAGGGGGCATGTGGGGCATTTTTACATGAGGAACAGATATAAATCTTTCTAAACTCCACTGGCCAGCTGTTCGACTCTGCTGCACTAATCTCTCTCACATGCACTCGAAGGTAACTTGAGGCATCAGCGGCGTGGTGTACACACACATTTGCCATCTGACTGAACTCAGTAACATTTATTTAAGGCAGCAGTAGATTGTATCTTTGCAAACAAATTCTCCAACCTAAACCACCACATACAGTAGGTTGTATGTCCCTATACCCTCAGGTGTTACCCAGAGGACAGAACCAGGAGCATTGTCATGGTAACATTAAATAAGTACTTCCTGAGGGCTAGAGGACCTGCATCACCATGGTGATGATAGTAAACACTGGGTTGGGGTTGTGAAATGGTCATAGATAAAAGAACCAGCACCTACTGTCTGTCCTATATTTAGTCAAATCGTCCATCTCTGCATTTATTGAACTAAACATTACATCACCTCATTCCCCATAAAAAAATGGTCGAGATGCTGGAGATCACCTATCCATTGTCTGTAATGCACTGCTCACATAGACAAACCATGGGGTTATTTTTTCAGGACAGTCTTGTATATTCGTAGTAAATATTTATCAAACAGCAGTATAATAATGTGAAAGGATTGGCTCATAGCGATGGACATCTGGAAAATAATCATCTGGATTTATAGCTCCCTGTGGCTTTATACAGCTTTATATAGAGTTTCTGGTGATTTTTTTTAAAACCAAGAAGTCCATAAATTCACTGTTCTGCTTCAGTCTCACCACGCATAGAAATGTTTTCGATTGTGTCCAGTTTAAAAGCACTAAATTGTCACTGTGTATCCAGCACCAAACAGCAGACGAAGGCCTTGAACGATTAGAGGGTGATCATAGTGGAGCTTTTAGTACCTTGATATATACCTCAGCAGTTGGTAGACCAGACCAAACACAGAATATTTCACTAAAAGAGAGTGAATGTTGCACTTATTGTACATTCAAAAGTTGGACAGAGGTGTGACTCCAATTGAATGAGAGTATTGCACCATATCTGCTGGACGTGTCTATAAACAAATGATAAATAGTATGAGCATGAATACATTCAGAAAGACAACTCACAAGCCATTGTGTGGAACCAAATATTTTGTAAACTGAACACTAGGGTTCAATGAAACACATTCAGTTTAAACAGCATGGTCTATTCTATTCTCTGACCGCCACAGAAGATCAATACAATGTTTGACTCGCTGGTTAATATTTAATCCCTGTGAATTGATTCATGGTATTCATGAGGTTTGGACGGCCAATTACTGTCACTCAAAAAAATAACACAGTCTCAGTTACACAATGCTGGAGGCTCAGCATTCTTTATTTCACCAGGTGTTGCCATAGGCTTGCCTTTATGTACCACTCCAAGTCAGGCTTTTATTATAAAATGAGCAGGCAAACAATGTGTTATATATAAGCCTGCCATAAACATAAATGACATAAAAAATAATTGTGTGCAGCTGCAGGGATAACAACTGCGGTTCAGAAGGTTGCAAGTTATACAGCTGTAATCAGACACTTCACTGTTTATCTTCACGGTTTCTTTTAATCCCTCATGATGATTATTCTGCTTGGTTTTCATGTCTGATACTTCTAGGTATACTAAGTAGATCATTGTAATTAAACCCAATTAAGAGGAACTGAATGTGGGCAGTGTTTTACCTTCTACTTTACCTGTCCTGAATATCACTTGAATATTGTTCCATCATGTCTTATTTGCACACCTGCTGCCTGCTGGAGTTTATGTTAAAGATTAGTTGGTGCAGTACAACTGTGGAACAGGCCTGTACCATAATCATGCTATCAATAATCATGCTGCTTGTTTTATTCACACACACACACACACATATACACACACACACACACACACACACACACATATATATATATATATATATATATATATAAATTGTTGTTAGTTGCAGTCTTCTTTGTTAAATAGTTGATTTCATTTGTGGTTACTGTCAGCTTTTCCTAATTTGGGATAAACATATTGAGGCCATTTTGGACATTTAATCCTTGGACTCAGTGGGTTTTTGTTGTTTATAACATGTCTTCTGATTCTGTTTTCTGTTTCTCCCATTTCACAAACTCTGCACACGCAAACCCAAATTCAAACTTCTGACAAAGCTGCTGAACATCCTGATGAGTCATTTGTTCAGTAATAATTTTTTTTTCAGTGCTACAATGACGTGATCAGTGACTTCAGTGAAGTCCAAATTCATAAGTCATACAGTCAGTTGTTGTCTTTCTTTTACATCATTTTACCTTGTACCACCACAGACTGATGATCATGTGATCACAGGGCTGCATGGTAGAAGTGACACTGAACTAACCAGCCGAAGCCCATCAGTGCAAGTGGCAGCCATTACCTGTCCTCACTGAGAAAAACATGTGTCATGTGACAGAGAGTGGAGGAAATGACAGTGTGGTATATGTTGTGTTCACCATTTACACACACACACAGTGGTCCATATTATTCAAGTTAATGCTTATAGCAAAATACAAATAGAGAGGCGGCCATATTGAGCAAATACTTTCTATATAACTGGCGAGGGGGGAGGCATGGGGTAAAGGTGACACAGTTGAGTCAACATGAACACTCCCAGCACTCAACACTGAGATGAAATGGGATGGAAAGCTGCCTTTCATGCTCTGCTATCCAGGCCAGTGCCCTCACAGCCTGTGGGAGAGTGCCAGCAACTGTACTTTATCTGAACAGGCAGGAAACACAGAGAGCCTGTTTTTCCCCTCAGTGCCATGTGTTTCTCACCTGATCCCTCCTGACTCTTTCCAAACTGTAGATTCCACATTTATTTGCATCATTGTAAATAATGTTACTTTTGGTCTTTTACAAAGACTCCCTTCTCTCTGTCTAAAATCAAATTGGTTTTGCTTCTTTTTATGGAAGATCTATTTGATCTCAAAAAGGCTTGTTTCCGTTAAAAGGGGAAAAAAAGGATAATGAATGCAGTGGGAAAAATGTCCGCAAATGTTATTAGATCAGCCATTAGGTGACATGTCTCCTTCATGAATTTCATTTACATCAACACCTTTTGCAACTCATGCTCCCCAACATATAATTTATCATTCAAATGATCTGTTAATTTGGTGGTCTGATGATCAGTAAGAGAGATAAAAATAATATTAAAAAAATCAAGTTTGCATTAGTTCAGCATTTGGCCATTAGACATGAATTCCTCTAATGAAATTAAAACTGTAGTTGTATTGTGCTGTATGTGTCTTTTCAGTCTTTTTTTGTTGTGTTATGAATATTGTCATGGTGTATTGTCAAGCTGATGGAGAAACAGTAGATTCTGAATTTGATTTTGTTTTGTTTGTTTGCATGTGTTGTGTTTAGTTGCAGCGTGTTGAGCTCTCAGGGCTCTGTACAGGTGTTTCCTGTGGACATACTCACAAAAAGTTAGGGATATTCGACTTTCGGATGAAATTTCAGCATGTACCTGAAACCCCCTATAACTTTTATAGGTGAACTTAAAATGCACAACTGTTCGATGTTTCAGTACTTATAACACAACATGCTGTTCTCTAATAAGGTGATTAACCGCAACAATCACAACAACAACAGTCTGATCTGTGAATCCACCACTAAATGTTCTGGTTCAATGACAGTTTGTATTGAAACAGTCCTCTTCATCATGCTGTTGAACAGGACCTGGACATGTTGAGGCTTCAGACGATGGGGTGTTGTCAGAGGGAGATGTCCACTGAGCTTATTATCAGCTTGGACAGAGACACTGGAAGAGTCACAGTAAAGCAGAGAAGTGGACATCCTTTGGTCACATGACAACTTAGTGACACATGGACATGTTTTGTTGTGATATACCCACCGCTGTTGTTAGGTTTAGTTCCAATACATTGTTTGAGATGAAGAAATTACCCTTCCATACTTCTACTTAACTACTTTCATGATATAATATCACTGTAGCATGAACTTTTTACATTTTCCATAAAGTTCACCTGAAAGTCAAATATTCCTAACTTTTTGAGAGTAGTGTAGATATACAAAGGTGCTTCATGTGAGGCCATGTGATTTCTTCCAACCCCAATGTTTGTTTTCCATGATGTCAGAGTTGTTCAAAGGTCACTAAGTGGTAACTTGTTTAAAACTTTACTGCAGTTGTTTCTCATATTGTCCATATGTCAGAGTCAGAATGACAACTTAAAGACACTTTTTGAGACTGGGTCATACTTCAGACCTTCCACATCATCTTCATAAATGTAACTTTGCGGTTTGAGACTCGTTGCCGAGGATGGACTCTACTTTTATGATCAGTCCAGCGTTCTTGTTCTCATTCATGAGTTTTGTTTTACTTCTTTTTTTGGCTGTCAAACAACACTCTGAGTCCAAATCACCTTCCTAGATAACCCTGTTGTTGTGACTGGAGCTCAGCTGCCAGCTATCTGATTTGAAACTAATTTTTATGACACTGCTGCTGCCTAACGCTCTTAAACACGGGAGCATGATTGAAATTTGTGATGGCTAAGTTTACAGTCCTGTCCTAGTTAGATGTTCATCATGTCCCATGTGAACAACTGTGAATCAGAGCCTCCAATAACTTTCATATATTCAACAAACACTATTTGTCTGGAGTATGAAAATAATAGAGTTGGTTTGTGTGTCCATGACATCGACAAAAAAATTTCATCAATGTTTTTGTTGACTTGTGTAATTAACAGGTGAGTGGGCAGCAACATGGCTGAGTATTTATCAGATAAATAAATGCAGAGACTAGTGAACCCTCCACATGTTGTCGTTGTTGTTGTTGTTTCTTATGGATGAGATGACAAAGTGCCAGCGCTGTAGCTACAGGATGTAACGTTGAAACAGTCTCCGCTCTGCCTATGTGTGTACATTTTAGTTTTATGTTTTTTTTTAAGTATATTTTTTGGGCCTTTAATGGAAAGTACAGTTGAGAGAGACACAGGAAATGGGGACGCAGAGAGGGGGGGAATGACACACAGGAAAGGGCCGCTCGATGTGGGATCCGAACCGGAGTCACCTGCAGCAAGGACTGTAGCCTCAACACATGGGGCGGCTGCTCTACCAACTGAGCTACACGCAGCCCCAGTTTTAAGTTTGATATCATTATTATTACAGGATGTTTGAGTATTTTATCTGAAGTTATGCATAATACATTGTTTCACTACTATTTTTTTTCTTTTTCAAACATTATTGTTGTTGTTTGTTGTCATTATTAACACATTAAAGTATTACTGTAAGGCAATGTGACAGGAAATGATCCATATATGTAACTTTTGTTTTGTTTAGTCTATCCAGTGTGTATGTGTGTGTGTGTGTGTGTGTGTGTGTGTGTGTGTGTGTGTGTGTGTGTGTGTTCATGCTCTGATGATTTAATAAATGTTAAGTAAAATGTCAGGTTGTATTTGTCTGACACAATAAATTGAAAATAAAACACAATAAAACAATAATATTTCATTCATTGATTGTAAAAACACAAGTGAAGTGTGAATGAATATGATGTTGTTGGTTGAGTTGGAGGCTCCTGATCAGAAGTCACCTGCCTGCTGTTTGGAGTCTGAACCAACAACCTTAATAAACCTGCAGCTCTGAGAGAAACCCGGGTCCCTGCGGTGTGTTGCTCATTATTTATGAATAAAGAATCGCTACAGGCCGGAGCTCCTGGGGGGATTAGACGCGGAGATCGCTGTAATCCGTTTGGAAACGCGTGCAGGCTGGCGTGTTGGGAGGAGTCTTAGGACCCGGTAGGTGTGGACTCGGGGCAGGATTTTTCCTGGTCGGGTAGCAGCTGGACGCATGCGCCCCCCCACCCCCCCACTCCCGCCCCCTCCCACTATTTCTCCATCCAGAGCGCAGGAGCAAAGAAGATGAACTTGTCGTGTTACCTGCTTAAAGGCGCCGCTGGCCGCGCGTGAAGAGCCCAACCTGCCCACGAGCTCCGTGAACGTAAACAGTTTAATTGCGCTGGAAAGTTAAAAAAGAGGCGCAGACAGTCGACAGAGACGGAGGGAGAAGTAGAAGATTAATGAGAAGTGTGTGTCAGTGGAAAGCGGGTAATCAGAGAGCGGATTAGACCCCACAGCGACGAGCCAGAGTGTGTTGTTGTTGTTGTTTGTCAAAGATGCGGAAACAACAACCCGGATTTTGATCCACTGGGATATTTAGACGCGTCGGGAGCAGCAGCATGTCTTGGCTCAGGAGCAGGATGAAAATGTTGCAGCTCAGAGAGACACCCTGAAGTTTACTGACTTACTGTCGGGACTAGTCTCTGTGCTATGCATCGGCTGCTTTCTGCACCATTCCGCGGAACTAAAGGGTTTGGTTGGACCTGAGTCACCATGTCAAAAGTCATTCAGAAGAAGAACCACTGGATTACCAAAGTGAACGAGTGCGCGGTGATCCCGGACTCGTGTGGGGAGCTGAATGTGGAGCTGCGCGGCGGAGCGGAGAATGGAGAGTTTCCATTCATCGGGCAACTTAGAGAGGATGCTGTGGTTTGCCAGGACGGTAAACTCAGCGAGGGGGAGCTGCTGCTGGAAGTGGAGGGGCTGCCCGTGTCTGGATTACCCCTGTATGATATTATAGCTCTGATGAAGTGCTGCCAAGGGCCCGTCAGGTTGAAAACTGTGCGTCAAGGTAAGAGACATAAAAGTGAAGAAAGTCACAGAGATAGAAAGTGTGCAAGTGTGCGTGGGATCCTAGCTCTCTCTCTCTAAAGAGCTCAGCAATCCCACTGGAAGTAGTTTCATAATTGCCATGTGGCATAGCATTATAAGCACATAACAATTTGTGTGATTTGTGTGAAGTAGGGCAGCGCAGCACTTCTGCTGCTCCTCACATTCTCCCCACAGCAACATGGAGTTTTCACAGGCTTTGACATGAAGCGGCCCTGACAGGCCTCCTGCCCTCGTTTGTCTAACATCGCTAAAGCCACTTTGGGTCAGACCTACAGGGTCACAGATTAGGCCACTTTACACTGAGTCCTGCTCCAGAGCTTCACATAGGCTCACTCACAGACCAGGTGCCAGGTTCTTTACCTTTATATGAGAATGAGGCAAAATCCAGTCAGTCAGATGATTTAGTAACTTTCAACGTTTTATTTCACAGTGAACACTGCTACACAGACAACAAGTGAGACCAAGTAAACTTGGATTGATATTGGTCTCTATTTTCAGTTTGTGTCATAGACCTGACAATCAATCAAGAAAATAATCAACTGCTGAAAATCATCTCTAGTTGCATCACCTCGCTTTCTGTTCTTTACTTTCTTAGACTAAAGGCCTCCGCCACTTCATGTGGGTATTTATTTCCCTGCTGAGAGTCGCCCACCTAACAGTTTAGAGCTTCTGTCTCTCAATGATTACTTTCATTTTGGTCGAAGAAATGCCAAAAAAACATGAATAAGTCCCAAATCACATTTGTTCAGAATCATAGGGGATGTTGTCTTACGTCCTGTTTTTGCCACCAGCAGCCAAAAACCCAAAGAAATTCAAATGAAAGTAGCAAATCATTTCATTTGAGAAGATAAAGCCAGAGGCCTGTGGAGCAGTTTCACTATTTCAAACAAAAAAACAACAGGTGTAATGGTAAAAAAAAAAGTACTGATTACTCAGCAGATCATTCTGGCAATACTTCTTTCTCTAGATTAATATACTGTTTGTGTAATCTGAGGGAGGGGGGCATTGTTTCAGGGTGATGGGCAGATGGGGTTATTTCTGGAAGTGCTCCCTGTGTGTTAGATGAGCTTGACCCATTGCCCACGGTCTGCTGCGTCTGCATCTGTCTGAGAGAGAGCCAGAGGGAGCAGGACGCTGTCACAGATTCAAACTTCTCTCTCTCTCTTGTTGTCCCGTGTGTTGTACGCGGTTTTGTTGTTTGCCATCTCGGCCAAACCTGGATTTTTCCTCAGATATTTGTATATATAATATTTCGCTTCACGTGTCTGTTTCATTCCCTCACTCACTCACTCACTCACTCGCACACTTACACAACATTTGACAAAGCTTGCGTTCTCTCTGGGGAAATCATTAACAGTGTTATATAACCAGGGTTTAGTTTCAGTATAGCATCATTGCCTTTTTAGTCTACTGTATGTCCATTAGAGGCTGCACAATCGACTCTTGACCTCTGAAGCTGAAGTCTCGACCCCTGGGACAAGAGCTCAGCAGCACTAACGCTGCTTTGTGTTTGCAGAGCAGCCGTTTGTTTGACATAATCAGACAAGACTTGCACCATGGGACATTTTTAATATCCACAGTTTTGTAATTATTCTGAACTCCCATTAACGGTTTGTGCTTCTAAACCCTAATGCAGCACTCTGGCCGTGTACATTAAAGATATCATCTTCGTGGCTTTGTCTTTAGTTTCCTGCTTGAGTCAGCAGCTTGTTCTTGTCTCTAATTAAGGTAGAGGGATATTCTTCAACTACCTGAGTAGCTTTACAAGACCTCCATTGTGCCTCGCAGTCTGTCGGGCTCTCATGCAGAGCCGGCATTGGACGCTGATCCAAGCCGTCCCAGAGCAGATGACAGGCTGGCGGGCTAGATTGGATATCTCTCCTCTATTAAGAGCTATGGGGTCTTGTTACAGGAGCCCGCATCACCTCTGCACAGCATGTGGAAACCCTATCAGAGTGTGCAGGTAGGAAGGTCGCTGCTGTGATGTACTACAGTGCCCACAGGTGTGCTTCTCCCTCTGAGGAATGCAGAGAGGAAAACCACCTGACTGAGGTCAGAGCATTCCTGTGGAGAAGGTGGAATATTACACTGCTGTGGTTTTGACTCTTATTAATCTCTGTAAACACTTCAGAGTGGGATGGAGTGAAAGAGACGTGTGACAGCATATTATTTATACTATGATAATGTCATAGAAGTGTTTCTATGTCAGGTTTCTGTATGTACATGTTTACCTTTTAATATCATAGACCTAGTGTGTATAGTGCACCATCAAAGGTGTACAGTATTAGCTGTTTGACTGATTTGACTGATTGCTGCAGTGACTGTGTGCAGTGTACCCATGCACGTACAGACAACTTACACCCATACTGAAGATTTAAGAGCAATAATAATCAATCATTCTGTAGTTTTTCTAGGTTTATGGATGTTTATTCTCAATGGACATAGTAGATAATGATATCTGCAGACAAGGCGTGCCATGTCAGGGCAGCTGTGGCTCAGGAGGCAGATTGGTTTGTCCAGTAATCAGAGAGCCGGTGGTTTGATCACATGGTGTCAAAGACTAGAAAACCGCTATGTGAATGCCATCCTTTTAGCATGTCTTCCCATGAACTGTGATTCAGATTTGGGGCCTGAAGGGCTTTTTAAAGTATGTTACTGCATCCAGTAGTTATCCTTTGTGTCACATACAGTCCAGCAGACTCATGTGCTGCTTCAACTGCAGAATATACACGTCAGTCATGGGAGAAAAGTACAATAACTGACTTCCTGTTGTTTTTAGAACAATAGCGTGCACCTTTCCTTTTGCCCTCATGCAACATCTCTGCTTAATGTCTCTCCCCGAGTAGCCCACATTAACTGTCCCTTCTCCCTGTGGGGAGGCATGCCTCACAGTTTGAAGACCTCATGATGATACGTACAAAGCAAATTCGCTCAGTGACCGTGCAACATATTCTCCTTTTGTCCTTCTAATGGGCTGTGGTTACCTCTCATATAATAAGAGCAATCATACTCAGTTTACAGAGGCCCAGGTGAAGGATGAATACACTTATAGTATGGTATGATGTTGAGGGTAAAGTTCAAAGAGGAGGTACTTCAGACCTATTAAAACTTGGTCCACACCTGTGTAGCGCTTATCTTTTCTCAGCAGTTGAATTCAGGCTCGAGGTGAAAGGTTTTGTCATCATTCTCTTGTCCTGGCTGTATTTATTGAGCACCTGATAACAGTGGTGTGTCTGTGAAGGTGCAAAGGTTGTGCATCGTAGGTTAGACTGACAGCTATAACTTTTAAAGTGCTAGAAAACTGTCAGTGCCTTTGAGAATATTCTGTACACTGATGATACAAAATTAGGAAACAGGAGTGAATATTGCTGCGTTTTAGCTGCTTTGTTCCATGACTTGGACATTCTTGTTTCCACTTGAGTTGTTTATCTGCTGCTTAAGTGACTCACAAACCCCTCAAGCACCTTGACGGTCTGAAGGTTTTATAGTGCTCTGATCACGGTTTGGCTGAGTGTCTGTCTGAGCTCCGGGACAAATTGCCTGATGAAACACAGAATTTTATGCCCAACATTTTCTTCTTTTTTTCCCCCCTCTTACTTCACCCTCCTCTCAGGTCACTTCTGGCTTTACCATGTCATGCCCTGCTCACTCTTTGTCAGCGTGGTATCGTGAATTAGAAGATCATCTGTTTAATTATCCAACCCCCCAGGACAGTGAGCATCTGTCCTGCTTGAGCCAAACTCAGAGTATGTACCAATTTCGGGGTCACTATAGCTGAGCTCACGCTGTGGCTTTAGTGGAGGCAGCGAAACAAAAAGCAAATCACTGTGTCACTGAACTGTTTCCTGTTATCCTGTAGACAAGGAAACTGAGAAATAAAGACAAACGTTGTTCTGTTATTTAAACCCAACCTGATTTTTTTTCCATTTTTCTGAGCATTTTTGACAAATTGATGGAAACAGTCCAGGATTCAAACATCTGGCTGTGCATTTTCCATGGAAATAGCTTACTGATATTTTAGTGTTAGCGATGTGCTGTGCTGCTCTTCCATATATGTGAGTTACGTCATGGCCCTGCACTCGTCATGCTGCTGATAAAAGATATTATTTATTCTTTTTTTTTCGAGAAAGTACTGGATCCTACCAAATATTGAATGTTATAAAGGGACAATGTGCCGTTCAGTTTGTTTTCCTCTCTGTGCAGAACACAGAAGTGAATACTAACAAGCTGCAGAGAAAGAAAAAAATAAAATTAAAACATCTTACTCCTGGTATTTGCATTTTGACCAAGTGCAAAAACCCGGAGGATATTTCTAATCAGACGTCAATTTCAATTTTAGTCCAACTTTCCATTTTGGCCTCTTTGATTTTTGCATCTCAAAACCAACTTTGTTAATTTGTGTCTCTGAAATTGTGTCTGTGGCTTTTGTGTGAGGTTAAGAAGGCTTACACTCATCCAGAGGATGTGAGGGCTTTGCAGACACACATCTCTTTGGTGATGGGCTTGTCCCAGAATGCATGTCCCTTACACTTTCTTAAGTATGACGACTTTGTCAGTCTTGATTAAGTGTATCCGCCTGCACGAGTGTATCCCTCGAAGGTTTGTCATCGGCTTGTGACATGAATCCTGTGGCTATCTCTCCTCCTCTTGTCTGTACCCTCTGCTTTTTTCCTTTTCCTGTCTTAACCACCATCCCTTTATGAGTGCTGTGTTTCGGGCAGCGCTGAGGTCTCTCAGAGGTTTTGTATGTTATCTTTTCCTGTGCCTACCTTTTCTTACACTGTCAGTGACTAAGAGATTGACGCTATAAGAAACTATTTAAAATCTAAATGTGAATATGGCTATTTAGACTTTAGATTTTTTTAAGCTTGATCTTTATGAAGTCACTCCCTGACCCTGTCACAGCTAACAATGGCAGCATACCAGTGCTCAGGCAGTACCCCCCCACACACACACACACAAGCAAGCAGCTTGTGTCATTTAAGCTTGAACAAACGAGTGTGTAATTCAAACGCTTTGCCTCAGGTAAGAAAGAGGCTGGAGTGAAACACAGACAGGCAGAGGTTTGCATTGTTATCACTTCCATTCAGTTAGCTGCAGCCATGCATTTTTCATGGCATGTCTTACATTATGTATTTTTACCATTTCTCTTTATAATACAATGTTTGGACTGGGCATCAAAACACATGTTTATTTACTCTTTGATGACATAGTTCCTCATTAAAATAAATGAAATTGCAAGATTGTGACTGTGTTTTAGCCAAGAAAAGTCTTTCTTCTGATCAAGTCAAATTTTATTTATATGGACAAAAATCCTTCAAGGGAAAAATATGGAATAAATCTCAGCAAAAGAAGAGGGACCCTTCCCTCCAAGAGATGGGATGACACAGTCTGCACAATTAGGAGGACAAAATTATAGACAAATCAATAATAGGTTTAGTGTAGTTGTGTGTGTTTTTGTGTGCTTGCCTGGAAGCTGGATGGAAAAATGTATAATGTCAATAGTGCAATAAACAGGGAAACAGGAAGTCTCGTCTGACCCTATACGGACACACACATGTTGTTTTATTGAGAGAACAATTCAGTTGTGTAGGTGTCAGGTGGCATCACAGTGTGGTCTGATTGTGAGTTTCTGACTAGTAGAGTTTAAATTTCAGTAATGAGCTCAGCTTGAGAGGAATGATCCAGTTGGTAAAGCAGAGTAAGTGCATGTACAGTAGGTTCATGAAATGATACTCCTCCATGGCCTGACAGTTACACTATCAGTTTAACCCTTAGGGTTTCTAACGTACTGCTTGTATGTCTCTTTTAGAGTTCACATGTATAATTTTATACCGCAGACAGAGTCGTAACAGAGACATGAAGCTCATTTACCATGAAGCTCAGACAAAGCAACAAACAGGCTACATTGTACTGCAGAGACACTGGCTCCTTATTTAACATGGTAAAAACACAGTTCATCAGCTCCAGTTTCTGCTTGAATCTGAAAGGCAGAATCATATTTTGTCGGGTTAGGAGTTAGGTTACAGCTGTTTACAGTTGTGTTCCAGTTCATAAAGGGTCAAATATTGATGCCACTGAAAGGTGTGAATGATGAGTGCCAGGTGTTAACTCACTGTTCTTGTTGGTAGCCTGAACATATTACTAATCACAACATTGACTAATTATCATATAACAAGTGAAGGCTAAATGGACATTGGACTTTGATAGATATTTGATAACAGATGATTGTGATTCTCCCATATTTCCCAGACTCGAGTTTAAATCTGTTTCACTTTGCGTGTCTTATTCTCCTATGCCTATGAGGGTTGGGAGACATGTTGACATGTCTGTGACCATGGCCCCATTGTGTCATCATCCATCCATGGATACTTAACAAAACAAAACAAAACAAAACACAGCTCATTCAACTACCATGGAAGTTCTCTGAGTATTTACCAGCTTCCTGGTTATAAACTTGGACATGTCTCACTTTATGAGCGTCCAAAACACCATTAGGTTTTGGCGTCAGATCAGTCCCCTGAAAGCCACACTGGGGCCTGTGACAGGAGACGGTTTATTTCATCTTCTTCAACAGACTTGTTAGGATAGGATCTATTTTACTTTTATGTCACCAACATCTAACCATTTGCTTGGGTTTAGATATAATTCTTCCATAAAAACACTGAATAATGATAAAGTAATGTAACTGTTAATTAATTGGATTTAAACTTTTTTTTTTTTTTGCGACTCTTAATGTTGACAGAGCCATTTCCTCAAGTGGGTAATTACAGTAAGCCAACTAATTATAATACTGCACAAAAATAGAGAGAAATATAAACTGGCAATCAAGGGAAGATTTTTCCAGTGTTCCAACTGCTGCTGTGTGTATCCAATACAGTATGTGAGTTGTGGCAGGGAGTTTAAGCAAAATGTGCAACATAAATAAAAGCATTATTTTTGGAACCAGAGCTGTTATTTGGACTTTAAGTAAAGTATTAGACAAATGTGGGCTGCTGAAATGAAGGCAAGAGTTTGTCTTTGTAAGTTGTTCAAAGTGTGAACCGAGTTGACTCAAAGGCTGAAAGCTTTTTATGACAGTATTGTAGCAAAGGTGTTTCTGCTCCACCTCCCACAGGTGAGGTTCCCTCGGTGCTCTACGACAGCATTAAAGCTTCAGTGTTGTTTGGATTCTCCTCTCCACGCTGTGCCTGTGGCTTGTCTCCTCTCTGCCTGTGTGTTTTAATCAGGTGATCCAGGAAAAGTGAAAAACACTGGGATACAGCTTTAAGAGCTTATCATAGGCTTCTTGGTTCTCTCTCTGCTGCACGAACATGCACGTGCAGTGACCTACACACTCACATATGCTGCTACTAAGTCAATCAACCACACACATGCCCGTGTTCGCATACACACACACACACACACACACACATACACATGCATACACACACACTCCCTGCAAGGGATTCTCGTATAGTGGGGATAAATTGACATTTAAGCTGTGCTCCTCCTAGATTCACACATCTGGAAGGGATTACACCATTACAGGCTCCATTTTATACACATCATAGTTCTACTTTTAGTCTGTTTCTTTGGTTTTGTTGTGGGCTGTAGGCTCAGTAATTACACCTTCCTTCAGATGCAAATAACATATAGTGTGAGAAACATACTAATTTTCCCAAAGCTCCCCTGTCATCTACGTAGTTTTTACAACCTTTAGAGGGACTGGAAGTATTCCTATAGGAATCTTCTGTGCTCATGTAAAATAAAACGCTGCCACTCTTGTGACATTAGTCTTGTTACATGAACATTGGTGTGTGTTGTTTAGCCGAGGTTGAAGGTTTGTAGATGATCCTTACAGGATTTCTCATGCTGCTGATCTCTCTATCCTTCCCCTCCTCCTAGTCCATCAATCTCCAGAGATTCAGGTTGCTCATAAGCTCTTGAGAGGCTGACCCGACCCTGCTTGGTTTAACAGTGTATAAAACGCTTTATGCACTATCATCAGATATCCTGACACTAATGTTCACACTGCTGTTTAATCTGAGCGATATTATCCTACAACTCATCTTTAGATGACCAGTAATCATTTTTAAGGCAGCACAAAAGCTAAATAAGTAGAGAAAAGCTAAATGTAGTTTATGAGTAACCTCATCCTTATCTTTACCCTCGTTGTCCTGCAGAAATAACTACAGCATAATGGAAAAAGGATATGACGCTGCCAAGGGTTTCTATTTGCAGGGCAACTATGTACTTGTTAATATCAGTGACTGTATATAAAGATGGAGGACTCATACTCCCACTGTACAAAAATAAAGCCAAAGTATCTTGGATACAACAGCTGACATCTTGCACTGGTGATGTTATCTGAAGCCAGAGTTTGTGTCGTAGTGGAGCTGTAGTAAAAGATCCTGCCCTGTCATGAACAAGTCAAGTCAATCTCAGCTGTCAATCATGACATCATATCCTGTTTTTATAGCATCAAATAACTAATTAAAACCAGACTTGTCAGAAAAAATGCTTGAACATACATCACTGTGCTGTGAACTTCCAAAAGAGGTAGAAACCATCTATAGGAAAAAAAGTTATTTAGCCTCACTTAGATTGTTTTAGTTTGGTCCAGGTCTCATCCTTTCACATCAGTGGGGCCGGGGTTAAGGATCTGTGCTGCAGACAGCCAGTGAGGGGTAAGTGAGTTTGGGAGCATCATGTCGTCCATCTTTACACAGTACAGTAGTGTTAACTTAAAGGCTTTACAACGTTGACATTTGCCCGTGAGTTTCTTCACTGTGTGTTGCTCTTCCACAGACACTGATGCTTCTGGCATTATTGTCTGAAACTGAAACAACACAACAGTGAGGAACTAGATGAGGAGAAGATGGGTGAGAACAAGAGTCACTAAATGGAGGTGATGATGGACAGTTTCATCCTTTTCAGTAGAAATAAAAATTGCCATCACATTGGCAAGGAATTAGCATTTCGGGTATTGTGTGTGAGGTTTTCACATTAAATACTTTTCCTGGAATATCCTCAGAGACCTGAGCGATCATATCTGCTCCAGTAAACAAAGTATACAGATGTGTCCAGTTGTGTTTGGTTTTGAAAGCATGAGGCTTCAGGGCTTGACAATTACACTTACTTTTTCCAAAGAACCACATGTGCAAAGTTGCATTAAGGACCCTTATAGCTGCAAGTAAAGATGGGATGATAAAGATAATGTGTTAATAAAGGGATATCAAGAGACAGTTACAAGCAAAATGATTTGGTAAGAATAGTAGACTAGATGTTAAAATATCTCTGATTCAATTATGTCATTATCTACACTTTTTGTTTTGGCATTGCCACTGGGAGGAAACCAAGAATTTGAAGATGTTACCTTGGCTTGAAATTAAATAAATAAATAAAAAAATCCAAAGCTTTGATTTGAAGTTTAATCATAAAATGTTTGTTTCATTTTAAAATGTACCAATCACTGCATTTCGGTGCTGAACAGTTTTTATAATCAGATGGATCAATTACATGTGTGTTGAGCCAATAGCATTAAAATGTGCAAGTAGCTTTTGTCAGAAACATCGGCATTCGGTGTAGACTGGGGCTTTATGTTAATACTGGTGCACTTTCCTAGGCTTGCCAAACATACCACTGTTGTTTCGTCAGAAATCTTTAAAATGCATCACTTCTTCTGCTGCAGAGGATGTCTCTTGGGAAAGTTGAACATGCTGGTCTGAAGGTGTATAGTACAGAAAACACCAAAACTTTCATTACCCTGTTATATGTTGGATAAACCACCACATGATTGTGGTCTTAACAGGCACTTGGGTATAATTTCATGATTCACACTAAAATGTGTCTGTTTACCATTCTTTGTCATTTGCAGTAGCAAGAAACAAAACTAGATAAATAACAAATGTGATAAAAACAAGTTTATCACCATTTCAAGCCTCTAGGTGACAGATTGGGTTGTTTTTGAGAATCTAACTTTACATCAACAACTTTGTTTTTGTAGTCATATTGTTATGTCATTATCTGCCTGGTGTGGTTCACGGAGATGTGAACCCAACAGGATGGTCCCTCCTCACTATGTTCCACCTAATCTCAACCATATACACAGACACTAGTCTGCAAACAGAGCTGACTTTGATCTTCGAGCTGTAGAGGAACCCTGACTAGTTTTCCCATGATCTTGTTCCCAGAGTGAAAAGGTGAAAAAGTTAAATCACACCAGAGGACTGACAACTTCAAACAGGTGGAGAGGAACCTCCAAGGTTCAAACACCTTTATGAGCTGTGTTATTTCTGTGTGTGTGTGTGTGTGTGAGAGAGAGAGAGAGAGAGAGAGAGAGAGAGAGAGAGAGAGAGAGAGTGTCATAGCATCCACATTGTCGTATGCATGCCCAATCATACATCTGCAACTTGTGGCAGGTGGAAGGACGTCTTATCTGAATCAAAGCGGCTTTGGAGGAAGGGCTTTCCTCCATCTGATGTTCTCATTACTGTCAAGAAGCTTGAAGACTCTCCACTCCAGCTGTGGTGGTTTGAGTTAGTCACAGTGGTAAGGAAGAAAAACTCCAACAATGGTAGCGATTAAGTCACCCTGTGGCTGCTTCTTGAAGTTGCACAAATCAGTGCCACCAACACACACATTATGACAGACAAGATTGTGGCTACTATTTTTGCACAACTGACAAAGCTTTAATATAAGAAAGTCAACACCACCTCAGAGCGTGTGTGTTTTGCAGCTTCACGCTGTGTGATTGATGTGTTGCATGTAAACAGCTGTGTGCGCAGCTGGAACTCATCTACATAACACCCATAAGACATTTCTCTGTTGACTGGCACTACAGCCTGATCAATGGCCAACCTGCCACTGTGACCACCTTTGGTGTTTTCTCTAATCAGTTTTTCTTTTCTGAATTGATGCATTTTTTCTGCTCTATACTAAACTATTGCTTTCCATCATACAGGGGAAATGTGCACAGAAAGATGTTGACATATGATATACAGTGGACATATAGGGAAATTAAATGTCTTTGATTTGTTCTTTATTGTTTGGTAGTTATTTTTAGGAATAGTAGGAGTAGTAGAAGAAGCCAGAAGAAAAACCAAGTAGAAATTTCTCCAAGAGGAAAATAGCTTTGTATTGCCTCGTTCTGGTACAATCTGCAGGAGCGTCCCTGCAGCGTCCTGACGGTGGATCACATACTGGACCATAGTTGGTCATGGGTAAAATAACAAACACCTCAGTTAAAGCTGATGAACATTCCTGGTTTCAAATGTAAAATAAGCAGCGATCTGTCGTGTCAAAGTCTTGTGTCTTGTCATTAACCCAACCCAACCCGCCACACCTACAGTATGGACTTTGTTGCTCTGTCTACTACGTTTCCTGCTGAAGCTCGTCTGACAATAAAACGTAAATATGGTTTGTAATTAGGTGGTTAGGGTCGTCATTTTTTTGGGGTTTTTTTTTCTGCTGCCTCCAAGTGGTAAACCAGATCAGATATTACAGATTAGAGAAAAGAACTGATTATCAAAATTTCTGATTACTGATAATTTCTCCACAAATTCAAAACTTGCACAGTTCCTCTTGCAGACATTTTAAATTTCTCTCTATTTGTTTAATGTCTCCGCTCCTGCTCTACAGAAGTTATGTTGGACTCTGTGGCTGTGACCAGTGAGTAAACACATCACATGATGAGCCCTTCTTAAAAATCCCACATTTGCCTTCAGTCTGCTGGCCTGCTTTTACATACAAATCTACCACAATCTGACACATGCCTCCACCTATCAAATCACTGGCTGTTTTTCTTCCAGCTGTGGCTCTGAATCACTGCGTAAATTTAGACTCTTTGACAAAGTGAGATAATGATGGAAACATTTTTCTCATGCCATAGGTGTCAGCTAAATTTACTTTGAACACTTAACTTGTGTTGCTCGCTCTGCGTCTTATCTTGCGCTGAGCTGCCTTTTGTAAACTTGACCTGAAACTGACTCAAATCTCATCCAGCTCGCAGAGGGAAAACAATATTTTATTCTTTCATGTGTTTCTTTGTTCTCAATATAGAGCTTCAGTTATATATGGTGTCTGAGTCGGTTTCATCACCGTCACTGCAAATGCTACAGTCTAACTGTATTTAAAATGAGGAGCAGAGACAGAGGCGTATTTTTAAAACAATCGTCAACAAAAGAAGAAATATCTGTTTCTGCTTGTTCTCAGAGCTGAAACACGTGGTATCCTCCAACTTAAACACTGTGGAGATTTGTTCTGTTACCGTTTGCCTCGCCAAGGGAGGGAGTGACCTTGGGATGCAGCTGTTCATCAGAGGTTGGCAGCATCTGGCTGCTGGGCGGTGAGGTGGTGGTTGTGGGGGAGAAATACTTTGTACTGAGTTTAGGTCAGGCAGGGTCAGATGGAGGGCAGGACTGTGGCTGTTAAGCTGCTGTTTGGACAGTGATTTGTAAGGATGACTCTAAAGTGCCCATAGAGGTGAACCCGAGTGTGACTAGTTGTTTGTCTCTATATGTCGGCCCTGAGACAGACTGGTGACCTGTCCGGGCTGTACCCTGCCCTAACCCAATGTCAGCCAACTCCCCCTCCTGCCTCGCCCCATAGCTGATGAATGGGTGGATTTGTTTGGATGAGACAACAGGAGAGTTGATAAGAGTTGAACTCACCAAGAAAAGCTCCAGCAAATGTTATGCTGATCTGGGTGATTTGGCATTTTTAGTCTGAACAACTCACTGTATATTTTACATGACCTCCATTTTGGAAAGATTGATTCCCAGCAGAGATGCAACACTGACACAGAGCATTCAGTCCCCCCTGAAGTTGTCATCACCCTGTGATGCATTTGCAGCCAGAGACTGCTCTGAAAACCCTCCACACTGGTGTGTTCAAGGAAACTGTGTTTGGTAAATGTTTGTCTTTGATTTGTGAAGCCATGCTTCTTGGCTGTGATGCTTTTTGGCAGCCAACTCTCAGATATTGATTGTCAGAGTCTTGGAGCATCCTTGACTTTGCAACCGTTTTGAAATTTAAAAGCTTAAAAGTTTCCAAAGTCTGTGTCTGTGTTTGTAACTCCATCATGGTAGAGAAGACATTTTCTCATTCACATCCTGTGGTATCTAGCCACGCAGTTTAATCTTTGAAATTGAAATGTGTTGAAGATTTGAGTTTGAACTTAATAACTTTGATGATAAATTGAATTGTCATTTAAAATTTGTGAGAACAGTAAAAAAAAAGGAAGATATTCAGTTGACTGAACAGAGAAAATCAAGATGTAGTATTGACCGTTGCTGAAAACATTACTATGTAACTTAGATCCTAAATGTTTGTCAGTATTTGAAAATTCAAAAAAGAAAACCTTCTTCGTTAGTGGTTTAAACCTGCCTTGTGGATCGTACCTCTCCGACTGACTTGTCTTGCATGATTTGAACAGGAAATGCTTTTAAAAAGCCACAAGGTCTTTACTATGTTTGGCTACAATTAATACACATCCTTCCTTCTCGTAGACCTTGAACTCATCACTGGCTTGAATATGCTTGGGTAAGCATTGGAAATTGTCCAGTCCTATTGTCTCTTCAGCTCTGGTGGATTTCTTGTCATTAGTATGAAGGACGTGGGAAGGAAGGAATTACTAATCGGGTTTAGCGTTTGTACGACAATAGCCTTCAATGTGATGAAACCACATGGGCCAGAGGAGGATGATGTGTTAAGTGAGAAGTCGGCTGCATTTTAAAAGCTTGGATAGAAAAACTGTTTATGTTTTGCCACCAGATCCTTTTATAAATCATCCTACTTCTGGGCAATATCTCATATCCTGATATATGATTGGCAATTCTGGGCAACAACCGCTCTCATTATGAAGGAGCTCAGAGGACAAGGACTTGACATATTGTGTTACATCAGACACAATGAACGAGTGCCTCATTAAAGCACTCACAGCAGCCACAACAGTCAGAATTGCAATGAGTGGGAAGCAGCGGCTGATCTCATTTTTAGTGATCTCAACATATTAATATTAACGGCGATTGTTTGATTCAGACAGTTATTCTTCTGGATTTATTTTTAAACCGTCAACACTTTTCTGTCCATCTGCATACTCATCAAACAGTCAACAGCACTGCTTCCCAGTTTCTTTTCATATTTCAAGGGTATGTAATAATCATAATAATAATAATAATAATTTATAATATATTAGATTTTGTGTGAGTCCTTCATATTCAGTGCAGAGGAGGAAGGTGCAGACATAACAGTGCAGAGCGATAAGCTTTGATCAAAATAGTCCTGTCATTGTTGTGTTCTCTCTGTTTTCACTCTTTGAACTTTAAATTAGGGCTACGAACAAATATTTTCTCTCTCAGTTTATCTAGGATTTTATTTTTTGATCATTTAATGAGTTGCTTGGTCTATACAATATCAGAGGATAGTGAAAAATGCACATCAAGATTTCCCAGCGACTGAACCAGTTTGTCTTCAAATGACATTTTCTTTCTAATCAAAAGTCCAAACTCAAATGAAGTTATTCACTCTGACGGTCTGTTCTTCTCTTGTGTTTATTAATGTCGTCTGTGACAAAGAGCTAATGGAAAAAACATGGTGATGAGCACTATCAACCGAGACCGCAACTCAGACTCATCAGAGTGATTAGGAAACAGGATATATGGTCTGGTCTGTGTTTATGTCACAGATGAAGTGAACAGACACACTCCTTTGCAGGTTGTCTCGATCTGATCCGATCTGATCCGACAGCTCTCACAGCAGCCTAAACACACCAATCAATACTGGCCAATCTAAGGGGTTATCTGACTCCTTATCTGACCATTGATCCTCTCACATTTTTTCTCCCAACCTACTAAATTTCATATTTCAGCTTTGCAGTAAGTTGATATAATAGATTTATATTACCATAATATTAATGAAACTGTTTCGTTCATTTATCTTCTGTAATATTGTTTTTTGCTTTTTGAATTATTGAAAGGGCAGACACTATAATCCACTGCTTCAGCCTTGACCTTTTCTGTCACTACAACATACAGTGGGAAAAATCAGCGTTTGATCACCTGCTGACTTTCTGAGTTTGCTCCTCCACAAAGAAATGGACGGTTTATAGTTTTTATGGTAAGTTTATTTTAACAGAGAGAGAGACAGAATATCAACAAAAAACACAGAAATACTATCATCATATAAAGGTTATACATTTATCACAAATGTCTAGAAATTGGCCCTGTGTTCAGTGATACGCAGCTGTGAAGGAGAATCTGTGATTTCTGACTTCCTTAAGGTCACATATTTGATGGTTTGACAGTGAGGGGTTTTGGAAGGATGCATGACGGGTGTGTGACTGCGCTCTAACGTCATACACAGATGCATATTTGCCTTTTAATCTGAGGCAGTTTGAGCGCTGGAGGCAGAGATGGGTCATGTCAGTGGTTTAATGGCTGCTTCAGTTCAGTCTCTTCTCTGAGCACAATGAGGAGAGCTTAGACACTTGACATGGTTTGTGTCACTGGAAATGTCTTTTTAATGGCACAGAGAACATTTCACAGGAAACGTCATAATCGTTCTGTGTTTTATCTTCTTCATCGCG
Organism: Caranx ignobilis; assembly: GCA_021432705.1. NCBI lineage: Eukaryota > Metazoa > Chordata > Actinopteri > Carangiformes > Carangidae > Caranx > Caranx ignobilis. The sequence goes on from MU269985.1 coordinate 69,525,287, forward strand.
CCTGTGGTCGGTTGCAGATCCATTTTTATCTCTTTAGGTTGAAGTCCATTTGTGCATGTTTGTGTTTACGCCCAGCTCTCAGGGAAATGGACAGACTCTCCTGTTCCTCACACCATCTGTCGTATCATCACCCATGGGGACACATGGTAGATTTTTACCTGACGAATGAATTGTGTTGCATCACCAGGAGCCAGAGGCAGTGCATGGCAGCCGGAGTTTAGGACAGGGAGGCTCACATCTTGCTTGTAGAGATGCTGAAAGGTTTTATTTAAATAAAAAAACGTTTTCTCTTAATGATTAGCAATGTCACTTTCATGGTTTCACTTCTGCTTGTGTCTTTCTTTGTCTCTCATTCGATCAGTTTAAAAAAGGAAACAGAAAACGTGTATGCGTGTGGAGGATTATTATGTTTGAAGAGGCAGGACTGATATGCACCTATGAAGGTTTGCAGCATCATAACAACAAGGCCGGCGGCTGAGATCTGAGGCCTCTCTTTAATCTTATCTCAGCTGTTGATCCCCAGCTGTCAGTCTGCTGGGTGTTATCTCTGCTCTCAGACAGTTTTGATAGAGACTGAGACGCGTGCACCGCTGTAAATGAATCACTCTTTCTTTTTTTCCCCCCTTCTTTTACCTCCCCACATCGACTGTAATTCTTTGCAATGTTGCCTCACTTTCTGTTTTTTTTTTTTTTTTTTTTTTAAGCATATTACCTAAATCCTCTGACAAACATGGCCGACTGTCATCTCTGAAATTGTGCTTCTTCTCAGCAGAAAATTCTGGTAGCAGCATCCTCTTGGTAACTAACTGAGGAAATTCACATGACAGATTAATATAATGAATCTCCCTGTGGGGCCTCTTGACTGGCAGATATCTCCCTTCATACAGCTCTGTATATCTGATGGATAGCCCCTTGGTTAGAACAGCTATTTTTGCGAAAGTGGGTGTTCCCATATGCATGTTAATTAATATTAGCAGAGAAATCAGATATATAGGTCACTGGTTGTCCCGTCTCCTGCTCTCCACCAGCTCCACTCGTTTGTTTGTGTGCCACATCAACTGCGCAAGAAGCCCCTTCAATTACAGCCCTCAAGGTACAAATTAGTGGTTATTACATCCACTGGAAAGGCTTCTCCTTTTCCACTCCTCCATCCAGATGCGTACAAACTATAATTCAAGCCTAATGTGGTAATTTCTTGTCTTGTGTTTCATTGTGAGTTTCATCATATTAGCTGAGCGGTGATGACACACTTATGTGTTCCAGTCTGAGGCGGCAGCTGAGGGAAGGAGGAAAGGAGGGGAGAAACAGAGGAGGAGAGGGAGAGAGGAAGGATCAGGGATGTGTATCTCATCTCATCTCTGTCTCATTGCCCGTGGTCATTGGCTCCTGTGAAAGAGGGGACTTTAATGACAGAGGGGCCCTTTGTGTGAGACGGCTAGGCAGGCAATGACATTTAACAGAATCAGCCAGTTAGAACTGATGGCATGTTCACATACCGACCGCAGCTTGATGCTTTCTATCAGCGACAGGGAGGATTGAAGCCGCTTGAAGCTCGGCTGCTTTTACACGTGTTGCCCACGGGAGATAAAAAAGATACAATAGACACATTAAAATAGCTGCTTTGTGTGCATTTTCTAGAAACATGGTGTAAAGCAGTGTCTTTCTATTTCTTTTAAAAGCGAACCCAGGGGATAAGAATAGAGATCCTGCCATCTGGAGTGTGTTGAGTTTGGTATCCCAGTATTTGACAGGAATAGCAGTCCGTGTTTAGTCTGTTGTTGAAATATTTTTGGGCGCAGGCAGAATTCAAGACTGACCCTCCTCTCAACCCTCTCCCCCAAGCTCTTACTCTATCTTTTAGTCTTTACAATCGCATCAGCCTCTCTTTCTCTTCTTTCTCTTCCTTGACTCCTCTTTTTTTTTCCTTCCTCCATCCTTTGGCCTACTCAGCTACTAACACAGAGCAGAGGGAGCGGTAGGCCTCGGTTCCTCTGGTTATATTTAGCAATGAACAGATGCAGCGTACTGGAGCGGAACATACCGCCTCTGCTCAGCTCTGTGTGTGTGTGTCTTTGTCTGTGACTCTTCCTTCAAACCAGTTCTCCCATCATGCACCGCTGACTCTGACTCAGCAGCACAGCACTGGAGAACTGGGTCAGAACATAAACCATCCATACATGCCATGTCCAGTAGTTGAAACCTTGGCATCTTGTTTGTTTGTCGTCAAAAAAAAGAAAAAAAAAAATCTGTGTAACATCACGTCCGCAAAATGATGCAGTGTGCAGCTTGTCCATTAACTGATGAGTCAGGCAACAGGAAATTAATCAGCAACTATTTTGATAGTCAATGAATCGTTTATGGAATTTTTTTAAGCACCTTAAAAGAACTGGCAGATTAATCAATAATGAAACTAAGTCCTGATATAACCCCTCAGGATCCTTTCAGTGTTAATGAAAGCTGAAATGTTCTGTGTCACACAACACCAGCGCTATCATGAGACTTGTCCAGCAAAATCAGAAGACAAAACGACAAGAAAACATCAGTGTATTGAGGACAAAAGAGTCACTCTGATAACTTGTTCTATTACAAACATTGCTGTTTATTTTAACTTTGATAAATCAGCCACACATAGTCACATAATGGTGTTATTAACTAAGCCTAATTGTGAATATACTGGAATTAGAGCTGCAACTACAGTGATTTAATGCCAACTGATGATCAGTTGAGCATTTGATTAGTTTTTCGTGCATTTTTCTGCTGCTTTTTCTTGATCTTACATGATAGAAATTTGAGTAAAAGAGCTTGGCATGACGTGATGGTTTCATCCTGAGCTCTCTGGTCGCTCCCTGGCTTCTCTGTGAGAGAGCTTAGAGTTGGGAATAGCATGAAAGCAGCTCTGGGTGTGGCTGGTTATGGAGGTAATTATAGAAGAAGAGGCAGAGGACCAGTCCAGAACTTTATGGCGGACCTCTCTGTGATTGTTGTTTTTTCCTCCCCACCTCTGCCACTCTGATTGCAGGGCTCATGGCAGGCAGCAATAAGTCGGTGGCTGTTAAGTGGTGAACAAGTTAAATACACCACATTTAAAGAGTCTATAGTACAGTGAGTGTACATATATATGTCTGTGTCTATTTGTCTGTGTTTTACTAACATGGGAACAAAACAAGTCCCATGTTTAATATCATTAGTGTCACCTCTTGTGCATCATCTGTCATGAAGTCTCTCAGCCAAGATAATGGCTGGAGATTGCAGCTACTTTCTCACACCAGGAGAGCCGAGGGCTGAGACCATCACTGAGAGCAGGAGCAGTCCTAGATTAGTTTTGTCTGTTGGATCCCTCCCGATGTTCACCTCTTTCACACAGCCCCTCCTTATTTAGCGGGATAATGTAGAGTTAAATGCTCTCATCTGTAACTGGAGAGTCCAGTGTTGACTGACGGGATGTCCTGAGACCCACAGGAAGCTGCTGAAACAATGGAATTTACTGTTTAAGAACCAACATTTCCAGTTCCTACTCTGCGGCCATTATTTGGAATCAGCCAGAGGAAATACAGTATTATTTGTCCTCAGGAGGAAATGCCGTCTCTTTGTGTTCAGTTTGAGCTCTGTGCTGTTGGCTCGGGAGCTGTATGAGACTGCAAAACTATGACAAAGAGGGCAATTTAAAGATTTAGAAGATGGGTCAATAAAAGAAGCAGCAATGGACAGTTTACTGTGTGATATTGTGTTATGTTGCTCCAGTTGTGCCACAGAGGGAGGGGTGCAGACAGAACGGTGCCTTCTTAATCAAAATGTGATAACAGACAGGGTGTAACACACACAACTGGTCACTGCTTCACACTGTAATAGTTCAACATTTTTGGGAACTTTGCTTATTGACTCTCTTGCTTAGAGTTAAATGAGACACTGTGCCAGTATGAAGCTATCTTAGCTTAGCATGAGGCCTGAGATCAAGGGAAACAGTCTGAAGGTAAGAAAATCCCACCGCCAACACCCTTAAAGTTCACTATTTAAAAGGTTAAGTCTACAAAAAATGAAGACACAGCCATTTAAAACAAACAAACACTAAATATGTTGGAGCCAGCAGGTCAGTGTAGCATAAAAAGGACAAAATAAAACTATCATAAAATAAAATAAAATAAAACTTTCATTTCAGTTAATTTTGTTCAGATTAAACAAACAAGTTAAGCAAGTTGTACAGAGCCAGGCAAGCCAGCTCCTGCTAGCTTAACATCGGACTTCATAACTGAGACAAAAAGTCCTTAAGCCCCAGTAGCCCCATGTGTTTACTTAGAAAGTGGCAGGTGAATTAACCAACCATATATTGATCCATAGGGGAGAGGAACAAAAACATTCCCCTATAGGCCTTCCTAAGGGCTGTCTCATGTGGGTTTTCACGGGGTTAAATAGTTCAGCAACTTCAGTCAGTGAGTCAGACAGTGGTCGCAGCGCAGACGGCAAAGCAAAAACATTAACACCCAGAGGACCCCTTCTGTTTGAGGGTCAGTGTTTTCATTAAAACATGTTTTCATGTTGAAAGAAGTGAAGAATTTGCCTGACAATCTGCAGTTGACTTCACATGACAATATTCAGAACTTCAGCACTGTTATAATAAGAATTGAACTTTTGATTCAGACAGGCCACAGGAAGATAAATAAATGAGTAATAGACAGAGAATTGAGCTTAACAATGTACTTCATCTGAGTGAAGGCGTGCAGCTCTAAAACCACAGCAGATCTGCACCAGCAGCAACTTCCAGGTCAGAGAGAAACACACAGAGACACACAAGGCTCTTCTCAACATGTGTCAGCCACTGTTTGAGCGGCCCATACGCATGCATGTGGAGTTTTGGCATCTTTGTGGTTTCTTCCTGTCATCCTACTCCAGAGTCTGGGTGGTGGAGCTGCAGAGTTTTCATGCATTTGTTTGGAATCTATTTATTGTAAATAGTGGGAAATGTTTCAGCTCTGCGTGTCACTGTGCTCATCTTATAATATGTATTTTGGTTGCAGTAATTAGTCACATACCAGTTTTAGAGCATTAACTGCATACCATTCTTTCAGAGAGCAGCTATAATTTAAGGATTTTTTTTGCATGCCAACCTGCATGTGTGGTCTGCATGTGTCTCGAAAGAAAAGAGAAAAGAGTTGTGTGAATATTTTTACACAACTCTATTTTACACTCCACAACTCCATAGACCCTTGATCCACCACTAGGGGGCAGCAGCCTATAATGACCACACACGGCTCATCTCACTCACTGGCTAGCTCTGCGTTGCTGTGGTAACGGGTTTGCATGAAGCAGACTGAGGCTCAAAAACAGAAACACAGAGGGCAGTGTTGAGCCAGAGGGCTGGAGATGAATCCTAATCAGCAGCTGAACACAGTTACACACACACACACACACACACACACACAGAGTGGATGTGTTTCTCAAATGAATGTTCATTCTCTACAAGCTGTTTATCTAATTTGTCTGCTTGTGCATACAAATAATCAAAAACACCCAAATCACAATTGCTGTTTGGATGTCTCACACTTCTGCTTTGAAATCATAACCATCCGGGATGTTTATTTTCATACTTGTGATTGACAGGTAGCAGTAGTGACTTGTGGTGATGACAGCTGTTGTGTAGCACTAAAGGCTGCAGCTGCTTGGCACACTCTTCTGGTGTTTTAAGCAGCCACAGCCATATGTTTGTACTCTCTTGCTATCAGGCCAGCATGTTTTTAAAATGCTTTTTGTTTTCCTCTTTTTTTTTTTTTTTTTCATTTAATCCTCTCCAAATGTAGAAATTGATACCATGCTGTGTGAGGTAAAATCATCCACACATTTAAAAAAAAAGACCATTAGGCAACATCACTAATTGCAGACAAACTTTCTGTGTGTGTGTATTTCATGTTCACATAAATATATATGAGGTCGGTTGAATCGCTATCTCCTTAGATGTTGGAGAAGACACCCCTACCCTGCCCCCAGTCCCAAAATGAGACAGGGATGCATAACTAGATTTAAGGTTATGTAATGCTGACTGGAGGCATGGAGGATGTGTATAATCCACTCTTATTTGGGTTAAACCCATCTCTCTCCCTCTCTCTGTCTCACTCGTTATCTGTAAGAGGACAGGGGCCTCACATCCTCACACATCTCTGTTCTGCCTCATCCAGGGCTGGAAACCACTGATCTCTGTCACACACAGTCTTTTACCGGTCGGCTCTGCAAATATCTCAGCTCCCAGGAAACATCTCCCAACACACTAACGTCTCTAGTGTCTCTGATTTTCCCTGATGGAGTGATTTCATTGTTATGAGAATCAAGAATATCCCCCCCTCTCTCTCTTTCTCCCTCTCTCTCTCTCTCTTTCTCTCTCTCTCAAAGCTCTCATATGATCCATCTTATCATATAAACACACACTGTCAGTTATTTTCACTGACAGGATAGAGTAACTTGTTTTTTGTCAGGGCTGTAGCTAATTTTTATCTTGTTTGATGTATATAAGTCAGAAAGTCATAAAATATGTCTGTTACAGTTTTCCAGACTCCCAGCTGCTCTGTTTTAATACTTACACTTAAAAACAGAAAGATTATAATCATTTCAGGATAATTTTGTGTCTGTCAACTAACTGATTAGGTCAAATTCTTTCCACTTATCGTCGTGGTTTGTCTCTATTGATGGTAATGTTTTTCTGTCTTGGGGTGAATTCAGTGCTAGTCAGTGTGAAGAAACATGTTTTAACAAATGTCTGATCTCTGAACAGCCATCCATCATCAGGTCAAAATTTTGATTTGTTGATCATCATCATCATCATGTTCAAACCTTTTCCTGTCAGTTTTATAGTAACACCTGCAAAACCAGTAAAATCATTGACTATGCAAACATTACTGTCACTTTTTGGTTTGTGTAATAATAATAACTAATTAATGTTAGTATACACATCTTACACACCAAACTGAGATGATGAATATCGTAAACATTAGCATCCAGCCGGCTTAGGGTCGGTATGTTAAGATTATGATGCTGTTGTTAGCATTTAGCCTCACAATGTTACTGTTGACTCATAATCTTTTTTTCTTTAATTGAAGATATGTATTTCTTATTTATGTGGTTATATTTCTACGCTCTTGTAATCATGATCAATTCAAATTGCAGTGGCCTATTAATTTAGTGCACTTGTAGACATGGACATTAGCAGTAATATGTTGATATTGATGATACTGATGGACTGTGTGTGTGTGTGTGTGTGTGTGTGTGTGTGTGTGTGCTTGCTGTATAAGAGCCCCTGAGTGGCTACTCTCTTAGTGTCTTCCCATACAGGAGGTATTGAAATCAAATACATGCCTGTGAGCGATTAATCCAATAATATCCATGCACTTTTTGTAATCAGTACCAGTACCACTCCAGACTATGCAGTCTATAGGAGACACTGCTGTGGATTAGCAGACACTCCATGAGAGAGTCCTGCACATTCCCAGTAACAATGCCCTGTATCTGAACACAATACAAGGATCTCCATTCAGTACACATGGTGAATTGGACAATTCACCGTGTGATTGAACAATTCACCATGTGTATTTTTCAAAAAATCTGTGCAACACTATGGAGTTGTGGTGGCTGGACAGAGATATTATCTCCTGTTTTCTCACCATCTGCTTGTTTTTGTTAGATTTTAAACTCTGTTTTTTTTGTTACGTGCTGCTGGGAAACCGCCCTAAATGGGTCAAGGGGAAAAAACACCATTGTTTTATTCCAAAGTCCCAAATTCCTCAGAAAATGTTAGTAAAGCTGATTATTGTAAATTGAAGGTAACAGTCTGCATATTCTGAGCCTCTCCCTTTATTTCTATAGGCCTACTGAAAATGTGTCAAACTGTGACACACATAAATGTCTCACATCAAAAACATGAATTTGCTGTCTGTCTGGACCAGGAATTAATTTGGTCATGTGGCTGGACATTAGTATTATTTCTTTTCAACATGCAGAACACTACATAACATCTGCTCATTTGTTTGGCATTTATGATTAAAAAATCCAGGGAGAAACTATGTAAACACAGAACTGGATACACAGAAGCACAACCACAGTGTTGTGATTGTAATCTCTGATCCACATGACTTTAATCCTCATAAATATTGAATAGTTGATGACTTTCTCAGTGATGGAGCAGGACACCTGGGTGGCCTGCCCTCTGCTAGCTCCACATTACCCACAGGAGGGGGTTGTTCCTGACAGTGGTCCTTATCTCAGGGAAAGTATCTGAGCCAGCAAAACTGACACGGCAGTAAATGCAAACACTGATGTATCTGCCTGTCCGTGATCCAATCATATTTTATATTTGATGAGGTGCTGTTGATATAAATCAACTCACCACAGACATGGAGATAGAGCAGAGGAAGATGTGCCATTTGAAGGAATCCTTGTGTACGTTAAGTGCGTGTGTTTGTTTCGTGCATGTGCTGTTGTATCTGTTTTTCCTTTTACAGTCTGACTGCTGCTTGCCTAGCAGGGACTGTAATGATGGTCGTCAGCACTGGCTGGTTGCTAGGTAACAATTACCTGACTGTGCTTTGCTTGCACTGAATTACACAGTGGGTTGTGTGAATGGGCGTGCATGTGTGTATGCGTAGAGGAATGGAAAAATACAGCAAAACAGACTACCAAGCAGTGTTTCCACTACTGGGGTGAAAATTCCCCACACCAGGATGAGGTTTGTTGTGATGATCTCATTTGCACCCTGGATTGTATTAACACTGTGACAAATTTATCAGTGGGAGTATTTTTGAATGGTGGCCTTTAAGCATTCATGTTGACAAATAATGCATCAGAGCCGGGTTGGTTTAGACAATGATGTGGTGACCACAGGGCTGCACCACGGGACAGGTGCTCCCCTGCTTTAAGAGCATTTTCACATCCTCACCTGCTTCACTGCTCTATCTCTCCTTCTCCCAGACTCTCAGTCTCTCCGTCGCACTTCCTGTCTCTGCCCTGGCTGTATCAGTAAAATGTGGACTCTCAAATCTGAAGCACATCTGCGATTCTGTAGATGAAAAGAACAATACTCTTCTCTCTTGTCTCTGCTGTAGATATGAAACTGAAGGCAGCTGCAAGTTAGCTTAGCATAAAAACTGGTAGTGTGACCAATGCGTAGCCTATAACTGACAATAAACTGCACATAAATGATAATACAGGGGCTTTTTTCTTTTTTTTTTTTGAAGATCAGCAAATATATTTACAATAAATGGTAATTTTAATGTTGTTCATTTATATGCTTTAAATTCAGTGATTCTGAATGTTTGCAACTTTGGGGAGAAACACAACATGTTTAGTTGGCCTACATTTAACCAGAGCAAAACAAGTTGTCTCTGGATCTTATCCAGCCAGGGAAAACTGTTTAATAGTAAACCAATCTTATTTCTAGACGACAGGGATGATTAATAAAATGCATGGTTGAATCCTGTGTCTCAATCTTAAGTGTTATTTACTGTTAAAAATATTGTACATCATCAAAATCCCTCTCTCTCTTTCTTCTGCTTCTGAAATGTTAAAAAAGAACAAAGATCACTTCTAAAGAATAATAATAATAATAACCCCATGATAATAAAAACACCACTGAAGGAGGTGTGGGTGGAGGCTCAACAGTCTACAGCACTGCATCACTCTGTATTTGCAAAGCTGGACCTAATCAAATCTCAACAATTTGATCAAATCCCTGCAGCCATTATATCCTAGCCACCTCGCCTTCTTCACTCAGTCACAGCCAAAGATGGCGCCCTATTTGCTGTTTCACGTTAAATACGAGTGTCTAATACTTCCCCCCCCTCAGCCCACTCGCCCTGTCATTGTGGAGCACAGAGCCAGGAGAGACTCTTCTGCTGGGGATTGGAGGCCGACAGGAGGACATGGCACCTTCCCCTAAGAAGTACTTGCCAGCTCCCACAGACATGGATGATATATTTGGAGATCATTAAATGGTCCTAAATGAGACCCTGGCGTGAGAGCAAGCTCTGACCATCTGGCCCCATTGTGAGTGCCTGAGCTCTGTTCAAACACAGCCAGCAGCATCAGCCCCTCTGATTGGGTGGATGCTTAGTAAGTCTGAGGGTTATAGCCAATCAGAGACTCTTTTAATTAATTACCCAAACTGGCCTCCATCTCTATATTTCTCTGAATTAACCATCCTGATACATAGTGAGTTTCTCTTTTTTTTTTTTTTTTTTTTACAATTACCATCTAGCAAAATAGATTAAAGTTGGAGATGAAATCCAGTAGCTTGACTCACTCTTTATTGCTGATTCATCTATGAGTCAGATGGTGCTTTTCAGCAATGCCAGTAGCGTGACTCTAAAGATGGCAACATCACTTGGTCAGTTGGTCCCTGACTTTGGTCCAGGTTGAAAAATTTCAAACACCGTTTATTTGATTGCCATGATGTTTTGTACATACATGGTGTCCAGGGTATTAATTGTATTGGCTTTGGTGTTGGCACTGAATCTAGCAACACCAGCAGGATGATGTTTTTGACTTTATGTGAAACACTGCTGGCTTGCAGCCTCATACAGTCTCGATCTGGAGAACATCATTACTGATGAGTGTTTCTAATCACCAAGAGCTATGGTTGAAAGTTTTTTCCCTGCATATTGCTGGTGCCCTCTTGTCAAGGAATTAGCATTTAGGTCTAAGGTCTAAGGGTTTTCCACATTGTGTAAGGAAATGGCCTTTCTCTTCCAGGAGCATTTTAACAATGGAAATGTCGTGACCTTTCATGACCCACCTTTTGGTCAAATGACAGCATGTAAACAGCAGAGAGTTTTTTTTTTTTTTTTTTTTTTTTTGACGTCAAGGTTTGTTTACTTGAGCTGTTTCTGTCTGTTTGCTTGTTTCCAGGTCACAAGCTCAACAAGGACCTGAAGCACTACCTGAGCTTGAGGTTTCAAAAGTCCTCACCCGACCACGAGCTGCAGAAGACTATCCGGGCCAATCTGTATCGCCATGCTGTGCCTTGTGAGTAAAGACATTATGATATTATTATGGTGGATGCTTAAATCAGGACATCTGGCTTGAGAGTGTCTTGAACCACTCTTTAGCATTATCTCCTCATCTTTACCACAATGACCCACTTTCCTTTGGCTTCTTTTTTTAATTTGTTTCATCTCCTGTTAATCTCATTTGTCCCTTTCGCTCACCCATAAATCATTCTGTTACACTTTATTTCCCTTTCATCATTTAAAATCGTCACCATCGCTGATTGTTACAAATGAAAAAACAGAAATAAACATGCATTTCCCTTTCACGGGCTCTCTAGTGTTTGTTGTGTATTACTGCCCATTAAAGCCACTCGTGTCTTGACTGCAGCAGAGCGCTGTTTTTGCAGCTGTCTCACATAGCTGTGAAATATACAAAAAGCCTGGCTCGAGCCAAGCACACAGCACAGTGCCAGACTCCACAGCTGGGCTTGGTTACGTCACTAACAGTTTGATCTGTGGTTGGGTGGCACAGTCCAAGCTCTACTCTGTTCATTTTTCTACTGTACTCATGTTTGTGTGTTTTTTTTTAACCTTTTGCTTGAGTTGTGATGACCACAAAGCTTGAGGCTTAAAGTGCTTTAACAAAGCAGCAGAGGATCTATTGGGGATGTGATTAGAGAGAGAGAGATGTGTGTGTGTGTGTGTGTGTGTGTGTTTCCCTCTAAGGAATTGTTTTGATTATCTCACACATGCATAGACATGATATCATCAGCCAAGAAAAGGATCATTATCCCCATAAACCACCACTTCCCCCTGTGTGGTTGTGTGTCAACGTGTGCCTGTTTGCATGTTTGCATCGCAGTGCTCTTTAACAAAACGTGGTTTCTCGATTGATGTATTTTTTCCCCCTCCCTCTCCATTTTTCTCTTGTTCTTTGCTTTTTCACTCTCTGCCTCTCAATCTCTAGCTGTCTGTTCTTCTCTTGCGCTCAGCCATGTGACTGGTAAATCCTCCTCTCTGAGCCTCCCCCATTGCCCTGCCTGGGATTATGATGTTCTGATATATTGAAAATAGATTCCCGCCTGATTATGTGATGAACATGTTGGACTCTCGCAAAGATCACAGGAGGATGGGGAGGCGTCCGTGTGCAGAGGATAGACAGTAATGATATTAAAGTTGAACAGGAATGAAATAAAATGCTAAATATGTTTTCACAATGAAGGTATTTTAACAGTGTCTGATAATGATGGGATTTTTTTTTTCTATTTAGAGTTACATCCTGTCTATTTTCACTTCATCTGGATTCTAACATTCTTAAGCTAAGAAAGCTACTGGATGTTTTCACCTCTTCAGGTCTTCCCTAAAATAAGTGGAAAAACTGCTCACAACCCATTACCACTCTTACTGCGCATTCACACCAAAAGCGTCATTAGCATCATAAGCAGCCGGCAGCCATTAATTTTCAATTAATGCTGGCGACAAAGGGCGTCCGGTCGGCAGCAGCAAGCTTCACCATGCGAGCAACCACAGTGACCAGAGTGTCAATTTGAAGTTGAGAGAAGTTCAACTTTATGTGTCGCCGCCGAAGCAGCAGCCAGTTGCAGACCGAGATTCTTGCAGCAGGAGAAACTGAGAAAGCCTACAGTAAATGGATGCATCTGCAAGCGCCTGCTAAAGTTGGCAGGCAGTGCGATGCAGTGACCAGAATGCCCACAGACAATCATGATGCTTTTGGTGTGAATGCACAGTTGGGTTGTAACCTGTGATAATGGGCCATAAGTTACCATTGCCCCATTTTAAGTCAGCATTAGGAACCACATAAGAGATGTTGCTTAAGTATTACCAGGCATGTGAACTTCATCATTAGTGGGCCAGTGTAAGTCATTAAAATGATGATACAATGGCCTTTCAGTATACTTCAAACGAACAAGGTCATTGTTTCTTTGTAGCAGAAGTCAAAGTTATAAACAGTTTGAGATTATAGAGAAGAGGGACATTGTGCAGCTCCAGGAGTCGTTTCTTTCAGAGTTTTACTCTAGTTTTCTTTTTGTTCATTCCAACTGAAACACATCTCATTATTTTCAGATCGTTTCTGCTTCACTGTGCTTTGCTGTGGCTGTAATGAATTGTGTTCCCCAGTGCAATGATTTAGACTAATTCACTGACAAGAAAGTAATGACAAACAACCTCGTGTGCATGAAACAACTTTCATAGAGCTACATTAGCTTTTGGTGATTAGCAAAACCCAACAGTAGCTGTTTCATCATTAATATGTTTCCAGAGATGCTTGTGCCTCTGCAAGGCTGCAACACAACTGTATGCTGCGTGCAAATGTCAACACGTAGACATACTCACTATTGCAATGTTGCAGTGCTCATGTTTACATGTTCTCCATCCATAAAATTAGCTTATTGACACAACAGCTGATGAGAGCATTACAAGAAAAGTCAGGGCTTATCAAAATCATTTGAATTCATCCTGAGGGGAACAAAAACTTCATGGCAACAAACCCAATGCAGAGACATTTCACACAAAACTTCATGTTGGTGCTGGATTAACAATGAATATATGTGGATTTATGACAAAGTAGTTTGCAGGATATCTCAGTCAATGTCAATGCGTTTGAGAGTGTTCAGAGAGAGTCAGAGAGTGTTTCTAAAAACAATGAATGCACAGATGTCTCATCAGTATTGTTATTATGTAAGTATTAGGCTACAATTTTGAGGCAAGTAATTAGCCTACTTGAGTTTTTTTCATTATGCTAGTTCATAATACTTTACAGATTGAGCAAAACATATAATAATTTTCTAAAATATGATTTATTGTTACAGATTAAGTTGCACTGCAGTGATTCAAGCACAACAATTTTGTAATTTAGACCAGCTGCTTGATGTTAGTCCAATAACAGTCACAACACTAATGGACCGTTATTAGTTCCTCATTTAAGATGTTTTGATAATAATTCTGTATTTTTTTTTCCAGTAAAATTTAAAAAAAAAAACAAGACTTATATTTGTAATGTGTGATTCTCAGTTTTACTCAAGTAAAGGATCAGGATACATATTCCACCATTGATGTCTTCCACAGTGAACAAATGCAATCAAAGGTAAACACTCAGGAGTGGTTGAAAAGTGAACCATAAATATTATGTGTGAGCCACTCAGAAAGTAAGAAAAAAACTTCTTTGTTTGAGGCATAAAGCAGGAATCATGTGAGCACAACCACGCAGGAAGAATTTTACCCAGATTATTCATTAGTTGGAAATAGTCCACTTCTTCTGATTTGTATCTTAAAATAAAAGGCGCCAGTGTCTCCAGATAAGAATCATTAAATGGCAGCATAATGGACTCTGCCCACTCTATAGCTGTAGTGATAAATCATTAAAAGATAAGACTGGAGTTATTGTATATTTTTGTTATTATCAACAAATGTTGTGAAAAGGCCAAAACCAACAATGTTAGTTCATCTCTCAGTACTTTCCAACTTCTCTACCCTTGTTGTGACACTCTGCTCTGAGCTCATTGATTCCTACTGATGCTATAGATCTTATCACTGAATCTGCTGAATCATTTTTCTAAGACAGCACAGGCACTGTAGTCCAGCAAACACCATACTCCAGCTGGAATAAAGAGAGGATTTGTTGGGACTACTTTCAGATGCGGGTTTGGTGCATAAGTGAATGTCTACAGATGCAGGAAGGTTTATGTGGGACTGACTTTTAAAATAAACTACAGTGCCTACGTACATGGACGAAAAAGGAGTGTGCCATCGAGGTTGAGTCATTGATGAGGACTAATATATCAGGGCTTGGTTACATGAACTCATTGTTGTTTTGGTTGATCTAATATAACCAGACTGATCTTTTAGTGTTGAGAATGTGTGTGTGTGTTTTCACTGTGAATGTCTGGTGTGTTTTTTCTGGTAATGACTTTAAAAAAACACCACATGGGCCCACAACACAATGCTGTCCAGTCTAACACTGAAATGTTTGTACTCGCTGCCCCTCCTCTCTCCCGTTTCTTGGTGACCTACTATCGCCGCCACCTCCTGTTTATTGTCCTTCTCTCTCTCCCTCACACACACATGCAAATATTTTCTTGGCATGATGAGGCAGAATGACAAAAGCAGTCAAATAAAAGCCACACTTCTCAGCCCTCTGTTTTCTTTGTCTGGGTGTCTCTCGTGTCTCCTCCCCCTCTCCTGAGCACATGTGTTGCTCTCTCTCCACCGTGTTTGACTCGAACAGGTGCCTTCTCCTCCACCACTGGCCGAGGTGTTTTTTTTTCCCTGTGTGTGTGTGAATGTGGGTTTATTGGTTGGAAGAGCATAACCCCCTCCTCCTCCTGTCAACCCACCCTTCTCCCCTCTGCTTCATAGCCCCACTGCTACAGATGGCCATTGTTATCATGTGCAGCAAATGTCACAATTGATAGAGAAGTCGCTCTCTCGTGGGATTCATTTCCCTCTCACGTCTACAGCTGCTGCTTGGGGATGAGGGTTATCTCGGCGTTATCCCACCGTTTGAGCCACAGAGCGAACCAATCCTCCCTCCCCCAACCTGATCTCTCCCTCTTCTCCTCTCTCTCTCTCTCTCTCTCTCTCTCGTTCTCTCCTCACTTCAAATCCTCCAGTGAGTGTCAGCGTCCCTGTGGCTTGGCGGTGGCTGCTGCCTTCCTCTGTCTCTCTCTGTCACACTCTAGCTGCTCCCACTGTCTCCCTGCCTCTGCTGCTCTCACCCTCCATCTCCTCCTCTTTCTCTCTCTCTCTCTCCCTCTCTTTCTCGCTCTCTCTTTCTCCCTCCCCTCCTCGCTGTCCTTCACTCCCTTGCTTCCTTGTTTTCCACTCCACTGCCGATCTCGGGGAAATCATTGTTGGAGACAAATTTCTCTGTTTGCCGCTCACACAAAGAAAGGGATTACGGCTTGATTTGCTGACTCCGGGCTTGCTCTGCATCCAGGCAAGTGGCAGCTCCTTATTCTGTCCTCATTCTCTCCTTCTTTTTTCCACTCTCACTGTCATCCGCCATCTGAATCCTGTGATGTATGCATGGCAGAGAGTATGTGTGTGTGGTTGATGCTGTGTATATAGGCTAAGGGAATCAGGGAAGGTGGGGGTAGGGGTGGGAATTATGTGAGGGAAATAGGGGGGCAGGCACACTCAAGGCAGGCACGTCCAACCCAGAGGGACAGATGGCCAGTAGCCCTGGTCCTTTTTCCTCTTTGGTTTTCTAATTCACCCTGCAGGCTTTGTGTAAGGCCCACTAGTACACAGACCTTCTTTTCAAGAAGCAAGAGATGGCTGTTCTCCTTAGCTGGAAGAGGGAGGGAGGGGGTATCTGTGTGTGAAGAACGGACAGGGTATAGGAAAGGAGAGGAGAGAAGGAGGAGGAAGAGGAGAAGAGTGGGGGGTGTTGCTGTAGAGGCAGAGCAGGTTTTTAAGAGGTTAGGATAGGAGAGAAGAAGACATGAGAAGCTGGGGGGGGGGGGGGTCATCAGCCTCGAATGCATGGAGGTCAGGTCCAGATGCTGCTCAAACAAAAGGGCTTCTCTGGGGGGAACGGCAGGGGGAAGCGTGGCACTCGCCATTGTGTGTGTCGCTGCATTGCAGGGTGCTGCCGGGGAGCCTCATGCTAATGATGGCCATTCATTCTTGTAACGGATGAGTGGGCCCCAGCTTCTGTTTGCCTCCTTTTCATATACGCACAGCTCAGATTTTGTTCATGTGTCCAAATATCTGCTGCGTTAACACACGATTCGCTCTGGAAAGGACAAGGGATAGAAAAACGATGGCTTCCGAGCTCATTGAGGAAGCTGGGCAAATATGTGTTTTTGCATAGTAATGATGTATGAAGACAGGTGCAGACTGTGTGTGTGTGTGTGTGTTTACATTGACTATGTGTGTGTGAGATTTATGTTTTATGCATGAGTTGGTGTATTTGTGTCCACATTTAGCATATTTCACAGATACAGTAACAAACAGGCATCATTTGTCACCATTAAAATGAATCACTACCACATACAGGCCAAAAGAGCTACAGATCTTCCTGCTATAGTTTTATCATGAGTGCAATTGGCAAGTGGGTGGAAAATGGCACTGGAGGCTTTGGTCTCTGATGTCATTTTGTTATTGACAATCTCCTCCAGGCCCATTTCAAAGGCATCTTATGATGCATTATCCAGCAGAAACCATTTCAACAACACAACCTCTGTTTCTGTTTTCTGCACCTGCAGTTTAGAACAAGCTGTACCCTGAGCCTGGTCATACATTAACTTAATTAATCCTGATGAGCAGCCACTGTGATCACAAATGTTAAATGTAAACTACTTCCTCACGTTACCTTGCCTGTGATCAAGCTCATGTAAAACAACGGCCCTTTGATCATGTGAATACTCAAAACCATGATGTGAAGATTGTTGACAGGATCAGAATCAGAATCCCTTTGGTCAGTTTAAAGCAATCAGTGATTAATGGGCCGCTATATTGTCCCACAACAGCTGAAAAGCTTCATGTAGTTGTCTCTCTATGGTTATTGTGGAGTCGAGTCCTTGTTTGTCCAGACCAGAGCGATCCTTCGTCCAAACTGGACGCCCTGTTTACAGCATGGAACAAAAAGTGAGCCTGGGTTTGCTGGTAAAAGCAGGTGTGAATTTCTCTCACTGTTTACAGATTGACAACTATTTTCCAGACAGCTGGATAGTGTGTCTATTTTTGTTGTCATTATCAGAGTGCAGTGATGATCGCCTTGTTTTTGAGGTCAGGGAAATGAACTGCAGTAATTCACTGACTGAACAATGGTTCTCTGTTGTGATCATGAAATCTTTTACAAGACTGATCAGTGTGTGAGTGTCTTGTGATGATTTGGATGTGGCTCCACTGTGGCAGGCAGCTAGCATACATGCTGTAGCTCCTGAATGTTCGTTAGCCTCAATGCCTCCGAGCAGTGAGTGTGATGAACCCAGATTCATCTACTGTAAAATCAGATGTGCTCTAACTTTCCTCTCTGTTCTCTGTTTACATGGCTGCTTGTGTCTTGATCATCTTCACTCCTGTGGATGAGCACGTTCTTTTTGTGCCAGGTCTTTATTTGATGTCTTTTACGGATGCACGATCAGTTTTTTTTCCCACCGATACCGAACTATCTGCTTCTCATAACCAATGGCGATACTGATAACCAATAACATGACATGACACCTCTGACTTAACTATAATATAATTGACATCACTACTGATGTACAGTAATCACAACAAAAACAAGGACAGTTATACTCTTCAAAAATCAACATTTGTTATTGTTTCAAATCAGTGTAGGGGGCAAACGGACTGAAAATGAGTGAAATCAAGGCAATGTTGGCTAATTACAACTGGTTCTAGTAATCGGCAAAAAATGTCATTGTCGGACTCACCTTTGGCCAATAATTATCTGTACCGATAGTTATTGTGCAACTCTAATAACGTTTATTAAGAATAAAGCAACTTTAGCTTTTGAATTACATTAAATTATTGCTCCATTGATAAAAACCCACCAATCTCCTTTTGTACAGTCAGTGATGGTGATTTGATGTCTTTGCTGCTTGTCTGAATATTAAATTGTCAGAATAATTGAGTACTGCATTTGGCCATTTTGCAAACTTAAAAACTGTAAAATGACAACAACACCTCTAAGGATCGCCAGTTATGTTGAATCCAGTCTAGTTTGTTTTTGGACATAGCAAGGTCAGCTATTGTTGACTCCTGCTTTCAGGCTTCATACTAAGCTAGGCTAATATACTTGCTCTAGTTAATAGCAAGTGTGTGTAATTCTCTGCAAGAAAGTGTATTTCAAACTAACACAAAGTGATTCTGCAGAGTGCAATGTAATACACAGGGCATAATGTAATTTTCAGGCTTAAGTTTATACACATATCTCAGTGTTTTAAGTTGAGGTTAGCCTTGTGTAGGCTACGCTAGTGTGACTTTTGTTGGCAAGCTCTACACTGAGGTTAGCTTTGTGCTAATCCAACAAAAGCATGTCCAACCTGATCCTCCAACTATTCCCCAGTAACAATGTTATTCTTAGACTCGCACTGTCATTGCTCACCTAAGTAGCCCACCATCTGGTAACAAAGGTTATAAGTAGCTACATTTACAGGTAAAGTACAAAAACAGACAAAATACTATACACTAAGATTGTGTGTGATTCACATCAGGACTCATTTGAAGCTCCTTTATTTAGTTAGTTATTTGTTTGTAACTTTTAGCTGAGGTACAATGAGGACATGTGGCGATTGGAGCATGTGAATCCAAACAGAAAGCTGCAGTTCTCTCCCCTCAGGGCAGCTCCTGGGGTTTGTGGTCAGGTTGCCTGGGCAGTGGTCCACGTCCATGCAGGTACGGACCTGTTCTGCCAGGTATAAGCTTTCCCTTGGTCTGTCAGTGGGCTCTTAATCTCCCAAAGTTCAACACTGAAGTCCAGGCTCTCATGTCTAGTCAAAGCATCGTAAACAAATCACACCTGTAAACAAATATGCACAAGCTAAGACCAAGAACCCTTTAGTTATTTGCTTTCCTATCTATATATTTCTACCTCTTTAGGCTATATGACACTGTATCCTCCATCTTCATGAGCACCCTGAATACATCCCCTCATTCCTGTGCTCCTGCCCTCTACATCCATCCTCAACCCAACGTTCACCCCTGAAGAGGTTTTCTCAGTCACGAGAGCTGCACGAAGCTCAATGTTTATCAGGAAGGACCATGTGTTAGGTAATGTCAGGAGTCTATATTTATGGCTAAGATAGCAAGAGAAGGAGCACTGAAGAAGAGAAAGACAGAGGAGAGAGAGAGTGAGTGAGAGAGAGAGAGAGGGAGAGGGAGGGAGGCAGTGGGCGGGAGCATGCGGGGGATGTGGGGCTGCAGCCATTGGCCTCAGACAGGAACTGTAGTGTGAATAGCTCACATTGGCTTAGCCTCTAAGCTGGGTTGGACCTCTAATTTGCTCTGCTTGTGGAGCTTTGAAGAAAAACAGCAGCTGCCTACTAGCTGCCTGCCTGAATGAGCTTGAAAGCTGTGATGTAGCACTCACTCACAGACAACTGGGTGATCCATGGATGGTTTGGATGGAAGAGGGAGAGCAGAATTTAGCCTGCTTGGATTTATCTTTTTGAATTTTTCTGTGGAATAACGTGGGGAGAGACAATCAGCATCAGCAGCAGCAACATCAGCAGCAGCAGTAGCGGTGGCGGTGTAGAGGTAATTCTGTGACATTTGCTTCATCTCCTGGGAGTGATGCCCTGGCTTCCGGGATTAGATTGGGAGAGATGTGGGTGGGGAAAATAGACAGATACACACAGAGGCAGAAATACAGAGGCAGGTGTTTTGGGGGGTTTTTTTGTTTGTTTTTTTTAGATAGAGAGAGACTGTGGGAAACAGTGCCTATGCAGATCTGTTGTGTGATATTGATGAGCTGTGATGTGTTGTGCAGTGTGTCTGTGATGATGGCGGATCTGTGTGTGCACACACATATGCATGTTTGTCTGTCAGAGACTGTGTTTGGTTAGGGGCTGAATTTAAACACTAATCTGTTGACACACTCGCCTGCTGTTAGAGGACATTATTACCAATGTCTGCCGTTGGCTCATGCGGCCAACCCCCCCCCCCCCCCCCCCCCACACACACACACACACACACACACTCCTCCCCATCTTCCCTTCATTCTTACCTCTTTGAGTCACCCCTCTTCGTGTACTACCTCTCTCCTCCTTTCAGCTTTACTCTTTAAAGGTAGAGCTTCCTTCCCTCTGTATTTCACCTTGGTTCCTCCAATAAGCTGTGCTTTCTAGCAGGTGAAAGAAAAACAAAACCTTTGCCATTTTTTGTGCAATTTTACAAGATTTCCAGCTAGTGATGCTTCAGATTGTATGTGCTTCCCCAGTACTCATTTTAACCCCCCCGCCGCCACCACCACCACCACCCTCTTTCCTTCATTCTTCTCCCCCAGATTGAAAGGGGAGAGGTGGGGAGGGAGCAGGGGGAACAGCAGGAGAATAGCGGCTGGGACTCAGCTGTGAGGAGTGTTGTGGCGCGAGCTGAAAGAATGGCCTGTTGTGTTGGGCAGCAGCAGTATTGTGTGTCTGGCCTCTGTCTCCCTCTGTGTCCTCTGTCCCTCTCCTCTTTAATGGGTAACTCCATCATCCCTTTATTCAAACACTCACAGCGAGGAACCTGCGCTTTGTATTTAAAAAAACAAACAAAACCAAACATAAAATTAGATGCCTTATACTTTGAAATATAATGATTTCCTTTAAAACTATTCTTTTCACCTGACCAAATGTGGAGCTGAGACAATTAGAGGATTAATTGATTTAGTGAATCGAGAGAAAATGAATCAGCAACTATTTTCATGGTCAGTTAACTGAACACCAAACTTTACTTCGTTCCAGCCGCTCAGACCATTTGTTTTTTCCTTTTCAACAGAAGCTGAATATTTTGGGTTCTTGAGCTGTTTGTCTGACAAAGTAATATTTTTGAATACACAATCAAGGAATTAAATCAAGATCTGTTTGGTATAATGAGAAGAATATATCAGCATGTGTAGCATATATAGTAACAAAAAGTGTCGATATATTTTGGAGTTTCCTCTGGAGCGAGTCTTGACTGTTTGAATGTTTGCATGATTTTGCATGGGTGTTTCACTGTGGGAGGTGAGAGGAGGCACTGAGGCTCTTTTGCTGAAGCTTCTCAAACCCTATTGTAGTTAATTGAACCTCCAACAGCATGGCGTGTTCTCAGCAGCACCTCGGCCTCTGATAGGTTCTGGAGTAGGACTGCTATTTGCTTAATCATTAATCTGATGGCCTCTGTTACATTGATTCTCTCTCTGTTCCCCTTCATAAATCATTATAGGCCAGCAATCTCTTTAATGGGGGATGGAAGTGCTGATTGAACATAGCCACAGCACTCAGGATGTAAGACTCACCTTGGTCTCCAGGTCAGATGATCAGGACTGAAGAAACTGGTTCAGTACTTGTCCATCTCAGCAGGATTAGCTTTCTTGCCATGAAGCATGAAGATGGAGTGACACACTTTAATTAAAATAAGTTTAACCACTGCTCAGACCAAATACTTTGTTATATTCTGTATTAGTCTTGTTAGCGTCTTTAAAAAGATTGGCCCCACTGCTGTTGTAATGGATGCAGATGGTCATCTACCCCTGGTTTGTGGTTGAGACACTCCCATCATCTGACCAGTGTATTAAGGGACTACTTGTGTAGATGAGGCCTTAAAGTGCTGCCTCAATCAATGCTGCTCCGGTAATTGGCTTAGAGGCCCCAGAGATTTCCCTGCTAACTCCCTGTGTGACTGTTTGCTTTCTCTGCCCCTCCTCTCCTCTCTCTGCTCTGAGATATGTACGTAATTTCTTCTCACGTCATCTCTCAGCCTCTGTTTTCATAACACACACGTCCCCATCAACACAGAGTGTGTGTTTATCCTGGAAACACACCCCAGTTTATGCTGTAGCTATACGCTGTCGAAAGTTGTGGTGGAGACAGTTGCAAACTAGTAGAAGTTTGTTTGTTAAGAATATTAAATTTCATGCAGTGTTGTTGTTATTCATTTTTAAAAACCTGCAATTTTTTCAGGTTGATCTTACTTCCAGGTCAGATGGACGTTGCTTGCTCTCATTTGCCCCCCCCACACGCCTCTGTCACGCTCGTGCTCATAACCAGTAGGGGCTAAAAAACAGCAGATGTTTGGCTGAACCGGTGTGCATGTGTCCTTGTGTGTGTCTACGAGTGTGCGTATGTCTGTGTCAAACAATGAGTGGAAGCACCCCAGACCATCAACAGCAGGAAGGCGATTGAGGGTATCAAATGTCACCATGAGTGCTGTCAGCCTCACGGCCTATTGTGAGCAGGCAGGAGGATGTTTTTTCACCTGGATTTGCATGTGTGCATGTGTGTGTTTGTGATGGTAGAGGTGTGTGCCTATGTGGGAGCTTTTTCTTTCGATTTGTTGTTAGGTTACAGGGTTCTCAAATCATTACTAGAAGCATGTTTATGAGCTACTGTTATCTCTGGTGGTGAAGATCTGAACAGTCACACAGAGCAGGAGGTTGGGTGGGTGTGGTTTTAGGAAGAGTTTTAGGAGGTTATCTTGGCCCCAGGTGTCAGTGAACCAAACTGAACCAGAGGTCAGAACAGAGCATCGAGAGAGGAGCTGCAGAGGTTGTAGACAGAGACATCACCCTTTGCGTGACAGCCAGTGTTTTGCTTGTCTGTCTGTTCATTTGCACAATAAAAAATGGAAAAATGAAAGAAAAAAAAAAACAGGAAAGAACACAAGGAAATCACAGGATCATACAGTGACAACAGATGCGCATGTAAAACCAAAACAAGAGACTTATTGCATGACTCCTCCGAAATAGAAAACCTGTACTTCAAACGACACTTTATTTTTACTTGGCAGCTTCTTCACAGCCTGAGCTGTAAGAACAAATTTAGACAATTTGACGTTTTCATTTTTGACTTTTTGAGCATGTTTCATATTGCGCATAGTAGCAATCCAGTACTTTCAAGGGACTGTGTTACATCAGGTGTCAGATGTCAGGTGTCAGGTGGAACAATAGTAAGGAACACGGTCTGCTCAGGCTTGGTTTTAATGATAGTTCAGGTTAAGATGGATGTTTTTCTGGGGAGATTAGGTAAACAAAGAGGTGCTGTCCTGTTGCCATATCATCAGTAAGTCGGTGTTCAAACGTCCTAATGTGAAAAAAACAGCTTACTGCAAGGATGGAGTAAATAAACTAGAGACTAGAGATTTGATATGAAATTTTTTAACAGCTGGTAATCAATTAAGACTAGATAGAATCTATACAACAAACAAGACAGAGAGTCGACAACCATGTTAACATCTGTGGATGTCACCCAACAGTGATGTGAACTAAATACCAACACACACATACACACACACTGACCGTGCTAACATGCTGATGTTTAGCAGCATTTTGTTTAGCATGTTTATCATCTGTACTTGGAGTGTTAGCACGCTAAGGTGGTAGTTTAACACAAAGTGCATCCAAGGCTGGTGGGAATATTATAACGTTTGAAGACAATTGGTCTTAAACCAGTAGTATTAGTTAAGGTGGTGCTTGAGGAAAAGTTATTACAGTTCACACTCACAGAAAACAGTGTGTCAGTGTCTGTGTTCACATTTCACAGGAAATCCTGTAGTAATTGAGATGTTTTATTTAAAAATACAACCTAAACAACACTGAGGAAAAGTCAAAGATAGTTATAAAGTTATTGTGATACATACACTGTGTGGGAACCATGAGTGTCTGTACAGCAAGTTGGGGTTTCTCAGTCAGGAGGAAAGGGCAGGGTTGTGAGTGACAGCATTAGCATGCCTCAACACAACAATATAAATACAGGGCAGTTTAAACTGTAGACTTCTGAAATGTCATTTCACATCCTTTGGGCTTCCGCTCATGCACAGTACATTATGGTATATGTGGGTTTCACTGGAAGGCGAAGGCCACTTTTAGACAATGCAAACATTCACTCTGCTCTACACGAATGAAATATTTAGTCAGTCTCCACAAATAAAACAGCTTCCCTCTCAGTTTGGACTCCCACAGCTTACATCAGCCTAACAGAAACGGCTGCAATGCAGCTTCATTTCATGTAGAAATAGGATTTTTCTTTTTACAGTGTATAGTAGACAGTGTTTGGCATTTTCAGCCAAGTAAAACTCCATTTATGCCTTTTCCTTGACCTTTATGCCCATATTCATTTTAGTGAGCCTATGTTTGCACAGTGTTTTTGAGCATAAAATGTCAAATGATGTGGAGTAATATAAGAAGGAAAATATGAGCTTTTGGCTGCTAAAACAGTGAAAGTTGAGCCTTGTGCATTGTAAAAGATTCAGTAGCCAGATGGCCTTGGAATCTGCTTTTCTCTGAAGCTAGATAAAGTGGCCTCTAAATGTTTTGCCATGAGTACGCTAGCTCATTCACACTGTGAGGCAGCATAAGTCTTCAAAAACATTTGGAAAGTGCAAACTCCTCCAGAGTCTGTTCAGTTTTAATGAGATGAAGGAACTTGAAGATGGTGTCTCTTCTCTGTGCATGTTTTTATACAAGTGAAAGTGATTTCACAGCAAACTTGGAACAAAACAGTTTCTACATATCAATCCGAGTCATTATCTCTGTGTTGTGATTCGACTGTGGGCACATTGTTGCCATCATGTTGTTGGAGGAAGCCAGACCAGTGGTAGTTGCTCAGAGATAAAGGCTGTGAAAGTCTTATCGGAATGTTTTGCTGCTTTCTGTGTCACATCACTGAGAGATGATGCTGCTACACTCCGTTTCAAGTTGGTTTCTCCCTGTGATGTTAATCTTCTTCTAAACGCTTTGGTATTCTCCACGACAGAGCCTCACCATGATAGACCTGAAAACGGTAACTCTTCCAAATTGCAGATTGTCAGATTACCAGTTCAAATGAAGATTACTATCATGTTTCATACACACAGTGAACCTACTGTAAGGTGATAACAAACTCCAAGGTCTGTAATTAACGACTTAGGACAGCTCGGATGCTCCTGCGGTTTATGATGCGTGTTCAGTAGCAGTGAGTGAGTGAATGGCCCAGTATTAGGAGACAGGATGTGGGTCAGAGCATGCACTCAAACAGGCCACTTCAGGGACACATGTCCCCTGCTCTGGAGCTTTTTATGAACTGCCAGCGAGGACAGAAACTGACTTCCACAACCTGCTATTTATAGTCCACACACCATACTTGTGTTTACACTCTCCACCTCTCCTCTATCTGTGTCTCTGATTGTGAGTCTGTGAATGTGTCAGTGTGGGTGCTCGCACCAGTAACCGTGAGTGTGTTTACGGTGAGTTAAATGTCATATACGAACTGGAGCTAATGTATATTATAAGGCTGGTGTAGTGAGATGAAAAGTAAGCAAACACTGCTCTGAGCTTTTGCTCATGATGTACTCTAGCTGTGTTTGCCACTTTTCAGGGTTACTGCATGTGCATACACGTCAGTATGCTGTAAATAATCATTGCTTTTATTATAAAATAATCTGTGGATCATCTCTTTATTCCTCAAGTAGAGAAAATGCTTAATAATTAACCAAAGTTACTGTTTTAGCTTGCTTGAATTGGTAAAAAGATATTCAGTTGATATTTATACAAATCAAATCTGAGCTGCAGGGATTAGTTTGACTGATAGCGGATAGAAAATTAACCTGCAATTTTGATAAGTGATTTACCATCTAAATCAATCACAAAGCAAAAACATGTGAACATTTTCTGCAAAGCACATTTACAAAAGCAGAATATATTGATTATTGGTCATTTTGGCTTGTTAAAGGACTTTAAAATAATTATTTACCACTGTTGATCAATTTTCTCTACTAATCACATAATTGACAACTTGTTTCAACTATGTTATGTTCTGCATTGTTGAGACAGAGCTGGTGTTGGTGCAGCAGCACAGTGACAAACGCAGAGACAATGTTGATGATGTGATAGAGGTGAGGACAGGCTTGCCCGGACTCCTTTATCCTTTTAGCAGTGCTTTGATCAATACCTCTCTCACACAGGCACACGCACACACACATACATGCATGCATGCACACATCCAACTTCATCCTTGTGAGAAAGACAGCAAGATCCCACTCACTCAATAATGTGATGCCCAGACAAGATGAAAGTGGAGATGTAAGGAGAACCAGCGTAGAGTTTGTGTGCCACACAAAAAGCAGAAGTGCTTTGTGTGTGTGTGTGTGTGCATGTGCGTGTGTCTGTGTGTGTCTGTATTTGGCTTCTACCGTGGTGTGATGGTTGTTTGTCAGATGGCAAGAGGTGAGAATGAGGGAGAAAGTGCGAGGTGTTTGTTGTGCCAGGGATTTCACGTGCCCATTAGGTGATTGTTTTTCCTGTTGTGAGTGTGTGTCATGCGTTTGTACCGCACTCATCTGCTTTTCACTCTCTCCATCTTTCTCCCCTGTGCTGTTTTCCACCATTTGGCAGATGCCCCCTGTCACAACAGCCCTGCACATCCTCCCGTCTTCTCCCTGTGGGTGCACACTGGAGCTGCTGAATGATGTTGTTGTAAAGAGTGTAACTAATAATGACTGCAAGTTGTGTGCTTGCTTTCTAAGCTAAGCTAAGTAGGAGGGAAATCACACTTCGTGGCTACTGGTGGGTCCGCCCACTTTAACCAATATTGATCTTTCCAAAAGCAGAAAGACAGAAATGGAGAAATTGTCCTTCATTGTAGTGTGAAATGAAGATAGAAGCAGAGGAGGTACAGGTCCAATGGTGAGAAACAAAGAGTACAAGGAGAAACAAAGCACATCAAGAACGTTGGCGGGTGGGACACAAGCTGCTTATGAACCGGGCGTACAGGAAGAATAATATTTATTCATTGCACAATAAAAGGTAAAGGGCAACAAAGAGGAGCTGTGGGCATAATGCTGTCATTTTTTTTCTCTCTTTTTGAAAACCATATTATGCCATATCATGGATGCATTCCAGCTGACAGCCTAACAACATTGCCCGCAATGGCCTAATGCAACACTAATGAGATTAAAGGAACATTTGATATATAGCAAAATCTCTGACAGTAGAAGAATATCTCCCATGTCAGGATATATAACAGCACGTTGTAGTTCTCTACTGTTGAAGTAAAGGTGCAGAAATGTTTAACAACTTAACATGATGACATACTAATTTGTTTTGAGGAGACAAATTTGTATTTTGGTCACACAGTGTTTGTTTTTTGTTTTTTTTTTTTAATAAAGATAAGCAAGTTGAATACTGAGGGTTTATACAACTCTTAATGTATCTGCAGGTTCATCCGCAGGTCATTTGCAATAATCTTCTTCTTTAAATAGTTGAAGTGGTATTACCTCCTCATAATATTTGCTATTTTTTAGCGTGGCTCTAGAGATGACAGTGTCCATCTGTCGGTCAGGCGCTCCACCACTTTTAGTCCTTGCTGAAATCTCAACATCTTCTAGATGGACTGACATGAAATATTCAGACTCCATCTTCCTCGTGATGAATTTCAATGGCTTTGCTGATTCCTTGACTTTTCATCTATCACCACCATCAAGTCAGAATTCCTTTTTTTTTACATGCGCTCATCAGCCTCAGGTGCGTTTAATGTGTGTTGTTAATTAGCATACATTAGCAGTGCTAAAATGATGGGCTAAGGTGTTGAAGATGGTAACACACCTGCTAAACATCAGCATGGCTGCAGCGTCATGGTGAGCTTGTCGGTATGGTGATGTGATGAAACATGATGCTGTGTCTGAGAAGCCTCATGGAGTTTCCACTGCGGCTGTAGACTCTAGTTTAGTTAAAGATTGTAAACATAGTCGTGGTCTGTGTGTGTTGTCACATGGCGGATGTACTTCCTGTTTGGTTTTGTATTGAGAAGAACAAGCTGTCCTCATCATCATCATTCATCTAGGTTCTAAGTGGAGCTCTTTGTTTATATTGTTTAAACATGTACTGAAATAATCAGTCGATTAACTGGATACCTCTCTCTCTTGAGTATCAACAAATGAGTGGACTATCTTTTACCGTCTGTTGTCAATACTGACAGTTTTTATGCCCCTAGAAATACATTAAATGTCTAATTAGATCATTATAAATAGATACAAGTGTTAGTATCTCCTGGCTGTGCATTTAATTACACATTAAACTGATCTTTCGAGATGTTATTTGGACTTAATTGGGAATACATTTATTTGCTTTCTTGCTGAGAGATAGATGAATAAGTCAACACCACTCTCATGGCTGTGCAGTAAACATGATGCTGCAGCCAGCAGCTGTTAGCATAGCTTAGAATATATTTAGAAGTATAATAATTTAATTAGTTCTATAAAAGAGTGGAAACAATAGGAAGCAGATAGCATGGCTAACAAAATCCATCTGCCTCTAAAGCTCATTTATCAACCCATCATGTTTGTTAAAGCTGTACAAAACCTGAAAGTGTAAAAATAACTAGTTGTGGTTTTGCAGGGAGTTGAGTGACTTCAGTTTTTCTGTGTATGTGGGTGACAACCTGCATCATGGTGTTATGTTGTAGTGTTTTACTTTTTTTTTTTTTTTTTAAAATACAGATATAACATGTCAGTTAGTGAGCTTGCCATATCTATATATTTAGTGGACAGATTTGAGAACACTCACCAAACACTTAAATAGTGTTTGGTGGCCAGTCAGTAATAAAACATTGAACAGGAAGCAATACTGAGTCTGTGTTTGGTTGACTGAGGAAGCAGCACCTGTGCAGCTTCCACTGCATGAATCCTCTCTATCTGATCCAAGCTGTCATAAAAACAGTGTGAGCCGGTCACTGTTATATAATACTACAGGATTGTTCTGTCTCACCTATTCGTTGTTGTTGTTGTTGTTGTTGTTGAAAAAGTGCAGAATTGATAAAGCATATCTATATCTATATATCCACTTAAAATAATAATTTAAACATAATTCAACCCCAGAGCTCATCAGGACAAATAATTAACCTAAGATAGCATTACATCTTTTATTGCACTATAGAGGAACACTGTAGAGGAACTAATGTTAGAGCTGGATTGAAATTGTGTCAGTAAATTATTCCTTTATTGAATAATCATACCCACTGACACTATTAAACTTGAAATGCAGTCTGCAAAAGTGACTCCTCTGGAGCATATCTGATGCCTGTGGAAGCAGGCGCCCAGCCTGTCATATTTGATTTTCTGAAAGCTGAACAGAAGCAGACAGAAGAATACAGACATCTTAATTTCACCACATTTCAAAGAAATATCACATTTTTCCACTAATGTTCACTCGGTCAAAAGACCTTTCATTTGTGATTATAAATATTTGGAGACACAGAGAAAGATCCTGACTTCAGAAACTGTGTAATGTTTTATCCTGCCACAGAACAAGAAATACAGGGAGTGGGCACCAGTAATGTTAAGTTTTCAGACAGTGACAGACGTGGTTATTATGGTGTCATTATGCCCACTCTCTGTATCAAGCTTTTAGGAAGGCTTCATGTTGGTTTTCATACCAGCACAGCAAAGTTCAGAGGAAAGATGAACTCTCTTGTTTGACCTCTGGAGAACAAAGACGACTCTCTCTCTCTTGGCTTCGGTGGTATTTTAAAAGTGAAGATGTTTCCAAATGTGCTTGTGTTACATTTTTCCATTCATGCATGCACAGGCTGGTTTCTCACAGTTGAAAGAAAGAGCCCATTGATGACTGTCAGTGGAAGTTAGTTCATCAGAGCCGTGGTCAGGCCTGAGTTATGGCCCAGTCATTGTTTCTCTGGACAGAGAAGATAGACACCATCCAGAGTGGTAGTAAGGAGACAGGCCTGACCTCACTGTCACTATTGTCCACCGAGAAACTCTGTGAGGAAACACAATTGTTCTTTTGCAACAGTGTTTCAACATCAAATGCATTTGTGCTGGTGAAAATAACATTTTATCACGACATGTATTTTAAAGTTATCATCTTTCTTACAGAGGATGTTTTGTCAAAGATGGTGGGTATATGCTGCATGTATGGTGTGTTAATAACAATAATTTATAATATATATTGCTGTAATGCTATTCTTATCTTATTGTATAATATCATGGGGGAATCACTGTTGACAGTGGTGCATAAAACTGGGTTTTCTTTGACTACAGCTAACTTTGACGTAAAAATTTATCTGTTGCTTTCAAATTCACACAGATTGAAAACCAACAATATTCATCTTATTATGATATCAAAGGTTTTCTCACCTAAATAACAGGTCCATCAAACATCAGTAAATAATGAAAAATAATAATCAGATATCAAATATCTTATGTTCAACTGTGTCCTCCATACCTGTCCTAGCCTCCTAATGGATTTTGACATAAGGACGTACTTGTTTTGCATTCTGATTATTTGTGTGACCTGCACCATTGGTTGTCAGTAGATTTATTGCCCAGCTTTTAAACATGAGAAATAAGAGATGAATCCATTGCTGTGGCATCATTAACACATCACAACATGGCAACAGATGATCGATTGCTCTCATGCAACATGAGTGATGTCCTGCTGCACTGAAAATATTGCCCCTATATTATGCAAGAAATCAGAGAAGCAAAGTGCAAAGAGAGCACCAAGTGAAGTTATATAACACAGAAGCTCGGATCATCAAGTTTGAAAAACATGATGCACTGCCACTCATGAGGGTTAAAAATGTTTATAGAAATGGTGTGTGACATGTGATGGTGATGATGATGTAACCAAAGCTGAATAATGCAGTTTTCAGTCTTCAGTACTGTGTAATATAGGCACACTTGAATTAGTCATCCTACCACAGGCCTTTACTGTGGGGAATAGCCTGGAATAACAGCTCCATCCCCTGCTCAGCAGACAGCATCATTAGAGCACGGTGAGCCTCAGATACATCTCCCACCCTGGGACCACCCAGGCCTATGACTCAAACTCCCAGACAACTTCTCTTTCATCTCAGCTCAGTCCACTGAGGTGAATGCAAAGCAGCACTTTGCCCCTGTACAGCTGCTGTAAACGGTCAGTTAGATGATTTATAATGTGTTTTTTCTTCTTCTTTATGTGAGAGACTTACTTTGTTGCCCACAGGCTGAGCACTATGTCTTGTCAACTAAATCGTCTCCGGCTTATCAATTTATCTTGAGTATCATTTTCGAAATGGCAGGGAGAGAGGCGATAAAGAGGATCAGTGTTGTCTTTGCAGTGTGGTGAAGGTGTAGGATTGTGTGGTGCACAGTAAAGGCTTACTTATTGTCGGGTGTTTGTGGGCTGGATGTACCCTGCGGGATGGAGCGAGTGCCTGTATATCGGAGAGGAGCAGGTGAATCTTGTGTCAAACATGAGCTTTCTCACCCATCAAGAATAGAACAGTGATGATGTTAAAGTGTTTGAAGAGGACAAACTGGCATTTCTGCATTCATCTGCTCTCAGAAAGCAGTCTTCTTTTTTTTATTTGTATTTTACCAGTTGTTAGCCATGCTTGTGGCTTGGACTGATGAATGGCAGTATGTATATGTCTATCTGTCTGTCCACCACTTTGGTCCGGACTGAAATATCCAACAACGACTGAATTGTTCAGTCATTTTGTAGAGTCCTTTGTGGTGCCCAGAGGCTGAATTACAGTATAATTATTTTGATGATGCCCCCGACTTCTGGTCTCGCACTACCATGAGGTTCACATTTGTGATTTTTAGTTAAATATCTCATCAACTATTGGATGGATTGCTGTTAAACTGGGTCCAGGCATTCATTCTCCCTTGTAATAACATTATCTGACTGTTTCTTCTGGAAGGCATCCACAGCACAGGCCTTCATTTGTCTGACAAGAGTCAGACTGGGTCCAAAAACGGGCTCAGTCTAATCAGGTCAATTCAGGTTTTGTTTTACTGCTCAACGGCTCAGTTCTACGTCCACATGTATAATAATTATGTGTTATTGGCTCTGATTGCTGGTATGTAAACTGTGTTTTCAGGTAAGAAGGAGAATGAGAAGTTCACAGATCAACAGAGCTTTGTTCTGACAAGGAACTGAAACACGTTTATTTTAGGAAAATCAGAAAACTCCAAGATTTACAGTATTAAATGAGGAGTTACGAAGAAGATTTTCAAGAGTTACTTGACTTAATTTCTATTTTCTATTTAATTCCTGTAACTTTAAGTTCAGTCTTTGATAGCGCATCCTGCCGTTGCTAGTGTTAGTGTTCTCTCTCTCTGTTGAGGTCTGTTCATGTTGATTGTATTTTGGATCAGGTCTAATTGCCCCTCTGTTTATTTTGGTCTGGTCCATCTGTGCTCAGGTTCCCATCGGATCGGATCTTTGGTTTTGGGTTGTTTTTCCGAAGGTCCATCACACATTTTGGACCCATGACAACCTCTAATTCATAGTGCACATGTCAGGTTATTGGTTTTCGGAGAGTTACGTGAGAAAGACGTCGGTAGGAGGAGGTTTCTGATGCTATTCAAGTATAGTGTCAGCTTTTTTCTTCTGGCTGTGAGGGACTTGTTTCTTCTCCAGTATTTACCATTGCTAAGGCACAGTGAGGTGCCTTGTGTGTGGCGTATAATGGTTCACACTCCTGCCTGTGCTATAGTGTAAGTGTACCTCACTTAAGAGGGGTGTGAGAATACATTACATTCATATGTATGTGTGTGTATCTGCATGTAAACACTCCTGTCCTGACCACAGATGGGTTACAACTTCCGTCAACCATCTGGCCTGTCATCTCCTCTTTGTAAAGACAGAGACACAATAGCTCCTGTCTCTATTGTCTGGTGTCAGCTTCCTCTTACAAAGTGCTCTCACTACAAAGTAAAACACCGCAGACCACTAATCATTAACTCCAAAGGCGGCTCGGGCTCAGGGCAGTGAGGTCAGCGAGGAAAATGTTGGTGATGGTTTTACATTTAAAGAGAACTTGAGACCAAAATGTTGATAGAAACTTTGGCAAATCCTCTAACGTGCAATTTCTTGCAGAATTGTGTCAGATATACTGAGTTTCAGTGTCTCGTGTCTTCTCTGGTTTCACAACATGAAGGTTTATATTGCTTTAAACTGAAAAGCTTTTATTGTACCACAGTTACACTGAACGACACTTAAGAATGCAGTAAGTGTAGCTGTAGTGCATTGCATTCGTAACAGGAACAATGCAGCTTTGATACCAGCTTAAGTAATACGACTATAATAGTATTATGTCAATGCAATTCCAGACTCACCATGAAGAAGTGGATGGATTGATAACGGTATCAGGAGTAGTGTATTGCTAAAGGTGACCTTTATTTTATCTTCTGACTCAGCAGGCAGCAGTTTCCCATGAGGCAGAGAGATAGAGCCTCCATTTAATTTCCTGACATGATATTTGCAGCCACTCTCCAGTCACTGTACTTCCAATCACTGCACTGAATTACAATTGCACCCTCTTGATTTCATTTCCAGCTGTAGAAACCCTTCCCTGTGACCGCTCATCATCTCAGAAAGCTGAATGAATGTTGTGATGTTGACTGCATTTTAATGCTGATGACAGGCTTTCAGTGTGGGAGTAGTGTGAGAGGGGAATATTGAACGTGCTGTGGCTGCAGGAGGGGGGAAAAATCTAATTTCATCACCTTCAAACAACTGTAAGCACATGGCCCAATTTTGTATCATTTTTATCATTTATGTTATCAGCAGCCATCTAAACTTTATTCGTTTTTCTTTTCCTTGCTCGTAGGTACAACCCGCCCCCCTCGAGACGGAGAGGTCCCAGGGGTGGATTACAACTTCCTATCTGTGGAGGACTTCCTAGAACTTGAGGAGAGTGGCACACTACTGGAAATAGGAACATATGAAGGTGAGGATGATGAAGATACTGATCATAACTGACACTCCATGCGATTCCTGATAGCGCAGGTGTTCCGATTCACCACAGATACAGGAAGCATAGCAGCCATCAACATTTATTTTTTGCTACATGCAGGCAGGGCTGTAAGAGCGTGCACTCAGTTGATTCCGATTAGACTGTGCATGATGGGGGGAGATGCATCCAGGAGACAGCAGGTCACTCCACATCTGCCCCTCTCACTCTGATGAGGACAGTGTTGTGCAGCACTAAGTCTCAAACTGACACAAACCTGCGTGTAAACATGTGCGCAGATGTGTGGGCTGGTGTGGGTTTGTGTATTGCGTGTTTGTTTGCAAGGATGTATGTTAGCCTAAGTCTAATTTTGTGTGTGTGTGTGATGTGTGTGTGTGTGTGTGTGTGTGTGTGTGTGATTGTGTGCATGGGGCTGGTAGGGAATGTTGCGACATTAATCTGCTTGGCACTGGTTCTGCTGTGTGTTGGCACCGTTCTCCCTTTCACGCAGACAATGTCAAATACCTGTCCACAGGAGTCAGTGGTCATCCAGGCAGCCCGGGGAGGCCTAGATTAATCACTCATTTATAAATCTGTATTTAATATACACATGATGTAGAAGACAGATCTGATCATATGTAATGTTTATGTAGTTGTGGAGGATTTAAAGGAGAGTAATGTAGTAGACAGGAAATGAGGGAGATGAATGAATAAATGAATGAATGAACTTTCACTATACCAGCATTACAGTGGAAATGTGTGACTCTCTCAAGGACTATAAAACAATAATAAATAAGTAGGGATCATAAAATAATTGAAAGATTAAAGTGTTCAGTGCAAAAACGTAAAGTGTCAGTGCAGTCTTGTCTGTGAGGTGACATTCAGCAGCAGCCTTTGGTGGCTTTAAGGAAGGACGGTTTAAGGAAGAGTTTGACATCTTGGGAAACACCTTTGCATGTGTACACACTAAATATGGTGCTACAACTAGCAGCAGGTTAGCTTAGCTTAGCATAGATACTAGAAACAGAGGAAAGCAGTCTGCCTGGCTCTTTCCAGAGGTAGAAAAATCTGCCTACCAGCACTTTTTACATTATAACATTATTTACATTATGATGCCAGCTGTAGGTTTATATTTATATTGACTCAACATTGCCTGTATTTGACAGGTTACCAGTGGAGGCTTTATAATGTTGCTGCCCCAGATCAAGAAATAGTCACAAAAACCCTCTTAAAACTACAAAGTGACATCTGCACACTTTGTTTTTTTTATGGATTAAACAAATGAGAAATGACTTAGTGCGAGGCTTTAAGTTAAGCTAACCAGCTGCTGGTTTCCAGCTTCATACCTAGCTACTGGACAGAGATGGGAGTGGGAAGACTCATCAATTACAGTAAAAGTGTAATTCCCCAATCTCTAACCATTACCTACATAGTGTAGGCTATATTGAACCTTGGGGCACCAGGGCATCTCTTCATCTGTCATTATGGATATGTGATTGGTACAATACAAAATCTTTGTACCATCATTTCAGTCAGAGAGGAGCTGCTAAAACAAGCTGTCTGTTGTGAGCTGCTCCATCGTTTTAGCTCGGTGCTTTCAGAGTCTAGACAATACAGCTCTGCAGCCTCAAAGACAAACTAGAATCGTTTTGCTTTCTCACCAGCTGCTTAGTTCCATGATTTGTAGTCACTCTGTGATCCAGCTTTATGTCTTTTCCTCTCAGCGTAAGATTAGGAGGTTTCATAGATCCTCTGCCTGCTATCTTCCTGTCCCCGACTCTGCCTGTTTTTTTTTTTATCCCTTTCCTCGCTCTCTGTCTCTGTTTCTCCTTCTCCCTCCTTCTGTGTCTCTCTCAAGCATGCTAATGTCCTTTCTTGTTGCCTAGGTAACTATTATGGGACCCCCAAGCCGCCAAGGCAGCCCATCATTGGGACAGTGATTCTCAGTGATGCAGGCTCCCGGCAGTCCACCCCAAAGCGCACCAAGTCCTACAATGACATGCAAAACGCCCGAGTAGTGCCTGCTGACGACGACGATGACGACCAGGCCACGGAAATGAACAACAGTTTTACAGGTGAGGGTGTCATAGCACCTCTCCAGGCTCTCTAGCTCTTTGCTGAAGTTTGTCCATCTGCACATTTCTTTGTCTGTGTGTGTAGTATTCTTTATGTGTGTTTGTCCAGGAGTGGATGCTTGTTTAGGAGTGTCTGTGCATACGTGTGTGTGCCCAGGACTTAAGAAGGAGAGAGACAAAGTGTGTATATGTTTATGATCCTCTCCACTGTTGTACGGTGTCTGGCGGTTACATCATGTCTTTGTGATGCTGATTCCTCTCACTGGGAGCCTCCAAACACTGCCATCTGCCTGTGAGGAGGGGTGTAGTGGGGGAAGAAGTAGGTTACAGGCTACACTCACAAGATCCATCATTTTCTCTCGCATCCTCTCCCACCCTCATCTTATTTTGTCACTCATATTTACCAAGTGTTTATATTTCTGCCTCAGGTGATAGTTGCATTTCCATGCCACATTTTCTCAACACATCTTAACAGAATTATCACATGCATGTAACTGAATCCCGTCATATAAATAAAAGAGGAAAACAGGTGACAATATGAGATTTTATGCCAAATCTCCTCTGGTTCTCGACTTTTCTCTCTCTTTGAGCTCTTTCCTGGTTTGTGAGTGTGATAGATGTGTGTGTGTGTGTGTGTGTGTGTGTGTGCGCGTGTCCTTTTTTTCTGCTGTGAATCTATGCCCTCTCTGTGTCCCCCTGCCAAGCAGCCAAAGTGTTGAATTAGCATTTGATCAGCCCTGAAAGGCCCACGGAAGTGGTGGAGGACACTGGGCCAGAACTGGGGGAGCCAGTGAGGATGGGGGTTGGGATCGCTAGCTTCAGAAGAAAGAGGCTTATGGGTGGAGAGGTAGAAGAAGGTGGGGGTCAGAAAGAGTTTGGGAAAGACTGTTGCTGGAAGAATTAGCATATTCCTGGGGCCCTTTCAGTACACTAGAAATGGGCGGGAGTCAAATTCAGGAGGGGGAAGGGGAGGTTTGGTGGTGGATCAAGTTGCATGCCTGCTCATGTTATTCTTTTCTTGCATGTACGAGACATAAACTGTGTTTTTGCTCTTCTTTTGTTGTTCTTGTTGTTCTCGTTGTTCCGTGTTGTGCCCGTTTTGTTACCCAGGATCCTTAGTGCGTAGTCTCTTCCCCTCTCCTTTGTTGTGCACAGGTAACCCTATCGACCAGGACGAGAGCCGTGGCGGCATTCTCCGGCCGTACCCCGCACGTGATAATGCTCCATCCTGTGGTCTGAACAATGCAGTCGCCCCCACAGCAGACAGTGGGCAGCAGACCCTCGCAGAGCCACAGGTCTCCCCAGAAGACCCGCTGGGACCTCTGCCTGAAAACTGGGAGATGGCCTACACTGAGACCGGAGAACTTTACTTCATAGAGTATGTATCGACAACATGCAGCACTTGGCCGTTCAATCTGATGCACACCCGCTCGGAGCACTGCCTGTATAAGCATTTGTCACCACAGCTCATATACGTAGTTGTTGTTTTCTGTATTTTACCTGCACAATTATCCCTTTTGTTCGTCCAGTGGCTTGTCTTCCCCCATGATTTGGTTTTTAGGCCTCCCCAGCCAACCTGCCCAACCCCCTGGGTGCCACTGCTTTCCTGTTAATCCCTGCATGTCCCGATCTCTAAAGGAGATCACATCCTGATCACCTGACTACCTCCACCTCTCTGTCCTCTCTGCAGCACGGCAAAGGCACACCACCAGGACATGGCTATGCATTTTCAGAGCTTGTATGTTCTTTTCTGCTATCACTGATTTACTGTATGTTCTTGTTTAGCAAGAGGGAAAAGCCAGGTCATTTATTTGTTGGTTTCCTGCCTATTTTCGCTCTGTTATCCTCATTTCTCTTTGCAGCAGCCGCCCTCTGTCCTCTGTAAACTTGCTGACGTGGTTTACTTTCTAATTCTTATTGATGCATTTGTGTGCCTCAGCTATGCTTTTATATGTTGCTTTGACAGCCTGCATTGAGTTATTCTGTTGCTTTGTATGTTTCCTCTCAGCCACAACACAAAGACAACATCCTGGCTGGATCCTCGGTGTAGAGACAAAGCCCCCAGGCCTCTGGAAGAGTGTGATGATGATGGTAAGCTGCTACACATCACTTACACAATAAAAGTGTACATTCGCACCTCTGTGTAGTGGTTCAGGACTCAGTAGGTGGTGCTTTAGGTTTCAGACAGGATGCTCTTCTTGTATATTGAGCTCTGACATGACTTAACTTCTCAGTTGTTTATCTATAACCAATTTTCTTAGGGTTTGACCAGGAAATGTGTTGATTTGGTAAAATATACTGCTGTTTATTGTTTATGTTTTTTTTGTTGTTGTTTTTTTTTTCACAATTGCTGTCACAAAATTACTTAAATTCTCAAGTAATTGGTGTTTGAGAATTTCAGAATGACAGTTGACAATGTGGGTTTCAAAGCAAAAGCTGCAAAATTGCACCATCAAGTGGTGAAAGTGAAAGGGGCACAATTCACTTCTCTTCATTGCTTAAATGTATTTTTTGTCAAGATGTTGTTTCATCCTGTTAATATCAGTTCTGAGACTAAGGGATTTCTGTTTTCCTATTTGCCTTTCTCTTGACTGTCACTTCATTCTTTATTTGCTCTTAATTCCTCTATCCCCGACCCACCTCTCCTCTGCTATCCATCTCTTTTCTACTCTTCATTTTGTTTTCTTTGTTTCATCTTGCTTTCACCTTGGAGAAGAAGGGATACATACAGAGGACCTGGAGAGTGATTTAGGTAACACCTTTTATCTTTTTGTCTAAAAGAGGTACTTTGTTGTATTAGATGACACAATTGTGACATATTTATTCTTTAAATAGGTAATATCTTCAATCATAGGTTTAAGGCTTTATAGTTGCAACAATTATGGTTCCCTGTGTTCAAACTGTTTGATTCTTGTCAAGGAGCTGCAATAGAAAGAGTTGTGATTTAGGTTGGATAAAGGAGAGCTGCAGGCAATTTTTGACCATGGACAGCACTGTTGAGCAGTGTCATAATGTTTGTGTTGTGCAATCAACCTGCTCACACCTTGTTATATGATAGATGTTTGTATCAGCTGTATTAGACAGTGGTGCACATAGACATTTGGTGGAAAAAAAAATCGCGATAAAAGTCTCAGTTTGTTTCTTAGGCCTGTGTTTCTTTAGTGTAAACTCCACAAGGTAACTCTGAAATAGATTGTAATGGCTTTTCTCCTGACTATCATAAGTTATGTCTGTCTAATGTTAAAAGTGACAATATTTTTGACAGCTGGTTTTGTTAAATTTCTTGTTCCTTGCTCCAAATGTCTCTCGGATTTCAGCTTGTTTTGGAGCTTCACAGCATTCATTTCTCACATCACGTGTGCCACTGTGATATATTCTTTGTGTGGTGTAGTTGTTGATGGAAGCTCTGCCCTAAAATCTAACATTACCACCTTAACACCGAGCCTTTGTGGATTTTTGTATAGAGTGTGACTGGCAGGACTTATTTGTCTTGAGATGCACAGAAACACACCTGGAATATGTTATGCTGAGGTTGTGCTGTGAACTCGGGCTGATAGATGTGCTTGGAGTTGCTTCACAGACTGGCAAATGGCTCAGCTGCCGATTCTCGTCCCATATGCAGGTAGAACAAACAACCTCGTAATGGAATGAGAGCTCATTCTCCAACCAGGCCTTGAATGTCTGGCTGAAAGCCTTTATTACCGCTGGCTGCTCAGATGCAGACGGCCTGTGATTATTGATTGTGAAATCCAGTCTCCTATAAAAGTGTTTACTGGACTTGGGAGAAGCCCACAGTAACACAAGGAGGTAATGTCTTTGTCTGGAATCAAATACAGTGAGGTGGAGAACTGAGATGCCAACATCTTAATGGGAACGTATTAGTTTAATAGCCTTCAACGGTCCACCTGTTCCCATGAAGAGTGGTAAGCCATGTTGTTCAATATGTGAGCACAATACTGCAGTAATAATTACAATAGGCAGACAAAGACAGACGTCAACTCTTTGGCTTTTAAATCTCCACATCAGATAAGTGTTGACCTGAGATTTATTGTAGCCTTGTTGTTGTATCCCAGCTCTCATGGCTACTGAGTTTTAGACTTAATGAGCAGAATTAATGTAACGTAGGCAGTCGGAGAGTGATCCAGGCCATAATTTAGTTCATGTAAACACTTGCATGTCTGGCATGTTGACTAGATTCCTAAATGTGTGCAACTGGCCCAGCGAGAACCCTCTGTACCGGACGAAGAGCCAATTTGGGTTCAGAACATTGTACTTTTAGCCATGTTATAAAACAGACATTTAAAAAGGAGCATTTAAAAGTGTTGCAACTCCTCAGCAGGTATGAAACCACTGCTAGAATTTAGAAAATATCATGGAAGAAAAATATTCTTAGATGACCCTGTTGTGCAATAATAAATGCTTTGATTTTCGTCTTAGTCGTTTTTGACATTTGATCCTTTTTTTTGCCATTTATAGAAGAAAAAACAGCAAAATGTGTGACAGTGCCATGAAGACATGCTTGCATATATAGCAAAACACAGTACAGCAGAGCCAATCTCTTACTTATAACTGTGAAGAAAACAGCAGAAGTAAAGTGGACCATCTGACAAATGCGATCCAATACAATACTCCACATTATACCTTCTGCAAGTGCAGTATAATGGTTATGTTTGCTGTTGTTTGGGTGTTTTAGAAAGTCAGCTGTGCTAATGACTGAGGTAAAACATTGAAAGTGTTGTTTTTCTATATCGTTAATGCTTCCTTCTGTATTTCAGAGCTGCCTCCGGGATGGGAGAGAATAGACGACCCGGTGTACGGGGTGTATTATGTAGAGTAAGTCAATCATTAGACTGAACTTTCATATAAATGAGGACATCTTTTATACACTGCGAATGCCTTTTTTTTGGCTAACCACTCTTTTCCTGTATTACCTTGTTTATTCTCTGTCTGCCTCAGTCATATAAACAGGAAGACACAGTATGAGAACCCAGTGGTGGAGGCGCGCCGTCGGAAAATCCTGGAACAGCAGCAGCAGCCGCAGCCTCCAGAAGGTGAGCGGTATATTCGAGGTTCGTTTCCTGCCCTGGCACGGCACCATTTCTTTCTTTCTTCATGTCTGTGAGTGTCACGTCCTTCTGGTGTGTCCAGTGCTGTCCTGGGTTTGGGCCAGGCTGCTTTCCTCTGACTTCAACCTCACCACCTTTGTCAAGACATGACAAACAAAACCAAAATGCACTAAATGCCAAATTTTACTCTTGTACAAACTTGAAATTAAGCAGCTGGCCCAAGCCTTGGTGTCGTCTTTGGTGTATAGATTTTAATTTATGTGATTTAAAATCATAAATGCTATATATCATCTTGTATTTGATCATTTAAGTTGCTTTACCATGAGGGGATGTGGTATCCAGAGGGTTTCAAACCATGAGACTGGCAGAGCTGCAGAGGGGAGGAGCAGAGTCAGAGATATAAGGAACACACGGCTCATGGAGGCAATTAAGTTACTTTAAGACCCCCAGCTTTAGACCAAGACAATTTGTCTCAAACATAGTATTGCCTCTTGGAGTCACAGCTGAGCTGACAGTCATGATAAATGCCCATAAAATCATTGGCTTTGAATCACCTGGCTCTTAATACCTACAGAACCTGCAGGTATTATTTATGCATTATCACTTTGGAATGTTTTCTTCAATACCAACAAAATCCAATCACAGTAGTCAAAGTATAAATGGATT
Organism: Caranx ignobilis; assembly: GCA_021432705.1. Lineage (NCBI taxonomy): Eukaryota > Metazoa > Chordata > Actinopteri > Carangiformes > Carangidae > Caranx > Caranx ignobilis. Next base: position 69,567,424 of record MU269985.1, read on the forward strand.
TGATGCAACAGGGAGCCCTTAGTATACATTTGGTATAGTTTGTGATCAGAATATAAAGCAATATAGGCTACAAAGACCTGGTTCAAGTTGTAGCCTACTGACTCCATGTGCAAAATGATACTTCTTGTTTAAGGCAAACATTAATTATAAGAGTGTCATCTACTCCAAATCAATTAACATGAACTTGCTAAAATAAACTTTTTTCATGTTGCACTATCAATAGTTTGAAGGATGTACAATACTTACTAGATTATCTCACATTTAATTAATGACTGAAAATGAAAAGCTGACTGCACAAAATGAATCAGATGGCTGAGTGTTTACTGTGTGTGCTTTGAGCTCTGTGTTTGTATCTGTGTTGATGTTAAGTGTCTATATCTGTGCATTTAAATACAGCTTTGTGATGAGTGTGTGTGTGTGGATTAATGTGTGTGCTATAACATCTGTACAGAGTGGATAGAGGAGCACTCCTCAGCAGCGGCTCCTTTGGCAAACTATGCTCCAAACCACTTGGAGACCTACAGGGACCCGCAGGTGCCGCCAGCTCTACCTCCAGGCCCTGCAGGCGTCAAACGTAAATATTTATCCTAATAGACACTGTATATACTTTGTAACTACTGCTTGGTTGTTGTAACATGTGCTCCTGACAGGGGCTGTGAGATACATCATGTAGTTTAGATGAACGTCTATGTTTACTGCAGATATACTGGAAAACCCTCGCCGTAGATTTGTTGATTACTTGCAGCCTTTTTGACCTAAAGTGGAAATACGACAGAAACCAGATGTGTTGTTAGACGCAAGTCAAACTGCTGGAGTTGTTCATTCTTCAACAAACACTTCTAATAACCAGACTAATCAATCAACTGTTGAGGTGCCGGAGCCGAATCCTAATTCCTGATGAGGAAGACAGCTTCAGGGAGAGAGGACTTTTGAATGAAGAAAATGTGGATGAACATAGCGGGTATAAAGTGTAGTAGTTGTAATAGTTGTTTTCCTCTGGTGCCCTGCAGGAGGGAAGCCTTTCTTCACAAGAAACCCAGCAGAGCTTAAAGGAACCTTCATAAACACAAAGCTGAAGAAGAGCCGTCGCGGCTTCGGCTTCACTGTAGTTGGAGGCGACGAGCCAGATGAGTTTCTGCAGATTAAAAGTTTGGTGCTAGATGGGCCTGCAGCTGTGGACGGCAAGATGGAGACAGGTGCACTACATAACCATCATCCACAGGGGGCACTGTTTTCATCCAACAACACTGTAGTGTTCCCACAACATATGCATCCATTTTCTCTGATATCCCACCATTGCATGACTGTGGGCTGATACCAAATTACATCTGACAGTGTAACTTTAATATTTCTTGATAGATAAACTCAAAGCACCTTTAAATAGCTGTTAAGTGTGTAAATAACTGTTTTACTAATGGTACAATTTTCCTTGGTGCAGGTGATGTGATAGTCAGTGTGAATGACACCATTGTGCTGGGCTACACCCACGCTCAGGTGGTGAAGATCTTCCAGTCCATCCCCATCGGCTCCATGGTGGACCTGGCCTTATGCCGTGGCTACCCGCTGCCCTTTGACCCCGATGACCCCAACACCAGTCTGGTGACCTCAGTGGCGATCTTGGACAAGGAGCCTATCATTGTCAATGGACAGGAGACGTTTGACTCGCCTTCCAACCAGGCTGGACCCGTTAACGGCATGAGGGAACCCCGGCCACACAGCCCCTCAGCAGAGGTGGCATCTAATGGTTCACATGGCTACTCCAGTGACGTGGTTACACTGGCCTCATCTATAGCCACCCAGCCTGAGCTGATCACCATCCACATGGAGAAGGGAGACAAAGGATTTGGTTTCACTATCGCCGACAGCCTGACGGGAGGGGGGCAGAGGGTCAAGCAGATAGTGGACTATCCTCGCTGTCGTGGCCTAAAGGAAGGGGACATTCTGATGGAGGTCAACAAGCGAAACGTCCAAAATATGAGCCACAACCAGGTGGTGGACCTGCTGAGCAAATGTCCCAGAGGCAGCGAGGTCACCATGCTCGTGCAAAGAGGTATGTATTACATGTTGATGTCAGATATTTGTCAGACGCGGTGGATAAATAGATGTAGGAGCTGAAGCTCTTACATGAAAAGATGTGTGATTTAGGACACAAAGAACGTACTCGGATCTGCTAAAACGACAACAGCTTGAATAGCTGGCACAGAGAGAGTGACATAATGAGAGAGCGGGAGAGAAAAGTGAGGAAGGGAGTGGGCGGCAGGTTGAAAAATTCTCGGACTGGATGGGACGAAGGTAAAGAGACGATGGGCTGAGTTAGCAGAGAATGAGCAGATGAGTGTGGGAAGGAGTGGGAGGCTGGGTAAAGAGGCGAGATGAATGAGAGAGGAGGGGAGGAGGAGCACATTAGGTCAGGGACTCGTACATGTGATGAATACAGATGCTGCTGAGCTGGACCCCTGAGACCTCGTCAGTCTTCACGTTCGCTATTCTCTTATGTTTCCTATATGATAATTTGGGTTTTGTGAGGGGTGTGACTATTCATCATTTCCTCAGGAGGTGTTTTATTTTCGAATTGCTCTTCCTGGAATAAATAAGTGAGAGGAGATTAGAGAGAGTCTGGGTTCACAGAAACAGAAAACGCTTCAGTGTTTCATTGTATTTGATCAAAATATTGGGCACTCTGTCTTATATTCTGCGATGCTACTGTGCAACATGTTATTAATACTAATTTGTATTGATGGATGCTTGGATTCTCAGCCTTTTCACCACTACTCTGTGGTGCTGTTCATGGTCCTGCACCTATGGCCTGAGAGATAAATGTTTCTCTCATTGAAATGTCAAAACAAACCAGAATGTTTGCCCCAGAGTAAACTATCCAGGCTGACACCGAATGACACCCGAGGTCCCTCATTTGTGTCCGGTCCTTATTGTTGTTAAATTGCTGTCCATATCGGCTGACCCAGAACTCTTTCAGTGGCAGGTTGGAATATGCGCCCTACATCAATTATGCCCTCTAATGAGTTGACCTTGTGCTCTGCTGCTGGATAACATTGCTGTATTGTGTTAAATGTCAGCATCATTATGAGCCTGTGTGTGTGTATGTGTGTGAGTGCGAACATGTTTTTCGACAAAACTGTTTCTTCATTGAACAAAAGGAGGCAGTGGTCTCAAATATTATATGTTTATTCAGTAACAATTTAACATTCATACAAGGATTTTGCCAAGATTAAGTTTGAGAAGTTAGGATTTGAATTGTAAAATGTCAGATCAAGGAAGAAAACTTGGAACCTGACAACTTTGACAAGTGAGAGAAAAATGCGATATAATCAGAAGAATCTGCCTTAAAAACAACAACAATAAATTTGAATATAATTGAGAAAATGATGCAGAATAAACTGACCAGTGTGACATTTCAAAAACTTTTAGTTTAGAAGAAGGAAAGAAAAATATGCACAACCAAAGCAGATTTGTGTGACTCTGGCAAAGACGACAAACTTGCAGAGCTGCATTTCCAAAGCACAAGAGCTCCACAGATGGATGACAAGAACTGATAACATGCTCTGCTCTCATATTTTCTATTTACATTGCCATGCTATAAATTCACCACACTTCCCTTGCATAGCCTGACAAGACTCGAACTAACAGTGCAGAGTCTGACACAGATTGTGACCATGATTTCATTATTCCCACCTCACACATTGACAGCAGTGATTGTCATCATTCACAGCTGCAGTTGTTGCCCAGTTTAGAGGTGCCTTTAGTTGATCAAAAAAAAAAACAACTCTTAAATCCTCAGGACTTTCTATATATAATGCTCAACTAAATACCTCTGGGAAGAGAAAACATAAAGCATCTCCTGGCAGTAATTTTGCAAGATTTTACTGACTAAACATTTAATAAATTAATCCAAAATATACAGAGCAGATGAATCAGCTATAAATATAATTATCAGTCGCAGCTGTACCCGATAATAACAACTCTCAGGACCGAGATCTGTGCATGCCTTTCTGTCTGAAGAATAATGCACTGACCTTTCAAGTGATTGCTAGCAGCTAGTGCATAGTCATTCACAACAACAGTTATGGGAGCAAAGAGGAGCGAGGTGAGGCAGATAAGAGGAACGAGCAGAGGATGAGAAATAGGAAGACTGGGGATCATGTTTTGAGAAAGTAGAGGTGGAGGATTATAGGAAAGAGTCTGAGATTTGCTGAACAGCACTGGAAGTTCAGCTCAGGGAGCGTATATGAAGGGATTGGTTTAGAGAAGTATTGGCGGATGAGTGGAGGAGGGGAAGGAGGGGGGAGGAGGAGGAGGAACAAGGTGGAGGAGAAGAAGCCTTAATCTGTTCATCTGTGACTCATCAATCTGCGCTGTCTGACTCTGAATCAGCAGAGGGCACAAAGCACAAGGTCAAACAAACAGCATCACAGTGATTTCCCACAGTGATTGTTTTATTCCAATTTCATATACGAGTGTTTGCAGTAGATTGAGTTGTGTCACAGAAGTCGCAGTCATGCAAAAATGAACGTTCAGATTATAGACACAGATTTATATCCTACAAAATGTCAGTATCACTGTTTTAAAAAAAAACAACAACTCACATTGTCTCAGAGTCGGACTGAGCTGCCTGTGTGTTCAGACAAGTGAGGAAAATATCTTTTATAAAACTGCACCACTTGAACAGTTAGTCTTACTGACCAGGAGGCAGCAGTGACAGTTCAGATGCTGCACAAGTAAAATACAATACCATACATACAAAATGTGTCTGGCAACACATAATTTTCAGTTCTCTGTAGTACACTGTCCCATTACCTTAATGCCCTGTGCTATGGCAGAGGAGTGAGTCTCAACTGAACACAGCCACATTTTGGCTTTTGGATTGTCCAATAAATCAATGGTGTCACTTCTGTGGTCGCCAAAAACCAGGTAATTGTGCAAAGGAGAGACAAGAGCAGGAGTAGGTTGTTTGTGTTAATGAAGGCAAACGCTGAGTGAGTACAAGTGTTGTGACAGAAAAAAGTTAGTGCAAACCAAATTATTATTTTCCAACCTAGAAACAGTGTTTGTTTGTTTGTTTGTTTATTTATTTATTCTTCAACATCTTCATCAAACTGCACAAAACCAAAAGGTTTCATTTTTGAAATTCTATATTTATTAATTAAACATCCAACTCTTTGCTTGCCTTTATCAAGCATCATCTGCAGTGAAGTGAAATGTGTTCAGTGGGTGTGGCGTTCAGGATCCAGTCCAAGTATTTACATGTAGAAATATGTGCGGGCTGAAAAAAAAAATGTGTTGTTAACTTTGCACCACATTGCCTAAGAAATGTTATTTTTCAATGAAATTTTAAAGACAACATCTGGCGTTCTCACACACAGGATCCTCTCCTGTAAAAGGAGGCCAGGCCAGCCCTGACTCCTCCATCTTGTCTTCCCATCGTTGTTGCCATGACAATCATGCACAGCACTCCTGTCCCCTGAGAGACTGAGAGAAAGAAGATAGAAAATGAAAAGATAGAGGGAGGGGAAATAAAAATGTGGAGGAAATGAAGGCAGAGGAATGAAATGTGACGGTAACGGACAGCGAGGGAGAGCGATTCAGAGTAGGTGAAGAGATGAAGACAACTGGATAATAAGACGGTATTATTAGTGCAGCAAGGACAAATGTTTACCCAACAAAATGGAACGTTACTCATGTCGTACGCCCTCTAACAATGAATACAATGTAAACCTGGAAGAATGTGTACGTGTGTGTGGGCTCTTTATATACTCATCAAGGCCACAGATTCAACAGCGTATTGGAACAGCGAGCCATTCACTGTCCTCGTCTTCCTGCATGTTATTGAAACTTGTGCTCCGGTGCTGCTGCTCACCAGTGAAAGCAAGTGTTGGCATGTTTGATTTCTGAGATTCAGGAACAGGAACATGGACATATCCCCAGTATTTGCTTGAACTGCTATAACATGTTGAGTGATTGATAATAATATTGATAATAAGAGGTAGCGTTTGTGTGGTACAGTTTCTCCATTCATGTTGCCCATTAACATGGTAATCTGAAATTGTGGCAGTCATTATGGGGATACCTCACTGTCCTACTGTAAAAGAGGCAGAGGAAGCAGCTTCCTCTACACTGATGCTCAGAGCTTGGTTAGGTCAATGTACAACAGCTCTCTCTCTCTCTTTCACCTCCAGTTTGTTTACTTCCTCTTCATTTGAATGATAATAGACACGGTCTTAGACGTTTTGGTGAGAGGTTTCTTCAATAGAAATACAATCAGACCTTTTAAGCCTCTGTTGCATTCTTAGTGATCAGTTCAGCCTTTTAAAATGGAGCAGCTTTCTGATGAGCAGAGCTTTACTGTCATTCGTCAGCTTCAGCAGAGTAAAAAATATCAGGATTACGGCACCGCTGCATAATATAAATGCTGTGCATATTTGTGTGTGTGTAAATGCAGAGCTGTGTATAGATGAAAACTCACCTTCTTGCGTATACCTGCTTGTGATGATATTACATATGTATAGCATGCATGCATATATGGATGCTTCTGCAGAGTTGCGTGTGCAGGAACATGCAATTCCCATATTTCTTTCACCCAGCCTCCGTAGCTCATAAATGTTACATACAGATGGTTTCAATCAAGTCCACGTTACATGTATGCATCAGCGTCACAATGCCAGAGTGCGTTAAGCAGATTTAAAGACTGCATCATGAATGAGGATGCGTTCACACGGAGCAGCTTGTAAATCAGCCGTTCTTGCTGACACAAGCCACAGTGGAAGATTCAATTTCTTGAATTTTAATTCCGCTTCAGCTCCACACTCATATTCATCGACCATATGGCAAAAGTTAAATTCGGTTTCTATATTCTTAATGCTAATTGCGTGTCATTGACCTTGTCACCAGTTTGGAGATTTTTTTTGGAGGGTGACTCAAAGTGAAAGGTTTGTTGGCCTTCCACACGGTGTAATTTAGGGATCCAGGGTCACATAACCTGCTGTTGCAATGGGAAACACTTGTTTTTGACATCTGACCTTCTGATGTGTGTCCTTCCCGGGTCAGATACACACATAACACACACATCACAACGTCAGCACCTGAGACGTTTCACTTGCTCCAGTAACTTGCAGCCCGTAATCTGAGAGAGAGAGAGAGAGTGAGAGAGAGAGAGAGAGAGAGAAAGAACAGAGAGGATAAATTATGAATCATGTAGAGAGAGGGGCTTTGCAGCAACAGAGAGTTTTAACATTTAATGATTTTTTGCCAATGCAGCAGAAAGAACCTAAGATGGATGCTTGCATGTTGTTGCATGTGTTAATGTTGCTGGAACCTTCCATTAATACCTCCAGTAGTTTTTTTTTCCCCTGTGCATGCTGGGTAGGAAATAATGCGTTTTCATCGGTCACAATAGCAGCAATGAAGGCGAATGAGGATATAATGGATCAAAGGTTGGGAATTAATGTAAATGTGCCGCTCGCTCCTCGTATTTAACAAAATAGACTGCTGCCAGTGTATACAGAACTACTTGATCGCCTTGGCAACAGCAACTCTTTGTCCCAGTCCTGCCTCATTTTGTTTGTGCATTCATTTGTCTATTTTTGTCTCAATATACGGTTTTGTAGTAAGTGGCAGGAGAGGGAATTTCTTAGAAAGTGGCACATCATCTCCATGTGTGTGGTAAATAATCAGCTTGACTTTGAATGAATGGCTTGGTGTGTATGATGTATAGAAAAGAATTCCTGGGTTGTGATGAATGTGGGAAAAAAAGAGGGGAGTTAATTAGGAATGTGGATTATTCCCCACACCGGTATGCTGAGAGTCCTCTCCCCTGACAACTGGCTCCAAGTATTAATATTTCATTAGCACAAATGAGATTGATCTTCTTTGGTGACTCTGTACAGTATGTTAACTGGTATATAAGAGGGAGGGAGATAGAAACAGATACAGCGAGAGCAAGTTATGGTGTATGGGAGAAGCAGAGGGGGAGGGAATGAGGGAAAAAAGAAGGCAGGGAGAGAAGATCTCAACGTAAGCCTTGAGCAAAGCAGAGGAGTAGAGAGGAGAGGAAACAACTCTGTAGTTGCTCAGAAGATGTTTGTAGTAAGGCTGAAGCTCAGGCTTTCCTTTGATATGAAGCTCAAGCTGTTGAGCTCCTTCTCAGTTGAGATTCTGCTGGAAAGGTTGTGCTGGAGACAGCTGGCGAGCAGACTGGGGGGGAACCTGTAGCTTGGACCAGTAGTCCAGGGCTGCTGCAGCATCAGTCAGCTTGTCTAATGCAGATAGATCAGGTGCTCCTCTCCTAATAGCACGGGTGAGAGCGGCGAGTGGAGCGGGATACAGCACAGGGGGAGGAGATCACTTAGATTAGCGAGCAGCCTAGCGCAGTGTGTTGCTCAGAGAGAGAAAGCAACAGAGGAGGAGGAGGAGGAGGAGGAGGCGAGAGAGCTGGGCCAGTTTGCGTTCTGCTCTGCAGCAGGAAACTCAAGGGTCCATCCATTCGTCCTGGGGAGTTTTTGATCAGAGGGGACAAGGGAAGAGCACCGCAGGTCATTAATGCTCTCTCTGTCTCTCTGCCGATGTTTTGCAGGAGTGGTACCAGCCAAGAGGAGCCCAAAGCTGGTGGTGAGTACTGTGATCTTCAGCTTCTTTTGTGTGTGTGTGCATGTTCGCTCAACTGAGTGAAAGGAGAGCTATTTAAAGAACAAAAGACACAGTGATATGATATCTAACTCTTGCTCTACTGCTCTGCACCCAGAGCTTCAGAAATCTTCCTGTTTTATCCTGCTGCCACCATCCCTCCTCACTTCTCTCACAGTCTGCCACTCTGACTTTCTTCATTCTTCTTTATTTGACTGTTTCCCCTTTTCCTTGTCTCAGCCGTGTTGCAATTTCTTTGTTTTACATCCCTTCTTCTTCTCTACATCCCTCCACTCCTGCCAAGCTGCCATCCTGTGACTGATTAAGCATAGCCTAGGCAGAGCAGTGTAACAGTGACCAGCTGTTGGAGAGGGCAGACAGCCACAGCTGAGGGATGATGAGAGAGAGAGAGAGAGAGAGAGAGAGAGAGAGGCATGAGGCAAAAATAGGAGGAAAGGATGAGAGAGGGGAAGACCAGTGTGTAGATGGTTTGTCTAACAGCACTTAGTCACTATGATAGCCCACAGATACAGAGGACGCACAGAGGCTGACGGACAGGGAGAAGGGCGCAATGATGACAGAGGGGACTGGAAGCAAAGAAAAGGGGGATTGGGAAAAAGCTGGAGGAGATATTGCAACAGATTGCAATGTGACTTGTAGTTGTGATGGATCAGAGAGGAAGGGGAAAGGTGGGGAGAAAGAGGCAAAAAGACCAGAGGCAAGGTGGGGGGTCTCTCAGTTCCAGTTATACAGGAGTTTAAAGAGTAAACGCCTCCTTGTTTTTACGACTCATCTCATTTGATAAAAAAAAAATCAATACAGGCTCAGAAGAGATGCCAGAGCAGCTTTAAATTACTGTCACCCTGTTTCATCCTTGGAGAGCCAGCGAGTTATAGTAGAAAGACGTTTTCCTCAGGACAGGCTATTCCAAGGTCGCTGACGGGTTCAACTCTCTACGATTCAGTGGAAAAAAAAAACATTGTCCTGTGTCTCTTGATCAACATTAAAAGCCCTCCCCTCAGATGGCTGGATATTAGGATTAGGATTAGTTGGAAATGGTATCAGTCAGAGCTGCGGTTGTCACCTATTCAGGTCACATGGCCCGGTGGATGGAGGAGGGGTGGCTGCTTTAAGGGGGTCGGGTGGGACCAATAGTGGTCTTGCCTGACTGTCACTTTGGATTAGCTTTCCACTGAGGAAAAGCCAGTTTTTTCCCCTCTCTGTGTTATGTCAATGAAATGTCACGCTGCATGCAGCTTCGTGTCAACCCAGAACAACCATTTTGCCTCCAGTTCAGAATCTAAATAGATGCTCACAGTAAACTCCCATATGTAAGAGAGACTGTGCTGTCTCAACCCATTAAGCAAGTCTCCAGTGATCAAATTCTGCATGGCTGTTGTCCTCATTAAGAAGCATTACTGGAATATTTGACCCTTCATTTCATTCGGTGTGATGAGTGAGACAGTGGGAGACAGTGCCATGACTTCTCTATCATTTCATGCACTAGTTTATTATTCACATCAGATAGAAAATGATTCAGTTGTTGTTAGAGCCCCCTCACTGTCGGTAATTACATTTTCTCAGCGAGGCTCGTTTTTCATAAAAGGTTTTATAATGTGCATCTGCAAAAATAATGTGGTAATATGTATATTCTGTGGATGCAGAAACAGAATACCAAGATCAAAAAAAAAACAAGTGCACAGTAGAGCAATAATAGGCCATAACAATATCATAGTGTTCTATACAGGACCAAAAAAAAACAAATACTCCACTTAAACAAGACAGGGGGCTTCATTAATGATAGTGTGTGGATTCAGGCACCAGTTGCATAATTAAATATGATTCAGTGAATACAGTCCAACTCAGAGCTGTGAGGCTGAGGGAATAACTTTCACCTTCTGCCGATGGCAAGTTTCCCTTTTTAAAAAGCATTTATAATAATATTCCCTGTTATCAGGGTGTTTCCTGTAGCACCTCTATCAGTGGTTGGGGATAGGGATGATGTTACATTGTGGTTAGATGTAGCAGAGGTCACAGGTCAGGGTTAGGACAATATTCAGGTGCATTTAACCAGGGCATTAAGTGACTGTTCAAGGTTGGTTCAGATTTAGAGTAAGAGAACACATTAACAGCAAAACAGTCTTCAACACAACACCTGAACCACAACTGGTACATCTGTGATGTGGTGTGAGGCCTTTACATATTCAAATCAGTGATTCAGTCTGAACACAATGAATATTTTAAACATTAAACCATTTTCTTTTGAATTTACAACTATAACAAGTGATTACCTCATGAAATTTCAGTCGACTGAGAAGCAATTTGATATGGATAACACTTCCCTCCTTCCCACCAGGATTCTTCTCTGGTGTTAAGATTTTTAGAGTTTGGATTACAAAACAGATTTTTACACATTTCTGCCTCAATTGAGAGCAACCTTGATTCTGTTTCCATGCACAGGACCTTGTGCAATAAACAAAGATTCATAAAGGCAATATCTTTATTCAATGAAATCTCCTCTCATTTCAAACTGTCTTTGTTTGGCAACCATGGAAACCAAGTCATTTCTCCTCACACTCCAGCAGACATTTTAGTGAGAGATGTTCTACTGCAATGTCTAAAAAAGATGACCTTGGTTGCTTTTTCTTTCTTTGTCCTCCATCAACACTTTTCTCACCCATCTCTTTTCCACTCTATCTCACCCTTATCACTGACTCACTTATCACTCTCACTTTTTTTTCTCCTCTGTCTGCCCTCTACCTTCATCTCCTGCTTATATCCATCCCTATGCTTCACACACACATACACCTCTCTCTGTTTTCTGTCCACCCAGCACCAGTTAGAGAGGAAAGACAGCCAGAGCAGCTCCCAGCACAGTGTGTGCAGCCATCGCAGCACCCACACTGATTCTCCCAGCCACCCACCCTCTGTCATGCCCAGTGAGGCTGTGGCTCCCACTCCTGCTGCCCCCACCCAGCCTCTGCCAGGTCTCCCCCCTCAGGACCCTGCAGATGGCACCCTCACCCTTCAGAAGAAGCCAGACCCCTTTAAGATCTGGGCACAGTCCAGGAGCATGTACGAGAGCCGACGTGAGTAAAATCCAACTCTATTTTATTCAAAGAATTTGAGGATTTGCTGACTTAAGAGTTTAAAGTGTTTAACCTCCTGCATGAGTGAATATGTTCTGTTATTTTCGTCTGCACTTGTAGTAAGCTCCTTTTGCTACTGAATGGTAACGGGTGTAGACATAGAGGTCAGCCAAATGTGTTTCAACACACAAGTCCTAAAATGATTTTTTCTCTTCTCTTCTCTTATTGAAATGTTGGAAACCTTTTAATAAATAGAAAATGTGTCTTTGAAACACCTCTGGCTGATTTGATTGGATTTACAAATTCTTAAATAACTGTATCACTGGAGACCTCACCCAGAGTTTAGTGTTCACTATTCAGTGTGATGAACATAGGGCAAATCTCTGTATGTGTATGTGTGTGTCTATTAAGGCCTCTTTTATGTTTGCCAAACAATGGTGGGCTCAGTGAGTCACAACTTATCCAGTGACGACGGTGCCTTCGAGAGGAAATTGTCCTTGAAAACACCACGAGTTCTTGCTGATGAGTGGTGTGTGTGTTAGTCATACACACACACACACACACACACACACACACACACAGGAACCTGTGAGTACAGAATTCAAAGAACAGCATTTGGTGGCTGTCACAATGTGTGCACACATAAACAGTTGGGGAGGGACAACCAACAGTTTACCTGTTACAATGTTTTCATGTGTGGTGTTAAAGTGGCCACATTCACATTATCAGCAGACAAATAGTTTGTTTCCCTCTCTGGAAAAACAGAGGATCCAAAAGACAAAACTGGAACAGCAAAAGTAGGCAGCCTCTCTGTAAAACTCCTCAGTATCATTTGCAGTCATGGCCTATTCTTCCATTATTCATAGGGAACCACAGTGAGGGTGTCGAACCACTTATTTGCTGAAGAGATTCTGAGAGGGAGGATGGATCCTCCAAAATAACTGTATCACTCTCCTCCTCTGGCGGAATTACACCTTTCAGACATCCTGTACTTGAACTGGTGCTGATAATTAAGAGGAGGCTAGTCACTATATGCTGTGAAATACTGTTCTCTCGACATTGTGACTGTACAGATGTAATCTCTATGGGAGGAGTGCTGCGTTAGCTTGTTGCACACTTGTGATTGTTGCAAGCCAGACATGCGGGTCGTGCTCACGCCGTGCTTTGCAGTGTTGGTTAATAATCATGGCTGCCTGTAGAATCTAGGACTGCTGCTGATTAAATATTAACTGGGCCCGTAGAGGGCTGCTTTAAGCTGCGGCTGATTGGTATATCTGTTTGATAACCCCTGAAGGAGCTGCAGCCCCTTTTTTGTGTCACAGGGGGAGGAAGAGGGGGGAGACAATGAAACAAGAAAGGGAGAAGGAGACAAAGAATGACAAAGAGGCCCAGATTCTGTGTCTGTGTATTTTCATGTGTATTCATGTGCATGCTGCCACATACACTCTTGAATTTGTGAGCAGTTGCATCCATGCATTCCATGAGTGGCACTAGGAGAGCAATATTTCAGTGCCAGGAAAGTATGACAGGAAGGTGCTGAGATTTTGGGAATTTTTGCTTCCATCCATGCTTCATGTCACCTGTCCCTTGATGCAGCGCACAGCTGCTCTTCTTACTCTTAGTTTACTTTGATCACTACTCCATAGACACGGGTCAGCAGAGGGTTAATTACAAGTCTAGCCACAGCAGTTTAAATCACACCGAGCGAGTTATCGGGGGAACCGGAGAGCTGGAGCTAATGGGTTCACTACTAGTCTTGCGTGGCAGCCGTGCAGACAGCAGGCGGAGCAGGAAGAAATGGCCTGCGCCTCCTGTGCGGACTGGCCCTGTGGGCTGAACAGACTGACACCAAATTGCCTGTGTCCTCCTCCACAGTCTGCTCTGTCCATGGCGAGACGCAAATGTGTGGGGAGTTATATGTGTGTGCGTGATGGTCAGCAGGAGAGAGATGCTACAGTTTGGTTATAAATGAACGCTAATAATAGGGATCAGCGTTAAGTAACATTTCCAACTGCCAGTCTGTGACTACGACAAGGTCACAGCATGGGGCTAGTAGCCTAGTTTGTGGTCTCCTCATGTGAACAAGCAGCCAATCTGCTCAACAAGGCAGCTGCGAGTCAAGGCAATGAGCAGCTGTTGATCTTTGCCTGCTCCCATTCTGACACTAATAGAAAAGAAAATGCCTTATTGATCAGCCATAACACAATTAGACATTGATTTGTTATAATTAACAACTTGGTGATTAGAGAACAAATACTCACTGAGCTAACAAAGATAATCTGTCAGGTCTGTGGTCTCGATCTTGATCTCGATCTTCACGCTCTTCCTCTTGTGTATTTCAGTGCCAGATTGCCAGGAGCAGGACATTTTCCTTTGGCGGAAGGATACAGGCTTCGGCTTTCGCATCCTTGGAGGCAATGAGCCTGGGGAGCCTGTAAGTACGCCCTCACCTTTTAATCTCATCAATAGTTTATTGAAAAAGCAGATGAATGAATAGATTAAAGTAAACCTACACAACCATAAATGTCATCCATACTATTTATAGATTTCTTACGTACACTGTTCTTTTTCTTGTTCTACTTATTTTGTTTGTTTTCTCCACTTTTCCTCTCCTACCCTTTTCCTGTATAATGCCACCTTTAAACCAGAGGAGCACAAAGTCCAAACACCTCACTCTCTCTCTAACTGGAGCCGTTGCTCTCTGGAGGATCATATAGACAGCTTGTTAAGCGAGGCAAAAAAAACATTACCCACCAATCCTTCTGGTTGGGTGCCATATATATTTGTCTTGAAAGGAGGGAGTAAGAAGGGGAGTGAAAGGCAGATATTGAGGAACAGAGGGAAATAAAATGGCAGCAGGCTTCAGGTCTACCCCACAGGAGTTAGAGTTTGTTGTTTCTGCCAAAGACAGTAGTTGGGTGCTTGTTTCTGTCAGAGCTGTGTGTACACTCCCACACAATGCCTAAAGCACACAAAGCTTCTGCATGGCCCCAGTGGGCCGCACTGGCCCTGTTGGTTTCTCAGAATACCAACCACAAATACCATAAAGTAAAACAATAATACTCTGAAACACTGTGGTACTTAACAGATTAATTTAAAATCAGGGTACAGGTCAAACTAAGTCATGTTTATAATTATATATTGTATAAATGGCATTATACAGTAAATTACACAATTTGACAAAAGCATTGTATAACAATAACTTGTACTTCATGCAATGTGTGTGGTCGACCTCTCCAGATCTACATAGGGCACATAGTGAAGTACGGGGCAGCAGATGAGGACGGGCGCCTGCGGTCGGGTGATGAGCTCATCTGTGTGGACGGCACAGCGGTGGTGGGCAAGTCTCACCAGCTGGTGGTGCAGCTGATGCAGCAGGCTGCCAAACAGGGCCATGTCAACCTCACTGTCAGACGCAAGACCCCAGGATACGGAGGTGATGATAGTTTTACATTAAACTTGTGCATGTGCATTCATACATGTGTCATGTGCAGTCACATGCATGTTACATTAACGTAACACACGCTGCTTGTTTTGTCGGCAGGCCAAGATTGCTGCCTTTGGTAAAAAGTTTGGGAACTACAATTTGTCGATACTTGTCTAAAAAGTTTGTTCCTTCCCTTCTCACACCCAGTATCAAAAGGTGAAGGTGACGTCCCTCCATCACCGGCCTCGTCCCACCACAGCAGCACCCAGGCACCGAGTCTGACAGAGGGCAAGCGGACCCCCCAAGGGAGTCAGAACTCGCTCAACACTGTCAGCTCTGGCAGCGGATCTACCAGCGGTATAGGCAGTGGTGGAGGAGGCGGCAGTGGGAGCGCAGTGGTGCCTGCTTCCCTGCAGCCATACGATGTGGAGATCCAGCGTGGAGAGAACGAAGGCTTTGGTTTCGTCATCGTGTCATCGGTTTCCAGGCCTGATGCTGGCACCACCTTTGGTAAGCGAGGCAGACTGAGCTGGAGCTGGTTGAGATTGACAGCGACTTCTCTCCAGTGTGACATGAGAATTTGTTTTGTTTACTATGGGCCAACTCTGTTTGACATCAAAG
Organism: Caranx ignobilis; assembly: GCA_021432705.1. Lineage (NCBI taxonomy): Eukaryota > Metazoa > Chordata > Actinopteri > Carangiformes > Carangidae > Caranx > Caranx ignobilis. The sequence continues at coordinate 69,583,195 of MU269985.1, forward strand.
GATAAGATGATTTAATTTAGACTTTAATCTGACTCAACAGTTTGATTGTTTGGGCATTTGAAATTTTTATTGGCACGCATTTCTGAAGATCATTATTTCCCTCTGTGTTTAATTTACTCACTGGTCTCAAAGCACTGTTCTTCAAAAATTACCATATGGCACCATCATTAAAACTTAACTGAAGACACTTAAAAATAAATATACCACCACGCTTGAGGGTTCATCAAGTTAGATGTAAAACATTTTAATATGTCTTTAATATCACAGAAAATTCAACTCAGATGACAGAGCACCAAGAATTATTTATCATCATATCCCACAACAATGAAAAATGATTAACTAATTTAATCTTTTGCCAATGAGAAGACAATGAGCATCCTAAAGCCACTGTAATAATTCTGTACTTCTAACAGTGCTGACTGAGACGCCACTAAAAAGGATTGAGCAGCATCCTGCAGACACACTTACCTTTGGAAACAAACCGATTTTAGTTGATAGGCATGTAATATCTCATGACAGCCTCCAATCAGATACAGAAACATTTTACACCCCCCATTACTGCCAAGGGCAGGCAAGGCAAAATATTTAAGACTACAGAGAATGAAATTTAAGAGTTTTCACTATCTTGTAATGTCTTTTTTTTAAATTATGAAACTAAATTCAAAAGTGTTTTAAAGATTTTTTTCATACTTGGAGATACCCAGAGCAATCTGATCTATTAAAAAAACCTGGGAGTTAGTGCAATAAAACAGCTCCAGTCTTTAACACATACAGTACATCCAGACTTGTGTCCAGAGAGTTCATGAATGCACCACTGAGAGAAATGACTGATGCCATCTCCTGGCAGAATTACAGTATTTTTACAGTTACTCCTCATTGAGTTTCCTCCACTTTATGAATAGCAGGCAAGCGGTATTTGACAGGAGTGCACTCAATGCAACAGAGCGAGGTCACAAACCCACTGTCATGAGCTTATGGATAAAGAAATCTCTTCGTGTGCTGAGCGTACCCCCACCCTCCCCCCCGGGATCAGGCTGGCTGCAGCTTTATCACAAACACCATCATCACAGATTCATGCCACATGGCTGCCCCCCACCAATTCATTCAGCATGTAATTGGAGTCTACTCAGCACAGTCCATTGCTGTCTATACCATTTACACATTACGGCAAAACAGCAGAATTGCATGTATTAAAGTTGCTCAGGCATTGATGAGGAATTGTAGCTGTTGTCCTTGGACAAATTTGGTATTAACCTCCGAGTGATGAATTTCCAACACCAATGTCATTCCAAAGTCCCTTGTATAGTTAGCCATTATGATGATATAGTGTGGTGTGTCACGGGCAAAACACAAGAATGGATGAGACGTTTGCCACACTGACTGCCCAGGGAAAATTTCATTGATCCCATGGGTTAATGGCGTTGTTGTGCAAAATGTAATGCATGAATTAATGTAGTATTCATAGTGACACCGGTGACAGTGCTAGTCAACAACCATGTTTAAATGTCTTGGAGTCTTTTGAGCTTCCTGTTTTTTTTGCTGCTGCCAAACTGCACTCCCTGCTCTGCTCCGTCACTATCCCTCTTGGGAAAATCAGATGAATGGACTTTAAGCTTTCATGTGCTGATCTAGGATCGCGCTGAAGCATCCTGCACTCACTCTCCTTATGTATTCCAACCATGTGGGACACGAGCGGAAACCTAACAGAGGAATCTGTATTATCCAAAAAAAAAAAAAAAAGCTTCCAGGTATACTAAATGATTTTTTAGGTCTTAGAAAGGCAATGTATTTTCAGCTGATTCAATCTCCCATACACCATGGATACATAAACCATTTTGCTCCAGTCCAGCAGAGCCCATCCCCCCCATCCCTTCCTACTATGACCTGGAGGTTAGTGTTGTGCTTAGCAGATTAGGTATTAAATCCTGGGTATTTGCCACACCCTGTAATGTTCCATATCTCATTATTTAGACAGAGTGACAGGAAACAAGTGCATTTTTCAATCAAGACAGAGGCAGGGTAGCTGCAAAGCAAGGTGATGTAATAAATATGGATGTTGTAAAAAGTGCTGGGTTGGAAGGGGGAGCAAAAGGAGGAGCATAGATAAAGGTGGTAAAGATGGAAGGCGAGGAGAACTAGAGATCCCCAGGGTGTGTTCAGGGCTTCGGTGTAAACATGATGTGCAGTATTGAACACTGTCACTCAGATGCAGATTGTATGTCTTGCAGTGCTGGCACTGACCAACATTAGCAGCACATACACACAGGGCACAGCTTCACAATTCACGACAGTGCTCCTCTTTACGAATCCTCGAATTTCCTGAGGAGGAGGAGGGGTATTCATGATGCTATGACCAGGGTATTGATAGGCTGTCGAGCATTAGTCACAGTCACAGGGGGCTCTGACTGGTGGCATATGATTCACAGTCCATTGATTAATATGTCAGGCAATGGGGGTGGAGAACATCTTCTGCATATTCCCAAAGAGCCCACTAATTTACGTTTTGACATTTCACGTCGTTTTCTTCCTTCTTTCTGAGGCATGTAGTATTTTGCATGACAGCAACATGTTAATGTAGGATGAGGACACAACTTATTGGTTTTCTGTGGGTGAACCGGGATATGGTGATTCGGATAATTAACCTTTCTTCTCTTCCCTTCTCTTTCTCCATGTTTTCTTTCTGTCTTTTTCTTTTCACTCAATCTAAATCAATTCCTCGATCAAACAAATAATCCTGTCCCAATCCAATCAAAACATCACCACACACTTCTAACTCACAAAATATACAAACACATGTTAACAAAAGCTGGAAATGCCTGTGTGGCCATGCCCCACAAAATAGGACGCATCATCGAGGGCAGCCCGGCGGACCGCTGCGGGAAGCTGAAAGTCGGGGACCGAATATTGGCTGTCAACGGCTGCTCCATCACCAACAAGTCACACTCGGACATTGTCAACCTGATCAAGGAAGCCGGGAACACAGTCTCGCTCAGGATCATCCCCGGTGATGGTAAGGCTTTTGGCTTCTAGCCTCACATGACTGTTTCATAATGCAGCATGATGTGACTTATTCATGGATGTGGTGGGAAGAAAAGGGCACTGCTGCTCTTCACAGGCAGGAGCACTTTTCATCAGGGTGTGAACCTTGGTATCTCAGAGAGTGAGTCACCGAGTAGGAGTAAGGTGAAGTTGCCCCCAGAAACAACTGTAGTGTTTCTATAATTCTTCTCTCTCCTCAGTCATTTTGCTTTATTTGCCTTGCTAGATATATTGCCATTTGCAATATACTGTCAGTTTGAAAGGATTATAAACACTGCTCATATTTAGTCAGGTGCTTCCTGTTGGTTTTTTATCTTTTCGGCTTAGTAAAAGAAAGGAAATATAAGTGTATAGTATCTTAGCACAAGCAGGTTACTGCAGAAGGTCTGAAATGACAGAATAAAAACAAACCAGACAAAGAAATAAAGTTAAATATATGACCTTTTCTTATATGTAGTTCTGTTTTATGTATGCATATCTCTGCTGACCTCGGCTGAAGTCCAGAGAACACCAAGGACAGGTCGGCAGTCTTTGACGGGCTTTGTCATGCCACACTGAAATCAAATCTTGAACCAGCCAAAAACAGTGAAAAGGTTTATTACATTTCAGTGTTATCCAGCAGAGAACTAATATTAAATGCAAAGCACTGCTATTGGTTTTCATAAGGAGGTCCAAGGAAGCTGTTTATTGGTTTATATTGTCCATGTAAAAATGCACAGTCAACGACTCAATCACAGCTTTGGGGCATGGCCGAATGGTTTAGTGTCATTAGCTATATGAATTAAAACCTATGTCTATGTCTGCACTGCACAGCATTTAAAATCTTTCACATTTTGTGATTAAAAACTTCCATATTTTGGATGAAATAACACAAGTCTTACTTGCTAAGACACTAGTCAACCAATGAAAACACAGAGCAGACCTATGCAGCAGTATCCTCCACAGAGACAGAAACTGATGCTTAATTAAGGCTGGAGGTGAGAACACACTCACTCTCTCACAGATACATACACACACTGACTTACAGACTTCTGCTTGTGCATGCACAATGCAAGATTTACCAGCAAAAAACATGTCTCAGCCTTATAAAGTTGGAATGATGGCATTTATTAGTCCATTTCAGAAAATCACAAAAGGTGCGTGTGATTGTAGAAAACTGCAGCCAAGAGGAGGAGGTCATATTTTTATCCACTAACAAGGGGAAACCGAGTAAAAAGCTTGAGACCAATGAGTCAGGCTGATGTTCTTGCCAAACACAGAGTTGTACTCCTGCCAGTGTCAGTGGAGACTAATGCATGCTGCAGTGTCCTCACTGGTGAAAATATGGAATTAAAGAAAGACACGATAGGACAGTTGTCTTTGTTTTATTCCCTTCATGGAATAGCAAATGAAACAATGATGCAAGCCGTGACTTTTATTTTTTTCTTTATTGCTGTTTTTTCTGTGCAGTGGGGCCAGCGTTGTCCATGAGCAAATGGCAAATGACAACATCACAGGCAGTTAGCATCAGGTTGAATAGAGCAGCCTGTGGGCGGTTCAGGGGACTCTTCTGGACAGTAACATTTTGTTCTCCAGAGTGTCTTTTGAAAACTGCTACAGGCAAATGGGTTCAACAAAGGCAGTAATTTCTCGCTGAGTTGTTTTTAGTGTGTATATATACACATTTATTTATTTATTTATTTATTATCCTTTTTGTGTCTTTCCAGAATCTTCCAATGCTTCTCTGCTGACCAATGCTGAGAAGATAGCTACCATCACCACCACACACACACCTCAACAGTCCTCAGAGTCACGGTAGGTGATGGTGCTGATTTTTTTTTTCAGCACCAATCACACCAATTGGGATCACAAATCCCAATCACAACCAAGAAAAATATTATTCGATGCACTGCTGTGTGTCTTCACAAGTTTTTCTTTTTTTATAAAGGAATAACTCAAAGTCGAAAGGAGCACCTCCTCCCCCACCCACACAAACTCAAACAACACAGGTAAGAAAAGATGTGTCAGCCTTACAGTTAATGATCATCTGGTTTTTCCAACATCTGTTTTCAACCATACGTTACCTACAAGACGCAAGAAGCTAACAGTGTAGTAGTGTACATATATGCAGGGATAGCTACACAGACAGTCAACAACAATAAATCCTAAGGTTTCATGGATCTTTACCCTACAATTAACTTTCATTGTTGTAGTACTAAGAGTAGTGACGCACAGAGGAAAAGGACTTAAAGAACACATTGTGATGAGTACATCAAGTACAGTACCTCTGAGACAGTGTGTTTCTCACATATTATATGATAATTGATAATTATATGGCTCTGAGGATTTTTCTGCAAGATAATTAGCAAGGTTTTCCTTACTCCTCACAAAAAGGCTCTACTGTAACCGGAAGCTGACATTCAAATTTGTGGAAATAGCTTCCAGTTGAATAGAGGCACTGGATTTATGGAAACTACAGCAAATGATTTTGGGAGAGCCCATACTTCTCTTGGGAGGGAACTTTTGATGAGTATGGTAAATTTCAGGTCCAGCCCTTGTGCTGCCCTTGCTTAGTGATCTGTACCCCGCTCACAGGCTCATGCAGCATTAATTATTCATACATTCCAAGGTATTGTACTGCCATTGACATTTTGTGAGTTTTGGTGGGACATGGCTTGATTAGTCCTGACGTGTGGACTCACCTTTTGACTCCCCTGTGCACTATGGATTACTCACTCCTCCTCTCTGGTCCCTCTGTGACTTTCTCTTTATCGCTTCTTTTCTATCTCACAGGATGCTGAGTTCTACTCTGTGGACCTCGAGCGTGACAGTAAAGGTTTCGGCTTCAGCCTGAGAGGAGGACGGGAGTACAACATGGACCTTTATGTGCTGCGACTAGCGGAGGATGGGGCTGCAGTCAGAAATGGAAAGATGAGGGTATGAAACTACTAAACCGAATACAGGAATTTCTTTTACTCTAATTATTTCTCTCCTACACATTGTGGCAGGTTTTTACTACTCTGCCAAGCTTAAGTGCAAATAACAAAATGCTCTCAGTCAAAACTGAATTAAGACCAGTTTCTGATTTCTTGACATCTTTTTTGTTTCTTTTTTTATGTCAAATATTCAATTCAAAAGAAATCAGTACCTTAAATGTGACATTCCTACTATTCCTGCTAAAACAGCAGCTAAATCCAGTCATGGAGAACTGAAAACATGGTGCATTGTATTGGATTCAGGGTTATTATTATTTCTGAATGGTAAATTGAAAGCTACAATATTTATCCAGTTAGCCTTAAAATGATAAATCCATTTTTTCTCCTCTCAGTATTTCTGTAGTTCCTCCTGTCCACCTTTGTGAGACATTGTAGGTTTTCATAGCTGAAAGATCATTATTAGCGGGCTTTGAAGATAACGCTGCCTCTCTTCTTTAGGTGGGAGATGAGATCCTGGAGATAAACGGTGAGAGCACAAAGAACATGAAGCATTCACGTGCCATTGAGCTGATCAAGAACGGTGGTCGGAGGGCGCGGCTGGTCCTCAAACGTGGAGATGGATCTGTACCTGAGTATGGTAGGTAGACATGCTGCAAATGTTTTCCTCCTCTTCCTGTAAACTGCTAATGCCAGCATTGAAATCTTGTTATTGATGCAGCTGTACACACACCGCAGACCAGAATTAAGCTTCTTATCTGCTTAGTGCACCACTGGGACATATTTTCATTTTTAACCGATTATCATTAATGTTATTACTGCAAATTATAAATGTTCAACAGACACACTTTGCGATCCATTTATTTAATTTAACTGCTGGTCATGGTCTCGGCGAATGATCGAAACCTCAGAAATTTCTGATAAATGAAAGAACGGTTGCCATACAACCTGTCCAGTGATTTATACTCCCTAGATTTACAGCACAGATGTTATTCCAGTAATATTCAGTCCCAAGAGCCAGTTTCAGCTGAGAGATTACTCCACTCACAGTTTGAGTCATATTGTTGCATTTCTCAGCACAATTTTTTGGGTTTATCTGTGGTTTAATTTTCTGACACTTCTCAGCCTCTCAGATGGATTCTTTTTCTTTTGATATTATATAAAGTGCAATGTTTTCTTGTCTTTCACAACAAACACCTTCTTCTCTCTATTAAGATGCACTGTAAAACAGCCTCTTGTCTGTTTTATTTGTCTCTTCCTCTCTATTCTTGCTTCTTTCTCTCTGATTGTCTCTTGTTGCTGGGCTCTTCCTCCTCTCTCCAGCGATGATGGCTCCTCATCTCGCTGTTGGTACAATGAGGAATGACAAGATGGGAGAGCCCTGTTTCTACCTAATGGGCCAAAATCAGACCACGGTTTGTAGCCAAAAGTCTGTCCCAATCCACTCTCCCCTGTCATATTTTTCCTTCCAGCTCATCCCCTACCTGCATCCTACTTTGTGTGTTTGCGTGTGGGTGTGTTTACATAGTGGACTTGCTTTATGTCTTGCCATGCCAGAATTGAACGTACTTGTTTAACTTTTGTGGATCCGTACACAAACAAATCCTCCCCCCTCTGCCAGCGTCACACCAAATGTTCTTAAAAGGACTAATTAATTACCACTGCTTATCACATGTCGCTGTCATGGCAACCTGTCTGTAATTTAACAGACATGCAGCCAAACAAACTTTTTTTTTTTTGCTTTTTTTGCTTTTGGTTTGTTCTTCCCAATGATGCACATTGAGTTGTTCACCATTTTGTTTTGAATGGTTTCCTAGGTGCCTGCTGTGTCATTGATAACCCCTGCCCTACACTTGCCGATGTGTTGCACCTGCTGTTTTTGCTGACATCACCTGTAATCACCTGCAGCCCTGTAGAGAAAATATATTGAAGTGATTTATCACTTCAATGCAATTCATGTGTATAGATGTTACACAGATTTGTTTCTGGGGATGTATACAGCATATGAAAGAGCACACGTATGCATGATTTCATAAATCGCTGCATTGACCTGCTGTCATGTCGATGCAAGAGCTGACATGAACCAAGAAGGAAAGTCATGTCTGCTGAGCACACTAAATGTCATGTCATTGATGTTAAAGTTTTTCTCAAACGCCTTCCATTTGTGCAAAGTGTTTCTGGTCAATAACCTTCTTCTCTTTTCTCCTCCCCTGCAGACGGCAGCAGTGACAGGCACCCTCCCACACCCGGGGCACAAAACACTCCGGAAGTGAGAACGCTGCCACCCAACAGCCGATATCACACCTCATTGGAGTCCAGTTATCCACCAGACCTTCACAAACCATCACGCCAGGAGGAGGCTGCGCGTGGCCGAGACAGGGACAGGAACAGGGACAGGGCTGGGTCAGATCAGATGGACTACCAAGGCCGGCAATTTAACCCCCACCATCATCATACCTGGAATAACAATCACAGTCAAAGTACCCCCAGACAGCAGTCTCCAGACAACAGTATCGGCAGTAGCAGTGGCAACAAGAAGAGCCGAGGCCGCAAAGTGAAGAAGTCCGAGTCAGAGAGTGGCATCTCTAAACTCCTAAAGACTCTGAGGAAAGACAGCTCGGGGAAAAAGGCTGCAGCTGCTGAGAAACTGAGGGGACGAGAGCACTCCAGCAGCAGTTCCACTTTGGACGGGAGGATTCGAACGCAGCGCCGCGGCTCCCTTGACCGCTCACCAACCCGAAAGCGTGCCTCATCTCCTGATCGCCGGCGGGCCAAGTCGATGGACCGCAGGGCAGAGCGAGCACATCGGGACCATACACCTGAGAGGGAGTATGATGATGGAGGGTTCCTCGCAGTCACTCCTGAACGCAAGTTCTATGAGCGGAGGCTCCTCAAGGACTCACAGATGGCTGGGCGAGTCAGGGAGGCCACAACCCCTGAGCGCACCACCAACAATGGGGATACCTTGTCTCTTTCCAGGGGCCGTACTTATGATAGAGCCACCAAGAACGGAAACCTAATGAGAGACTCTTCGTCAGAGAGGAGAGAGGAGAGATATCGGATGAATGGGACACCGGAGAGACGATACCGAGTGGAGCGTGACTCTTCCCCTGACAGCACCTACAGCCGGGACGAGCTGAACTATGCAGCAGCACCCAGACTGAAGGACTACTACAGCATGATGAAGAACAACGCTGCACACAACAATGCTGCCTACAACAACACAGCCCATAACAATAACACAGTAGGTCGCAGCCCAAACCAGCTCCCTGAGCCCAAAAGAAGGCTGTACAAAGAAAGCCCCAAAGACCTCAGCATCTAGAGCAGAGCAGAGATCCCCCTCGCCACTCTCTCCTCTATCTGTGCAGACTACAGTATGTACCATACACTGGAATTGGACTTCTGAGGATACTAACTCTTGTGCTTTATTTGGTCAACTGGTGTATTGATTGATTTGATTGACTTAAATATTTGTGATCCCATCCAGAGATTGATGAAACAGCAGGAGTACAATCCTTCTATCAGTTCATACTGGTTGTTTTGTCATTGTTATAGTTATTTTGAACATAACAGAGGTTGTTGTACTATAGTAAAGGTATTGTATGTGCCTGCATATGAAATCAGTGATATTGCTTTTTGTAGGCATTGCTGAATCTAAATATTTGTTCCCTCAGAGGTATGAAACATGCTTCCAGTTGTGGTAACTTCTAACAAACTACTAAGCTTGTTTTCAACTTGTTTTTAGATGTCTTTTTCCATTCCTGAATTGCTTTACTGAACAAACTATAGCACAAGATACTGATGGTTCACAAGAAATGTGAAAATCACGTTGGACTTCAGGCAAAAATTGAAATTTAAGATTTGATCATAAAACTAGAGTGATAAATATATATAAATAATATATGACTTTTGCTCACTATTTATTTTTAATTTGGCACATATCTTGAGCAAGCTTCGTTAAACCTTTAAGGACCAAGGTAGAAGTGCACACTGTACCTGGGAAAGCATGCTGTACCCTTACTTGTGCTGCAATGATGAAATATGTGGCAGCTCACCGCCCTTTGCCTAAACACACCCACACACCTCTGAAGCTAGGAAATGAAGCAGGCGACAAATGTGAAAATTGGCAGTTGTGTTATTAGTTTCCCTCTTTGAGCAGGATCAAGAAATAACTTGAATACTCTGGCCCTTTGTTCTTTACTGTGTACTGATGTAGTGGGAAAGGAACCAGCCTCACTTTCATCGACGGACAAAACTGTTCCAGTAGATTCTCTGTTGTGGGAAAATGGGAGCTATCCAAATTTGTTGCTCATCTAAATATTAATTATGTACTAATGATGAGACTACATTATGCCACAACACCAGCTTAAAGTTGCCATAAAATATGATTTTCCAGTTATGCCCCCAAAAAAAAAGAAGTAAAAAAATAAATAAATAAAACATAATAAAATGTGTAAATTATCCCTGTGCAAGATGCATGTGTAAATTAAAGTGTAGTTTAACCACTTTATCTGATAGGTCTGAGTGAGAATATTTGATAAGGAACATGCGCTGTAATCCCACAGTAATTGTTAGCCCTGTCCTCATGTCGATGATTTGCGCACCGACCACCTCCTGGGTGCTGACACAAAGAGCTGATGTGATTTGTTGTGTTGGTAACATATGGAGAGTCCCGGTACAGGAGATGACCAATCTGCTATGCTGAGCCATGCTGTCATGCCACTGGAGTCTGACTGCTGCTTTATAATGTGTTTTGTGTGTATTCTCTGTTTTATGTTTCATTAAAGAACTAAAAGTATATTGGATAAACCACAACAAATGCATTGTTTGATCACTGTTGTCGCCATGGTACTGTATTTAACAGAAAAAAAAGAAGAAAAAAAAGAAACACAATTAAGAAGTTGACCTGTTGGCCATCACCTGTAAAGATTTTTTCCAATGTAACTATTAGGAACCTGTCAAGGAATAAAATGTTGCCTTTTTCTTGTACAAAAGAGAAATTTATGAAAAACCTCAGCAGTGAGGAATGTGATATTGTGTTTATATCTCTGAAATGGACCTGATGATTTATGGTAAATATGTTGATTTACTCTGGATCAGGTATGTAAAGACATTTTAAAAGACTGTATTTGGTCAATCAGAAACTGTTTGATGGTTTGAATCTCTCTCGATGGTTAGCCTGCCTTTGTATTATAAAGCACTTGTATGCAGTCTGTGTTCTTCAAGCATTATTTCTTGCAATGTGCTCCGGACATAATGCTGTCTATGTGTTGATAAAAGCAGTACATGTATATGGGCCAATCTTTTTTATAAAACTATGCATATATAAATACTACATTGTTCATAGCTTTATTTGACCCATGAAGCTATACTTAACATTAGTCTAAGTACAAGTAGATGTGGACTTATCCAGCTTCTTTCCTTGAGATGGATTACAATGTATATGTAGCTATCAAAAGAAGTCTGTGAATGCTATTTTTATTATCAAATAAAGTTTTCCATACAAATTCAAAAGGATTTCATATTTCTGCACAGTGGCTTTTCAGTAATGTCTCAGGAGAGGCTTTTGACTGTTCACTCTTTTTTATGAAGTCACCCTGGTGTGTCAGTCATGGTCACATTACATTTTAATATGCAGCTTTAGAGATTTTTGCTGAATTTAAAAGTAGCATGAGAAGTCTGTAGTATGGGCTGTCAGCTGTACTGCCTCCCTTGTCTGCTTAGAAGATGTATTTCATCTTATTTGTACAAGACATATGTATTGTGACAGAAGCACTACTGTCTCTCTTCATTATTATCCTCAGTGAAATAACAAAACCAGGCACTATTCACGTATTTATTTACAGCGCACTAAGCTGCCGTCATACCTTCATTCATTTTCAAGAATATAATTGTTCAACTATTTTGGTTGATTGTTCTTCTTAGGCTCTAGTCTGGAGCTTGGTGCCGATACTGCTCCACTCGTATAATGGTTGCTATAGCTACGCATCAAGGTCATTATGGGAGAGATTTGTTTTTCCCTAGTCTGATATAAAGCAGAACTGAGAGCTGAGGCGGAGGAATCACGTCATCATTTCAAATCTTGTGACACCGGTACAATTCATTCCAAAGTCTTTCAAAGAGTGCAGCCTTTGAGAATTTAACATTTGTTCATCCATCAATTAACTATATCATCAACATCTTTTTGAGGGTTGGGGAAGTAAGTAATACACTTGACAGGGTTGACATATATAGTCCTGCTCACATTTACACCTACGGGCAATTTAAAGTCACCAGCAAACCATGCATGCCTTTTTAATGTGAGAGGAAAGTGCCCTGAAGAAACCCATGCAGGCATCAGGAGAACATGTAAATTTTGTACGGAAGCCACCAGCCACCTTCTTCTTGCTGTGAGGCGTCATTGCTAACCATTGCAGTATCATACCTCCCTCCTGGCATTCCAGTAAAATTGTAATGCTATAAACCTTAATACATCTTAAATGGGTACACACTCGGTGATGCACTACCTCATTGTTCCCCCATAAATACTGTACTAGTCATTATAGAGTATTGGATTCCTGTATTATAAAAGAAAATACCTAATCAAAATTGTGTTTTCTAGGCTCGAACAAAAGAAACCTTTATTAAAAAATATGCAGTTATGAATTCTTGCAATAATTCTTCCTCCAACATTTTTTCCAGTTACACTTCAGGCTGCTCTATGAAGCATTTATGGAAATATATTTAAATGATTAATAACGTATTGTAATGTAATGGAAGCTATAAGGACATTTTAATATATATATAAAGTATTATAAGCAATACTTACAATTACTTTTCCTTTTAAAAAGGAAACCACTAGCACTATTATTGATATCACTATATACTATAATGTCTCCACTGCAAATATATAAGTAAATGTTTACAACTATATAATATTATATTGTATTATTAACATCTTTTTTTCTTTTATAGGACTATATGGTTTCTCTGTAATACAATGGAAGTAATGACGCAAGTAAAGACTAACTGTTTCCATTACATAACCTTTAGATCAAGGTGCCTCTTGATAATACAGATTTGTTTTATCCAATAAGTCTTTGTCTGTGTTAACCTTTAATTAATGTGATTAATATTCATCATAAGATAAAGAGTGTTGTGTCATGTGTATATTTGTCCCTGATTATTAATGTCATAATCTCGTTGCTAGGCCAAGCTCTAAGTCCAAGGTGCCCTCTGACTGATATGAGATTACAGTAGCAATGCAGATGCTGCTATGAAAGAAACTCACTGTCCAGTATAACTTTTTTGTGCTCTTCTCTGTCCAACCCTAACCCTGTATCATCAAGTTCTGCAGCAGAGCAATAGTTACTACAATAATATCTCAGCAGCAGTAGTAGTGGTAGTAGTAGTAGGAGTAGTAGGAGTAGAAATTGACTCGAGACATAAATGCATTCTGAATAGGTCATTGACATTTATTCATTTGATTAAATAAACTACAGTCATATGAACTTTGCCTCCCAAATTGTAAGTAAAACATAAACAGGGTGAATCATTTGCAAAGTGCGTTTTATTTTACGTTGCCTTGATTACATGCCTCTACATTCAAAAATAAGCCAATATCATATAGGATCCAACTGTAAAAGATAACATTTTTCCCCTTTTCTCTCAGGAAAAAAATTCTCATAGATTGTTAAGTTGGAGATTCTGTACATACAGGAACAACTCTGTAATGGGCTGACCTTTCCTGCAACTGTCTTTAGGTTGAACCAACTCGTTTGTAAAAATACAAAAAGGAAGTTATTTCTGTAGACATTAGCCTTCAGTCGTTTCCCGGGGGGAGCAGAAGTCTTCTTCTTGGATAGTGGATCATGGAACCTTTGTTGATGGCCCTTTTATGCAGGAGACACAGAGCTGGATGAGGCAGAGGAGGCCTCGGTCTTGGAAGCAGTACTGGATGCTCCCTCCTCCTCCTCGAAGGGGTTCTTCCCACAGCACAAGGTGGTGATCATGCAGTGGCGGAACTGCTTGTTCATGCAGATGTAGATCATTGGGTTGTAGATGGAGGAACTCTTGGCAAAGAAGGCGGGGAGGGTCATGAAGACTGGTCCGAACTCAGAGCCTTGATGTGTGAAAATCCACCAGGCAACACCAGCATATGGGCACCAACATACCAGGAAAGCGATGACCATGATAACGACCATGCGGGTGACTTCCCTCTCAGCCCTCTGGGTGGTCTCAGACTCCTGCTGGGCAGCAGCAGCCTCCTTGACAGCACAGAGCAGACGGCCGTAGCAGAAGAACACAACAGTCAGGGGAATGCAGAAGTGGCAGGTGAACATGTAGATGACAAAGGACTCGTTGTTGAAACCCTCTGCACGTGTGTAGTAGTCAACTCCACATGAGCACTGCATGCCTTCAGGGATGTAACGAGACCAGCCAACGAGAGGGGGGACGGCGCAAGCTGAGGCCATGAACCAGGTGAAGCCCAAGCCCATGATAGCGTGATTCTCTCCGAAGCGGAAGTTGCTGATGGGCTTGCAGACGACCACCCACCTCTCAATAGCCAGAACAACCAGTGACCAGAGGGCAATCTCACCACCGAGGGTAGCAAAGAATCCTTCCAGATTGCAGCCAAGACGACCAAGGACGAAGTAGCCATGCATAGAGGTGTACATCGTTGTGGTGAATCCTCCAAACACCATGAAGAGGTTAGCCACCGCGAGGTTCAGCAGGATGTAGTTCAAAGGGGTTCGCAGCTTCTTGTGTTCGATGGTAACGTAGAGAGTGAGGAAGTTGATGGGGAAGCCAAGAAGGATGAGCAGGAACATGTAGGCACCCAGGGCAGCATAGGCTGCTGGGTTGACAAGGTAGTACTGAGGGTATTCATAAGGACTCCGGACGATGCCGGTGGTGTTAACCATAGGGACATAGAAAAATGGCCCCTCTGTGCCGTTCATGGTTGCGGTTTGCGGTCGCGATCAGCCCTTCGGTGGAGTGTCTTCTGGCTGTTCAGGAGAGTGATGGAGAGGGACCTTGCTACAAATGGACCCAGGTGGCTACAGTCTGGCTTTTAAAGGGCACACCTTGGATTATCACTTTCCAAATCCGTCAGCACAAAGTGATTTAGGCCACAGTTAATATCTAATCCAGCCACCACTGCAAACATAACTGACCACTCATCAAGATATTAAGGTTACACCTGCTCACCTACTCTATCATCAAGCTTTCCCATGACTGCTTAATTTTAAAACATGATAATGACAAGGTACATCTTTAAAAGACGCCTTTACTTGCACACTGAATTTCAACGTCACTATTGAAGGAAACTATTCTGAAAAAAAATTCAATATTTCCCCACTTTTGTTAAATTTCCTTAGCCAACATGCAAGTTTGAGAAGGTTGTCATGACTGATTACTTTATTTATGTAGCTTTAGTACCAATTTTATTAACAAAGTAAAGGACTGGTTGCCTGTACAGTAGCTCTGCTGACTACAAAACTCCCAACCCTGAACGGAGCAAAGGAGACGAGGGGTTGAATTAATAATAATTCATTTCATGCAGTGAAACAGTTAATCTAACAGTGACCAAATGAAATGTATCTTTCATTTTAACATTAATTATTGTTGTTAAAAGTCACATATTTTTTGTAAATACCTGTAAAGAACTCTGTATTTTATAAAGGTCGCTATAAAGCACATAGACCCAGGTTCAGTACAGGACGGTCCAAGCCAGAATAGCAGTAGCAGGCTTTTAAAATGTGTGAAAACATTTCCTACTCTGATTAGTTTGTGCCAAGATTTTCTGTGCTATGTTGAATGTAGTGCAGTGGTGTTGCTGAGTGGCTGACCATCTTAGCTGGTGGTAAAGAGCTCAGCACTTTCCTAATGGGTGTTGTATTAAAGAGATTTGGAGCTTATGGATGTGTTACTCTCACTGGCCTGTAATGGATTTAATGTTGCAGAGGGTCATTCTTACTCAGTAGGATGTTGCTGTCCTCAGATGTGCTTTTAACAACTATTTTTTCAGTTCACACTTTACTTCATGAGTGCTCAGCATGTCTGAGTCAATCTTTATCAACTGAAAAAAAAACTTTAGTGGGTTATAGTATGTGTACAGGCCTCTTTAAGGGGCCTGGTGATGGTAAGTCCTGAAAGAATGCTCAAAGAAGATATAATCAATGCTTTTATAATAATATTCAATTAAATGACAAATTGTAGCGCATAACAAATTTTAGCTTTTAGTTTATCTGGTCTGCTTGCAACTTTACTATGTGAGTTCACTTCCACCACTCTTCATTTTCCGCCACAGGAGGAAATTCAGGTAAAAGGTGTCAATGAAAGGTGATAATAATTGATGAAATGTAGAGCATTATATTGTGGGATTGTTAGCAAAAAGCACTGTGCATGCTGGGACAGTATGTTTTTCCATTGTAAGAACTGAAAGGGATATTTATAAACATCAGGTAAATGTGCACTGGATATGATGGTAAAGATTTCACAGACCATTCTGAAATGTTCCCTTCACATTGGAAGCGGCAATGTTTGCGAAACAGTTATTTCTACTGTAAGAGCTTGGCCTTTTATTACCATTATTTTAGTGTTGCTGTAATGTTCTGCTTCTCTGTGAATTTCTGTGTTATGTTCTGTGTTGTGTTCTGTCTGCAGTTGTCATCAGTAGCTCCAGAACAAAGAACAGTACAAACAGTTCACACTTTTTTGCAGGCACTATATATATCTTTACTTGTGGTGTGTGAAATTAGACTTTTATGTTTTATGCAAATGTATCCAAGGCTTTATTTGTTTTTACAGTGTATCACCAGTGCCTTACATTGGATCTCATTTAGATCTGCAAATAGAACCAAAAATGGTTAGTTGATTAATTAGACGAGCAATAAATTGCAAAGTAATGCCTATCTATTTTGACAGTGAACCAGTTCTTTCAGTCATTTTTCCAAGCAAAGATGGTTGTTAAAACATACTGTGGTTCCTGCACACCTGCACCAGTAGAATAAAAAGCTCCCGAGTATCAAGGACATTAACTAACATGAATGTACACTCTTTCCTTTCTGATGAGGCTTTGGGTAAGATCTGTTGTGGTGAAGAATGCTCATCTTATAAGTTTTCTTCTTTTTTTCTTGCTTTCTGAGGAAACTGTGCTCCCTTGTGGAGAATAAATGACACTGGCAATGAGACCAGTGTAATAAATCACAGACATAGATGACAAATAGCAGAAGAAACGTGAGAAAAGTGATACAGTTACTTGAAATGTGTTGAGAATATTCTCATATGCAATACTATTCACTGTGGGTGTAAATTGAAACACATTTACAGTGATAATCTTCAATTAAATATTAAATGAAAGAAAAAATATGTCTGTTTAAGAATTTGTGAGACACACAAATCTCTTTTGGAGTTTTGGATCCCACTGTGTAAAAGACAATAAATTAAATCTCTTTGGGTTTTGGACTATTGTGTGTAGATGCTACTTCAGGGTGAGTGGTGTTCACTACATTTTAATATGTCATAAAACACTAAAAACAAGAAAACAATTGTTACAATAATCAATAATAGTCATTATTTTCAGCCCTAATGTAATATCAGAAATGAAAATCTGAAAGTCCTAAATGTACTCAGGTTACTATGAACTAAAGTTCATAGTAAAATAATGACAGTCCAGGCTTTTATATGAATAAAACCATACTGTGCATAGACATATGGTGAGCAGTTTTACACTAAAGCACCGCTCAATGGTGCTATCAAAGTTAAACTGAACCCATAAAAATGGCAAAACATAATTTAAATAGAAAACAGATTTGAACTAGTGGGAGAGATGTGAGAGCTACAGTCTGCACCTGTTATTCATCCACACGCTCTTAAGGATTAACAGATCCAGGAGGAGATCAGGACTGACCTGTTGCTGAGTTGTACAGTCTTTGTGCCAGCAAGATCTGTAGGTGTTTTGCTGCCCTCCTCAGGAAGCTAAAGTAAGTACATGTTTCACAGATTGCACCGATCCAAAGGTCAACGTTGAGTCACAGGATTTTTTTTTTTTTTTTTTTTTAAATTTTTTCAAGACTCTTCAACATCTTTTGTCTTTTAAACAGTGACAGACCCTCCAACTGAAATAATTTTGTGAAAACTCTCCAATAAATCCATGAACCAGCCACATGAATCTTTAGTTTTAGATAGTGAGGGTTTTGTCACTTGTTATGTTGAGTGGATCAGTTGTTTTTGGATATCGACTGGTAAACTGAGTGATTCCCATGAATCCCTTCATGTCATGATAAACTCAAACTACAGTTTGTGGTGTCTAAAAAGTGTCTCCCTTGAATGTATAGATACCTTATACAAGGACTACAGTGATAAATAATCCAGCATTCAACATTCAGCCCTTTTCTACTGAATGATGTATGATTTGAAAAGTGCATAGAAGTGCAGGAGATGCACTGTTACTACTGCTACTGCCCTGGGAATAGTCCCACTCTAAGATTTTTTTATATAACAAATGACTATTCTATTGTTACCGTAGGTGTCATGTAACTTTTAAACATTTGGCCTTTAAAACTCTTTGGCCCCTGAGTCAGAACAGAAGTGTTGACGTCAAACGTTTCTGTTGTCAAATCTGTGTTTGTCAGTCCTAGGTTCATTTAGACGAAGTAACTGATAATAGTTTTTCCAAATAAAACGTTGACTCCTTTAAACAGCCACAGCCTCAGAGACTGTTTTTTTTTTTTTTTTCAAATTTTGCATATGATGATGACTGTGGTTTTTAGAGGACAAATGTGTGGGCAGTGTGTGATGCTCTCTCACTCTGCCCACAGGAACTCTCTTGCTGAGTGACCGGTAGAGAGGAGGGAACACTGTGACCAGGACATGGCACATTCGCCACCACCGGCCCCCGCACACATCTCGCACTGAGGGTTGTACATCATCAGGCCCGTAAGGGCAAAAAATAACATCAGCTGGCAAAGAGGATGTAAAGATTCATTTTAAGTTTCACTGTCCAAACAATGAAAACTCTGTCGCTCACAGCACTTCAAAGAATCTTTGATGTTATCTTGCTTTTGCTTTACCTTCAACCAACTATCTTTTCTATATTAATCAATTACTTGTCTTGCATGCATGCACAGAATACAGTAAAATAACTGGTTAAGAACAAGCACATTCAGTTGTTTTATCTGACCAACAGCCCAAGATCTAATGGCACATTCACTGTGATTTACAACAAGGAAAAGGACCAAATCCTCAGTTTTGATTTTCAATCCAATCATCGTAGCTCTAATTTTCAATATTGACAAAGCTGTGAAGCATTGCAATGATCAGCTGATTAATTGTCGATTGACAGAAAAGTATTGCATTCGCAGATGATCATTAGTGCAAAACATTCTCTGTTTACAGCTACAATATTTTCGCTGCCCATTGGATAGTAAAGTGAGTATCATGGAGAAAACGAGACCCCTGGACTTTAGTATAAATGATTAATAAAGAATATAATTTAAAAATTGAAGGTTCCCTGGTGAGCTTTAGATCTCTACTAACGCTATGGAACTCAGTGGTGGCAAAAACACCTGAAATATCTGCTTTGCCAGTATTTTATGAGGAAGGAAGTCCACTTGGTATGTTTGTTAGACCTCAGAGATACACACTAAGCAACTGGGTGAGTTAACTGTAAATGGGCAAGGTGCAAGGTAGTGGACATACTGTGGCTAGGAGCTCCTGTGATGATGGATAACAGAGCACAGTGGCTACATGAACAGAGCAAATCCAGAGCATTAGACAACAAATAAATGATTTGAGTAATAATTTGTCAAAAATACTCTTAATTACATTTTTGATGATAGACAATTGTTGTCCATTCCAGCACTAATTTGTGTTTGAATAATTACTTGGTGCTGTACTGATGGCAGCATGAGTTACGTTCATGTTTAGGTATAATCACATAAAAATCAATATGCCAGTGGATACAAGATGAGGACAATTCAGTATTTTGACCTCCCCTCTAGAAAACACTCTACCTTCAAAGCTGGAAACATGACTGTAAATCTATCAAACGTACCTAAAAGACAGCCCACTAGAAATCTGTGATGCTGCTCATACTATGAGCGTGTTTGCCAGCAGTGGGAGCTGTTAACCTTCAGTGTGCTGCTTGACATGAAATCGTTCCCCTTCTGCATTACCACTGATTCTTCAGTAATATACTGAAGCAATGTGTGCATCTTGTTGTTGAATTAGCAGCACCGGCTCCATGATTAATGATTGATGATTGATATGTGTCAGATGGCCCTCTCAGACTCTCTCCTCACATCAACAAAGACTACAATTTATCAGGAGCTGCATTCAGTCACCTCACAACGCAGAGAAGAAGATGAGGTCAGGGGTGTTGTTACAGCTTCGTTCTCTGCAGGAAATCACCTCATACTGTGTCGACACTGTCAACTCAAACCTGAAATTATCGTGTGGATGAGTATTTGTCAGACACCTGGTGATCCCTGGTGTGCTGACAGCTGTACAGCAGATAAAATCTGCATTCAACAGATATCTTCAAAGAAAGTCTGTTTTACAAAATGCCGACATGTATTGTGAGAAAAATAAAACTGAGCCACCTCAGCGAGCAGATGCAGAGCTTCCTTCTGATCAGACAGGGGTGTAAACAGCAACACTCTCTCTTCTTTCTATCACTATCCTCTGATTAGCCATGATTTTTTCCTCTCTTCCTCTAGCCCTTTCAGGTTCACACACAGGCACACTCTCTCACACACACACACACACACACACATACACAAACTCATACACATACAGTACATAACCACACACAATTCTGTCTGTGGTGACGTTTCTGTGACTCCTTCTCACTGCCCATTGTTCATGTTTGACAACTGCAAAGAAATTAGCAGTCTTTGGCATGATTCATCATCTTTCAATCGACTGGTTGCTAAGGTGATGAATCCACGGTGTGTGTGTGTGTGTGTGTGTGTGCAGAGTGCTGAAATCCTGTGGAGTGTGTGGAGAGTGATGTCCTCGGTTTGACACACATGCAAATACACTGACTATGCAGTGGGAGCAGGACTAAACCACCGGACTGAGCTCGAGTCTTACCTCTCCTGGTTTGATGTTTCAGGGTTTAGATTAAGAAGCCCCAGATGCTGGTGGTTAAACCTCTCACAGTGTGCACAAATGTCACTCTCATTAGCAAACACTTCAAGTAACACACATACACATACACACACACAGATACACAACACCTCCCACGCTCTCATCTGCACATGATCACACAACAACTGCTTCAAAGCCACACATTCATCGGCCCTCTCTAAACTCCTTTTATCATTGCTCATCATTCATATGCTAAACAGCCACACAGATTTTGGGGTTGTAAACTCGCGCATGGCAGCTATTAACGTTAAACACACAAGTCAGGCTTGATCCCATCATGTTGGCTTCAGTTGTACTGCCAGGCTTTGTATGAACAAACGTTTTCTTCTTTGTTTTTCGGTGCAGAGTTAAGAGCTCACTTTAATGTGGGGAGCACGTGTAGTTGAATAGCCAAACACGGACCTAAATCCACTACCCCTGATTAACGGACTCATGACAGACTCGTCAACATGGACGTGCCAAAAGCATCCAAGCTGAGCTAAAACTGATCCAAAACTACTAAGTGGACTTGACTCTGAGCCCAAATCATCTAAAGTCCACACCCCCTAAAGCAACCTGTGCCAAACCTGGCATCTAAACATAAATATCCACAACATGCGACGGATCCAGCTCTCATTTGGTGCTCCACCGCTCCACACAGCTGAATGCATCAATGCTCAGACAAGCTGTCCCAGCTCAGCTGGTAAGTGCAGCCAAACTGCCACCGGATTTCTGAGGCAATATTGATAAAAGTATCAACAGGAAATTAATTGAAACCAATCGATTGATTACTCTGCTCTGTGGTCGTAGTTGCTCCAATATGATTTTTTTCTTGCTTTTTTTTTTTTTTTTTTTAATCATTGCAAAATGATTGTTTTTACCTGATGGTCAAAAGGCTCACATACAAACAACACAAACAACTATAATTTTTTAATTTGATTAGATCAAAAATAATTGAATTACATTTTGATTAAATGAGGATGAAAATGGCACACAGACGTCGAAATAGAGTCTTGAAATTTGCTTTTTCAGATCTGTACTGTAAACAGCCTTAAGCATGTGGCATCCTTGGCATTTCTACATCTTCACTTTTTCATTGAGTATCCATTGACATATGCACACACAACCTGCAATATAAGCCAATGTACTAGTCAACAAAGTTGAAGATTATCATTTGCTTCAACTGCATGATAAAAACACTGCTCAAAACACATCCAGCAGACAGCAAACTGCATCATCATCTTCTTCTCTTGTCCAGTTTAACAGCAAATGCATCTACCACTGCTTCAAATAGTTGTGCCTCTATTTGAAGCAGCGGTAGATATTATTAAGTTGTACATATTATTATGTCATGACATGTTGTTTATGCAGAAGCATGGCCATGGGCAACTGACAAAAGCCACCTAGTTTGATCCCATAGGTGCGGTGCATCAAACCATACCAATTAGGCATATTACAGCTATTAGGTGCTGGTAATGGAGGGGTGGGATCTCAACAAGATTATTGCACCATTTTCAGTTTAGTTTCTACGCATCACGAGTCAAAAGAAAGCAAAACATTGGAACTGTTGGAAGCTTACAGGTGTATAGATGTATTAATATTCACAAGTGTGTCCTGCATGAACAGAGCAGTAATCCACAATGCCACTGTACTAGACAAGATTATCCTTCACTCAAAATAAAAAATCTTGTTCATGCATGACTGTAAGAACAGCTCGCGACTACTTGTTCCAATTTTCCACCCCAGATTAGTTTGGGTTAACCAGCATGCTTGGAAGTTTTGAAAGGCATTAATCATGGGGCTCATAATACGGTGGGAAGTGGGCGAAGATGAAAACATTTAACCAGGATATGCATCAGTGGAGCTGCCTCCCCAAATTTGTCAAGTGTATCTCCAATTTAGAGGAAGAGAAGGAGAGATAGAGTTTCAAACATGTCAGAGAATTAACACAATCTCCAATTAAGGCTTTCATTTCCTTAATGAGAAGGAGGGACCACTGCAGACTCAGAGACAGATCAGCAGATGATGGATTGGGCTCCTGAGGGGTGTGACTGGGAATAGACTACAAAGGCTTTACACCCCATCTGCTTGGTAACCTGATTTGACTCCTTTAGAGGAGACATGCCACTACATTACATTGATTTATGGATATAATGCAATGTAATGTAAATATGCATTTTTCTGTGGGTGTGTGTGTGTGAGAGAGCACAGAAGCATCAGAAATGATCAAACCCTCTTTTTTAGATTTTGCGTTTTGCTAGATCTCTGCTCAGATGGACTCCTGCACATCTCTCAAGGCTACAGTCTGACAGCTATATTTGAGAAGCCTGAGGTAGAGCCTGAGAGCCGATTGAAGTCCACTAGTTAGCCAGAGAGCAGCATGACCAGGTGGCCTCAGGTCTGTTTATTGAATTATATGGAGGGGGTGATGATTGGCATAGCAACTGGCCTGCTGGTAAATTGACTGTAGCATGTGAGCAGCAACTGCAGGTGAGGAACAGAATCAGTGCAGATCAATCTCCCTATGATTCACACTTTAAAAAGACAAGAATATCATTTTCTATATGTTTAAGGTGATGCATTTTATAGCCGACTCGTCATTAGATTATCAGCATCAAGTCAACTCTTTCAGTTGCAAGTCACATTCAAGACAAGCACATTGTTCTGTTGACAGAAAAGCAGACATCAAAATAAATGAAAACAGCAATAGTAAAATAAATTGGCTGGGCTGAGTGGAGATCATTTTCTCTTTAAAATCCTGTGTCGCTCAGGCTCTGCTGGTCATTACTGCTTCTGTGTCTGGTTATTCAGTTTGCTTCTAGCAGCTACACACAGCTGCTGCTGTTCACGCCTCCTCCAGCCAAACCTGCTGCCCTGTGTTTTGGTTTGTTATTAATCATACATTCACTGGCATTTCTTGCCTTGTGCATTATATATATGCCACATCTCAGTGACACGTCTGCTGAGTTCTGCTCTGTTACTCTCTGCATCTTTTTTGCTGCTTGAATGCTGATTGGAGCGCCATTTCTTCCCATCAAACACGAATATAAAGCCATTTGTAGCTATAAATGGTCTGGTCTTCTTTGATGCAAGTGGTTCTGAATTATTAATTTGTACCGCGCGCTGACAGCAGCCACAGCCAAATATAAAAATCAAACATGACAGGCTAGGAATTACAACATAGAGAAGATGTTTACATTTAGTCAATCAGTATGTTGTTTGGACGGAAATCTATGAGCAGAAAATGAGGTGTTAATCCTGCATTAGCCACATGACAGATTATCGTTTCCAACTGTTTTCATCAGACAATGAAAGGGAATAGCTGCACACACAAACACACAAGCTTGAATCACTATCCCTGCCTGTGGAAATGATGATTATTTTAAACGAGGCTGGATGTATTTTTTATTTTTAACATCTCATTGTATTTATTTATTTTACATTTTTAACTTCATCTGCCTACAAAAATGTGCACAGCATAAAACATCTTGTGTGGCCGTTGGCTGATACAGTAAAAGATGGATCAGAAGAATATTCATTGTTTATGTGTGTATCTGCTGTGTGTGTGTGTGAAGTAAAAGACTGTCTCCCTTGTCATGAAGGAAAAGCTGCACAATATCGTGTGATTGCTGCACCACTAATTTGTAAATGTAGACACAAGAAATACCACACTGTACATGGACACATCTTACTCACTCCCTCACATTATCAGCACATGCGCGTGCTTCTTCTGCCACAGCTTACTTGCTCACTTAAAATGATACAACCTATGTTAGATCATGCCCCTTAAATTATGTTGCCAAAAATATGACAGGCCTGTCAGTAATCCCTATGGGGCCTGGAATAGAACTGAATAGCCCCAATGTTAACATTATCACCCAGTACTTAGTTGCATAAATGTTGGTACTCTAATACACAGAGTGGTTAAGTACTGCTGTCCTTCATTCTTGCTCACAGTTCTTGTGATTCTGCTGCTGCACAGTTTAATCTCTGTACTTTCAGAGCTGTTTGTTGCTTGTCGAGGAAGCTGCTGGTACAACACCTCCCCAAAGCTCTGAGCTCATCCAGAAGACAGAGCTCCTCACTGTCTGGTAAAATGACAGTGTCTTACAGATCATGGCCAAACAGTGTGATCATGTCTGCTGAGCTCAGGGTCTTACTGAGCACCAGTCTGCCCGGTTTAATATTCCAGACAGCCACCATATGAGCTATTGCATGTAACACAGCCCTCATTTGTGCCTTGCTCTGGCCTTATCCTGGCTTTCATCAGGGATGCAACAACCAACAGTGGTTTTATATGTGAATAAAAGTTGCACTGCTGGTTTTGTTCGACCAAGTATAAAACAAACACAGAGCAAAAGGAGTTTTGCACACCAACACAGCCAAGGTGCTATGACAAATAAGAGCATAAAATACAGCATAACAATCCCTGTGTTCCTGTCTTTTTCCATTATAGATAACATTGCTGCCTATAAATTTCTATCTCCATCCATCCATTAGCTACACGGCTTATCCATATAGAGCTGCTGGAGTCAATCCCAGCTGACATAGGGCGAGGGAAGTTTATCACAGGCCCAACATATAGAAAACCTATGTGGATTGTGGGAAGAAGTGGAAAAGCCCATGCAGGAACAGGAACATGCAAACTCAATACAGTGAGGACCTGGGCCTGGGGTTCGAAACTAGAACCCACTCACTGTGAGACAAATGCAGTACTGTTCCTTGATGCCAGCTAGTGACAGTGCTTGCTATAAATAGGCTATACTTGAGAGCCCAACCAATTCAGTCAAATTCAATTTAGATAAATCTCAGAACATCCTGTTTCACTATCTTCAAACTACCTCATATTTGGCCACACACCTGTCTGAGTTGCATCCACTGACATAACTGAGTGGGGACTAAAGGCTTGTCTGTGCACAGTCACCAAGCTACTGTCTACAAATACTCTGCATGTGAGGCGTTCAGGGGACCCTGGTGTTATTAGTCTCCTCCTCTGAACTGCATGATTCTCTGCATGCACATTGTCACACACTGCACCACCTGTGGGAAAAACTGATCTAACACAAAATAAAACATTTACTCGACTACATTAAAAATAGATCTTAAAATCCTTTGAAGTGATGCCAAGACATGATGGTATGCACAAGAGAGTGAGTTTGACTCAAAGCTGAAATCATAATCATTGATCCACAACTGCTCACAGCAAGTTTGTAGCTCTGGTTGAAAAATGTGAAGTAGAAAGAGACTTTACTCAACAAACATTGAACTTTGAATTAACTCTAACCAAGACTGTGGCCTCAAACCAAAAGACTACAATTTAGCCTGGTGGCACTTTAATCTAAAGGTTAAATTCCACTTCTACTCGCAAGTCTGCCTGCAACAGACTGTTGTTAGAGCCATTATTGGAGGTGGTTTATATGGATCAAATCCCCCATAATGGTGTCTGTAATTTTACAATCAATAGACAAGATGCACAAATGACCAATTACATAACACAAATGTGTGTTTTCACTGATCCAACAAATTTAATGCCTAACAAACCAGTTCAGTCCACCATGCCGCAATCAATCCAATACTGTGAATCAGTCTGACTCTCTGTTTTGACTCTTTTGAAGGTATGCACACAATATGGCAAACTCAAACACACAAGAAGACAAGCAGACTCATTTTTATTGTCTCACAGTGTTGATATATATGAATATGGAACAACCAAGTTGCAGACAACAGCACAATGCCATTACACAAACAGGTCATGAGCAACATAATCAACAAAAAACTCACAGTTGACCACTGTGGTGCCTCATACATAAACAGAACAAATAAACCACAAATTTATGGACATTCAACAGCATGAATGAGCCTCATCAGGGTGGACAACATGAAAATTACATGACTGCAAAAAGAGGCACGGTCTGATCTCATAAAACATTGTCATGATTGATGTTCTTTCTCAAATACTAAATGAAGCCAAACACGTTGAAAAAAGCCCCAGATCACAGGTCGTTCTGCATCACTTATGCAGTTTTGAAGAATCCACTGACACTTTGTGTTATCATTTACAGCACTGTGCAAATGTTTTAGGCACTTCAGATGTTTAGATTCTTATCTATCACACAGGGTGGGGGAGTCTGATGGGTCCCAGATTTATCCTGCAGCATGTCAACAACTCCAAACACACAGCCAGAGTCATAATGAACTATCATCAGAGACAAGAAGAACAAAGAGTCCTACAGCAGATGGTCTGGCCCCCACAGAGCCCTAAACTTAACATCATGGACTCCGTCTGGGATCACATGAAGAGACAGAAGACATTGACGTAGAAAAACTGCTGCAAGTTAGAAACTGGTGATGATTTGAAGACAACAGGTGGTCACATCAAGTATACTCATTTCATTTTTCCTTGATTAGTGAAGTTCGTTTTAAGTATTTATTTACTTAATAAATAATAACATTACTTTTGGAAGAGTCCTCACCATCTCCACAATCCATATAAAGATAAGGAACTCTTTCATTTAGTGTATATCATTTTAAATGTGCAGTCAGACGATTTTCAGATACGGAAGCACACAAATCACTTCCGACCACCATTTTTGTTTGTCTTCAGAAAGCGTCAGCTGGTGTTTACTGTGCTGACTACAGAGTACAATGTATGTTTCACCAATCCGATGGTGGCGGAACAAGTCAGCGCCATTAAACCCAGGTCCAGTCGCGCTGTTTCGGGCCAGACACGCTACAGACGCGCAGCGCCACATCCATGGTGCTCTGGCTCAGCTGATCGGCGCCAGAGCGTGTGAGCGATAGCATTGTTTACCGGCGATCTCCCAGGAGGGAATTAGAGCGATCTGTGAAGATCAACTCTATTTCATGCTGAGTCTATTTATTGGAAATATCTTCAAAACGACGTAAATGTTATAAAACAACCAGGGGACTGAAGCAAACTTTTCACAAACATCAGGCTAACTTACCGCTAGCTCGTCCCCTGGCGGAATCTCCTCCTGTTCTCCCTCTCCATTCTCCTCAGTTGAAGATGACCTCGATTCGGACACTTCTTTCTCCACATCATGACTCTTCTGTACTCGGTTCATTTCTCTCTACCTCCGTGCACCTGCTGGAGATGCTAATGCCTTTGAGGGTGTGTTGGAATTGTGTCACCGGATGTCCCTGCTGGTCGGTGCCAAGTCTACAGCTCAAGGTAACTTGCTTTTTTCTCTTATAAACATGTGCATGAACAAAGCCTGCTTCCTTTATGCATTTCCACATCACCATGCCTGTCTCTCCAAACCGAGTTTGCAACCTGTCAGAGCTCCTGCGATTTCAAATCTTGCATTTTTTTGTTATGTTTTTTATTATATTATTATTATGCATAATGTAGCATTTAGTCTTAGCCTGTACAGATAAAATAAGTTCTCCTACATGAAAATCTATTGTCTCTTACTCTGACAAACTCAATACTTCATATACTCAGGAAAAAATAGTGCTCAAACCTTTCATCGGATCTTACAAGAGGTTGTGAGGACATGCGGTTAATCCTTCCTGTATAAACAGCAGCTCTCTCTATCCTTCCCAAAATAGGATGTGAATAAAATTCAGAAATGCGTAGAATGGAGACAGCCTATTTGGCAGGGTATAGAACTAAGCTTTTCCCTGTTGACAGTATTATATGACCCTTCCACCCTGCATCTAACAATGTTAGAGTGACCTGCACCCCACCGCTTGATGAGGTAACATCCCACTGAAGCTGTTAATCCATGACAGTCATGGAGACATGCCTGAGAGCGGACAGAAATAGAAATGCAAATGGTGAGAGTTTCATAACTCCTCATATAGAAATCATTATCTCGATCTGTTTACCTTTCTGTGCCACATCCTTTCATGCAGTACAGTGGAGAAAACATACCCTGGGTCTCTTTATTTCTTCTCATGGTTGTCATTAATTTACGTGCTGAATTAGGTTTCTGTTTCAAAGCTGAAAATTGATTCATACGAAACATGCAAGCATATTCCACTATATGAAGGAAAGATGATTCACTGAGCAGTGTTTTTTTTTTCTTTTTGAAATTCAATATCATTCACACCATGGGTGTGTTGGAGGGGTGGAGTTGCAGTCTCTAAACACATGCTGCATGTGAGATCCAATCAGAGGTGATTTACTGCCCTCACTGAGGCAAATAAGGCTGTATGATAAAATGAGCAATCTGATGCCCAGATGTGACTTCCCCCTTTGTAGCACAGATTGTTCATTCAGGATCACTTAGCAGTATACAGCTATGCTAGTTTGGCTTTGCAATTTGTTGGGCTAATTTTTGCATTTATAGGTTATAGTCTTTGTAGCTTTGATATTTTATTAGCTTTAATAGTGGTCATGTGGCCAGAGATGAGAAGGCAAGGCAGACTAACATTTAATAGCCCACCGTGTGCTCCTTGTGATGTTGGCATCTTGTGAAAGTGGTAACAGATAGGTGGGGTTAGAGGGCAGACTGCATGTTGCCCATGTGGTTCCTGTCTAATCTACTGAACATGTTGTCATTAAGTGTCTTATCTAATTACATCCACCCAAAGTGGATGTGGCAGAAGTCTGTCCTCGGGGCTCCTCACGGTTGATATAATGCAGTGCTGATAAATGCAAAGGAAGTTCTGCACTCAGACCATATACTGCATTATTGTTTTCAGAGGAGGTTAAGGAAAGGATCAAAGCAGTGACTGAGTCTTTTGAATTGCAGCTGGAGGAATGCAGCACAGGATGAAGCAAGGGTAGCTTTTGAAAGAAAAACAGCCAAAGACCTTGCCTGTCATCGCTGTGCTATTCATTTTAATTTCACTTCCATGAATGTGTGATCTACACAGAAAGATTTCTTTCTTGCTTTAATGAAAAAGCCAAAGTCTCAACATGAAAACAACGACAGAGATTTTCAAGGCAGGGATGATGAAGACACAGCAGTGCAGAGTGTGAGCTGCATATTCAGTGCCTTGCATGTATTTTGCCGCACCCTTGTATCCCCTTCTGTTGTGTAACTGCATTTTCACCCAGAGTGCTCTCCTGCTGTACTGTATCTATGTGTTTGTGTTGTGCCTGTCTTTCTGTTGAGTTTTCTTGCTTGAAGGGGAAAAGAGTGACAGCTCAGTAGCCAGGGAGTTGTGATGAAGACCGATAACATACAAAGATGTCTACTGGTTGATATCTTCTTTTCCACAACATTAAAACATGAAGTCCCTCTGGATGAATGCTGTTCACCAGTCAGGGGCTCTGAAAGGAACAGGTGGACGTAGGAATATGTGGTGGAGATCAGTGTGAATGGATTTAAAATGAGTAAAAGATGGAGGTTGAATGATGTTTACAGAGCAAAGAGTTTTTAGCAAAGTTTTTACTTGTGATGCAGTTTGCATTCAGGATTTTTAGCACAAACAGGCACCTAATTCTATCTAAATCTTCTTTTTCAACTGTATGTTGTGATCCAAATGCTTTTTCTGGCCCATGAAAATGGATTATCTTTGCTACGTGACTCTCCTCCTCTTGTATTGTGCCTGTGCAGTTGTGCATTGAGCCACCAGGGAATCAATGGCTCATCTCCTGAAAGCTCTTAGTGGTCTTAAGCACGAGTAGCTGTAACCGAGGGTTAACCCCTTCAATACCCTCAACCAAATAAGATATTCAATAGAGCACCAAACAAAGAGTATATTCTCTTATCTTAACAAAGAAATATACAGAGATGTGATTTATATAAACACTTTGTCTTAATTCTTCAGAACCTCAAAATACCAATTAACATTAGGAAGACAGGAACTGTGCACTGAACAGTCACATCCCTGCTGACTCTGAATAGATGGCCTCTATTCATTTCATCAGTTTCCATGCTCTATATGAACCACATCTAATAAATCGATTCAGTCAAAACAATATGTAATAGACTGGAAAAATGTCATCTTCAGCTGGATCTTAAATATTGTAAAACGTAACAAAACAGCTTTGTTGTGGCTTTATTAGATTTCAATGAAGAGGTTGATACTGTCACAGATAAAAACACAGACCTCTCTCAGCTAAAAGCAGGTGTGGTAATTGGAAATGGGACTCTGGGACACAATCACTTCATCAAAGTGCTGGTATGCTTTCAGAATATTCACACTTTGGTGACATAAAATAGCATTACCTGGAAATGGTGATGTTTTGTTTAGATGGAGAAGGTCGTCTATAAAAAGCAGGGCTTGTCAAATTGTCTCAGGCCAGACTGCTGGAGGATGTGTTTTCACCCAGAGGAAATGTGTATTTTTCATGTTTGTCTTTGTGTATGTTGTGCTTTCTGGGAAGAGGTTGGCAGTTCCTTCACCCTTTGAACAGTAGCGTGAATTGTATCTGGTCTCAGCTGAATAGTAGCACTTTCAGTCAGGGAATTTTTTGTCGTTGTTTTTGTGCTGCATGAATCCAACCACTACAATAGACATTGGCAACCCCCCTCTTTTATTTTTTTAGTAAGTGTGAAAAAAAAGACTAATCGTTAGAGGCAGATGTTGTCATTATTTGACTAACAATGTAACTCTACTTGAATGCTCCAGTCAAAATTTTGGACACATTTTCCAATTCAAATGAATGGGGGGAAATGCGTCCGGACTACTAAGTGTATGTTTACAGGAGAATTTTAGCCATGACTGTGTGTTACTCAGTCTGAGGTTCAGCCACTTTGTTCAAGTTTTATCTCAGCAGCTATTGCATGAATTGCCATTAATCTTGGAACAGGCGTCATGGTCCCCTGAGGTTGCATCCTTGTGACTTTGGAGATCTGCTCACAGAATTTGTGGATTTGTAACCTTCAGAATCCATTGTAATCACTCTGGAGATTATACTGTCATCTGGTCTGAATTCTAAGTATTTTGGTTTCTGATTAAACAGTCACAAAAACTGACAACATTTCCATCCGTCTCAGCTGTGCTCTGTGTGCTAAACTAAGAGAGTGCATATGGGAAACATTATCCCTACTTAGCACTGGCATGTTTACATTGTCATTGTGTGCATGAACACAAATATTTGTATATGTACCAATATACACCAATCCCCTTAAATTTATCTTACAGAATTACATATATATATATATATATATATATATATATATATATATATATATATATATATATATATATATATATATATATATATATATATATTAGATGGGATATTGTTTTATTGATTGTTTTATTGTTTTATTGATTAACATAAGACCACTAAGATTAATGGTGTGTAATATTGAAGCCTGTAAATGAGATTCAGTCAATACCAAAACAGCATATTTTAAAATCTTACTTTAAGAAACATTTCTAGAAATGTTCATCAAAAATACTAACTACCACGTAACTAACCACATGTCACAGTTTTCGATGCTGACTCGTGCCAAAGACACATTTTGGTTAGTCCCTCCTAACTACTGTGGCTTGATACCCTGCCCATTGAATAACAAATACATTTTGAATGACTAAAAATTAAATTAATCATCATAAACACTAACTATGCATAAAATTACAAACATAGCAATTAAACTCGAATTAAGAAAAATTAGGCCCAGGGTATATCTCCAACCTTTGCACAAATACAGAGATATCCATGACAGGTGATATTAATCCTTATTAATATCTGCTCTCCAAAGTATTAGTCAGGCTCTATAAGTTTCAGTACAACAATCGTGTTGCTCACTAAACATCCAACAATGACAAAGGAAGATTTAGCTATAGTCATTAGACTGATTCCTGATTGGCCCAAAGCTCAGGGAGAGGGAGGTGTGATGAGAGCAAGGGCAGGGAATAAAAGAGAAAATGGGAAATGACATATTTTTCTTGTTCCCATTAATCTAAATGACTTTATTTTTCCCAGTTAAGCTGTGTATATGTGTGTAAATTTAATCACCGGCTGTTTTGTTACTGACTGCATCTCTGTTTTGGAGAGAATCTAGGTGTCAGGTCCTCGTTGCAGTGACAGTGAGGGATGAGGCTCTGCTTATCAGGCTGTAAAACTGGTTATGTGATCAAATCAAAGGGCATGCAGGATGACATGGACAATGATAGAGGCAACACATCACTGTCATCCCCATTGTCTCCCTTCTCCATTGACCTCATCCCCTCAGCTAATTGACCTGAATTCAATACGTTGTCTTGAGAAAGTGTGCATTCATCCACTTTGCCCATCAGTCTACTCTCTCATTTTCAGAATATGTCAGACCCTTAAGTCAGAGCTTTGCAGAAAAAAAAACCTTTGGAAGCTATTTTAGCCCAAAGTCCTCTTAGGAAGTGTCCCCTTCAGGCCTCACCACAGACGCTAAAGCTCCAGGATTTAGACTTGTCCTGAGGGCACTCCAGCCTTGTCTCAGCTGTTTTCTTAAGTCGTGCTGAAAGGTCACTGCAGTCTCAGGTCATAGTCTTTTTGGAGAAGGTTTTCTACAAGGATCTGTGTATATTTTTACTCATGCTCTTAAAGTCTTTCAATGCTGTAGCAAACTCCAAGCAGACTGTCATATGTCTTTTACTCAACATGGCCTTGGCCCTGCCTCTGTGCTCATCAAGGCCTGATCGATGGAGTGCAGCAGACGACTGTCAAAGTGATTGGCAGGTCCTTGCCACCTCCCAGACCAAGGCACTTGGGAAGTTTGACTGGACAATCAGTAAAGTAGGAATTTGCATTTTGCTTTTACTGAGGCCGCAGTGCTCCTGCATTCACACAACACTTTAGAAATGATGTCATACCTGCACTCTGATCTTTGCCGCACCACATTTTTCTCTCATAGGACCCCAGAGAGCTACTTGTCCAATCAATTCAGCTGTCCTCACACACATTCAAGTTCTACATACTGGAGCAAACAGAAAAGAAAACAGGATGCACCCAACCACAACATGGATTGGATTATTGAATGTGTACAACACAGTACACAGCAGTCTGAATGCATATAACATACATGACTGTAGTCAAAGACTCTGCAGTAGACACACAAACTGTGTCTTATCCCACGTAACACACATGTACACCTACAAACTCCCCCACCCGCTCTGTTACACCTCTTTTAAAAGAAAGCCTTCAGGGTTGGGGCCTGACAGCTTTGTCATCCCCCTGACACCGCACATTGATGGAGGAGATAAAATACCCCCATGTGTCTTCTTCACAGTCCCCTAGAGCAAAGACATTCCTCAGTAACTGATATGGAGTATGGCAGGACAGTGCTCCCCCCTGCTCAGAGCATTTAACATCAGTTTGCTGGTATCAGATGTGGACATCCTCAAGGGAGCTGAGGAAGTGTGCTGTGGGTGAAAACATGACTGAGAGAGAAAGGAGTCCCAATTGGTGTACCAGTCGACTACCCTGACAAACAGATACTGGTCACAATAATCTCTTGTGTATCAGAGTTTCACTGTTTTGTTGTTATTTTTTTATTATTTATCTCACAGGCTACCACCTTTGCATCCGTTTTTGCCTGCAAGGAGTAGCTTTTCCCTTCTTTTCATGACTCTCCTTTTGAGACGCACTACTCATTGAAATCCTTTAACATCATCTTATCTCACTCAGACAGAAAAGCTGAAAATTCCCCTGGATACAGGGTCACATAATGTATTCAGAGATGCAGTTGATCAGGCTCCGGCCATAGTAACATGGAAGAAGCTGCCAAGCCAATTGATATGATTGTGCTATTGTTGGTGCACAATGGCCAGTAATGAATACATGATTGTGAATAACAGCATTAATAGAAAAAGGACAAGGCTGTCGGTTTCAGTGCAGAGCACCTCTGTGATGGGCAGAATTTTTTTTTTTTTTTTTTTTTCAAATTAGCCTCTGTCGTTTATATTTTTTCTTCCCTTTATGAATAAAATTCAGAAATATTGGGAAATCTTTCTAACACCTTTCCTTTCCAAAAATGGTTCAATTATAGGTCAAAGTTCTTAGAAACAATGCTCCATTAATAAAAGGCAGTTTAGTTGGATGAGTAATGTCTTCACATCCTGGCTGATATTTTCAAGTCTCGGTTGTAAATGTCAAACGCAGAGTTATGTGGTTGTCACGCCATCTATCATTTTTTTTGTATACACCTGCTTTTACAAGGTTCAGTATTGTGTAAGCATGAGAAGAGACTTTCATCTTGCTTTGTATTTGACCATGAGGCAAACATTTTCCACCTCATTCTTTTCCAAGTCCTGTTTCGTCTCAGTTATATTTCTACAATGAACAGAAACAGCTGTGAGACACTTTGACTGAAGTCCACTCAGAGTATGTGCACCTCAAGTGAGACATTTGGCCCTGAGAGTTGGCGCACACTGAGTTGGACACCTCGAACCATTTATCTAGCAGCAGTACAAAGCATTGTCATCTTTCACTGACTTTACAGAGAGGCAGTTTAGAAAGGTGTCAACATAACATTTATCTCTTAACTTGAGACCGCTGTTTGTCTGAAAGGAGCAGCTCCACTCCCATGATGATTTTCAGAAATTTGTTTTGGTTTTAAGCATAATTGGTCAATTGTCTAATGGACAGACTGCTGTTGTTGTTACTTCACTTACTCAGCTTCTTTTTGTGACCCAACACAAAATGGAAAAACCCATTTTCTAACCCATTAATCATCTCATGACCCCTCGGATTTATCTTGTGCCCTTTTGAAGAGACCTGCGGCCTTTGGTTAAAAACCACAGGACAGAACTACTGAAGCGTATATATAGTGGCAAAAAGTTGCTTCATCACTGACAATCTAATAATGTAATATATGATAATATATCACTCTTCACTACAGAACGAGTTTTTGCTGTTAATGTATTTGTATATGAATGCAATTGACATTGTTTTACTGGCACCTTGTGCACAAGCAAAGAGTCTAAATACTAATGCCACCACTGTCATTAACTGTAATTATTCATCTTCATGTATGTCTCGCTGTCGCATGCATTTCTCTTCCAAGAAAATCATCTCATACTCACCGTTTATTCTTGCTCCTTGCTGCTGTATTCCCACATGTTGAAAAGCTGTTCCAAAATGAATTAATTTCCCCCTCCACCTTAGTAATTTTTGTGCAGATAATGGGCAATTGAGGAGAGAGAAATTACATGTTAGGTTCAGTGTAGCTCAGGATATTCTATTATTTGCATCTGATGGCAAAGTCTATTTTCAGTTTGCAACAGAAATATGTGGAGGGAAAATGGCTTCAACAGCAACAGTGTTCCTTTAAGTCACATAGAGAAGGCTTCACCTCATGTGCTGCTCCTTTTCCTGATGTTCTGCAGTGACATAATCACCTATTGATCTCCTTTACCTCACTCTCCCTCCATTTACCTCGTCTGTATTTCCTCACCTTCAGCCCTTCGGCCCAAATCATTTCCTCAGCTGGGTTGGAGATGACAGAAATCCATTTGGATGTGTGACCCCGGCAAGAGACCACCGCAGTTTGGGTCTACATCCGTTAAAACAGTTTTTGGTGACACTTATTGAGTTACCTATATTCTATTATGTGCCCCACACTTCACAGATGTACCACATCTTATCTGATTCTCTCTAACTCTGAAACCAAATTAAATCTTGGCTCAACCATAAGGACTGTTTGAAATTGATTTACAGTGCAATGCTAGAAAAAAAAAACAAAAAACATGTATTCAGCTAGCGGGCTGACGATCCAGATCCATAGGTGTCATCATGGTGACTTTGAGATTGCTAGATTGTTATTTCATCAGCAGTAAGTTGGGATAAATTTTATTGAGGTCACAGGGTTAAGTTTCTGTTTGAAGGTTTGTTATATTTCCATTTTCTTAATGTCCCTAGGGGGTCTGACAGGGCAGATCTAGAGTCTTTAAAGGGAAACTCCACCTGTTTTACACATCAAAGTCTCTTACCAGGCAACAAGTTCTCACCCCCAAGTCGTATATGGAAAAATTATGCAGGGGTAACCCTCTGTGAAATGTCTGATGAACTTCACTTGACTGAAAGATTCACCACAAGCACTGACAGTGTGCAGAGGATGAGTTTAGTATGTGTGCTATGGGAAAAAAATCTTGAAGTGTGTATTTTAGAAGACATGAGTTTACCAGCTGTATCCCATTCTCCGTCTCTGCTTGAAGCTGCATTATTGGCCCTTACGACAATACACCGATTCTCCAATTGAATCATAGGCTGTATTTCTGTATTGTTGGTAATGTAGCATCAGGTTTTGATTTGAAAAAATAAAAAATAAAGATTATCTGTGGTTCTGCTGAATCTATTATGTTAAGTGCTGTGCTAGATTGGTGAAATAGGCTACTCTTTTTAATCTTGTATTTAGGAGTAGGGATGAGTGCCATATCGGTTTAAATGTGAAAGAGACCCATCCCTATTTAGGTGGGTTGTCCACATTGATGATATCAGTGAAAACTAGATTGTTTTACTATATTATATATTATATACTAATCTTAAATGCACTGATGTGGCCCTGCACTCCAGATGGTGTTTGAAGTGCTGACTTCCACTTAACTTCGAAGTTTTTGAGGATGGAGACATCCCTTTTTGGGGAGCAGCTTTAAAACAGAAATGGTCTCCCAATTAGGGACAATGCACCAGGACAATAGTCCTCATGAGACAAGACAGCCGAGTTTTTTTGTAACCAATTACCAGAATTTTCTTGAAAGCCAAGTCAGTCATCTGACCTCAGTCCAACCTGCTTATGACCAGACTGAAAGCAAAATAACCCAGAGACAAGTTAGGGAAAGATAACGTTCCACTGCAGACCTGCCTTGCATCATGAGGAAGGAAAAAACAAATCTACAATAAAAGGCTCAAGTGCATGGGTGGCAGATGATCGGAAATTTGAAGAATAAGTTATATATAACCAAATAATCAAATGCTCAAAATTATGATTTGTTTACATTTATGGGAACTTGTGATCTTATTATTTCCTGTCTGTTAAAGCTGAGGACATCTGCCAAAGGCGCTACACAGTTCCCAGGTTTTATTTCTGATACTGATATAAACACTTGCAAGTTAAAAGCTGAAAGTCAGCCCTGTAACCTCAGAGTTTCACATCCAATATCCTGGAAAACAAATGCCCACACATCAAAAAGTTGCATCACTATAACTAGTACCTAGTACCGTATTACTGTGCTGTGTCAAGTCAAGTAATCATTGTAATCATTTGAAAGAGGATACAAAATCCAACAATGGTGGCCACGTCCAACATGCCAGTGTGTTCTCACCTGCGAATGTCCAATCAGTTATTTTTTTCTTTTTTGTGTTTGTATGATGGACTGGAGAATTTGAGAAGCCCATTGTGAGGTTTGTGGTGAAACTACAGCTGCCAAAATAAATCGCTACAATTTGTCCGGTATAATTATTTTACTATTTCCAAGTGAGCTTGAAAGTGATCAGTTTGACACTACAATTACAAGCAAATTGCATTGTGGGAAATGTTTGAATGCAGCATGAGGTTATAATTTGAAGCTAGGGCTGCAGCTAACAGTTATTTTCCTTATCAGCCAATCTGCCGATTAGTTTTTCACTGATTCATTTTTTTGTCTTCAAAGCTTAAAAAATGTGCCCATTACACTTCACAGAGCTGAATGAGTTGTCTTTGTGTCTTCTTTTCTTCTAGCAAATGTCCAGACCCCCAAAATATTTAATTTACTATGATAAAAAGAAAAACAAGAAACCCAGTTGGAGTTGTTTGAAACAGAGTATGTAACACTGACTCCCCATCTGAGCTTGAGAAATCAATTTTCGCAAAAGTTGCCGATGCCAACATATAATAATCTGTGTTCCAATTAGATACGTATAAATAAGGTTGTCACAGATCATATCACATACAAAGACATCGAGCATATTTTAACTCAAATTCCACATCAACGCTGAGTCAAAGTTAGTAGGACTGTTTCTGAGCAATATTGAACTAATTTTCACAAACTAGACTCATTCATTAATCCGTCCTTAACGACCCACAGTGACAGAACCAGTCAACAAAATGGGAAGAAACAAATAAATGAGAACTGAACACACTCATGCAGGTTTGTCTTTGTTGTGGACCTCCTGGTAGAAATTGATGTGACAGAATTACAGCAGGACTCCTCCTTACTACATGGCAAAAATCATTTTTTTTCATTTCCTTTGAGAACAACCCAGCTGAGAGGTTTCTGACGTGCCTCATCTCTGAAACGGTACCTTTTTAAAAGCCATCACAACAGTGATTCATATGACTGATCCACAATATGGGTGAGTTTGAGTCAGATTCAGGCACAACGATAATTTGATTTGGAAAATGTTCATGGTTTGCCTCAAGGTAATTTTTGTTAACCTTACAATAAATGCCCTTAATGCACTCCTCTCTTTCTTCATAAAGCAGTAAGCCATTATTTAAATGTCTTGAAGCCTGACTTTGTTTACCTCCATGTGTACTGGATGGCTTCTTCTTCTACTACCACTTCTTCCCTGTCTTCTTTGGCTCATTGCTGCATTTGCTGGCACGTTACCACCAAAAACTGCCAAGCAGTTGTAGCGAAAAAAAAAAAAAAAACATTGGCAAAGCTGTCACTGTCACATGCGTGTACACAAGATAAACTTCAGCTCTACATGGCTCGTATGGTTCCTTTAAATGCAAACATACTTCATATTTGGCATTTGAACAAAGAGTTGCCATTTTTCTCAGTCCTTCTGAGGAAAAACAACCTCTCAGATTCTCACTCTGAATGACATCCTACACAAACACAGTTTTTATGCCAAAGTTGCACCAAGTTCAGTTATTTAAGTCAAGAGCTTTCTGTATTTTTTTTTCCTGTTTTTCACATTTATTTTAATATTTATTTGTCTGAGCTTTTCTCTCTCTGTTTTGAAGTAGGTGAGGTTACAAAAAAAACCCTGATGTTACATATTTCCTCCACTCATCAGAGTTTATCAAGTTTTTTGGATCTGATGACACATGAAGAGTAATTTCACATGGTGCATCACATGTGCTCAGTTCTGATGAAGACAAGCTGAAATAATTGAACCCCACTTTTAAAATCTGTTTCCTATTTAATCATAACATTGACAGTTCTCTTTTAAGCTTTCAAGTGATGTTTCCACATCATTATGCTCCATGGGATGTGGTGACTTCCCACAAATCTTTGACTTTATATCAGTGAATCTGTTTTTCTTTACACCACAGTTGCTCATTGTTTTTAACCAGAACAGTGTAATGTCCACCCAAATCCTGCTTTAACTGCCAGTCACCAAACTGTGTAGAAAATGAACACCAATCTAAGTTCTTGAACCTCGGATGCCCAAAATAACACTTCCCACTGCACAGAAGGACATTTACCACGGCAGGCAGTACGCTCTGTTCATCAGTGCGTAGTTACAGATTGCATTGTTTAGTAGTAGAGCAGTGACTCTGCTCTATTTTAGTAATTTACCTTCATTTTCCCAGGAAAGTTAGTGGGGTCAGACCTTATTCTACTCAAATGTGGCTGCAGCCTTGATAGCATGAATCATACACCACAGTGAGTCACTGCACACAAGTGATGCAGTGATGAACATCTTACATTTATAGCAGTATTATCATATTGTCCTTATGCTGTATAATTTGTATTTATTAAATCATATGAAAGTAAGGGAGAAAAATTGTCTTTAGGGAGAAACTGTTTGCTTTGCTGCTGAGCTATCACATGATCTACTCATCTTAGAGGCAAAGTATGTCAAGTCCTCCCAGACAATTCTCTATTTCATTTTCATACCCTCAAAACAGGAGTGCATAAATACTCCTGTTATTCTAATCGGAGGCTGTGTGCCACTCTGCCATTGGCTGGTAGCTGATGACTCATTTCAACAGGCTGGTGTGGGGCTGGCAAGAAGAGGGTGGGTGAGTGGGTAGGTGGTGGTGAAAAAGAGAGAGCAGGAGGTGGGAGTGAAGATTTCTCCCACCGCCTGTACGCTTGCGTGCGTTGTTGTTGTCAGAGCATGCTTTTTCTCACACTCAAACACAACACACACCATAAATACTTTCAAAGGGAGTCAACTTAATGTATAAACACTTTCTCCCTGTTTTTTCCGTTCAGCTCCCCAGCCACGGTTGCCTGTAGTCAGACTTGAGGAGAGACACAGAGCCTGGAGGAGAGAGGGAAAGGGAGGGAGAGAGAGAGAGAGAGAGAGAGAGAGAGAGAGAGAGAGAGACTTGTGGTGAGAGTCTGCAGCCCCCAGCCTTCCCTCCGTTTTCTGCTACAGTACGTGTGAAAGGCAGAGAGGGAGAGGGAGAGAGAGAGTCAGCGGAGGCAGAGCTGGTGTTTGTCTCTGAGACTTGGAGCAGAGAGAGGAGAGCGCTGCGAGCTGTGCAGTGCAGAGCCGAGCCACTCGGTCCTCTGGTATGTGTCCACTGTGAGCGACTCAGTCCAGTCCCGGCGCACCCTCTGCTGCCGTCTGAGCAGCGTCGCACACCAGGACTCTGACACCTGCCACACAAACAGGTGAGTCTCAGCTGCCTGATGCCATGATGAGATACTCTCAGTAGCGCAGTGCCAGTTTGACTGTTTGAGATGTTTGAGATGATTAACACTTTTAAAACTATTTTATATTATTGACACTGGTGACGTGATGTGAACATGGATTGCTGAAAGTTTTCCCTAAGAATTGAGGCGTAGCCATCATTAGTGTGTGTGCATTTGGTTGTGACGCGTGAGGGTCTTTTTTTTTACATGTGTGTTTGTATGCATGTTGGGCTGTGTGAAGGCTTGTTTACCTCATGACTGACAAGTGAAAAAGACCACAGGGACTTGGGGAGAGCGTTACCTCTGATAGGAGTGAATCTTTCTGATTTTACCCTCCGTCATTCCCCCCATGTGTAAATCCATGTGTTACTGGAAGAGAGAGTGGGTGGAGTGGGAACTGTTTCAGCTCTGCTACTGTTATCGCAGTCTTGTTTAGAAACACAGACAAAAAAGATGTGAAGGTTGTGCTCTCATCTCAGATGGTGGGCTTTATGTGGACTAGAGTGTTTGATGGAATGCAAATTGTGCATTTGTTTCGGCTCTTTGTGTGTGTGGGCACAGCAGTTCATCAAGAACTGTCGGGAAAATCTGCAGGTGTTTACATTTCAGATTTACGCTGTTTTTCCTGAGCTTAGTGTGAGCCTTTTGTCTCAACTGCGCAAGAGAACTACTGCATCCATCCATGTTTGTCGTAGCACTGACAGGATGCGATCACACTGGCGTAAGGCTGCAACAGTGTCTCCAGTCCAAAGTCTAATCCATTACATAATAAGGTTTTGGACGTCGAATCAAAGATCTGTGTAATGAGCAAGATTTTGTGTGGCTCTTTGTTCTATGATATTATATACAAAGGACATTTTTTTTGTTAATGTGGAATAAAGTTTGGATATTAAATGGTATATTTTGTTGCCCATATGCTGTTTTTGACAAAATGTGTCTAAGTGATGTCACAGTTTTAATTCGTTATATATATTTTGATTGATTTGAATCAATTGGTTCGGCCAACAAATTATTTGTGATATGACTGAAAAGCTGGCCTCTAATCCATCATCTAAACCAAAAGATCTCAGACATCAGCACCTTCTCCTCCATGTTAACACTTGTCGCATGTACTGTTGAATCCTGGGATGCAATTTGTGCGTAATGGCAGCTCATGAGTGTTTACCGCAGGAAATCATCAGGTCGGTCCAGAATGATTATATCTGGTGCACAGCTTCTTGAATCAACTTGAGTTCTTTTGAACTTTGCTCATGAAGTAAGTCTTAATGTGCCACGTCTTCAGTCCATACAATCCTGTATGATTTACGCACAGAGAAGGACAGAGAAATATGAGCCTTTGAATAGGATCATGTGGCTGAATGTGATTTCACAGAGCGACATTATTGTCAGCGTCTAGATGGTTTAAACCCCTGAGCCATGACCGTGATCTGGGCTGTGTCACAGAGAGTGAAAAATACCCTCAAGTGTTCGCCTCTCTCACAGTGGAAGCTGCTGTTGTTTGCCTCTGACTGTCAATCTGTCACTTACTGTGATGCTGAGGAATCAACCCCAGCTCCCCATTGACCCTGCCACATCCCTTTATCACCCATCCTTCAATATATCTGCCCCCCCATCCATCCATCCATCCATCCATCCATCTATCCATCCATCCATCCATCTATGAAGCCCTCCCTTCATGTTTCTCCCACTGGGCTTCAAATGTTTGTCTCTTCACTTTCACTGAGCATCTCCCTCCACCCCCCTCCACTCTGGTCGCCACAGAAACGGCTGATTCAGGAAGGGTGGGCGGGTGTCTCAGAGCTCTTGCTGCTCTGCCCCATGCGGCGCTTTCACAGTACATTTCTGCTTCTGTGCTGCTTTTATGGCCCCAGTATGCTGACAGTTCAGGTGGCTCAGTCAGATGTTATACAATCGTATCAACCGCACAAAGCCTGTTTGTTCAGATCCCTCAAAGGACGTGTTTGGTATTTAGAGTTGCATTGCCATTCATGTTCAGTTTTTCTTCTGGCAATAGCATGATTACAGGAAGGCTCTTCATCAGCCTGCTGACCAATCACTAGTGGTGGGAGAGCTTTTTTTCTTTCTCTTTTAAAAAAAAAAAGGTTCACTCCGCTGAATTTCTGAAGAGATTATTTATGATTCTGACGGAAATGTCTGTCTCTTGACTCGCTCTCTAATTAACTGTTGGCTCGATCTTGAGAAACTGCAGGCCTATTTTAGCTTAAACATATCAGACACCCAGGTTAAAGTCACACTGTGTGTGTTTAGAGACTACGCTGAGATGATTAATAATGTAATATACCATGACTGAGTTGTTTAATAATAGATAAAGTATGACCTTTCTCTTACATAAGGTTGATGAAACAGAATGGAGGTGATGGGGCACATGACAAAAACGAGCAGATGGAACTGCAAAGAAAAATTACCCCCTTCCCACCCATGTATTACAGTGGCCCTCCCACTCAAAAAAATAAAAGATTTGCTGCTGTAATTACAGACAGATTTGTCTAAAGTGGCATTTGGTATTTTCATACTGTGGTTATATCCATTTTGTTGCATTTTTTAAGATAGCTCCGGTTGCCATGGTGATAGTTTGTACAGTATCTTAAAACACTGCCTTTGAGAAAGGCTTAGAAAGGACAGGAAATGAAACCTGTGTTGCACCGCAGTCGATTCCAAGCAGGACCCCATGAGCTTGTCCTGCTGCGCCTGATTAAATTAAAATGGGAATTTGTATTCACTGAGGAGGTAATGGTGAAGACTAGCTCTCTCTAAATAGTTGTGCTCCCAGAAAATCAAGCTTTTGTTGTTGTTGTTGTTGTTGTTGTTGTTTTTTTCCATCATACAAACACATTATCGATCTCAATTGGCTACAGTCTTCCTACTGCACACAATCTCTGACAAATTAGCTGCTGAGAAAACTCACTCAGAGCTAATGTTATCTTTCTGTTTACTGCGTCTCTGCAGGGACAAGAGCAGCCCCCCCTTGGTCTTACTAATATGAATATTAGCAGAGTTGCCCATGACGCTCATCTTGTTGGATTAAATGTCTCAGATTTTATGTTTTCTTTCCAGTCTTTGAGAACAAAAAAAGGTATAAATATATCCAGGCTGCA
Organism: Caranx ignobilis; assembly: GCA_021432705.1. NCBI lineage: Eukaryota > Metazoa > Chordata > Actinopteri > Carangiformes > Carangidae > Caranx > Caranx ignobilis. The sequence continues at coordinate 69,627,800 of MU269985.1, forward strand.
GTGGTTTTCCCACCCTGCAGTGTTCAGCCATTACAGACAGTGGTGACGCAGCCCGAGACTCACACAGCACACTGCAGACCCATCACGAGACACAGCCAGAACAAAGAGCACAAACTGTCATCTAAGAGAAAAGCTCAACATTGATGATAACACCGAAGCAGCCTTTTCACAGCACAACAAAAGACTGTTGGTTCGGAGTGTGACATTCAGTGAGACGCCCTGTGCTGAGATCTGGCTGCTCGCCCTGCTACTTTTAAAAACACCGTCAACAGGTGCCTGGAGGACCACCGTGGAGTGGTCTTTCAAGAGTGATCAAAAACACAAGGCTTCAATTTTAAACATGCCTATGTATGTTTGAGGGATGATTAAAAAGATTACATACATACATGGTGATTCCAGCAATAAAAGCACTTGTTGCTCTCACAGTTTATGCTGATCTTAATAACATTTTTACTTCACAGATCAAATACAGAGTTCAGATGTATCAATAAACTGGGTTTAGTTCAAATGGAGAGATGGACTGACCTGTAGCTCATTAACATGGGAACCTACGACCATATGTTCAAATGAGGCTGCACAGATTCCCTGCAACATAATAAAAGGCAGTTTAGCAAAACACAAATCCATTACATTTGCATAAAGAGGGACCGAGCACAAACATCTCCTTTCATAAGCTTCAATAAAACCCCCTTCACCTTTCAGCACAGTCTAGACTCTATGTAAAGTTCAGGCCTATTTTAACAACACACTGAAAGTGACTTAAGCTTTTACTCTGAAATTAAGAACATTAAATAATCTTAAAATCCTCCTTTATTGTATTCCACGATTAAAACCACCAAATAAGACTAAATAAGATATTTATTTGCAGAATTAAGGTGAATTTATTTCCAACTGGTGCTAGCTAAAACATTAAAAACTTAAAGGCAGTGTGCGGATATATGAACAAAAAGGGTTCTTTCCAGGTAGGATTGTAATCACCTATTATTCTCAAACTTTTCTGATGGTGTCATTTGCATCAGTAGCTTTTGTGAATGCAGCAAAACAGCAAAATTGATCGAAACACTTTCATAAATCAATTATGATTCAAATGCTCCCACTTGAGAAGGACACACCCTTAATGTTTGTAGCAAACACACCTGTCATTTAGGGACCGATATTGTGTTAACTGAACCTATGATACCTCACATGTGTAGTCGTATTAGATGTTTCTGCTGATGTGATGTGAGGGAGCAACAAATTCAGACTTGGTTCTGCTCATAAAAACCATTTAAAACATTGGCTACAGGTCTCACTGCTCATGTTTGGGTATTTTCTTTCTCCTTTGTGAGCATATGAAGGATCATTGAGTGTTTCTCATTTTATTGACTTCACTCTTACTCCACTCAAAGCACCAGGATTGATTTTTCCAATAAGATGGCTGTGTCTTTTAACTGAACTATTCTGGTGAAGGGCTGGATAATGATGGTGTAGCAGGATATCTTCAAAATGTTGCTACAAGGAATTAATGCAGATAAATTATTTGATCCTCTTGGTGAGTGAAAAAAAGGCCAGTACCTTTGCTACCCAAATGTTAAAAGGAATGTGTTCAGTTCAAAATACGCTGAGAGGAAATCCAGTGAGTCATGCTCTATATAATGTCTGAGGTGCAGACATCTTGATTTGATTTCCATGTGGAGTGAAAGGTGAATATTTAGCCTCCAACCGGTCGTTACCACAATCAAGCCCCTCTTGAAGTGGATCTGGGATGATTCCCTGCGGCTGCCTGCTGTCTGATGACTAATGTTCTCCCAAGTGCCATATTAAAGCCCCTTAATTGGTGAGAATAAACCAATCATTAACTTGCTCATTAAAGCTTATTGTAGTGCTGAGACCGCTGTGACTCGATCATAGCAAACTTCTGTAATTGTTCCCAAAGCTGGGTCATGGTCCTGTCTGCAACATTATTCCGGACTCATCAAAACCAATGTTGTGAGTCTCTGCTTTTAAGATTCCTTGGCACTTTGTGTCGGGGTGATTCTGCACTAACCTCGCTGTTCTGGCCAAAAATTCCCATCTGGACTCGCTCTTGCTGCCATCTGCTCTCTTATTGGTTAGTCCCTTTGACAGTTGTGAGGTGTCTATTTCGAAATAGCCCCCACACACTTCTGTAGGATGAAGAAAGGAGTTGGACTGGAAGAATAGAGGAGGAGGAGGAAGGAGAAGAGGATGCAGAAATTCATAAAGCTTGGGGTTTAAACTCGGCTCAACACGGCATGTTTCTTTAGTGATGTGGCACTGTGTGTCTCAGCAGTTTCCACCCAATCTCTGTGTCTCCTACAAAGTGCTGACTGGCTTATGATAGGGATCAGTAAAAGAACAATATGAAGTTTATGCTTAGTCAGAGAAAGGCTGTGTGCCTTAAATTAAAAGTTACACCCAGAGAGGGGTTGAGAGGAAAAGAGAAACAGGGACAAACAAAGGCTGCAGTCATAGTGCAGGTGTATGGATTATTGCCAGGGGAGAGCAGCAGCATGATGCTACTGCTGCTGTTGGTGCTGTTGGTGTTGATTGTGGTGCTAGTTTGGCCTCACTGACTCATGGATACGATGAAAATGAATTCCAGGGGAATCATCTGTGGTGCTGTTGTGTTGTGCCCTGAGGTTTAGCACTCGCTGCATCCTCATATTAACAACATCATTACTGGGCTGGACAGGAGGATGGAGGAGCTAGCACATGTGAGACACCCTCACTCAGTCAAGTCTCATTTGAAGCAATTTCATAATATGTTTCACATGTGCCCTTGAAATTGGTATTGTAATTAATGGCTGCATTGTCTAATCTTTGTACTAATCTCTCTAAGGTAACATGGCGGATGTGAAAATATAATGCAAATTATATAGTACGCCATAGTTTTGGCAAACTGCTCATATGGGCCATGTTATTAATTATCAACCAACCACTGAAGTGCCTAAAAAGCACTAATAAATCACTGTCCTTTGTTGGCTTTATCATCTGCTACAGTCCAATGAGATCAGCTGCAGTATCCAGCTGCTGAACACATTTTCCAGCTGATGCCTTTCAGCTGATTAATCAAGAATGTGCAGTCTGACAATATATAAGTGACAGAAGCTTTTCTGTGATCCATGTTAAAGCATATTCCACCTTCTTAATAAACAACCACTTTAGGAAGAGAGAATTCACATGTAACATGTCCTTGACTCTCATGGAAAAAAAAAAAAACATAATTCATAGTTTGTCAAACCATAAATATATGAAACCTACTTTGTTATTGTTCACCTTGCAAAAGAAAGTAAAGATTGTGTCTGTTTAGTTGGTTTGCACTGAAAATTATATTATATATTTATTTCTTGTGTGTGTTACATCTGCAGTAGATTGTATGAGAAGCAGCCAGGTGCACTAGCGCAGGAAGCCAGAATTGTCCCTATATGGAGCCGTCATATAACACAAGTTTATAGTTGTGAGTCCAAACAAGCATTTGTTAATGGTTACTCACTGTAGCTATTCCTGTGGATGCTGATGAATAGGTTCTATAACAGATATAATAAAACATAATTAAAATAATGTAAAGTAGTCCATTATGGGAAATTATAATTTCAAGTTATAACCAGTAAACAGTTACTGATGAATACCTACTTACATAATGTAAAGAACATTTATCAACTGTGTATTAATGTAGAATATGGGAATTTAAAGTGAAGTGTTAGCCACTCATTGATTATGTAAAAATGAAAAAAACTTTCTTAAAGGAGAAGGAAAGTTAAAATGCATAAGATGCACTTTACTTCTGGCTCCCAGCTCCTCTGGAAAGCCTCTGGCTCATTATTGGCTCCAAAAGGCATTTCACCAACTGGAAGGTTTCTAAAGAGGGCAGGCCACAGTCGATTTCCAGGTGACACAGAAACAAAAGGACAGAGATGCATGAATAAGGAGCTGGAAAGAATCCCACATCACCACAAAGCTCTGAGTCTTTGCTATCCGTGCCATCTCCCCCAGCCTCCCATATTTTATGTTGCTTTCCAATTTTATCTCTAATATAAAAACAAAAATAAAAGCTATGTTTATATAGCCGTACCGTGTTTATGTAGAAATAAAGTTTTATGATTTTCAAATCTAAAGTCAGGTTTCTCTCCAATGTATTCACAGTCCCATCCGTCTCCTCATATCAGTCTCCTGACTTCACCTGCGGCCTTCTCCAACTGTAATACAATAACACAGGGTGTATGAAAACAACATGAAGTATAGGAGGTCTTATATTTTAATGGCAAAGGCAGTGTGGCCAGTGATGCCATTCAATAAAATGTATGTTTTAGTGGGTAGAGTAGTTCATCTATAATAATAAGATTATTCCACAACAACAAAAATGTAAATATTATACCTGGCCTTTCATTAGAGCTGCTGTAATAATGATTGTCAATGTCAAAATTGTCATTCCATTCATTACAAAGATTGTGTCTCACACCAAATTTAACATTATAACACCTGATGGTGTCATATTAATAGTCAGAAGATCATTAGATGTCCTTTGGTCACCATGAACACCTGTATGAAATGTCATTGATCTAAACAGCGGCTGTTTTTCAGTGTGGACCAAAATGGTGGCACAACATCTCTATCCTTAAAAAGACAGCACAGCCCCACCCAAAATGGTCCGTCCTTTTATGTAAAGCCTCCAAGGCACTCCTAGACATAATTTAAGTTGATTTAATTTCAGATTTGCCAACAAGGAAATTTATGTTATGTATGTAAATGTAAAAGCTTCACTACACCCTTGAGATGATGTAGCAAAAGTCAACAATGCATGATCCATTAAATCTTCCACTCTCACGAGGCTGCGGTGGAATTACTTCAGAGGTCGCAGAGCTTTGGTTTCCTCTTATGAGCTCTTCGTCGCTCGGCTCTGACGAGATGAGATTGTGACACAGGCGAAGCTGTTAACTATTACACCTCCTTTGTGAAAACCAAACACACACACACACACACACATACTTCTAACCAACAGATCCTCTCCCCTGCTCCTTGCTGTACCACCCCCTCATCTAGCAGAATAAGATCACTGTTAATCCACTTGTCTCAGCCCATGGCGTACCAGCAGCGCTCCCACTGCAGGGCTCAGTTGTTCCCTCAGGGCTCCCTGGAGGCCAAGAGTACAGAAAGGTGCTCACATCCTACACACTCCCTTTCTACCTTTCCGTTTCTAACTTTCTTTTTGTCTCTTTTACACACAGATGCATCTTTTCTCTTAACTTCTCTGTGACTGTGGACTTTAGAAAGTCTGGCACACACAGGAGATGGGAAGTACATTTACTGTACTTACAGTACAGCTTTGGGGTGATTATACTTCATTTGAGTATTTCCATTCTATGGTAATTCCTGCTCCTGAACTTGTTTGTCCTACATTTATTTGAACATTATTGGCCTTTTGTCCTGTGACCCGTTACACAAAGGTAGTGTCCTATAATATATCAAATGTCTCAGGTTTCATTTATATAGGAGTTTTAAGCCCAGAGAGGTCAAATTATCAATATTTGACACGACCCCTTAGATTAAAGCCCTTACAAAGAACCTTCAGTCTGTGTTGATTCTGGCGACCCCTGTGGACAATAGCAGTAGGATTCTCTTTGTGGATCCCGTCCCAATATAAGCCATGACGAAAATATAGCAATGAAATTGAGCTCGGTTTTTTCCTGCTAGCGTAGCAATTTACAGCCTCGTCAATTGTGCCGTCTCCTCCGGTCTGAGAGCCGTACATCGTTTCGTCGTCCAATGGACCGACCCGTCCACTGCCTCATGAGGGTAAGGAGTTACACCATTTAGTAATAGCTTATCTCCCCTCTGATGGCCTCATTTGCTGTTGTAGGTCAGGATCTGTTGGTTAGTTGTAGGTGGCACAACAGAGACATCAGCAGAAATGAGAGGCTTTTCCATATCCAGTTAAAAGTTTGTTGTAGGGGCTTTCAGATTAGGTTTATTGGGTGAAATACTGCTTCAACTTGTGAAAGATCTGAGTACTTCTCTCACAGCCACTGTGTGATGTTTGGGTTTGATTTGAAGCAGTACCCACTGTGTGAAAACCTGTAACATGTTTCTGTGTGCGCCACATCCAGCTGTGCGGTCACCCAGTCCTGTGGCACAACAAATCACGTCCCCCTTATTTTGGGCTTGATTTGTATTTGTTTACTTTCACCGCCCCCCCACAAGCTCCCTAAGTGTTTCCCTGTGTATTTGTGATTGTGTTGTTTCCATCGATGATGCCTGCCCTCTCATTCGACTGGGGAGCTCACAAAAGTGGGGGAGTTATGGGAGCTATTTTGGCCGCAAAGTCCTCCATCAGGGGAGATCCAGTACCAAGGAGGTAATTGAATTTGAGGTTTCAACTAATGATTTTTCCAACAGCAGGATGTTTCCCCCGTTCTCCTGGGTTTGCAGTATCATGCATGGCCTGCACAGAGCGTCGCTCAGGCAAGCGCTAAATCATCCAGTAATGGCTTTGGAGAAGCTAAGTACCTCTTACACTTATAACAGGTGTGATTTAACAGCACTTGTTAATCCAACAACATATACAGAGCTTTCTATTTTGAAAGCAGTCCTATAGGTTTTTTTCGTCAACTGATGCTACATTAGATTCATTGCCTTTGGACAAGAGTGTCAATGCTAAAAACCAATTAGGCTCTAATGAATGTCAATGAGCTCAGATTACTCACCTTCACGTGTTAGTTTGTTAGTTGTCTTATTTAGGTCATTGTGTTTTTAACTACTAAGGGAATTTAATAAGCTGACGTCTACAAAAACAACTCGTTCAGCCTGATGGATGTTTTCCAATTATCGATGATATTTAGTTATTTCTCAACTACCTAAGCATCCTTTATATTGATCTAAACTTTGTGAGGCCCCCTGCTGTTTTGTCCACTGGACAGATTGATAGCTTTGAAGCTGCACTTTAACTTAAAACCTGGCAACTTCAAGGCCTATTAGTCTCCATTTGTAGTTCAGTCAGGAACAGAAGACTTTCCCCCTTGGACCCTTTGTCTCCTCACCTCCATTGTTATCCTTTTATCCTTTTTATGTTGCTCTACATAATCGTCAGCTCACTTTCTGTCTTTTCTTTCACTAAACCTTATTCAGTTATCTGCCCTCTATTAAGCTCCTTAATATATTTATTTCTCTTTCCAGCTCAGTAGCGGCTCTTATCACAAAATGAGCGGGTATCATAATTGTTCCTCTTATCCCACCACTGCTCAGCCCGCCACTCACACACACACGCACACACATACAGTAATCATCCCTGGAGCTGGGCTCTAACCCATTTACGTGCAACATCTTGTCGTTGCCCTTCAGCTGCACAGCCTCACTGTGAATGGCCACCAGGTTTTTCTCATTAGTTAATTATGTTTTGTGATGTCTACAGCTTTGAGCTGTTAGCTGAATGGCTTTTAGGCTAATGGTAACTGATCACCTCTGTACACAGTCCAAAATTAGCCTGCTTTTGTGCTTGCGTTTCACAGCTATTTGTTTAGATGTTATGTATTCTTCATTCAAAAACACAATCATGCTGGTGTTTGTCTTGGTGAAAATTTGTGCAGCATGTCATCGCACTGTGGCAGAGGTCAGAGGACAGTATTTAAAAAAGCCTCTATAGGAGATAATGGCTGTGCCCCCCTGTCTATATGTAATCATACTCCTACTGGTAGCTGCCCAGTATAATTTTCCTCTCAGTGTGCAGTCGTACTTTTCCAGTCATGGAGGTGTAAGTGATTCACAGATTTACACATTCGCTGGGAACACCTGCAGCAGCTTCATACCGCCACATACATACACAGATTTATTCTTTTCAGAAACTCTGTCTGGCTTTGACTTTATCTACTGAGATCCAATCGATTGGTCTCAAATCACTGTCTGCTTCTTTTGTACTGTCACAGTCAATTTATATTTCTTTGTTCACTTTGGAACAACTCTGGCGTGAGTCATTACATGTCCATTGTTGATTTGTCGCTGTACAAAAGCACTCCTTTTCAAAAAAAAGCTACAACAATGATAAAGGGCGTCAAATGAATCATTCCTGCAGTGGCTACTCTTTTTGAATTTGGGTTGGCACTCAGACTTACACAGTCCATGTTGGTAACCTTTTCCTTAAACCCAAACCCTCAGTGTCAGACAGATGTTGTTGGTCATGGATTTTCCACAGTACGTTTTCACTGCACAACAACATTTACACCAACTCAGTTCAAACGTCTTGGGCCTATATTCTGTAGTGGGGAATTTATTGAGAGTAAGAGACTGACTATGTCCACTCATACTTCATCATGCTAAGTGGCAGAGCAGTTACAGAACCTCTCAGGTCTCAGGCAACTCATCTACAGACTGAACACCAAAAGGCATTTTCTTTCATATGCACAGCACTTTAAACACACACATACACACACACACGGCAGTAAATGTTTCCCATATGGCAGCATCCACACATTTGTCAGCCCTTCTGCAGTTGCTTAAAAAAACAAAACATTTGTGGCCAGTTCAGTGCCAGTAAAAGAGGGATTATGGAAATATATTGAGATTCATAACATTATTTCTGGAGTGAGTGCTGAGATGGTGATATTCTCACAGTATTGTCACTTCGAAGCCCAGTTGTTATCAGTCATAGATGTCAGAAAAGAGAAAGGCTTACTCTACTTAGTCCTGAATAAATTACCTCTTTTATAATTTATCACAGTGGGAGTGTGTGTGTGTGTGTGTGTGTGTGTATGTGTGGACACATTACCATCTCATGCTCTGGACTTAAACCATGAATTATATTGGCTCATATTGATGTGGCACTAAGTCTTTGTATTGCAGTGTTGTTCATGCTGCAACAACAACATATTCACATTTATAAACCAGAATTACCTTCTTGTGGTTGTGGTTGTCCAACTTAGAGCATTGAATAATGACCAGAATAGTTTTTGCAGAACATTATGATGTCACAACGAAGATGATTTTCAAAGACTGTTATTTGTCATATTTTTGTCATATTGTGTCATACAGTAATTAGAGTATAAATTAGGTTTGTGTCAGATGTAATGAAATTCCCCTCCTGATGTATCATGTTTACAAGAAAATGAGGTCATTGTGACACCAATGTTTGAGCAACAAAATGTATCATTTGCCAAATTTTAAGAAATTCACTCATGATGTTACCGAAATATCGTGTTCATTAGACAGGGACGGCTATACAAACAGATGCAATGATCGACGAGAACATAATGCCTCAAAGGCTTTCACAGCCTTGGTGTCATGAAAACAAAACCCAGTCACAACAGTCAACTTTGGTAGTAGAAAAGAAGCAATAGAGCAACAGAAACAAGAGTTAACATTGTTGTTGTTGCTTTCCACCTCTAGAGAATGCTCAACAACATTTGAGGCTGGACTAACTCTAACAAACTTTGTAATGAACAAATAGCAAAACCTACAAATAGCTACTAGTCCAAATTTCAAGACATCCGCATGTGAACTTAAAGCCTAAAGATGGATTACATTTTTTCAGGATTGGTTAGTGCTGTTTTAAATGCATTGATGCATATGGTCTCTTCTGCAGTGTTTTAATGGCACCCAACCAGAAAATTACTGCCACCTGCTGTTTACAGTATCTTCACTAATCAACTCCTAATATTGAGATAATGGTAGTGGCAATGGATGGACACATACATTAATTAGCATTTCTTTCTTTCTTTTTCTTTCTTTTTGTTTTTTTTTTTTCCAAAATCAGTTGTAGATTGTGATTATACACCTATTTTATTTTTTTTAATTTGTAAAACTCATTAAAATTCAAGGAAATGTTTGGGTGTTTGTTTCTCCAGTGAGTTTGGGTACAAGGAGGATAAGGTTTCAGTCAAATGTGAACCTAGTTTTTGAGCCATTATGTAACTCTGAAATTACATAATATCCAGTGTAACTGTAGCATCACAGGTTAGACTGAGAGTATAACATTGTCTTCCCTATTGCTCTAACCCTGGAATCCGTCAAAGTAATGGAGCAATCTCGAGAAACAACAAGCAATTTATGGGGGTTCAAGTCCTTGTCCCTCACACCATCAAGACGACTCAGGGATGTATCTGACCTGTAATGCTTGAGTGAGGCTCAGTGGTTTTACTGCCAGAGTGTTGCTGATCACAGGAAAATGGTTTTTATACAGATATGTGTTTCAGCTCCTCTCAGCCACGATGCTTCATATGAAGAGACCCGTGGGAGGACGTGCAAAAACGCATAGCAACAGACTCTTTCTTTGCTGCTCTCTCCCTCTCTCTCTCTCTCTCTCTCTCTCTCTCTCTCACGCACACACACTGTCACACAAGCACATTAACACACACACACATGTACAGACAAATAAATACACGCCTGCACAGATATAGCACACATGGAAGGGCCCACCCCCAACACAAGGCTCGGTGGAATAGTAATGGCCCCGTATTAAAGACTACACCCTCAGGCAAACGATGTAAATGGCATCACACAACAGGAATTAGCCTCAGTTTGTGAATCACTACCAGCAGCAGCTGCAGTCGAGGGAGAACATGCGCCACTGCCCACCCAGCTGCACTCACACAGGTCATGGGCTTATAGTCTGCTCCGTGTGTGTGTATGTGCATGTGTGTGTTGTCATGTCAGACAGAGTCGCTCTCCTGTGGCAGCCCCACTGCTCCTCAGCACTCTTTGTCATCACACCCGATCACGCCTGTCTGTCAAATGATTTGGTGAAATTCCCACAAAGACGGGGTGAGCTCGTGAACACCAGGCCGTATCCATTTCTCTCAGTCAGATACAGGATTGCGCCTGTGCAGCAGTGTAGAGAGCGCTTTGCCTGTTGAAACCCTGCAATTCTATTTCAGGCCATCCCACACACAGTGGGAGAGGAGCAGAAATGTGTCACCCTTTAATTACACTTTTCAGGTCCTTGTGAAATTTTGTGCATCTGTAGGTAAGAAGAGTCCTACTTTGGATTTCAGGAACACACCTCCAGCAGTTATCACATCAGGGACACGAACAGTAGTGTGTGACAGTGTGTACGCTTTAATTGGTTTGATTTAAGCATTTTGGTTTATTTGCCTGTACCTTCAGGGTCGTCAGCTCCAGCACACGAAAATGATGTCCCTCTAGCTATTGATGACAACACCGCGTGAGTAATGCAGACAGCCAATTTGAGTGTGTGTTATGTTCCCAATTATATCACCAGTATTGTCACCCACTCCGAGCTTTTCTCAGTCTGTTCTGCCAGCTGAACCACAGAGCTTTATTCCTATAGAGTCAACCCCTTTCAATTAATTTCTTGTTAGTCCTGATCCAAATAAGCTGCAGTAAGAATTTAATCCTCATAACTGGATTATGAGGTGATTGGCGCTACAAGAGAGCTGTTTGTTACTGAAATGAAGGGTTACATAATTCTGGATTTGACACCGTATTGACAGCCAATCAGGAGCGATCAGTCTGTGAACAGCTGTATCACTGAAATCAGAATCTGGGAGGAAAATGTCTCCTTGAGATGAGAGGTAACAGCGTATTGGCTGTTTTCATTTTGCTGAGTGTGATCTTGATAATGATCTTCCACACAGATCTCTGAGTGTGCACACACACACCTTGTGTGCTTTAGGATTAAGAAACAAGATGGAGGAATGAAAAACACTGAACTTGCTTTAAAGATTGTTTTTTAAAAGAATATTTCTTCAGCAGGAGCCAATGTGACAAAGGCAAATAATACATTTGGTTGCATATTCTATCCTCAAATACACGCACACACAAACTATTGCCATGCTGTTGTTGCATTTTCCATTTTCATTACATGCATGTATGACTGAGAGAGCTGGGCACAGGTTATTGTATTTATACAACCAGCCCGACTCCATGGCGACAAGCCTCCTGTAGGGAAGGTTACTGTGCTCCAGCGCAATCGGTCCCCTTGCATGAGATAATTCCTCCATCACTGGGGGGGGGGGGCAGACCTGGAAGCCTGGAAGTTTGAGCATTGGGAGGTGTGTGTGTGTGTGTATGTGTGTGTATGTGCGTGTGTCTAAAACCCTTTATTATTAATCAGCGATAACTGTGAGTTAAGCAGAGGAGGGAGGAAAAGGTCAAGGGATGACATTTTGGGCTGTTGTAAGTCCAGTAGGGAGGCTCACACAGCAGCGTTAGTGGAGCAGTAGGTTACTGTTACTGTTTCGGTCCTGCCCACAGTGCTGTGTTGTCTCACTGTGAACCTGTGGAAAATTAATTTAAAGCGTTTGTGCTGATTATTGTGCATATTTAAGATTCATCACTGTACTTCTCGTGTGTGTGAGAGTGTTATTGAACACAACACGGCAAGTCAAACTGTACCCACTGAGCCGCTTGAAAGCCATTTTCATCAGGAAACTGATGGAGGTGAAGAGGACAGTGCCAGATTTCCTCCATCTGTTGTCCCGTAAAAATTGATTATATCAGTTGATTATGTAAGTGAGGAATGAGATGAACCAACATATTAGTTTCATAGCGCAGCTCTGGGAACCAGCATGAAGGATTGCAGCACCAGTTGACAGAAACCAATATCAATAAATGTACATCAAAGCATATCAGTTCAATCTACGTTTTTTCTTCTGTAGAAGAAAAACTATAATCTGATAAATGGCCCAATCCTCGTGTTCTGCCTCTGCTTTGGAGTGTTAAAAAGCACTTAGGCAGATAATTATCATTAGAGGAGCTCTGTGAATGATCAGAGGAATATTAGTGACACAAAAAGCTTTCTAATGTTTTCCACATCATGTATGTTGAAAGAGCAGAGCATCATATCTGAGAAGGAGCTTTTATAGGCAACAGCAACTAAAAAAATGCAATTATAAGATGCTTATTCTGTATTGGTTTTGTTTGCACTCTCACTTCTACACTTAATTCATTGTCTAGTATCACTTGGTAATTGTATTGCTTTAGCAGTATCTGTAAATTGAATGAATAAATGAATGAGGTCGGGCTGATGACAAGATACATGGGACAATTCATTAGAGAGCATCAAAAACATCCGCTTCTTCACTCTCCCACTGAGCAACTCTGCTTATCTAAAGAAAATACATTTGCATTTCAATTTTTCAATGACTGACCTTCACTGTATGTACTTCGTCACACCGTGTATTTGTGTGGCACAGTTCTCCCAAGGGGATATTGCTGGAGCGTTTGATGTTTTACAGAGGAGGCCTGGGGACAAACCTAAACCACTAACCACTTCTTTAACATTCGGAGCATGCGTTTTAACCACTACACACACACACACACAGAGTAAGCAGAAAATGTATTGAGTAAAAAAATCTTCAAACCTCCCACAGCACTATTTCATCGGATGTGCTGAGTCTTTGAGATGGAGTTGAAAGTGGTAAAGTGCTGCCATTAACAGCAGAGGGGAGTAAATGACATGTGTTGTATCTGTTGCATCTGGTTTTATGCACTTACAGTAAACGGGCTCACAGTGTCCATAAAACCCAAACTGTGTTGTATCCGAGCAGAGTCCACACGCAGGCAAAGGGTGATTAATCATTGTATGCGAGGATGATAATTCCTCAGTGTTTGTTTGCAATCGCATGATTGGCTAAATTAGCAGAGATCCAAGAACCTGTTGAGACCATTAGTGTTGACTTGTGTTTGACTTGAGTTGACATAGGACTGAATTCATTCAATTTTGGACTTCACTGGTTTCACTGGACTTAACATTTTAATGTTTAGCATCTAATCTAACCATGAAAATCCAAAATGTCACTGTATCTTTATCTTAGTCAACGTCTGCTTGTATATCCATTTTTGTGTAGACCTGAAGGGTGAAAAATGTAAGTATACAGCAGAAGGCAAGCAAGATTGTAATTACTCCTGACACACTGTGTAGTGGTACCAGATAAGGAGATTAAAAGTCGGGTTTGCATTATTTTTGCTGTCATGGAGAGTGTGCTGTTGATTCCGACTGGTATTGCTCTCACTGTGAAGAGTTAATAGAGCCTTGGTCAGGCTCTGTGCTTCAGCTGAGCACCTCCTCTCATGTCAGCTTTTACATAAATAAGAGCTTTTTCTCTCCATCACTCCCTCTCCTCTTTCTCTCATGCACACCCACACAGAGCCTGTCAGAGGCACATGAGGATGGGAGGAGGAAGGAGAGAGGTGGGCGAAGCATGACACGTGAAAAAGGAAACGCGTTGCTCTTAACAATGCATCTACAGCCCTCTATCTCTTGTTTCCCTGTGTTTTTTTCCCGTCCTTCCTTCTGTTTTCAGATGGCGTGTGTGTTGGAGAGTATCCTCTCCCGCTGAAACCGGAGCTATTGTGGTTTTTACACGCAGAGCTTCTTCTCTTTGTTCTCAAAATTACCCAATTTGTTGAGAAAATCTTCCCTCCTCTGGCACAGGCGTGTTGATTAATCTCAGTTAATTTATGTGTAATTTAAGATACTGCTAATTGGATCCAGCTGAAGGAGAGGCATATTATGAAAAAAAAAAAAATCAGGCTCAGTGATGATTTGTGATCTGTAAAACATATTATGCCTTCAATATTATCCCTTACATAACCCTGCAGTAACGCTGTTGAAAAAATAAAACACAGAAGGGAAGACTCGTGGCTCTCGACAAAGACGGTAGTTGAGACAAAGATGTATTACAGGTCTCTCTTTCTCTGTCTGCTTGTACTTTGTTGTTAAATCAATTAAATCATACATCTCCACCGACACAAGTAAATGGGTGTTGTTCAGGACTTTGCACACCAATCGGTTGCCATGGCAACTCGCAGAGTTTTTCCAAACGACCTACAGTTGGCTGAGTGCTGCCTCACCGAGGTACAGTTTGGATGAGTTGTCTCCTCTGTATCTCAGTCACTCTGCATGGTTAAAATAGCACGCAGCATTGTCAAATAATTACTATCTTTTTCTTTTTATTCCCAAACTAAAAGTGAAACCACTGCTGCCTCCAAAAGGGCTCATGTAGAGTGTGAATTTACTATTTAGAAAGAACAGTAGGTTTCAAAGAAGATTCATATTTTATGTGCTTTTGGTTTACAGAAAAAAAAACCTTGATATAAAAAGATCTCTACAAAGTGATTTGATCTAATACAGTTGTTGAATATTTGTTTGCATAAATACCTGTTCGGTTGGACACACCTGAGTCATGAATGGTGCAGCCCCACAATTGATTAGATAACCTGTGTGTGTCATTGAGGTGTTGCAGTTTATTCTATAAAGATACAAAACATGCAACAGGGATTGGCGGCTTACTGGCACAACCAATAACATCAGCTGACATTCAGCATTTTTTACAATGATTGGCCTTGGCCATTTTTTTCACCGACAAAATGGGTTCATTTTAAAACGTGCTCCTTTGGCTCAGATTGGTGTTGGAGTTTGTGTTATTCTACAAAAATGTGGGGTCTTTTTTCTCACAGATTTTCACAGTGAACAAAAAACAAACAAACAGTACATTGTATTCAGTCTAATCCCAGGTGTGTTATTGTCATTTTTACTGCAAATGAATGTTGGCTCTAAATATCAGTTATTGGTCTCCTTAGTAATAATCGATATCATCCCTGAAAAACCCATATCAGTCGATCCCTAATGTACAACTGCAACCATGGAAATCATTCTGATGAAGTTATAAATTAGTCAAAGAGAAGAAGTCAAATTGCAAATACTTTTCTATAGGAAACATAAATAATTTCTAGCTTCATTATCTCTTAAGGGACTTTGCTGCTGCTTGGGTTTTCAAACCATCTGTGCATCACAAATGGCATTTTTTCACCGCTAAATGATGATGGAAATAAAATTAGTTGCCACCCTACATATTGAGGGATGTTATCATTCCTCCTCACATCACTGTCAGAGAAAAGGATCTCAGATGTGACACATTTTGCTCCCACGACTTCCCTCCTGAGACAAAAGGCAGATATTTTTGCTTTAGCTGCTCAGTGCCATCTGACCCAGGAAGTGTCTCTGATATAGCTGGTGGTAATTAGGACATCATCATGGTTTAAAGGTCAAATATTGAGTAAAAATGGGGAGAATTTGAGACAAGATGAGACAATGTCTGCAGTGGTTGTAGACTACATGTTGAGTAGAGTGCAGCGAGTAGCCTTTGCAGTTTTTATTCCAGCTTCCCCCAGGTCCTGTCACTGATTATTTCCTCCTATCTGGCTGAAAGTGTATTGATTGGTTGGACAGAGAGTGTGCAGTCTCTTTGGTCCTCATGGCACATGATTGCCTATTTCTGTTTGTAGACCTCTATACATTGTTAATTACAAGAGCATGATCCTTTCACAGCCGTGCACCAAAACCCATCACTGAATAATATACCTTCACTGAGGTTTTCAGTTGTTATTCTAATGCTTCCTACAAAAGTTAGACATTTGATTGTTGACATTAAATAAAATGACTGTGTGAACATCATTAAACTAGCGCCTCCTTTCCTCCCTTGATTGTTCTCTATTGATTAAATGACTTTGAAACATTTGAGCATTTAATGATTAAGATGAACAGAGCACAGTGGTTTGGGGACATAAATTCTTAGAAATGATTCTCATCTACTCTCAATTATAATCACGCATTGAAAAACTTGCTCTTCTATAATATATAAGTTACCATAATTTCCTACAAGAAAGACAGTGCAATCAGCAAGTTCAACCATCAGTCATCAGGATACAGTCTGCAGGGATGTGAAAGTGTTATACTAAAGGTATGTCAACAATTCACCTCCATGAAAGCAAACAAATTTCAAAACTATAGAAAACTGCAAAATGGAGATCAGTGAAATTACCACTTCTTCCCGAAGCACGAATTACCCTAAAGTATGCCTCCTCCAGGAAACAGAAGTTCACAACTTGTCTCTCCTCTCTCCTCGTGTTGCTGGGGAAGAACAGAGGAATGTGTTATGACTAACCAGTCGGCCTGGCGAGTGTGTATTACGTCAAAAAGTCACACACACTCATCAGCAGCCTTCTGTACCAGCTGAATGTGCATTCAGTCAAAAGTCGGGGTGTTGAGACGCCACATCATGATGAGGCAGTTTAACATTAAGCTGTGTCTTTGTTAACAATAAGGACCAGATGAGTAAACTGTTAAAGGAAAGCACTGGTGCACATAGAGACACTGTCTTCACTCTAACAATGTGTGTAAATGATTTATCATGGCTCCATAGTTTTAAAATATGTACTTACTAAAAAGAAGGCTGTGAACTTCTGCACTCTGTCAGCAGTTAGTGATGGATCTTTTTTCACAGCAGACATTTTGATCTGTCATAGCAGGTAAAAGGTGTAACATTAATCTTGGTTCCATTTTCTTTATGTGCCCCAGTGAGCCATGTCACAGAACCAGCAAGTACGCTACCATGGCCCCAGCCATCATTCATTACTCCTGGGGTTTTGTTGCTGTGACGTGTCTGTGACATGAAAAGACTTATTAAAAAATTCTGCTCAGGCAAAGTCGATTTATTTCATATTTTGACTTTTTTTTCTTACCTGGAGTTACAGGAGGGAATCTGGTCAGAAGCAGCTCTGTCACATGTTTGGCCTCCAGCACAAACACTGGACACAGGGAGGGAAAAACAACTTGCCTCATTCCACCAAAAGTGCCCCCTATCTCCAGAGCTGTGTGTATGTACCAATGATATCTTGAGTATTCAATACGTGTAAACATAGAAAACACTGATATTGTTGTAACGAGCCATTTATGTATTGGCTGGGCTGGTTCTTAACGACCTGCAGCCGAGGTGGTGATCATTAATAGTCCAGGTACAGTGAGCTTGCTGGCCTTGCATATTTTCTAACTGAACAAAAACCAGGGCTGTGCAGAGACCTTTAGAGGGACACGTGCTCGATGATGCACATGGAGCAATTTTTAAACATAATTTACATCATAATCTCTTGATTTATAGCAGCTCATATTCAAATGGAAACATGGCAAAGGGGCAGGCGCTCAAGCATCCAGGGACAAAGTGACTAAACTCAAGGAAGTGGTCCAGCACAAAAACCCCTGTAAAATTACAAATTGACTTTTATTATTACTATTTTTATTATTTTTTGAGGAACAATTAAAAACAGTTTGTTATTTGGGGAACTTGTGAAGTTCTTACAGGTGATTAATCCTTGTGTTTATCTCTATAATCTCTAAATGGAGCCGGACTACCTGATTCCCCCTGGGTCTGGTCTTTATGCTGAGCATTTGTTGCTGTTAAATGGACAAATATAGTCTCATCTAACTCTTGGGAAGAAAGCTAATGAGCATCCAAGAATTTCTGATTGTGATCTAGATCATCTTTTGAAAAATGTTAAACAGTTCTTTCATCTCAGTGAAACAACAGTACAAATTGGCAAAAACGATTGACAAGTTACACCTATTGACCTCCTTACTGTATGTAATCCCCAGTCAGGTGTATTTCACCAAAAAGTTTGAATATTTATGTGACAATCAAACCAAAAATCATGTTGTTTACCAATGTTCATTTGAAACAAATACTAGCCTTCAGTTCAAGAACATGGTAGTTAAAATTGTGGTCATGTTCTCCGGGAGCTCTCTGCTGTGATTTCATATTAACCAACACACATCTGAACTGACGCGTAACTGGTGCAACAGGCTGCAGGTTTCCCAGCAGGCCTTCTCCCTCTCTGTTTCTCTCTCTCTCTCTTTCTCACCGCCAGCCTCCATACTCCAGTGAAGATGAGCCTTGGGCCAGGCTCGGGGTTCAAGGTTACATACCTGTGATTTCTCCTCACAAAGAAATCAGCAGCACCCATCTTAGAGAGATAAACAGTCCTCAGCTCTGCGCGGATGGAGGCTGACTCACTGGCTCAGTCTGTGGAAATGTCTGCTGTTCCTCAGTTGCCGCTTAAGCTCTGTTGTTCTGTGATTTCTAATCCGCGGGAAATGGTGTTGTTGTGCTGTCTGAAACTGCCAGAAAAGACCCGTCTCATAGTTTGGGGGCAGACACCATGAATCAGAAATGTCACGGCCTGTTCACAGTTTCTCACTGGCCATCATGCAGCGTTGTTTTTGCCAGTGGACTGCCTGTGACTTTGGTCCTTCACCTACAGACACATATTGGCATTTGTCCTCATTGATCAGTTTGTACTCTGAATGAAGTACAACAAGCGAATTGAATAACCACCAAAGGCTCTGACAGTGTTAGAAACAACACTGGTTTCCTTTCCACTTTATATTAATTGCTTCTAATATCTCTCCACTGATCAGCTTTAAAAAAAAAAAAAAAAAGTCAAGCCACGATGAGCTCATTCTTGCTCTCTCGCTGCTGGCCCACTAAATATTCTAGTTGCCTGTAAAATGAGTTGCATTTCATTTTCATACTGTGGCGGTGGAGGTGATACCTAGTGCTGTTAATTATTCATGTGTGGGTAATGTGTGCAGCTGTTCTCCTCTCAGACAGAAAGAAGGAGGAGAAGATCAAATCTATGTCTAATCTACACATTCAGGTAATGCTGTGAGTGCACAAGGGTCAACACATAATGATGTGTTAGGACTGCATTGTTAACATCATACTGTGCTTTTTAAAAAAAAAAAACAAAAAAACAAAAAACATTTAATATGATAATTAATCTGAACCACACCAGTGATTGTTTATTATTATGAAATGTTTCACAGACATTCATACTCCCATCAAAATCAATTGTATTCACATTGCACCATCGCCTTCGAATTCCTTCAAGTAGTTTTTATGTTAAAATAACAAACAAGATAATGCAAAAATAATAGATAGCTTCCACCCTGTGCCCAGACTCATACAGGTTAGATTAATTAGCAACTCGAAACTTCCCATAGATGTCAATGTGAATGCAAGTGGTTGTTTATCTTTATGTGTCAGCCCTGTGTTAGTCTGGTCGTCTGTCCAGTGTGTGACCTTCTTCTCCTCCAGTGTCAGGTGGGATTGGCTCCATTCCAATCCTCATAATCCCAACCCTCAAGGAAAGATAGATGGATGATCACATTCCCATCGCCATCACACGTTTTTTGTGTTGCTGCTGCTAAATGTAAACATGCAAACAGGTTTAACTAACATGTTAGCATTTATCAAAAAGAGCTATTGTCCCTGTTGCAGCCAGGCAGGATGGCTGTAGGCTCTTGTTTAATACCGCTGATGGTTATTTGTTTTTGTGGTTTGTTTGTCTGTTTGTGTGAGAATATGAGAGTGAGACAGAAAGGTATTATTCATAACATTCATGTTTTCTATAGCCCTGATTTGTCTGATGTTCACAGCTTCACATACAGCCCAGAATACCAATATAAAACATTTTTTTTCCTCCCTTTATTCAAATCTTTTTTTCTTCTCCTCATTAGGGATACCTGTGACCTCTGAATCAGTTTGTGTAGAGGAGCATGTTGTGACAGCCATGTCTCTGGAGATGGAGAAGACCATCACCAAGCTGATGTACGACTTCCAGAGGAACTCCACCTCTGACGATGACTCTGGATGTGCTCTGGAGGAATACGCCTGGGTTCCCCCCGGCCTCAGTCCTGAGCAGGTACAAGCTCGGCCGTCTCCTTTTGCAAGTCACAGATTTGCCACGTTCGACGCACTGACACCCCCTCACTCCCATCACTTTATCACCTAATGCTTATTTTTTTGTGCAGCACAAACAGGCCACGACAAATTAAACCGAATTGGTCAGAGGAATGAAGTCATTTGTATGCTAAAATGTTTGTGGCGTTTTTCTAACAATCCCAAGAGAGAACATTCACTGATCTGAAAACAAGACAGTGGAACATTATTGTTTTTAAAATCCCCTTCATGCTGTTTTAGTCCTTTAGACTTTGGGTTGGGGTATGAAGAGGAAGAGGAGCAGGAGGGGGTCAGGGTAGGGGTGGCAGTGGGTGTGCGTTCACCACACAAATCACTCAGACATGGCTGTCAGGCGTTTCATGGGAAGCTAATTGTAAGGACATTTTTCAGCTGTCAGTGTTGAAGCTAACACTGTGTAGGAACAGAGTTTGCAGTCTGAATGAGAACCATAACCATCCTGCAAAGGAACCACACACTGATTAACTCTGTCTGATGAACAGACGCGGAGCAATAATTAAATTAAGATTAAATGTCTGAATCACTCTGTTATATGAGCTCAAAATATATGGGACTGCGTATGAACCGTTTTGTCACAGACTCAGATGAACAAGGTTGTTGTTTATCCAGGAAGAAGAACAAAGCGTTTCCCTTGATCACCATCATGTATATGATTACTTATTTCAAAAGTAGAATATGATTCATTCTACATAACTATTTGTATATTGTCATTTCCCCCTAATTGTGCTATTGGAATACTAGGCCTGAATGTGTTTTGCATTTTGGTGTACCCTTGCAAGTCTAAACCCAGAGGAATGGAAGTAATTTGAATCAGTGAATGTTTGGATGAGTCTAATTGAAAACTTGTGGCATTGTGTTGATGTGTGCAAGTTTCAAAATTCCCTGTCTATACTCATTTGCAGTTTAAATGCCTTTTAATTGCCTGCCTGACCAAGCTAATGTAATCAACAGTGCATATCCAGACAAGGAATCCTCCTCATCATTTTTATTTTTGTCCATTGTTATCGTCATTTCCGACATAGGATAACAAACGCAGTTCTGTTCGGCTATATTGGGCATAAACACTCGTGTCTTTATTTAGTAAGAGCACCACTCTATTGCAACGGGCCTCCCAGGACTGTGTTAACAGATGACAGGCTGGGCTGATAACAGTCATTTTCACCAGTCAGCCATCTTGACAGGATGCTGAAAGAGACTGCAGCTTCTCATCCAACAGGAGGTGCAGGCAATTGTGGCTGCCTGTTGCTTTTTTTAATGCACTTGAATGTAATGATTTTTCAGCCTGTCACTTGTGGTTTCTCTCCACACAATGGCATTAATGTGGCACAGTTTAAAATCATCTCATGAAGTACAGTCGAAGCTGTCAGAGCTGTCATTTGTTGTGACAGTAAAAGTTTATCTGTGAGAGGATCAACTTGTTTCTGACATTGTGCTCTCAAATGTCGAACCATCCACTTCTGACCATTTCTGACTCAGTGTCCAACAGTTAATCACTGTAAAAATCATAATCACTGGTGGAGTGAAACTAAGAGCATTTACTCAAGTGTTATACATAAGTACAAATGAGAGGTACTGCTACTCCACTACAACCCAGGGAAAAATACTAAACTTTTTACTCCATCATATCTTTTTTTGACAGCTTTGGTAATTTATATGTACAGTAAATGTTTATCTGACAGTTTTCAATATTATTATTATAATAATTCCAGATTCTGTTCTGTGAGGATTGTGAGTTGTGAGGACAACCAGTCAAGCGAAGTGAAATACTTGAACATTAATGCCTGTGGAGTAATCCATCTCTGTGTCTAATGATAACAGCATTACAATGACAGAAGAAATATTACTTGCTTTTTCTTTTAATCTTTTAAGTACGTTTCACAGAGTACTCTTTGCAGTATGTCAGTGGTACTGTTGTTACTTATATACAGGATCTAAATACTTCTTCCACTAAAGGTTCAGAATTATAAATGATATTGTAACACAACACATCTCCATTATCGAAAACTATAGTGTTCATTGAGAAATTGACGATGTTATTATCAACTGTTCGATTAGATGATGAATCTTAAATCAAGCAGAAATAATTTTCATAATCATCTTTCCAGCTCAAATGTGAATATTTGCTGCTGCTGCTTCTTCTTCTTCTTCGGTGATAAATTAAAAAAACCTTTGGAAATTGAACTTGCTCTGACAAACGTGAAGACGTTGTGTTGGACTCTCAGAAATGTATATAGTCACCAGAGCAGAAATAATTAATTGATCAAATGAGGAAACTCTGCTAATCAAGTGGTGATGAAAATAATTATTTTACTTTACCAGTGTCTGATCTTAAGGTTGTTAAGCAAAATTTAACATTTAAAGTGTCATTGTAGCCTAAACCAATGACAATGGGAATGCAGTATGAGAGTGAATATTTAGTGATGTATTGGCCCTTTCCTTCAGGTTACCGATTTCCCTCTCCTTGTGAGCTCTTCCATTTGAAGTAATCCCTCACCTCAAATGACCTTCACTCACAGAACTGGCATCAGACTCGGTGCCCCCTCCTCAGCGTGGAATAAAACATAGGGGGAGGCTACAGAGAATCTTAGGGGCAGCGCTCAGAGACACACTCTCCTTCCCCTCTTCACCCTCCTCCTTTCAACAACTTCAACAATGTAAATCTTTCCCCCTGCAGTGAACACAGAACCACCTCGTGTCAAAGACTGCTTTGCTGAAAATCAGAGAGAAGTGACATGATTGCTTTCCGCTCCTTTGAGTGTTTACGTCTCAAACACCAATCAAGCCTCTCTCTATTTCAACCACTAATATGCAAATACAGAAGAGGATTCAGGCCACGGATACCAAGGCTTACTGCGCCATGAATTCTAATTGCAGTGACCGGTGTGGGTAACGGAGATTTCCTTTAAGCAAGGAGAATATTAGCTGTTGAAAATTTAAAGAAGCTCATGCCGTTCAAGGTTGAGTCTGCTGCAGCAGCACAGAGCTCATTGTGCTGAACACTTTCAATTCCAGACACTGATTTCCAAGGGCAGCGATGACAGAGGGCACAGAGACCATGATAAATTCATTTGAAAGCAATTTCAGATTCATTTAGGTGGTTTTGTCCCCATGACTTAATGAAATAAGTTAGATTACATAAACCTGCCCACTTTCGGAGAGAAGCATAATGGACACAGTGACTCAGATGTCACAGAGTTAAGTGGGCTTTTACATTATAGTTACAGCTCAGACTTACAGTGTCCAGAAAGACAACTCCATCATGTTGGTGGGAATCACCAGAGGCCCCATCCCGTGATATTATTGTGATTTTAAACATTTTTGATAACGTACAACATATATACTATACATATACATAACGCAGTATGATACATTTTACATCATTGTAACTTTATCAACATCTGTTTTAACTAGTCAGATAAAGTTATCATTGTGTTCATCACACTTAAAAGATTTTTATTTTTGCAAAATGGGACTGTCAAGCAGACAGATTGAAAATGATCTATCTCCAACGAGTACTGTTGTGCAAATAAAGCTGGATTTTCTTCTTTCATGATATCATTTCAGTTGCACATGACAACAGATTTCCAGCAGTCTACCTCTGGGTTGGAAATGGCATCCTGGGGCACGATCCAGCAGGCGCAACGACTCAAATGAATAAAAAAATTCTTCTTCTTCCAAACAATGGCCAAACAACGTGACTGCATATCTGAAAGCTGTAAATCGCCATCACAGGTGCATGTTTGATGTCTGTGTGTTGCAGGTGCATCAGTATTATAACTCTTTACCAGAGGAGAAGGTCCCCTACATAAACAGCCCAGGAGAGAAATATCGCATCAAACAACTGCTTCATCAGTTGCCACCACATGACAACGAGGTGCAGCAGAGCGCATTTCTGTCACCCATCTATACACAAACATGTATCGCCTCCCGTTGTGTGTGTGGAAGTTTTCCATGATATTGAATTGTATTTTTTCAGGTGCGTTACTGTAACGCACTGGACGAGGAGGAGAAACGAGAGCTTAAGCTGTTCAGCAACCAAAGGAAGAAAGACAACCTGGGCAGAGGCAATGTCCGACCTTTCCCCCTCACCATCAATGGAGCCATCTGTGATAAGGTAAAGCCTGGAACAACAACCCACTGAAGACATCAGTCACAAACTTGACAACCTTAAAGGGTTCATTGGCCCACACATGAAGATTTAAAAAGATTTTTTGTTGTTGCTGTTGTTCTGAATAATTTGGCCCATTTTAAATTTTATTCCCAGTTTTTCTTGCTTGCTGGGTTTCTTTTTTATGTTTGATCATCAGATCTATGAACTAGAGGAACTGGAAAACAGTCAGTCTCTAAGAGTTATTTTGAATACCATCTTCTCTCCCACACCCTCCAATCTTAGTGTGTATTCATTTTTTTCTTTGCCTCTTTATCCCTTTCCATACCTTTCCTTGCCTTTCCTTGCCTTTCAATTTTCTTTTCTTCACTCTCTTTAATGCCTTTGTCTCCTCCCTTTTTCATTAACCCCCCCCCCCCCCCCCCCCCCCCCCCCCGCTTCCTTTGGTGGGTGCCATTTTGCTTCATAAATTTACCTCTCCTCTCCTCTCCTCTCCTCTCCTCTCCTCTCCTCTCCTCCAGTGTGGTGGTCAGATAAACGGAGGGGACATTGTGGTTTTTGCTGCAAGGGCCGGTCATGGAAAATGCTGGCACCCTCATTGCTTTGTCTGCAGCATGTGTGAGGAGCTGTTAGTAGATCTCATCTACTTCTACCAGGATGGAAAGATCTACTGTGGCCGGCACCACGCCGAGAGGCTGAAACCCCGTTGCTGTGCCTGTGATGAGGTGCGCCTGTCTGGGCCCAGAGCCCTTCAGGGTTTGAAATGCCTGAGTGGTTCATAGCTCAGAGACTTGGATGTGGATGAAATTGGTCTGGAGCAAATCACGTCTCAGTGTTCTTGCCATTTCTCAAAAACTCCACTTGATTTCTAACCGTGACATGTGGCAGGCAGGCCTGAGACAGCAGTAATAACTCTGGCCACAGTGCTCTGCACTAATTGAAATCTAGTAAGGTTTGTTTACTGTAAGTATAATAAAATATAGTTGTTAAGATGATTTATTCATACAAAGAGTTTCAGTTTCCTTAACTCACGTCAGTGAGTCATAATTCTGTGTGACTGAAATCACATAATTGCAGTGGACAATGTGGACAAAGGCCACAAATGAGAATCACTAAGTTATCCACAGTATGACATACTGAGAAGGGGAAAATACAGTAAATCCCTGGAGTAAAATACAATGGACCATGGATGGAGCTCTGTGGGACCTCAGACATCAACATTCAAGTCATCTTTTCAATTAGGTGTACAGCTGTTTTAAATCCATTTAAATTCATGGCTCATTTTACATTAATTCACCACCTCCATCCAACCCTCTGGACTCTGTGTGCAGAATATCTCTGCTGATGAATGTATTGTCTGGGTCACACAGATAATCTTTGCTGATGAATGCACCGAGGCAGAGGGCAGGCACTGGCACATGAAGCACTTCTGCTGCTATGAGTGTGAGACCACCCTCGGCGGCCAGCGCTACATCATGAAGGATGGGCGACCACACTGCTGCAACTGTTTTGAGTCCCTTTACGCGGAGTACTGTGATGCATGTGGAGAGCATATAGGTACAACACAATTTTTTATCACTGCCTCAAGTCTTCTATTATGAACTGTTACCAAAACATATGGACATGTTTATCTTACACTCAAAGAACATGACAGAAAACCGCTAACAGCATTTTATTGTAAGTGTGGGTGTTATCAGCTCTTTGTGCCACAGCTGTGAAGAGGTGGAGTCAGTGCACTGAGATGTGGATGGTTATTATCATCCCAAGCTCCAGTAACAGTGAAAGAGTTTGTTTCAGAGGATGCCTCCATGTTGTATCCAGATGGGAGCTGTGAAAGATGATTACTTCCCCTTGCTGGGGAGCAGAGCTGTGGAAATGTATTCGTGCCATCTTACAAATCGAGTGATCCTGCATGGGCATAGAATCACAAATGTTTTCTTTTATCACAAAAATAAGTTCTGTTGTTGCATTTTTTCCACTCCATTTCATCACTAAGAAGCAAAATGAGCTTAACCTACCAGCTAATAGCTAAAATCAGACTGTGGGCTGTGTTCATTAGCAGCACAGACTTTGTGGGATAACATTTCTGCAGTCGTATTAGAGATGGCTGCACATTACATTACCATTTTTATGTAGTTAGAGCTTGACCCCCCCGGTGTATTCTCTAATAAACTTGTCTCTGGTATGTTATGTACCAAAATAGTGTTTTTTCCATCTCACCAAAGGCATTGACCAGGGCCAGATGACTTATGATGGGCAGCACTGGCACGCAACTGAGGAGTGCTTTTGCTGTGCCCGTTGCAAGCGCTCTCTGCTGGGCCGCCCTTTCCTGCCAAAGCAGGGTCAGATCTTCTGCTCACGGTCCTGCAGCGCTGGACAGGTAAGACATATTTCTAGACATCTATTTGCAGATTATTCTATACATTTTTTACATATTAGCAGTTAAACAGCTGTACTAATGTGTTTTATTTGAATCAATCAGGATCCAGATGAGTCAGATTCCTCAGACTCGGCCTTCCAAAGCGCCCGTTCCCGTGAATCCCGCCACAGCACCAAGATTGGGAAAAAGGAGCGTAGGAATGCAGAGCAGGAGCGGCGGAGTGCTGAGGCCCGCCAGTCTGCCCCTCCCCCCATGCCTGACCGTCTGTCTGCTGAAATTGACCCCCTCTCTGTTCAGATGGACCGCTTAAGCGTCTCATCTAGCCAGACTCCAAGCAGGACACCTAACCGCACACCCAGTCGCACTCCAAGCCGTGCCCCGAGCCTTAACCAGGTGTGGATGAGCCGGGATGAGCCCTATGTCCCTGCTGCCTATGAGGGCCCCCAGCGGGAACCCTCCCCCACTCCTGCACCTATACATTTGCTGGGTCAGTGTAACCCCAGGCAGGGCTACAATCCCAACGCAAACGCTCATCCTCCAGCTCAGAATCCTGCCAACCCAGGAAAGAGGCCTGATTCCTGGGGAAAAGAGCAAGGCAATGCCAAGAGGACCCCTATGGCTGTTCTTAGGGGCCACTCCTTTAATGAAAACTGGATTCACCACAACCAGGAAGAGTTCAGGCCCAACAAGCTACGCACCCAGATGAGCTTCAATGAGATGTCAAGCCAGAACCAAGGCTTCTCTGACAAGAGGAGCATCAGCCTTCACGGCTTCCAGAGAGACGGCAGACCCCCGCTGACCAGGAGGAACCCCATCAATGCCATGAGCTTCAATGAGCCCCTCACTCCTTTAGAACAGACCCCTCGTGGATCCATGGACTCCCTCACAATGTCCAACGCTACAGGTATAGTGACATACATATTATAGTGTAATACAACATGATACAATGGCAACTAATCAGAAAATGTGAGATGATGATTTTTGCTTTCTTACAGGTAACTCTCTGGATGGGGTCAGTAAGCGTCAGGAGCATTTGTCTAGGTTCTCCATGCCCGACCTCAGCAAGGACTCAGGTGTGAATGTGTCTGAAAAGAGCAACATGGGCACCCTTAGCTCCTCAGTCCAGTTCCACAGCACAGAGTCACTGTCCTCCTCTCGTCCTTACAACAACAACAACATGTATACTCCGCTGCGAGTTGGCTACCCCCTGCAGTACTGGGATGTGCCGCAGCCGCTGGGTTTTGACAGCAAAGGTCGTGTTGGGGTGATGGGCAGCAGTGGAAACCTGCGCATGGCTCCGATGAGTGACAGAATGCCCCGTCGACGCATAAACGGGCAGGAACCTGTGTCACAGCAACAGCAGCAGCAGCTACAACCAAGACGCCGCAAACACCACCGTGGAAACCACGGTAATGGGCAGCACCGCAGTGGTCGCCATCACAAACGCTCTCGTCGTTCCCGCTCAGACAACGCCCTGCACCTGGTGGCAGACAGGCCCGCTCAAATGGTGGAGCTGCCCTACCGCCGCGTTCAGGAGGATTACGATCGCTTCCCCTCCGGCCATGCCGCCCGCGAGTTGTTTGGTCTGGAGCCAGGCGGGTGCAGACAGCAGCTCCACAGGCCCTGCCCTCGCACCACCTCTGATCTCACCCTGCAGAATGCTGGCTGGCAACCCGTGGGGCTGGGCGGGCCATGCTGGGGCGATGGGTACATGGAGGCTGCTGACCCCTGGTGCTCCAGCTGCTCCTCGTCCTCCGAGTCAGAGGCAGATGAGGGTTATTTCCTGGGTGAACCGATCCCTCGGCCCGTGCAGCTATGCTACATCAACAATGAGGAGCTGCGCCACCGCTACAGCCCCTCTGGGATGGGCGGCCATCACGGACCTCTGCACGGACCGATTCATGGCCAGCTGCACACTCGCCAGAGGAGGAAGAGCAAAAACTGCATAATTTCCTAGATATAAAGCAAAAGAGATGGTGAGGGAAAAGCAGGAGAGTGAAAGAGATCACAGAGAGAGAGGTAAGGAGACAGTTAAAGCAACAGAGAGGAGGAACAAAGGGAGTGGGAAGGTGAGAGTGAGACAGCTGACAGAGTGAGAGAGTGTTTGTGTATGAATTTGTGTGTGTGTATGTGTGTTGAGGTTGAAGAGAGAAAAAGGCCTATTTTTTTGTGCTTGTGAACTTACACAACTCTACACCACGTAGCGTGTGCACACCTACACAAAATGATCTAATCATAAGAGGAAGTACGGCTGGCTTACACAACAGAAATGTTTACAATGATTGAGATCGACTCTGCTGACGGTACCAGGAGGCACTGATGAATCTGACCGCTAAATATAATGTGGTCGGGGTAAATATCATGGTGTGTGTGTGCGTGTGTGTGTGCGTGCGTGTGCGTGTCTGTGCGTGTGTCCATGTTTCAGAGGGATTAAACAATTCCTTTACAGTTTGAAAAGGGAAGCAACACTGGTCAAACTGCCATGATCTGACTGTTCATGTCGCAGCTCAGTGATCCAAGCCCTGAGCAGTAAAAACTTATTCTATGTGGACAAAACCAGAAATTGTGTTGGGATAGTGAAAGCTACGTGCTAGATTCCAAGCTATGTCATTGTTTACCTCAGTGGAATCCAAATGCTGCTGGAATATAGTGTTGGCTCGCTAGCCCTGTTATCACCTTGTACAAATAGTCTGTTGAACCTTGTGCTCTACATAGCCAGCTCTCCATGCTTTACCAAGGACAGAGCGCCGGACAGCCTCTGCTCCTTGATCATTCAGGCACAGTAATGTCAGGTATGGTCCCGTTTTCTCTTCTGCAACATGCTTTGTTTTTTGAGAGTTACCTATAGATGATTAAGAATAATAATAGTAATAATAATCATAAAGCTAACAATAATAATGCAAATAATAATTATAACAATATTAAGAAATAATACCTGTTAAATGTATATATAGTAATAAACCTAATAAAGTAATGGATGTGGTAATGTAAATGTTATGTACATATGGTCTTAAATATTTATATATTTTGTAACTAAAGAATCATTATTTGTATAACATGATGTAGAGATAGGGAGACTTGCATGTTAATTGGTTGTTGTTGTCACATACTGAAAATAAAGTGTACTTCAATGAACAACCAGGAAGTTGTATCTATAAATTGTACTGGGTTCTCTGGTCAGTTGTGATTGATCTCAACTTCCACATTAGCTGTGTGCCACATCCATACTGTACACAATTTCAAGGCAGGTTTGGACCATGTTGTATGTTCACACTTGAAATGTGATGGGATAGAGCAGACATTTTGACTTGTAATAGTAAGAAAAACTGAGAGGAAACAAAGTTTGTGAAGTCAATGGCAGTGAATCAGCATGTATAAAACAAGGACTCTATTTGTTTTTAGTTTGTCCAGTTTCATTTTTGTTCCTCTTGCCATGATGTGCAAAAACATCAAATGTGGAAAAGGTCAACTCTCCCACAATTCAATGCACAGGGGAAATGGAGGAGCTGCTCACAGGTACAAAAAAGTAGAAAAATGTCATTATTCAAATGTCATAACTTTGGCAGGATACCAGAACCAGAAACCACATTGACCCAGGAATAATAAAGGATTCACCAACAGCATTTGATTTCATCCTCTGGGGACACTGAATATCTATATATGACATATGTACTGTATAATATTGTTGTTTCTGTCTTCCGATACGCACAAATATTTTATGATGATACTTTATCTGATATAATGGTCCATTTCAGTGATTCAGATGGAGAAAGTGAAAGCTCAAAATTGAACCAGCAGGAGCTGACACAGTCCAGCTTTTTGTTTTGAATATGAATCAAGCTTCAAAAACACAAAGTCCAACAATTCCCTTAATGCAACTGGAGAGCATCATTCACCAGTCTCTCTATGCCTAATAAACACCTTCCTTATTCTCCATATCTCCAGTTCACAATGCAGGCTTTCTGTTATATGACATCATCCGGGTTATTTTTTCACACTCAGACATCAATGGCGCACCTCTGAGCACTGTGTCAGATCCAGACCAAGTTGGGCATCTTACTGTGGATAAATAAACTGGTTTGTTACAAAAAAAAAAAAAACAACGATAGGTTTGCCATTGCTGTTTCTTGTGATTTATCAGAGGACATTTACACTGACATCAATATTTATATATAGATATATATCTGTCATGGTAGCAAACATGTTCATCCTACAGATTCATAAACCTCTAACAATGTGAGGCCTAGTCACCTACTGACCCATTAATACATTTCCTTTCTATTTATCCTCAAATAAATCACTGTAGAGATTTTCAGTCACACAACGTTTAATGTGGTAAAGAAAATTGAATTCTTAAACAGCAGTGATTTAAGTAAATCTGACATCAGTCAGATTTGACATCTTCATAAGGACACTTAAAGCAGTTTGTGATATTATCAACACTAGAATCAGTATGAAAGCTTTCAATCACAATTCTCACACAATTCTCTGTGCTTTGACTCTGGTGAGTCAAAGCACAGAGAGGGACTTTGTCCAGGCAGCAGACAACAAAGTGCAAACTTATTACAAATAAAAACACAAACACAGAATCAAATCACCTGAGATAAATACGCTCAGAAGACTGGCATCAGTGTGTGTCTGAGTAGTGCAACAGCTCTCTGGAGTCATATTCCTCTATAAATTTCCGCATGGCATCCACACAGCGCTTGCCGATGTCTCTGAGGTTCTCCTGCAGCGAGGTCTGGATGGGATGCTCCAGGGATGGATCCTTCTTGATGAGCATCTTTGTCACAAGGCCAAACATTTCACACTCCTGATAGTACACCTGTAAGACACACACACACACACATGCCTAGTTTTAGGGCAAACACACCAAGAGAAGGGACAAGGCATGACTGGCAGCAGGAAAAACAGACTAACAGAGGTGGGAGGTGGTGGGGGTGATGGAGGGGGAGGAAGAGACCGCAACAAATGAGTTGAGAAGCCTCGTCAGGCGTTTCCAATTACCAGCGAATGGATTAACAACCTGCAGGACTGCTCGCATGTAAACTGCTCACAAGTGTATTTTTTTGTGATAAATTTCACTGCATCTGCTACCTGTTGCCAGACTGTCCTTTCTTGCAATGCCTCTATAATCCTGCAACCATGGAGATATTAAAAGCAAGAGGCCATCTTTTCTGTCAAGTGGGTGGTGGAAACACACGCACAGGCTCTCTCTCGCACAAACACACAGCCGATGAGCAGAGCCTCATGTGATGTCTGTCACATTGAAGGCAGCATTAAAGCACGTGTAGCAGCCTCTTGTCATCCAGGTGAGTCGAGATAAACAGCCTCACTTCAAGTTTTTTTCTTTTGCTCAATTACATAAATAAAAGAATTAGACCATCAATAATGTCAAACAATCAATAAGACCTACACTGTCAGCCTCTCCTCTGAAAAGTGAAGACTACAATGACAGTCAAGACGCCGCAGGCTCAGTGTTTCAAAATTAATGTTTAGACGACAGAAAACAAATCTTTTTTTTCCCCAGTCTCATGTCTCCCAGCACTTTCTAAGATCTTTCCTCTGCCAGTCGTTCTCTAATCCCATCTTCTCTTATCTCCCCTCATTCTCTATCTGTTTATGACTACCATACTCTCTCTCCCCAGGTGTGTGTTTGTGTAATGACACCCCCTCTACCTCATCTATCTCCCTCCTCTTCTGCTGGATGGCTCTGTCTCGTGCCGCCGTCTGGCTTGCAGTTAAAGGGAGTTCCCTGTCTCTGCTTGGTTCCCTTTCTTTGCTTTTGGTCCCCCTGTGATCTCTCTCCCTGCTTTGGTTCCTGTCGCTCTGGCAAATCTGCAAAAAAGGAAAAAAACAGAAAACAAGGCAGGAGTTAGACTGTAGTAATCAGGCAGCAGGCCAGAAACATGGTGCTTCTAAAGACTGGGGCCTTGGATATCAGAATGGGTTCGGACCATGTTGGTTGTCATTTGGTGGCAACACAAAGTAAACACAGGAGCGTTAGGTGACAAAAATTAAATAGGTACAACTTTCTAATTAGTAGTAGTTTATAAAATTTGTTGCAACTAGATTTACTGATGATTGCTTGACAGCTTAGAGCTTACAAATACACTACTAATAGGAACAATGTTAGGGTTGCCAGGTTGGAAAGACTGTGATCAATGATCTGCAGATAATGGCCAAGCTTAACCATACAAGTTGCTCAATATTGGAGTCCTAAATTTGGGGGTGGAGCTTCTTTAAGGGCAGAGTGTATTTATTTTCCTGTTGAGTCTTTCTCCAGCACTGCTTGCTCTACCTTTAATTAGTGCTTGTTATAAAAGAACTAATCACAGATCTGCACCTTCAGGCAGCTCATATAATCAACAGCCACTTACACAACACTGTTTACAGATCAGACTGAGGAGAAAACAACTGGTCGTTCCTTGATTTCTCCTCATTTTATCACTTGAACTTCATTGCAGCAGTGACCAGCAGTAATTCATCATGTGCTGCTCTGCTCCTCACTGGCTTTGGGTCAGCCATGGTACTGCATGCCATCATTTGATTTCCTTTCTGCCTGTTTCTATTAGAGTTTAGCCTGTCTCCATGTGATAAACACAAAAAATAACATCTACATTGATTTACAAGGCTGGTCTGGAGTAATTAGAGGGTTCATCGTTTAGCTGTTCAACACAAAGATAAAGCACAATTAAATTATTTAGGAAGGATTTAGCAATACCGGCATCCACATCCTGTTGTTCCAGTCTCTGCAGCTGCAAACAGAATATTTTGGGGGTTTGTTGGTGGAACAAAACAAGACATTTCAAAATGTCACATTCGCCTTTTCAAAAATTGTACAAGGCTTTTTCAGTATTTCCTGGAATTAGACAGACCAAGAAAATGATCAGCAGCTGAACTGACAAGGATAATAACAAACTGTTAGGGTTAGTAGAAGCTTTTATTTCTGCCATGTTTAATCAGATTTCATGCATCACATGACAGAAAATATCAATACCACTGTCAATCAATAATTATCTCAAATATCACTTGGGGATATAAAAAATATATAATAATAAAACTGAGAAATACCCATCACAACAGACTACAGTTTATAATTGTCTTGTTTTGTTCCACCATCGGTTTTTAGTTTAAAGCCAAAAACCACCCGATTTTTGGCATCAATTCTTGAAAAGTGACTGAAATGATTAACTGATTTCCAAAGAGCTGCTGATTAATTGCCTTTTGATTAGCTGACTAATGGCTGCAGCTCTGACCCACACACCATTCCTCAAAAACTGCGTTTCATTTCATTGGTTTTCATGACATGTTCTCTTGTCTCTCAGACAGTGCTGCCTCACACTGCACTGATACTTTAGACAGAATTTAATCATTTACAGGACATGGACAGAGCACAACATTTATCCACATTTCTTAACAAAATGGAAAAGCAAATCATCAGGCTTTCTGCTTGTGAACTTACATTGAACTGCATGTCCTTGTCTCTGCTGGATGTGGACCTGGGTAAGAAAGGTCTAGAAGCTGGAAAACAGAAAAACCACAAGGTCAACACAACAGCACCACAACAGACTGCATGTACCATCCCAAACTCAATGATTCATACGTGTTACATTGGTCTTTTTTTCTATCTACAGCATCTAATAGGGTTTTAATGTCACCAATTCTGTTAAAAGCCTCCTAAATACTCTCTCTGTCACCTCTGCGTCCTGCTAAAACAAAGCATTAGGATGTGAAATCAACATAACTTTCAGCATAATCTGCTGATATTTGGGATATTTCCCCATTCAGTGTTAGACTGCAGTATTCCTATGTGAAACAAAATCTTGGTTATAGCTCATTATATATACTGCTGGCTGGTCTCTCCCTCTCTCTCTCTGTCTCTCTCACTCACACTCTCATATACACACAAATCAGCGATGAGTCACCATCATCGCACCATCACTCAGGCACACAAAAAAAAACCTGTTCCACACTCACACATACACAAACACACCTCCACAGTGCTGCAGTGTGCGCACAGATACAGTGCCTGAGTGCAAGGGAAGATAAAAACATACAGTACCAACGGCTCAGCTGTCAAAAACAACATGCGCCATACACCAGTGAAAACATTCCCACAAGTCTGAGACACTGATTTCAGGATTAAAACCACCGTCACATTTGAAACCCCTCATGTTTATTTCCACACTCTCTCTCTGGCACCTGATGAGGTCATTCTCAAGTGTGTGATAAATCTACCTTTGACTGACTGAATCACACAGTTCACATGAGACAAACTGACGCTGACACACACTGTACAATAGCCCCTCTACTATCAGCTCACTGGTGACATAATCCACGTACTGAGTCCAGGAAAAGCTTCTTAGTGATCAGCGTTATGTAACATTGGTTTGTTGCTACCAGAGTGTGAATACCTACCAACCAGCAGATAACATGATGAGCAAATGCCCTCCAAATATTTGTAATGCAAAGTGCTCGTGCAAAAACGTAACTCTGCTTGTGTTTACTGCCACCCTGTGTTTTTTTTAGTAAAGTGCAAGAGATATTGTGAAGCATGGCTGATTTGCTATGTTGTTCAGACATTATCCCTGAGCTCCTCTCGTGATGTATGTACACCTGACACAACCTGCAACCATATTTTTATTGTAGCAGCCCAGCTAAGAAAGACCACAAATAGGCCTTTAATTAATCAGACTATGTGGTTAATAGAATTTCTGCAAAAAACAAAGTACAATATTCACACAAGTAAATACATAGTCCAGCATTTAACTGGCAGACAGACACATATGACTCTGACATCTCAGTGCTTACATCACACCATGTTTAAGTGGCAAACAACAGAAGAGTGAAGAGGATGTTGAAGTTCAAGATGAGATGATGTGATGTCACACACATTTAATGAGATTTTAATGTTACTAACACTTACACTGGTACTACTCTCTGATCTGCCACTTAAAGAGCATGTTTATCAGTGCTCCTTGTTGCTTTTATTTCATTACACGCTCTAACATTTGTTAGCGACAAACTTCAACAGCACTTTTTCTAATAAATCATTATTATAGACTGGTTTTGTAATAATGGAAAAACAAATGACGTACTATAGCACTTTTGTGGCTTGTACAGTACATTATGTATACATATGCATGTCTAAATATGTAGATATATGCAGGAGGTACAGACAATATTCACAGTTTGTAATGTTTAAAATGGGGGGGGGGGGGGGGGGGTTAGCCTGTGGTTTGTCATGCTGCTGCATTTAACTGTATTATAGTGTACATGCATCTCTGTTTTTGGCTCTAATCACTCTTCATGTATGTGAGTGTGTTCTCGAGATTCACACGTTCAGGATGTATGCTGCATATTGAAATGCTGTAAATAAACTCCTTGCAACTCACAGACTCTTTGGCCAAAAGTGTGTTGACACCCAAACATCACACCCATGTCTGATTATCGAACATCTCATTCCAAAACCCATTCCTGGCTGGAGGGTAACACTCTGACTCAGCCACACATTTCGATGCTAAATCATATTGATTATTTTTATGCTATATCTCCAATCTGTATGCAGATAAAGACTGTTGTGAGGTTCTCTTTGATGTGACACTCAAGTCCCTTTCAGAGCTTGTACCACTAAAGGTAATTCAAATTTTAATAATACAAAGTAGTGTAGTATTTTCACTGTGCTATTTGAGTTTTTTTTCAGTCCTGGAGAAATTGTTGGCTTGTAATTATTTTAACATTGTTGTCAGTGCCACTACATTCGGGAGGGAAAAATAAAAAAAGAGAATATTATTATTATAATTACAGCAAATTTCTCTGAAAGTATTTTTCTTTCCTTTATTCTCAGGCCTTCTCGAAAATGGTTTGATAAGGAGTCGGCAGACGGCAGCACCATGGCTAGACTTGGACAAACTAACAGTACCACTCACACACACTCCTACAAATATTCTGTTCTCTAGTCTTTCAAAAACATTTTTGACTGTTTGGTACTTGGACTCACCCATACTCCAAAAAAATCGCCTGCTCATTGGTCTCTTAACAGTCTCAAATAAATCTGATTAACAGGACCCTCTTCAGAAACAGAGAGGCATACACAGTGTTTCCTAGAATACCCCATCATCTCTTCAACCCTTAATGTGCAAATTTTGTCTGCAATCTCTGTAAATATTATAAGACAAAGCTGTAGGTTCTGTTGCTGTTAAAAGATTATAATTTGTATAAGTGTGGAATACTGTGGCCATGCTGTCAATCAATTCCTGCACTGTAAGTTGATGAGAAATTAAACAGGAGTGGGTTCTCATTAAAATGTTGTCTAAAACGTCACTGTGGCCCTAAGATTTATTCCCTCACCTGAAGTCAAAGAGCTTCGTCCAATGACGTGACACAGAGTGCTAACTCTTCTCCACAGCTTGGTACTAATTCACCTCTTCTTGCCTCTACATGCTTTTGGGAACAGGTGCTTCTTTTTCCACTGCAGATAGTACCCCACCAATGCTGCACTGTTGCTATAGCAACAGCACACGATGCTATTGTGCCATCATCTTCAACACGACACACACACACACACACACACACACACTAACAACAGAGGATATGGAACGACTGCACCTCCTCAATTCACAACTGTACTAGAGAAGTGTAATAGGCTTCAGTGAACGTGAGAGTGAACAGACACTCGGCTGTTTAAACATGGCAGGTTCATCCAGAGCGTTACAACGACATAGCAGTGATGATTCTCTATGACCAATCAGCATCTGCTCCTTTTTGTGACATCAAAAAAGGCACCAAGCTCTGTTCACAATTTCTGACTGACATCTAGCTCCCTCTGGGTGCCCTTCATAATATTACAGCACTGTTCATCAATGCTATTTGTGTCATAGTTGGTTAATTTTCAGTTCATATATTTTATCTGTGGTTCAATCAACGCAACAAGCTTGTGGCTGTGGAACTGTCTCATTAAAAAAAATGTTCACAAAAACATTCTGTCACTTGATAACAAACCAAACAAGGTGAGACTACCTGAGTCGGCCAGTACCACTAAACAGGAAGTATAGTGCACATCTCATTGAGGTCTTAAATCACTTGATTTCTATGTAAATGTTCAGTTGAGATGAGGAGTGTGTGTTGGTGCAGTAAAGGTCTGTGAAAACAATGATAACACACATGGACTCACCATCGTTTTGTTTTGGAGGTGAATTTCCCTCAGCACCTTCCCTCCACTCTCCTCTCTCATAGCGCTCTTTCTCCTTCTCCTTCTGCTTCTCTCGTTCCCTCTCCTTCAGTGCGATGTGGTGAAGTTTTGGATGGAAATGTTCCCTCTGCTCTAAATAAGCCTGAGGATGGTATCTCTTTTTGTTGTAGCCAGGTTTGTAGAAGGGATGGTCATCCCTCGGAAAACTGGATAATCAACAGAGGGGGAAAAAATATCAGAGGAGCCACAGACAACTTCAGAGTTATAAATACCAGTAGGTAAGTCGGTAAAAAGAGTGGACTGCTCCTGTAAAGATATCACATCAGGCAGAAAACAAACTGCAAAATGCTTCCTGTTTTAGTCGTGTCAGTCTTACCGTGGTTTGTAGAACCGACCTCCAAACTTTGGTTTGTAAGAACTGGACAACCACGCCCTTGGTCTGGAGGGACTTCTCACTCGTCTGATCGGCCTCTTCCCATCCTGAAGGAACAGGGGGTTAAAACAACTCATGACACTGTGGCACTTTACAAATTTACCAGAACAAGTGTAGGGTTTAAAAAGGTCATTTTCAACTGCGACATTTGAGAACATGAAGTGTACCTCAGTGGGAGCCGTCGAGCTGTCAGATGTGGGCCTCTTGTCAACAGCCTCATCACTACACTCCCTGTGTCGCAGCGTGGAACCCTGGAGAGAGGAAAGCACCATGTCAACCACAGTGCAGGTGGCATATGATGGGATTAGAGGCCAAATAATTAAAATAATCTTTGGGTAAGTTTTAAAGGATAAATAAAGAACTACTTTTAGCTTTTCAGAGGTGAATCTGTGCTGCTTTGTCTTGTCTTTAATAGTTAGACTCATATCTTTTAGTTTTCATATCATAAGACGTTCTGACAATAATTCAGAATTAGCTTCAAATACGATGTTAGACCAACTACTGGAAACCCCCGTGTGTCTAATTTACATGTATTTTCATGTCAATGTCATGTCAGTTGAATCGAAGACAACTGGACTTGTATTTGTCTAGGAAGTCATTTTGCCTCTTTTCCAAGGGGCTTCATCAGTTCGCAACGCATCAGTCTGACTAGTCCTCACTAGTCTGACAAACAGTGGAGTAAGACCCAGGTTTTTAACCTCTGTGGGAGTGTTCACAAAGGTACTTGTGTGCGTGTCTGTGTGTCTGTGTTACTCATGAGTGCCCTCGTGTGTTTACAGTGGCACTGTTTTTAGTATAATGTGGATTTTTGGATCTTTTCAGTGGGGTCAGTAGGCTGCAGCTGTTGTCTGTGTCCTGTTCTGGTTCTTTCTCAGTGACTTGACTCTGTTAATTAATAAGTGACTAAATCACAGGTGTGTTGTCAGAGGCCACAGGAGGAGGAGGAGGAGGAGGAGGAGAAGAAGGGGGGGGGGCAGATTCACGTGAAGTTGCGGTCACGTCTCGCTCCTCAGGAGCCTGATAGTGCCTTTACCTTGTTCTGCTGCGCGTCCTGTGGTCGTGAATGGTCCATGTGTTCCTGCAGCGCTGTTTCCTCTGTTTGAAAAACACGCTGACTTTATTTCTGTCGACTCCACCAGACCAGGAAATGCAACTCGCCGCTAAAATTAAAGTCGTCGTTTCATATGGAAAGTGAAACTTTGAAGCATCTCGTCAGCGCGTCTCTCAACAGTCCGCGTTGTGTCCAAGACTTTAAACTGTCGCTGCCTTTGTCGTGTGACTGTGTCACGCTGAGGGGAACTGACCCGTGTTTTCACTGGGCTGATGCGCAGGGAAATAACGCAACATGTTTTTACTTCCTTTCTCTGCCAGCCGCCCAATCAGCGACAGACCGCGGCCATAAACTCTTATCAAAAAGTCGAAAAGCGTCAGGAAACACGCAGGCGCAGTGCGTCGAGTCTGTTGTGACACCTGTTTTACACCTCTGGTGCTTCACCTGCAAGTTTGGAGAAGCTGCAGTCGATCACTGCAGCTTCACCAAACGATGGCGCACTTCAACTACTGTAGAGGAGTCAGAGTTCAAAACAAAATGTGTTCATTTCTATCTAGATTAGAAAACTGTTTTGTCATTATGATTGAGACTTATTGTAAGTGAGTGAGTCTACTGTGATCCACTCCTACACTTTCACCATAAGAGCGGTTCTTAAAGATAATCTACCTCACAGTGTGTGGTCATAAAATCTCTTGAGGTTCACAGGTGATTTTTTTTTCTTTTTTTTTTTTTTTTTTTAATGAATAACATCAACATCATCATAACATGACAACATGGATTAATGCCATCCAGACAAAACCTGTAGCTGTATGCTGCAACAATGCTTTGAAAAGCCCCCATAATGCATCTAGTACAAATGTAGAGTCATATCTGCGTTGTTTGGCTTGTCGTAAGTCATAAGTCTGCTCATTAATTGTTAAGCAATAAAGAAAAATAATGAGCTTTGTATTTATTTTTCAAGAAGGTTTCTCACTGAATGTTGTTTATTTGTCTCTTTCCTTATATACACCATGACTCGGGTTTTTTAAGAAGGATTTATCCAGAAGAACTCATCATAAATAAATAAAAACTGTCATAAAAAAAACATAAAGAACAGTAAATCAACAATGTTTGTTCTTCTTCAGGGACTTCATGTGAGTGGGGACGTAGTCTGAGGCTTTGGTGTGTGTTGTGGTGAGTCACTGTCCTGTATCACCACTGACCTAAACAACCAAAAACTGACCACAGTGCTGCCGTGCAGTGATGCTCTGACACTTTTTTCACCATGTACACTTTATTCTGTTTACAGCTGTGCAGCTTTTAGAAACATCTGCTCAATTTGCACCATTTTATGATATACTACACTAGACTATAGTGCGGACAGTATTCAGTACACATTTAGGATTTTTGCTGTTTAATTTATGATTCTTCTTCACTCATAAATTTGTATTAAATGGCACTACACCACTTTGTGAGTGACAGTAGACTAACTCAAACCTTAGCGGGAGGACTGACACGTGAGCACCATCATCCACTGTCATCCTCACCTTTAGTGTTTCTGTCTCCACCCACCGTCTCCACCCCTCACCCTTCTTCCTGCATGGAAAGAGACAGAGACAGAGAGAAAAGTATTAGAAAGATGACCTGGAGCAGTGCAGTCCTGTCCCCAACCTACTCGTTCTCTTCAGTGTGTGGCAGACTCAAACCTTCCATCACAGGTCAGTTTGTAAAGGTAACCCTGAGACAGAGCTGTGGTACTGTTGCTTCTGTTATTTGTGTTTGGGGTTGAGAACTTGTTGGAACAGGTTTTCTTTCTCGTCGGGTCAGTGTTCACTAAGTGTCCAGCGTGAATGCTGCACTCTGCTTACGTATGCTTTTCTATTGTGACATAATGAGGAGGAGAGGTATGGTTACAGTGGAATCTATTATCTGCTAGGACTGATTCAGTAAAGCAGCCAACACCTATTTTAATTGCAGGTGTATCGAAGCTGCTCTCATCTGCACAGTTGTGTGTTTCAAGAATGTGATTGGTGTCAAATGCTTCTGTTTGAGAGCTCAAATTCCTCAGTAAGTGCTCAGGGGGAGGGGAAACCAAGAGGCAGACACAGATGTTCTCAACCTTTCAGTTACCTGTTTACCATTTTGTCACGTTCCTACTGATTTTGTTAGACCAAAGGTAATTGAAGTTTCTTTACAAAGCAGGAGTTTGGTATCTCTTTGCCAGCTTAAACACTGAAGTCACTCCAAGTCCGTGCTGAATTTTTCTTCAGGACAGAGGGCCCTCCAGAAAAGCCATGAGGTAAGGATGACAAAATTTTCTTGTAAAGTGTCCACAAATGATAACTGTGGAGATATTTTATATTTCATTATCATCAACAAACCCAATGAAAAGTCCAAAACTGACAAAGTGTGACTCCATCTCTCCGTATCTTTCACCTTACCCACCCTAGCTAACTCACCCTAACCTACAGTATATAGTGCAATTATCTGGGAATATTCTCAGATGCAAATTTCTCAGAGTTTGTAGGTTTGATTTAAAATTAACAATGTGCCCTTCTCTGCCTTAGTTCTTTGTGTTTGTAATGGTGTTTGGACAACAATGGAGGTCTTTAGCACAGAGGAACAATCTCAAGCCACAGCTTAATAATTTGGATTTATTTATTCATTTGCAGGAAACTACTTGTAAAAACTTGTAAAATGACCAGACATATCAAAATCACTTGATTTAATGTGTGTTCATGTGTGTGCATTCGTGTGTATGATGTTTTACAGGGTGCAGACCTTCTCAAGAGCGCAGATTCTGCAGGAGTTTCATGTTCAATGCCAGTCACTCGCTGCCAGTGACAAATTAGGCTTCAGACAGGAGTTCGAAGTAACTATGTTTAGAAATTGACCCTTGGATCAGATTTATTGATTATTGAGGCCAAAAGTGCTCATGTCTTTGGTTTTGTGAAGGAGCTGAGTGATGTTGGCAAAGACCTTCCCACCAGAGCGGGGGACACAGGGGCCAACAGACAGAAGAATAGATACCCCTTCATTTTACCATGTGAGTGCACAGATTACAGCATCTCCCAATATGTGCAGCCACAGCATATGTGAGACTTTTATTTGTCTGATTTCCATTTTCTGACCAACGTAGATGACCACTGTCGAGTGAGGCTGTCCATTCAAAACTCCGAACCACACAGTGACTACATCAACGCAAATTTTGTGCCTGTAAGTACTCACTGGTTCAGTTATATTTATCACTGTGTTATTACTCTTTTACTGCCTGTCCATCTGTGTCTGCATCTGTCACTGACTGTGCATCTGTCTTCAGGGTGGATCATCAGAGAGAGACTTCATATGCACGCAGGGTCCTTTGCAAAACACCATGGCTGACTTCTGGAGGATGGTGTGGGAGCAAAACGTCAGGATAATCGTCATGGTGACGGCTCTGAGAGACAAGGGCGCGGTAAGAAATATACAAGACATATTCAGTCTGTGTGTCTGATGAAACCATCACAATGTCAATGTATTTTCAATGTCTGCACATTCAAGAAAATGTTAGCCTAGCTTAGCTTTAACAATCATAATGCTATGATTGGGAGGCAGGAAACGACTC
The DNA here is from genome assembly GCA_021432705.1 of Caranx ignobilis. Classification (NCBI taxonomy): domain Eukaryota; kingdom Metazoa; phylum Chordata; class Actinopteri; order Carangiformes; family Carangidae; genus Caranx; species Caranx ignobilis. Next base: position 69,671,089 of record MU269985.1, read on the forward strand.
AAAAATTAATGACCAAGCCAGATTTTCAATTTTCTTTTCAACACTGTGTGAGAAAATAAAGAAGTGAATTTTTTCAAAATAATGTCAGACAATCCCTCCCAGTTTCTTTAAAATGACTTTGGCCCCTCTTTCCATGTGTCCAGGTGCTGTGTGATAGGTACTGGCCTCTGGAAAGAGGGACAGTTCATCACGGACTGATCCAAGTGACAACAGTGACCCGCAAACAAGGTCCAGATTATTTTATCACCACCATTAACCTCAGACAGGTGAGTCAAAGACACATTCATCATCCCCTCTGCTGCTTGTAAAGTGCTCCTGTTGACTTCTGTGTGCACTGACCATACAAATAATCAATCAAAAAAGAGAAGAGGTCCTCTGGTTGGATTGAAGCAAAGTGTTTGTATTTCAGAGACACAGTCCCACAGACAGGATAATCACACACTACTCCTTCCCATCCTGGCTGGACCGGGGCGTCCCTAGAGATGCATACTCTGTATGTGTCTTCACTGACCTCATCCGACAGCATTTAGAAGGCATTCCTCGCCTGGGGCCAGCTGTGGTGCATTGCAGGTCTGAACTTACTTTCAGCCCATCACCCACTCCTCCAGGAAACCCATTACTCACTTATATAGTCCTGTTAGATGGTGCATGAGACAGGTTTTAAAGTCAGCCCTGTGTTTTGTGTGTTTCAGTGCGGGTGTTGGTCGGTCTGGGACATTTGTTACGTTGTTGTGGCTGATGCAGCTGTGTGCCAGGGGCATCAAGCCTGATATACGGGCTGCTGTGGAAGATCTGCGGCTACATCGAATGTGCATGGTCCAGAACCTGGTCAGTATAGTGCTCACCCTCACCTTCTGTGGTGGGAGAAATATTGAGACCTTTTATTTTGAGTTATTAGTCCTATGTTCAAAATTCTTCTTAACTTTACTTAAATTACGCAAATAGTTATTTTAATAGTATAGTATTTAAATAAAAGTAGTTGTTATGCATTGATTTATTTTTGCAGTATTATTTCTAATGTGGTGCTGACTGTGTAAACTAAACTTTAATGTTGTCAAAGTGAGGCAACTCTGACACTTTATGTACCTCTCGGTGGTATAATCTACAATATAACAATGCTCCATATCAAAACTCAAGCACTGTTAATGTAGTGGACAGGGCTGTCAGATATAAAAGTGAAATTTGTTTATATTTAGTTATGAATAGATATTCTGACCCTTTTCAAATGTTAAAGCTCATAATGTAAGCTCAAAGTTTCAGGGTGAAAAGTACCAGTTATACAGGCAAAATCTCTCCTGTATTTATTTTATATTGTGTAGTTATACTATCATGTTATAATTAATAATTAAGCATTACCATGTGAGCACCATTCCAGCGGTGTGGGTGAATCTGGAGTTCAATCAGATATTAATCTTAACCTGGCGTAAAGCATGTGGACATTAGCCCCAACACTAACCTGAGGCTACAGTTACCTTAATATAGTCTGCAGCTACAAGCTACAAGCCACAGTGACAGTATTAGTACAGTATTAACTTAGTATTAAACTTTGTATATTCAAGCACATATACAGCACCTCACAGTGTCATGACTTAAAACTTCAAATGCATGTGATACTCCAGTTTTCACTGTAGTAGTAAGTCTACAAATGAATAGTTACTTTCTGTGACACTCATAAACTTATCATCTCCATGCTCGTTAACTGCTCTACTGGTTCATTTCAAACCCCATTAACCAAAGCATCCTCATTACATGCTCATTCCTTTGTGTGTGCTCAGGATCAGTACATATTTGTACATCAGTGTCTGCTACAATGGCTCAGCAGAGGAACAGGAGGAAGCTCAGCATGGTGAGAGTGCAGAAATAAGCTCCCACCGAGCACCAACACACACCATATTGAATTTGCAGCACAGGGCAGTGTATTATTAGTGACTGTAATGTGTGATGACATTATAATTAGGTGTCCTCTCTTTCTCCCAGCAGCCCACAGATTCAGGAAGCCAGTTCAAATATTAACCACCACAGTCAGCCTCATGGCTCCGGGGGAGACCGAACAGGGAGGAGGAGACGCCACCATCGCAGGCAGAAACCTCCACCAGAGTCGCCACAGAGCACAATACAGCAGGTTTTAAACCCAGGGAACCTACTGAGGAGGTTACTGCCCTCCTCATCCTCTTTTAATCCAGGCTCACAGCCCTCCTGAACTGATGCACTGCAAAAGCTGATAATAGAAAAACACAAGCAAGACAAAAGATAATGCTGTGTATGCTGAATGACTGGCCCTGCAGGCAGACAAACTGGCCTGGCAACATGCAAATAAACACTGGTGATGAAACAACATACGCCCCACAAGCAGAAATTAAGCCAATCACCTGTCATTCAAGTAAAACCTGTCCTGCTACAGGGAATTACTAAGCATGAAGAGTCGTGAGAATAATATGAAGCTGCTACCAAGGAATGCCACTGGTGGGCACAAAGGTCAAATCAGGTTCAACAAAGACTTCTCATGTCTCCTCTGTTGCTACCAAAGATGTCTGAGTGCATTTGTGTTTGGTTTTTGTGAGCTTGTTTGCCTCCATTATTGATAAAGTAACGGTGTGAGATGACTTTTATTTAGAAAAAAAAAAAAAATCATTGTGCATCATCTTATATCACACAATGCAGGCTATCAGTACTTAAGGATGCATGTGCAGAATTGATACTGGACTTGCTAGAAAGGCAGACACATGGTATAGTGACTGTACAAAAAAGGTCATGTTTCAAAAACACACAGGCACTGCCATTCTCCTTAAATGACTGAAACCCATTACAGTACATGAAGGAGCTATGAGTATTATACATTATACAACATTAAGGGCTACCCAGCTTCTTAGAGTCTTTCATCTGTCATGTAATAAACATGTATGATACAACAGATCCCGCTTCGGGCGAGCTGTGGGATTGGTGGTGCATTGAAGAGAGAGAGAGGAGGAGAATCCAGCAGCGGTCAGCATCCTGCGCGCACTGTCTGTCAGTCTGCCACGTCTCCACCATGTGGCAAGTGCCAGTAGCTGCAGGTCAAGTGGGTGACAATGTATTGCAATAAAATTCATAACAGAGAAAAGTCTTGATGTGATTTAGTGCTGCTGAGCTGGTCCGACAGAGGAAACCATAGCCCAGAGCAATGTCACTAACAAGCAGGTCATCTCCAGAGTTTGGTGTTGTCCACGTGTGTGAACTTGGCTCAAGACCAATGAGTGAGATACAAAGAAAGAGGGAGAATTCATTGAAAATTTTGCTTTTAGCCTATGTTTGGCTAAGTAATGCAGTCTTAATACCACTGAGGTACTCACTGTGAGATTTAACAGTGACCAAGGCAGATGAGGGAAGGGAGAGCAACAAAGAGGGATGTCTAAGAAAAGCAGCACAGCGCAGGCCAACCCCAGAGAAAATATATATGAAGTATATTACAGATTAAAACAAAATGGAAAAGAAAAAAGAACTGATCCGGACTATTTTAAGGAGAACCGACAGTTAAAATAACATTTAAATTAGAGTTCAGGTCCAATAAAAAGATTAGACACTACATCCTTTGGCCAAAACAAAAACAAACAAAAAAAAAGAACTTGAGCGATTGCCTCAGTAAGACAAATTATTATCTGTATTGTTTGTATGTGTATGTACAGTCCATGTGCGCAAAGATATGCTGACACATAATGAATATAAACATATACATGCCACCCTTACAGACCACAAGAGGGTGTGAGAGAATAGAAAACTACTGATAATGAGCAATCAAAGGCTGGGTGAAGAGAAACTGGGAGAGTCTAGTCCGTTTGTCGCTCTCCTCCCAGTCAAACTAGTGCACACTCTCTGACATGTTAATGGCTTCTTGGATTTCACGGACGACCAGGATGCGGGCAAGCATCTGCTCCAGCTGTTCTTTTGGGATTGGCTGAGTGGAGTACCAGATGGGGCTGTTCGGAGCCACCACAGGCTCGGGGGTCAGGTAGAAGGTGTCGTTGCGACCTTTAGCACTCTGTGGACTGACAGAAAGAGAGAAAGACAGAGAGCACAGTGTGAGGATGATTTCAGGATATCAGTAAATCAGATGTCAAAGTTACAGTTTTGGCCAAAATATGGAGAGAAATGTAGAGAAATGTAGTAGAAAGGTGTGTTTTCACATGATAATTTCTATCTACCACCTATCAAATGACAGAGGAAACCAAGATGTTGTAAATTCAGTTTTTACTGGGGCTGCCACGACTTATCGGCTGCTGATCACGATTTATGATCGGCACTGTGTTGTCCCGCCTCCTACCCTGTTCACTGCACTGGAGGGCGACAGGCCACCAAAACAAAACATGTCGGCCATGTGGACCTTTTACAAGAAGTGCACTGTAACCATACTGTAGTAACTCAGTCACACAGAATGTGAATAAATGACAATAACAGATTTACAGATATTTCTCAGCTTTCCCTGCTGCTCTAAAAACCTCACTGGTTCTGTCATGTCTTTCCATGCACTGTCAGCGTCTTCAAACCCAGCGATCCTTAAACCCACCACAGAGCTAAATGACTTTACCAAGTGTCAAATTGACTGTGCTGCTCACTGTGTGTGCTACTTATATACTACTAGGGTTGACTGAGAGGTTTAAAAATACTAATGAATAATTATCATGCAGCAGCCATGTCTAATTGTAACTGCCAAAAATGTTAAATACTGGCCGTAAACTCATTTTTTGCCTTGTATTGCAGATGGTGTTCACAAAAAGTTTAGCATGGCTGACGGTATTTTGTTTTAGCAGCCTGTCACAGCCTGTTGTTTTGTTTCAGCAGCACAGTCCTCACAGCTCCTCTACTCTCTGGCTGAATATTCCTTTATGTTACTGTGTCCAGACTACTCAATATGTAGTTGGTGGTGTGAAATCACATTGTAAGATTGATAATTGAAAGTAAAGCCAGATCCAGCACATTAAAAAAACCTTTGCAATCATAGAGTTCATGTGTACGACCACATTGTGGCGATTTCTATTTTCTAAGCAGCATTTTTCTCCTCTTTCAGTGATGGAAGCCTTTCACTTTTAAAAAGGCAGCCAAGGCCAGAGAGGATAGTTGCTTTTACTTCTTGTCATGGTTTTGAGAGGCAGGAAGCATTAAAAATCATTCACTGTTTTTAAGAAAAAAAAAAAGTTATTAAACGACATCCATGTATTTGTCAGTTGCCTAGCAACAGTCTTCTTTAAGCACTTGAACACAGTGCAATGTGTCCTCCACCTTGTATGTCAATAACAAAAGACAGCTTTATTTGAAGGTAACAGAAACAGCAGCAGCAGAAGCTCCAAAAGATGAACTCATCATACATAAACCTGGCCAGAAATCCTTGTGTTGTAATTACGTGATGTTTTATATTTACCATTTGAAGAGGTAGAAATCGTAGAGCTTGATGGGGCATCGCAGTGGGTTCTCTGGGTCCTCCAGCTGCTCTGAGTACATGTCATCCGTCACTGAGGGAAGAAAGAAAGTCATTCATTATCCTTAAACATTGGGTTTCCCCTCAGACATCACTGTGCCAGTTAAATCCATGTATGCGCTTACCTTTTTGACCTATGAACCTCTCTGTTGACTTTAGGTATCGGATGCTGGTGCTCTTGTCTTTGGGGTTGTTGGGACTTTTTCTGGTGTGTCTAAGCACCTTAGAAAAGGCCACTTTTAGATGCTGATCGACTGTTTTCAGGTGGAAATATCTGTAGAAAGATAATACAGTGTTTAGTGAGTGTGTGTTGACGGCTGATGTGAAGTGTGAGAAGTGTGATACGGAATAATTACACCAAGGTTATTTTTGCAGATATGCAAATTGGAAGTTATCTGTCGTAAAATGAATCTGTCCGTCTGTACATTTACATATACATTGAGTAATACTGCTTAACTCACTTTGTGTTGAAGAACATTAGAGTTGTCAGCAGTGTAGAGGGTGAATGAGCTCCCAGCTGTTTACATTCCCACAACATCTCCTCTGTCACATGACTGGGGATAACGTAACCTGGTTGGAAAGATAAGGAGTAGATTTTGAACAGCCAGCAGTTTATGCCACAGGGAGAGAGCATCAATCAACTCTAGCTGTTAGTTACAGGGAAACAAATCATCATTTGTGTTGTGTTTACTACCATCACAACATTACAATACTGTCACTCTGATTAATCAAATAATGTTAAAATACAGTTTAGTGACAAAGAACTCCGCCTACAACTATAAAATCCTATAGAATAGAAAATACTCACTCTTCATATATCCCTTTATATTACAACAACAATGACAAGAACAATAATAATAAACCTTCAAGACGACAATTTTTCTCTCATACTATACCATGAGCTGTCCACGGTTTCACTCAATATCTACATTTAACTGTTCCCGGATGATATCATGGAAAACTCTATAGGACGCTATATAGAACTGAAACCTCTGTGGATAATACCTTCTGTATGCTGACATAATAAACTGACTTAACTCATTTTACTCCAATCAAACACTGGGCTTTATTTCTACTGTGCAGCAGTAATATTTCACTACATAGAAATATGAGATCGGACTCTATGGCAGCAACATTGTGGGACAGGGGTTTGGACTGGGGGAGAAACCATGATGGGCATCATTGTTAATATGGTTGGTTTGTGTATTCAACACTGAGTACAATACAGAGAAAGACACAGTGAGTTGGATTAACACCTTTGTTTCTCACCTAGAGGATGAACTGATGGTCTCCATGGCTCCAGGATCTGATGCAGACTATGAGCGAAGCGAGTGTAGTACTGATCTGAGAAAACGTCATCCACACGACCATTATCAAACAGATACTGGAGGAGAGAAAATGGATGAAAAAGGTGTAGTCAGTGTTTCCTCATCACGACTAAGTACCGACAGAAGACTAGATGTTAAATGGGGAATGTGTCTGTGTGGATAGTGAACTTACTTTTTGTATGCACAGAAATACATAGTAAAGAACATCGGCTTCATAAGATTCCCCTTCCAGCCCCCGAGCCTCTGTTGTCATCAAAGAAAGACCCATGCAGAGCTCAGCGACAGCACATGACACCAAGTCCTCCTGGAAACGTAGTGCCTGACGTCCTAGAACACACACACACACACACACACACACACACACACACACACACACCAGTGATCAGCTTGTCAGATAAAGCAGGAGGAAAGAAATTATATTTCAACACAAGAACAAATACTGTGTGTATGCACTTACGGCCAATTGGGGCCAGTGTGTTTTTGTCAGATTTTTCCAACTCTGCGTTTTTTCTCTGAGCCCAGAGCCTCCACACATCCAGGCCCTCCTCTGGCTTTAATGTGGCAGGAAGCAGCAGCTCCTGCACTTGCACTTGCTGCTGGCCTTGGCCATCTACCTCTGCTACCACTGTCTGACCCTGCACATACACAAACACACCAACATAATTAGCACATACAGTAAACACAGCTCTACAAGATTGTTTGGTAAAACTTATAGAATGTGTGTCAAATCTACAACAGGGTTAGGGTTAGTACCTGTAGCTGCTGTGCGTCCTGCCCTGACAGCCCCTGCGTGTGCAGCACCTGCTGCTGTGGGTCCCAGATTAGGGACTGTGTAGCATTAGGGTATCCCTGCACTGCCACTGGGATGTGAATGTTTCCATTCATCAACTGGGCAGGGAACAGCGTGTTTGCAGCCAGTGTGTGCACCACTTCCTCCTGTCCCCCCATTCCTCCAGAACTTGTTATGCTGGAAACTGCCTGCGCTGTTTGACTTTGACTGGCAGGGATTTTTAGCTTGTCATTTTCAACAGTAACTTGTGTTGGCATTGTAGTCATTGTTGTAGTGTTTGCCCCTGCAACCTGGACTGTTCCATAAGCCTCTTGGGGGATGGCAATATGTGTCACCTGCTCACGACCTCCAGACCCAGCAGGAGCAGAATACACAGGGATGGTCCAGGTCTCCCCTGTGGGACTGGTGATGGTGCCTGTAGCACTGTAAAGGTGAGAACTGTCCACAGTTAGGAGGTCTGGCCGCAGGGACACATAACTTTGCTGCTGGCCCTGTCCCTGAGGGATTGCCAGGACTGTCGCTACCTGCTGACCAGGCAGGGCATAGGACACAGTGATGGGCATGTCCACCTTGCGCTTTTTGGCTGGCTGGAGGACGCCTGCTCCCTGGGATGTGGCAACTGTGGTTCCCAGTACCCTTCTCTCTGCACTATCCTGCTGTTGGGTGGGAGACAGAGCCCCCACTGTCTGGATTTGGATCTGTTGTCCTCCTGCAACAGCTGCCACCAACTGCGCTTGCAGCTGAAACATGGGGGTGAGACCGTAATTGGTAACTACATTTAAAGTCTGACTGGTCACAAAATTTGTAATCCTGCATTCATGTTATGCATGTATGCATAAAAGTGTACCTGTTGGTGCTGCTCCTCTGTGAGTTCCCCTGGTTGAATCAGCTGAGCAGTAGTCACACCTTGTAGCTGTTGATGGGAACTAGAGGGCACTTGGAGGACCTGACCCAGCATCTGACCTTGCTGCTGGCCCTGGATCTGCACCTGAAAATATAAACGATGGTCCAAAATTTAGTGGATCAAGCATGAAATGGAACAAGAATCAGTGGCAAACTAAACAAAAAATGTGCAAACCTGCACTATCTGTTGCTCTGTATTCTGCTGTACAGATTGTTGCTGGGACGTTGCCTCTTGTATCTGTTGCTGTTGAGGCTGGACCTGCACTTGAACCTGTATAAAAACACAATGTCTATCAAATAAAACTTCTTTTCAGGGACTGAGCTTTTTCACATGACCATTTAGTGCATTGACTTACCGGGCAAGCCAATTCCAACAATGACCCTGCCACCTCTGTGCTGTCTGTGTAAATACAGTTAGCCTCTTGTTGGTAGACCATAGTGGTGGTGGTGGTCGTAGTGTCTCCACTTTGTTGGCTGAACTCCTGCAAAGCATCCGGCCCCTTGCTGGCCAAGGACTCCAGGAACTCCTTCATACGATGCTGAGGGATGCTCCGAGCTTTCTGCCTAACTAGCTCCTCATAGGAGCCTGCACCATCCAGGGAGTTATTCATTGCTGCTGACAGTGTCCTCTATTGATGGGGGAACCTAAGAACATGGTGATTTTATACACAATTGATTTAGAATATTTATGATGACATCAACCAGGAATGGCAGATAGTAAAGCAATCAAAACAAACGACCCAAACGTAGCTTTTATTTTAGAAATAAAAAGTCACCACTAGATGACATATTAGTTAAAAGTTTAAAGTGTTTACAGTCTGACCTACAGTTCACTATCCAGTGGCAACGTACACGGAGGTAATAGGAAAGGGTTAATTCTAGCTGCGTGTATACGAGCTGGGACAAAAGCGCGGTCACTTTCCAAATCCGATGCAGTATTCAAAGTGGTGATGGAAAGTGCTGCATGACGAAAACATGCCACTTTTACATGACTATTCAGCTACGATAGTGTGTATGATACAATAGCCCTATAAGAGCCAATCTACCAGCTGATTACACAACGCGCTAGGTTAGCCAGGTGCACCGCTAACTAGCCGCGTTTTGTTTGCAACTAAGACCCAGCCACAGCTTTGGGTAGCGGGGAGTGCTAGTGGCATCCTGCCACGAGAACGACAATGTGTTAACTTTGTAGGTCATGGAGCATTGACAGAAAACAACGAGAGTCGGGCTAACTCTCCTATGTCGGAAACGTTACACCTACTGTATTTTTGTTATCTCCGTAGCTAGCAGGCTAACGTTAGCAGGCGCGTTAGCTACCTCTTCCTCAACCGGGCCGAGGATCGAGCCGCCCACTTATGCTTCTGTGCCCTAGAAAAGGCGGTCCTCTTCCAACCAACGGGAAAACGAAGTGCCACTGGTGTTCCTTTGTGGCTATATTGTTCTTTATTTTTCGTGGTTTTCGTCCGATGGATAGCCGTAGTTTTTCTTTTTCTTAACCACTCATATTTCGCTGGGCGCCATCTTACAACAGTATCTTCAGACCAATGAGGGAGCGATTTGTAACTATGTCGTTCTATCGCGGCAGTTGCATCACATGACATCGCGATAAGTAGCCCTAGTGGCGTAGTCTGTTAAAGGCGACACAAGCAGACGAGGTGCTCGACAAGATCGGGTAGATACTAGTCTACCTTAAAACCCTGTTATGCCCGGCAGACGCTCCTAGTGGTTCACTAGCTTCTGAATCTTTTAAGGTGGTCCGATCGAGATGCACTGAATATTTGGGTGGTGCTCAACAAGCTCTGGGCAGCACAGCACAAAAATTTGAACATCAACAACTCCACCTCCTTCCAGAGTCCCACCCACCTCTTCCTCCTGCCTCACCTCCAGGCGCCCCCAACCTCCTCCTTGCATGTGTTGGCAAGGCAACGGTAAACAGAAGAGGAAAGTGAGTGAAAGACGTTTCTGATTCTGAGTCTGGTTCAGATGTTACTGTACAACCAACACAGTCAAACACAACCTCGGAGTTTTAAACCGTATAAACGGGGTCAGTGGTGAGTGATGAGTTTTATAATAAAGTGTTAGATAGTAACATTATTGGTACTGGAAACACAGGATAAGAGAATATTACAGAGCACAGTTCTTAACGAGCCGGGCCAGCGGAGCAACGCGAATGGATGCGCTGGTTCGGGGCGAAAATAAGTCCGGACCGCGCTAATCCGGATTTCAACATCGCCAGCAGACCGAGTAGAGCGGCGTTGGGTCCGGACTTAAACTCTCGCGATCCGGCCGAGTCGAGCCGCTTCAGGTCCGGACATCAACCGGGTCCGAACCATTGATAACATCGGTTCAGCCGTACACATGTGACGTCCTGTGTTTACAAATCACTTATATCAGACACATGAAAATCTGCAGCCAGCTCGCGGTCGCATTTGTCGGTCTATTTAAAAAAAAAATTCTAAAAGCCTTCTTTCTTATGTGTGTTGTCTTGTGCTCTGGAATCTCCTCTGCTCTCTCCTGCTACTGCCCTGAGGCATTGGTGTCAATAAAGTTTTTTTTTTTTTTTTAAAGCGTTCTTCCTGGTCGGGGTAGAGAGGAGTGCCCAAGTGGTAAACGTAGGCACGTTCAGGTCGCTCGTCCAGTCGTAAAATTCGGGCCGCGTGATATGGTTGGTCAGACTTTTCTCAGAACCATATGAGAATGGAATAATGATGAGTTTTTATCCCTGGTGGATTTCTCTTACATTTTAGTGTGACACCGGATTATTAATAGCATTTTAACAAAGAAAAGTGTAGTGTAGTTCAGAATGGTAAGACTTGCTTTAAACAAAGAAAATCATAAAAGTTCCAGAAAGGTAAGAATTGTTTTAATTCCCATGCAGTACACCTCTGCGTGGTCTGCATCTACCACATTCGGTTGTGTTATTTGGTAAATAGCATTGATATTTATTGCTTATTATGGAAAATGAGTGTGAATTCTCCTGTAGAACCTCCGTCATCACATTCACATTGTCTTCAATTAATGTAACAGGATATCCTACCTATCCTACTTCAGACAACAGAGCCATTGCTGTTTTAAGTATTATTTATTATTGTCCCAAGTCAAAAAGGACACATATGCACCCATCTGAGTCTTAAAAAAACATGGCGGTTTGGCACTTACACACCACCTTTGTACGAAAGTCATAGCATTTGAAAGCATCCCCTCTGTGTAACACCAGCGCAGAGCTTGTATGAAATGTACATACATGAGGTCCTTGTTGAACAATAATTAAATTTGCATACATTCAACAAAGAAGAGGAAACACTGTAAGCGAATATTATTGCAGCTGATATAGAAAAAAAGCATGAAGACTGGCACTGACTGGCATAGCTTGAGACTGATCAAAGTCTTACCATGATTATTTTAATGACCAAATCACATCTGATAATCAATATATAAAAACATATTTTCCATTTTAGTGGGATCAACTAACTCATCAGAACAGCAGAATGTATCAGTATCTGATTTGAGTCAATCTCAGTCTAAGCCGTCCATGCCAGAGCTGATGTTACACATTAAGTGATGCAGACAATTTGCGCATGCATCTGTTGGCTCATGGGAAGTAGCATGTGCAGCTTGATCTCAGTCAGATCTTCCCAGGGTCTTCTTTGAGGGTGACTGTCCTGTTGAAGACCAGCTGTGGTGAAAGAAAGGCAACATTTAGAGTTTACCAAATTGTTTCTCAACTAAACAAAAACCAGAAACATTCATCAATGGATGGTTGAAACTTTAAATCATGACTGTTTAATGTACCTTGTCTGCAGTGCTGTCGGGGTCGAGGGAGAAGTAACCAACTCTTTCAAACTGGAATTTGTCAAAACACTTTGCTCCCTTGACTGAGGTATCCACTAAGGCACTGCTGATTACCTGCAGGGAATTCTAAAGCACAAAATACATACTTACATTAGACAAGCAGTTATTTCATCTACTCGTCTCGGTTGATCCAAAAGCATCTTCTGTCACAGGACAGCAGATTTACTCACAGGGTTGATGTCACTCAGGAAGCCTTTGGGCACTTCAGATGGATCCTCTGGATGTTTGTGCAGGAATCTGGAGAGACAGTAAGAACTTCTGGCTAAGTGAGTTTTTTACATGAAGTAATGGTTGTGAGTGACGTTGGTTGTTTGTAACTTACAGTCTCTCATAGAGACGCACTTCACACACCAGCGGCTGGCTGACCCAGTGGATGAAGGCCTTTGGTTTCTCAGCAGTCTCAGAGCTGCAGCAGTTCACCTCCAGCTCCACCACTTTACCCTGAGCATCCTGAGAAACAGTGGAGGAGGAGAGAACGTCATGCGCTGAGAGTAAAATGATTCTTTACCTTGATGGATAAAAATAAAGGCATCTACAAACAGAAACAAACACTGTGGATGAAAGAATGTACACAGGGTGTTAAACCAAGGTCAATTTAGCACTTTCAAGGACATTTTAAATAACTCATTGTTACCAATTTAATATCAGTATGAAAGATATGACAGGCCAGTAGAGATGATCAAGGCCTAGAAGTATTCACCAAGTGCATGAATACACTGGCATTTAATATTTAGTTAGCTTATGGATTTTTACACTGTAGTGTACTGAAGGGGCTGTAGTCAAGTGGATTTCACAGCCAAATTTAGCTGAAATCTCATACAAAACATTTAGAAACAACATTACCACTGGTGTCAGACTAGAAAACTGTTTAAACCTTTGTAAATTACACATGATATTTTTTTAATATGCCCAAAGGCCCTTTTTTGACAGAAATGAATGTTTTTTATATGATATTTCAAGGTCTGAAAACAGACTGGAATTAAGATCTGTGGAAAATGTTAGATTAAATAAAGTAATGGAGGTAAGAACATCTTTCTTTTCCATAATGTGATGTATAACTTAGTTAAGTATATTTAGTATGCAGATATGAAACATATTTAAGTCACATCCCATTGATAGCAAATAAGGAAGGTAACAAGATCACACAGGAGCACAGGACTCTGTGTCTTTTCAAGCTACTGAGTGGAAGAACTTACCTTAACGACCCTCTGCACAGAAATGACATACCCAGCATGCCTCAGTCCCACAGGCTGTTCTGGGGTCAGACGCTTGTAACCTTTCTCCATCACCTGCAATAAAGAAAAAGAGTAAATCATCAAGTATACACTCAATAAAAATTCACAAAAAAGTCTGCTACTTGTCATGTGAGATTATCTAACCTCTCTGAAGTCACTCTGTTCTATGAAGATGGTGCGAGTAAATGGGACTATGTGGCTGCCTTTGGACTCGTTGGCAGGAAAGTCTGGTACTCGTACATCTGACTGAGAGAGGAGGGAAGCAGCAGGAAGATTAAGCATCTAGGATGTGTAATACTATAGACAAGACAGGATATATAACAAATCTCACAGAGCCATTTGATATGAAATAAGAACCACCACAAACCCGTGAGTTCTCAGGTAGGTTGGTTATGGTAACTTTGAGTGGCTCCAGCACAGCCATAGCTCTGGGTGCTGTGTCATTAAGCACCTCCCTCACACACGACTCCAGTAGGTGGGGCTCTGTTGTTGTTTGGGAAACTGTGACTCCGACCTGCCGAGAGAGGTAACATATAATTACACAAAAGCACTGTCCACTTAAATATAGTTTGGAGCTCCTCCATCAACCCCACTTTGCATACCCGTGCACAGAAGTTGTTTATTGACTCTGGTGGGAAACCTCGTCTTCTCAGAGCAGTCAGAGTGAAGAGACGGGGATCGTCCCAGTCCCTGTAATGACAAAAGATATCTCCCACAGTTACATAAATAATTCAAAGCAAAGCATGCTAATGCAAAGATAAATAAATGAATAAAGTTAATAGCATATCATTATAAATATAATAATTTCAATTTCACTATTATATATATATAGATATATAGATAGATAGAGAGAGAGAGAGAGAGAGAGAGAGAGAGAGAGAAAGAGAGAGAGAGAGAGAGAGTTAAGAGTTATATCATCAAATCAAATATATTTGTTACATTTCTGAGTTAATGAAGCTGTTAATAAATGTTTGTCATTCTGACTTAAATGACTTTTGTGAGTAATATACAGCTCCTGCATGAGAGGAAATGGTATTGCTGCAGGGTGACAGTGGTGAGGGGAGGAGTTGAAACGCCTCATCTCAGACTTCTAATTTTGTATTGAAGCCATAATTAGTGTGATGAGTCCAACAGTCAACTCCGTGGGTATCTGTGCAAGTGCTCTCTTTTTTCCCTGAGTTTTAAAGAAACATGCTTCTTAAAACTCACTGGAAACATATTTATACATTAGAATGAGACCAGCAAATCTTGTGCCAAAAAAACCTTCCTAGATTTTGTTTAATTTGCAGCATCCTGTAAATATAGTATAGTGTAGAAAATCTTCAATTGGGAGACAAATAGCAAGCATAAATGTTACTTCACCTGACAACACCTGTCTCCACTAGTTTGATGATTTTCCTCTTGGACACAACAGTGTAGGTGAGGTTCAGGCGGCCATATTCCCACTGAACAGGGCAGTACACATCCAGAGCATTACACAGCCAGTAATATGATGAACGCCTGTCACAAAATACAGACACAAACAGGGAGAGTGAACACTGACAGTACATTTCTTTGCCTCCATGACAGATTATCATGTTTAAATGTAACAGGATGAATATATACCTGGCCTGAAACTCTTTGGTACACAGAGAGTGTGTGATGTTTTCAATGGAGTCACACAGACAGTGGGTGTAGTCATAGGTGGGGTAGATGCACCTGTAGAGTAAGATTAGTGGGAAAAAGTTTACGTAAGAAGAAATCTATTATATGTGATTAAAACATACTGGATGGAAAAGCACAGTACTTTGAACTTTCATACCATTCATTTCCTGTTCGATGATGTGGTGTGTATTTAATTCTGTATGCCACAGGATCCATCTTCCCATCCTCCATGACCATCTTCATCCTGAGTGTGGCCTCTCCCTCTGCAAAGAGTCCCTTCTTCATCCTCTCAAACAGCACCAGAGACTCTTCAATGGGACGGTCCCGCCATGGTGATGGAGGAACATTATGGCCCTTTAGTTCCTCCCCCTTCTGGTGGCACACATACGCATGACCCCTGAGGGATGACAAAGAAAGTAATTCATCATCTTCTGAGGGCCTGCGCACATTTAACTCACATGGTTCCAACACTCACCTGCGAATGAGACCCACAGCAAGGTCATAGAGTTGCTGAAAGTTGTCTGATGCGTGCGTTACAGCATATGGTTTGTAGCCTGTGGAATACATTTACTCCAGTAAACAACTATCTTCATGAGTGTGTAGTGTATTTTGTCACTTTAATCAGACCAAAAAAAGGAGTGTAGATCAAACTCACCAAGCCACTCCACCATATCCTTGATGGCAGTGAAATATTTTTCCTCCTCCTTCTCAGGATTTGTATCATCATACCTCAAGAAACAAATTCCATTGTTTGCCTGAGGTAAGAAACAAGGTTCAAAAAACATATGCACCGGATTAAAAAGCTTATGTGGTGGTGAATGATGAGAAAACACATTTGTACCTTTGCATAACCAAAGTTGAAGTTAATGGCTTTGGCATGCCCGATGTGAAGGATGCCGTTGGGCTCGGGAGGAAAACGGGTACGTATCTAAAAGGAATAACAAACACCATGGAGAAAAATTAACCACATGCATGATCATTTACTAACTGACATACACTTTCATGACCAACCTATTCATTGTTCAGGTGTATAAAGTGTCAAACCACGAAAAACTGATTTAAAAAGTTGATATCTGCAAATCTCTCTCTCAAATTGAATCGAAGGCAACTGGACTTGTATTTGTCTGTGGAAGACGTTTCGCCTCTTATTCAAGTGGCTTCATCGGTTCTTATGCATTGGTCTTTCTAGTCTGCACTAGTCTGACTAGTGACTATTTGACTATCTGCAAGTAGCTTGTTCTGTCAAAACCCCATGTTGAAAATTCAGTATTATATAAGAAAACCAAAACAACATTGTTACAGCTGATAAGCTGGAACTAGAGGAACATTCTGCATTTTTTAGATCACAAACTATTTCAGCTTGAGTAAGATATAAAGATTGTACCTGTCCACCAGTGAGCTCCAGGTGCTTTTTAAGCAAGGACATAGTGTTCAGTGTGACCACATAGCCCTCAGTTTTAAAGTTCTCTCCTGTGTAACAAAAGTTGAGGATAAAGGATCAGCACCCTCTCTAAGTACATCTGCTGAAGTTGCTTTATTGGTGGGGTATGAAGAAAAAATACAGGTGACTCACCTGTTTTATGGAACTTAAGTGCTTCTCCTCTGAGCTGCTCCATTAGCGACTTTCCTTCCCCAGTGGCCATCTCGCCTAAACAACCAATACACGCAGTTTAAAAACAAACTAATACACAGTTTGGTTTCTTCCTACGTGCCATCTTTTTTGTCTGCTGCTTACCATCCACTGCCAACTCCTCTTTCTTCAACTTCACCTCATTCTCTGCGACTTTTACTTTCTGAGCCTGCAAGATAATTAGATATTCACAACAGATGATGTCAAATCATTCTAGTTTCAGTGATTAAGGCAAATATGAAGCTACGGCTAGCATCAGCTTAGCCAGAAAAAGGTGGAAACAGGAATCATGGCTCAAAGATGACAAAATCAATCTACCAGCATCTCAGCAATGAACTTACTATATCTTGTTCGTTTAATATATTAGAAATTCCAAGTTTGATTTATCAGGATTGTATCCCAGATTACTTCTGGTCTTGTTTCAGGAAGAAAGCAAATGACCATATTTCTCAAAATATTGTTGAGGCATTACCTTGGGTTTCTTCTCCAGGTCAGCCTCTGTCTTGGGTCCTAAGAGGTGTAGGACCTTTAAGACCAAAGCAAGACTTCGTCTGAGTATACAGTCAGAACAAACTCACAGTGACAGACAGACATAGTGCTAAATAACTAATAGTAACACACACAACACATTCTCTTATTCAAACATACCTGCATGTCCACCTCATTTTTGATGACCTTCCCATCAGCCCATTTTAGGGCTGCACGTGCCTCTCCTGCAACAGAAACATGAGATCAGTGAGTCATAGTGTCCATCAGCCAAGCTTCATGGGTTTTCAAAAATATTCAACTAATTAAGTGTGAGGTCATACCCATTATTAGTCCCATGTTGAAGTGGTACCTCTCCTTTACCAGCTGCTCCTTGTGCTTCTTGATCACAGACTCGACCTGCATAACATTCCAGTGTCACTGAACACACCACATCCTGAGCAGCTTGTAAAAATGACATAGATTTGTTAAATGCAAATTTGTGCACTTACTGCATCCTCAATCTGCTCCGGTGTTATGACCACGCCCACTCCACATGCTGCTTCAAACTCCTTCTGGTTGATGGGATCCTGAGGGTGGCCCTTCACAAAGTCCAGTGCAGCTGCAACAAATAGATATGAATTTGCAGTTTGCTCCAGATTATCCAGTATCCAGTATCCAGTATCATTCATGCAGGAAGTCCATATATCAGGCCCAAAACAGGCTACATGACCACAACCCATTTCCCCAGCCTCACTCACTGTATTTTATATCCATAAAACATTGTGTATTTCAGCATTTGTCTTAGGTTTCTGGGTATTATCAAGCTTACACTGTTTTGTTTCAGAGCTTCACACTAGCAGAGCAACAGTATCACTTTCAAATGTTATTATGTTGAAATAAATGATGCCAAAGCTTGTGTCCTGACTCAATTTGGTTGCGCTATAACCAAATTCAAATGTGTGTGTAGACTGGTAGGTAGGATAATGCAATGTAATTAACAGAAATTGGATTTCTTGTGTTAGGGGTTAGTATGGATAGTTTTCTGTTGAAAAAATATTGTCACACATTGTTGTACCTTGTTCATGTCCACACATCTCATACCTCATGGGCAGAACTTACCCGCAAGCTGAAGCTCTGTGCAGATTTTACGCTGAGCTATGCTCTCTGTAAGGAAGGCCAGACGTTTCATGTCTTTAAGACGGGTTGCCATACTGTAGAGCAGTGTTCCCATGGCTTTGTCCACTCCCGTTGGTCCATGGATACGCTGGGCCTATCGAAAGCAAAGGAAAAACGTATTAAATTTATTGCTTCCTTGTGTGTGCCAGGAGTTAATCAGCTACGTAATTAATGACTCTGAAACCTAGATATTCAGGAAATAAGTGTCCCTACTTGACTTTATAGTGTTGTACTGTCGCTTTCAACCTCAGTAAAGAAAAGTTCTAACAAACTTCTAATTAATTAGATAATGTAGACCTAAATGATATAGAGTAGGATTGGGGATTTGTGGGGCCCCAGTTCGTTTTTAAGCATGATAACAATCTGTCACTGGGTAAAAACGAAAGGAAGGTGACACTACACAAACCGACAACTCAAAGTCCGTTAACGACATTATTTAAGACGAGTGAGCTAGACCGACGTGTATCATACACACAAACAAAGCACCTTAAAAAACTAATAAGAACAGAGGGTGGATACAACAAGTGCGCTAAATAAGTGTATGTCACAGCTGCTGTCAATGCAGCCTGCTCAGTTTGCCCAAACACACTGCCTCTTACCTGAGTAACGGCGTCCTTCAGGGCAGAGCTCAGCGCCTCATTCTTCAACGTTTCTTTCGCTTTCTGCTCACTGAGCCCTATGGAAGTGAAAAGTGTCAACGTATCCGCCATTTTTCCACCGTAATCACCGGCTAGACTGGAGCCACACAGACACACCACCGCCGTGCACGAGTTTTCTGCTCGGAGAAGGAGAGAGGGGCGACTTCCTGTACACCTCAAAGAATAGAGAAAAAAAGCGACATACAAAAATATTAACCAATAGGACAACGCGGGCATGGACGTATTAACCAATCGCGACTGAGTTTGATTTCGAGGTACCGCCTACTACGAGCGAGGGAGGCAATCAGCGACTGTTGACATCGGTGAGGGGGGTGCTACCGGAATCTATGTATTGTTGCATCAGACTGACATTCCGTCATTTTAGACAATTATTAACACGAATTTAGTTTCAGAATTGCTTCGTAATTACATCAGATTAGATATATATTTATAACTGCCTAAATTTTACACTTTTTGTTAACTTTTCTACTTAGATATAAGGCGGCTCTCCAACACAGTGTAAGGTCTTTGTTGTCCAGCATGAACTCCTAGCTAAAATAACTCGAACGCGAAAGTTGCTGACGCCGGCGGCGGCAGCTGTGGAGTGTTTAAGGAAGATGTGTCTCCCAGTAAAATGACTTTACATGAAAGACAGGGGATTTGTTTTAGGCTGCTACATTTGTTGACTCACGGCACCGTACGTTTTATGATGTAAGGACACTGCGACAGGTCAGATTGCACCTGTTTTAACCTCTGACTAGCTATCTGGGCACCTGTTTGTACCAACAGTTATGGCCAAACATGCGGTGTTGTCGTCGGGGGCAAAACTGTGGAAATCTCTGGTCTGCACAAAGTCAGAGCTACGTCTGGATCTCACTCTTGCCTGTGGACAGTCTTTTCGGTAAGATAAGAAGATTCAGATATTCCTAAAAAAAAAAAAAAAAAAAAAAAAACATCAAATGCATCAAGAGAGCTACAGCACAGTGCTTATTTGCATGGACATGTATCTATACCCACAGCTGGAGAGAAACCGCAGACGGCCATTGGACCGGAGTGATGGGAGGTCGAGTGTGGACACTGACCCAAACAGATGACACCTTGTGGTACCACGTTTATGAAAACCAAGACGGACGGAAGATGGGAGGAGAGAGGAAGAGGAGAGCTGGTGGCTCTCTCCAGGAGGTAAACAACTCTGAGAAAACATTAAAAGAGGCTTTGAAGATGAAAGAGGAGGATGACGTAGTGGCTGTGACTTCAGCGCAGGACACTGAGGAAGAAGAAGAGATGCTGAGAGATTACTTTCAGCTGAATGTGGAGTTGGGTGCACTATACAAAGAATGGAAAGCAGTGGACCCCCACTTCAAGAAAGTTGCTGACATCTTCACAGGTAAGTCTCAGTCTCAGAGTGTGTGTGCATTTGTATCTCTTATTATAATGATTCTATTTTTAAATTCAATTTTTTAGGAAATGTGTCTAAAATTATGTACTTGGTGTTTCTCAGGTGTGCGAATGCTGCGCCAGGACCCCACTGAATGTTTGTTTTCCTTTATCTGCACCTCCAACAACCACATCTCTCGCATCCAGGGCATGGTAGAGAGACTGTGTCAGGCTCTGGGTGCCCCACTCTGCCAGCTGGATCAAACCCCTTACCATGACTTCCCTTCACTGGCTGCACTTGCAGGTCTGCTTTTCTTTTCATACAGGCCCTAGACCCCTATTTATAGTATTGCCAATAAAACCTATGTATGTAATGTAATGTTTAAAACTGTTTTCAAGACCCAGGTTCCATTGAGTCCTCGATGGGGTG
The DNA here is from genome assembly GCA_021432705.1 of Caranx ignobilis. Classification (NCBI taxonomy): domain Eukaryota; kingdom Metazoa; phylum Chordata; class Actinopteri; order Carangiformes; family Carangidae; genus Caranx; species Caranx ignobilis. Next base: position 69,692,009 of record MU269985.1, read on the forward strand.
GTGGAAAATCCAGCCAATAAGCCTCAATTATTTATGCAAAAGTAACTGTTGTAACATATTGTTATCATCATTGTATTTTTTTTTTTTTGCATTGTTGTTGGCAGACAGCAGCGTAGAGGCACGTCTCAGGGATCTTGGTTTCGGATACAGGGCTCGGTTCTTGCAGCAGAGTGCAAAGCAGATTCTGGAGACTCATGGGCTCCAGTGGCTTGAGGGATTACGCAGTGTCCCTTATCTGCAGGCCCATGATGCTCTGCGTACACTCCCTGGTGTGGGTGCCAAGGTACAACTGCCTCGTATGTTTTTCTAGAGTTAAGTGAACTTGTGGTAACATGCACTAATGGCTTTGTGTCATGCTGTAGGTGGCAGACTGTGCATGTCTGATGTCCCTGGATAAGGCGGAGGCTGTGCCCATTGACACACATGTGTGGCAGATTGCTAAGCGTGACTACAAATATTCAGCTGCCAATGCACAAAAGAGCCTCACAGATAAACTTCACAGAGAAATTGGTTGGTATTTATCCACCTCAGTAGTTTTATGTGACTGTAAATATAATAATTCTTTACATTGTGTCTAATTTCATATTTCTACACAGGTGATTTTTTCAGAAAACTGTGGGGTCCTTATGCTGGTTGGGCGCAGTCGGTCAGTGTTACTTTAACATTCAGTAACTGCCCATCAGTTTCTGTCATGTCTGCTCTGTTTATCTGCTTTAATCACAGTGTCTCGTCATCCTGTTTTAGGTGCTGTTCTGTGCTGACCTCAAAAAATTCCAAAGGCTTAAGGACACTCCAAGTCTGATGCAGCCAAAGAAAGAGCAAGAAGATGGAAATGAAGACAAAAAAAGGATAGCATCCAAGAAAACAAAAATTAAGGTGGAAGAAAATGAAACTGTGAAGCATGCCAAAGCTCAGAAAATGTCAGCATGCCACAAGAAAGCAAAGACATTTGTCAGGAGTGAGAAGGTGATATGAGGTAAACAAGCTCATCTCATCAAGATTCACACCAGATTACAATAACACACTCCATTCAGGTTCCTTTGAAGCACTGAAAAAAATATAAAGGACCTATTTGTGAACTACAATGTAAAATTGATAATTGTAAAACAATTCTCAGGTGCTCTGTTTATCTGTATTTTTATATTCTACTGTAACATCTCATCATCTACCTTCCCATGAACTCACTATTATAGACTGTTGTTTTTAACATTTACAATATTATTCTCTTTCAAATATGCTTTTTGAGAGAAAGTGTAAATATTTGCATAATTATCAATATAGAAGTTTCCCAGTCAAACCATTAAGTCATATTTTTTATAACTGTTGCTGGAAATGGCCCCTGGTGACACTATGAATTAGAAGATTTTATTACTCAGCCACAGTGGACCATTTGCTTAATCCTGTTTTCTTTTTTGATTTAGAGAACAAATTACAATGTTTCCCTCGGTGAACATTTTTGTTATTAGGCCCCTGGGTTCCTGTTACGACATGTATGCCACTGCATTAGCATGCGTGAGTGAAAAGGTCAGAGAACACCAAAATGGTGTTTCTTGTGTGACTTCTCTGCATTAAAATAGTATGTCCGTTCAGTGTTCACTGGATCATAAAATTCAGGGTGGCTGTGAAGTGCCTTGGTGTTTGTATGTTTATCTATAGGCATTAGTTGGCTGTGTCAGCTGCTCTTTTTATAGCATGGATTGCAGTTATCTGCTGTCACACTGCTTGGGGCCAGTGTGACTGTCTCTGGTGACAACATGAACATGTGTTTTGCAGTATTAGAACCATTAATGTCTCCTCACAAGAGAGACTGAAGAATATTTAAGTTTGATAAAAAAAAATATATGGGAAGCAAATTATTCTTAAATGATGCAACACTATACATTGCAATCAATACTTGTTCTTGCCTTGACATGTAGCGCAAAGTGAGCAGGTGCATCATGCATGTAGCTGCATCTGTGTGTCTGCGTGTGCATATCCTATACCCATACAAGTGTATTATTTGTGGAAGGGTGTGCAGCCATGTGAGTTAATGAATGTGTGAGTCAGCTTTCATCTCCACTCCAGTTGAGCTGGACAGAAGCTGGGGCACAGCTTTAAGGCAGAGTCACAATCAAGAGAAAAAAATATTAGGAAAAAAAGTAGTAAAATCACAGTTGCAAGAACATGAGAAGGGTTTTTGAGGGAGAGTGAGATAGGTGAAAGTTTGCTTGAGGTGGTTATTTTAATAAATTAAAACATATGTGCTTGCATGTTAACACGCAAAGACTAAGACAACACAACAGTGGGCTGTGCATTATGTAAGAGGTGGGTCACAGCTTGTCTTACGCCCTTGGGAATTGCTCAGTTGAGAGGACATCTCTTTATGCACCTTCTCTTGCAAAGACACTCCCGTACTGGCACCAGGGGGCGCCATTTCTGAAGTGCCAGCAAAAGGGCAAGTCCTCTTGTCCATTTCCAGATGTGCAGCAGTGAGATCGTATTTGTTTGCCTTCGGTTGACATCATGTGAGAGGTGGTTTGGTGGAAGTTGAGTCTGAGAAATGTGGGGACCACAGTGTGTGTGTTTGTGTGATGTGTGGTGTGGTTGTAGGAAATAACCACATAAGAGCGTTTGTTTTTGGCTGATGTAGTTGAATATCTGTCAAGTTAAGCTACTAAATCACACACTACTAAATCATACAATCATGTAAAAATCCAGGGTTCACCTCCACAGTTGCTAGTTTATTAGAATAATGATAATAATAATAACAATACATAAGATTTGTATAGTGCTTTTCTGAGGCACTCAAAGACACTTTACATTAAATGTGACACCTAATTAAAAATTAATCTAATAGAGTAGTCCTACAATAAATTCTACCATCATGGGGGTACAATTGTGTATACTAGTAATGATAATATCTAATCTCTGACAATTCACTGTTTATATTTCTCACATCGTCCTTTATATCAAAGCTGTAACCTTATATATCAGGTAAAGAATATTAAGTATCATAATCATTTGATTATAGTAATGGGATCATTCCTCTCTGCTGTGAGCACAAAGAAATGTCTCCATGCACATCCACACACTGTCTGCTACTAAAAATGATGAATGTTATTAGTCTCATCCTGAATAGTAACAGATGTATTATATGACCATATCTGATACAATACCTAAGATGGATAAAATTTAAAGAGAGTTGTGTTGATTCACCTTAGATGTGGTGAAACCCAATGAGGCTGGAGACGGCCGTGGGGGAGCCTAAGAGACGGGGGAGGCAGCAGTCCCCACATGGAAGTCTGTCTTTGGGGCCCAGAGTTGGGGAGATTATTCTTTGGTGTCTAGACAGCCATAGGGTGAAGGGAAAACCAAGGAACGATACAGTGAGAGCACAGTGCTGGCAGAGGTATTTTAGATCTTAAGCTTTTCTGACTTCTATGTGTGCAGATGGATGTTAGCATATAAGGCTGTTCTTAATGAAAGAGGCTTATTTACTATTGGAGAAAATGAATTCTTTCTACCATCTGATAGAAGTCCAGTTTGGCTGTCTGTGATTAAGGTCCAGTGCCTTATGAATTGGGTGGAAGAAACAGTCCTGTCTGCTCTGGTGTTAAATTTCAGAGCCCCTACCAGGATCAATTGAAATGACTAAGTGGAATGTATTCACCACATTCCATGGACAAAGATGGTATAGAAACGTTATACACAGTATATGTGGGTTTGGGATAGCACAAGTTCCATGTGTGGTTTTGGTGTATGTCGGCGTCAGTGCAGCTAACTCTTTCCTTTTAAAGAATTTGTTCATATAGGAAGCTTTAAATAAGACACCCCCTCCTCCCACTTTATTTAAAGCCCTCTAAAAATTTTCCATATGAATCAAGAGCTGTCAGTCAAAGGCAATGTATGTTGAAGTCTCAGGGTTGACTGACTTTGCTCTAAGGGAGTCAGAGCGGTGGAAAGTAACTAAGTACATTTACTCAAGTGCTGAACTTAAGAGCCTGATTTGAGGTGCTTATATTTTACCTAAGTATTTGTATTTGTTACTTTATGCTTATGCTGCACTGCATTTCAGAGGGGAAAATGTGTTTATACTGCACTACATTTAAAGAAGTACTGTACTTACTCCTTTATTAACAGAACATGTACCATTACTTAAGATGAAAGTCTCACATGATAATCATTTGGTCACACAGAGATATTGTACTGCACAACCACTAGTTTCACATTAAGGTACTCTAAGCACATGCAACTGATGATTTTGTTCTGTTAGATAAGTTAGCTTTTCAAAGGACTTTTACTTGTACTGGAATATATTCCATAGTATGGTATTAGTACTTTTACTCAGGATCTGAGTTCTTCCACCATTTGTGGGCCATGAAACGTACAGTTGGGCTATTTTACTCTTTGTTGTAAGGAAATTTAGGATTACTGAATTAAAAACGAACAAAAGTGAAAGCATGTTTTTCAGATTTGGTCAAACTATCTCAAGACAGATGGAAGCAGTGGGACAGAAGACTGACTGTCAAAACAGAGGACTTGCTGATTTGGAATACTTTAACTGGGGCAGGAGGACAAAGTCACTTGATTGATTGATTGTCAGGGCATTCATTTTAAAAGAAAGGTCTTATTGTATTAGAGAAACAACATGGGGCCACTAAAGTTCAAATATCTCACTTACCATAAGCTTGGACCCATTTTTTGTGTTTGCATTCAGACAATAGGACAAGACAACTGTGAAATAGAAATGGCTCCTTCTCTTGGCTTTTTTCCATTTCATTTTTAGGTGTTGGATAAATCAGATCACCAATAGACGAGATTAAGGTAATGTTGTTACAGGAGAAGTATAACAATCAATTGGTGCTATAAACACTGCAATCAGTATGTGAGTAGCAGATGGGAGGTGGATTAAAACACACACACACACACACACACGAAATGCCTATGGATGCTAATCTAAATTACATAACATCTCTTGGTCAAGCAACATAAATATTTGTTGTCTATATATATGGGATTTGATCACTTATCCCCTACCGATAGAATATTAGTCATAAGCCATGAGCTATAATGTGATTATCATCTTGAAGTGTCCCCGCTCCTCCTGTCCAAATCTCTCAGCGTCTCTGCTGCTTGCTCAGTAGTAATATAATGGCATTAGGACAATCCTCTGAGCGGCACAGGTTATTTTAGGACTCAGATGTACAGTGCAGACAATCTAATGAAAGTGACAAATGCATGGGGAGAAAAATAATAATACGGGATGAGAGGGTTATGTTTTAGTAACCACAGTATTTTTTTATGTGCATTGTAAACTTACATAGGGACTTGCTGTTGAGCTGCAGTCTCAACAGCATGTCCAAACTGGAGTGCTGTGTTTGTGCAAGACAGAGACAATCAGGCGGGGGATGAAGAAGAGGCACTGAGCCAAGGTGCAGCATGAAGGAAGAGTATCGTGTTGGCTCAGGCTGTCTTGCTTCCCTCTAACAAACCCTGTTTGGAGGGCAGGAGAGGATAGGGAGGCTAGAGTTTCAGCATATTGTCCTGTCACTGCTGCACCACTTGGACAGAAATGTCAGGTGCCTCCTCAGCGGTCTGCACAACACAGTCCTTACACACCACCCCGCTACTTAAACATCCCATTAATTTCAGAGCATGACAGCTTTTTAGTTTGTAGCTGAAAACCCCAGAACATGGATAGAAGCACTGCACGTTGTGTGATGATGTCAATGCCAGTGTCGTCATATTTCCCACTAGGCACTGTCTAAACAGTGTGTGTGTGTGTGTGTTAGAGAGAGGGAGAGAGGTAGATGAAGAGATACACAGTGCACGGATGAACTGAGGGCTGGGACTGCGTGGCGGACTGCTGTTGCGCAACAGAAGTGCCAAGCGGTAGGTTGGTAGGTCGGCAATCGTGTTTATCCGCTTGTGAGAAAAAAATGAGAGGGAGGGAGCGATGAGAGGAGAGATGGAGCGGTCGGAGGGGGCGTACGTCTCCTTAACCAGCTCCTGACTGGAAACAGCTTGCAGCGGTACACGGCTGCTGAGCGCAACCTCTCTCTGTGTATTTCTGCTAGGATAGAGGACCGTTTGGCTCTCCGTCGCCGCCAAAGAATCCATCTCCTACGGCCAAAGGAAAACTTGGCCGCCGCTCTTCCCTTTTGGAGAACTCGGTATGCCCTAGCCATCTATCCTGCCGCAGAGAACGCCATCGGAGAGGAGCCGCACAGACCTGCCGCAGGTACGTTGGTCGGTAACAGATGGACTTCAGCTAACAGTTGTGGAGCGGCTGCTATGCGGCGATACTTTGCGCAGTAGTAACCCATGCGTGACGCCGCTTGTACCTGTACCAGTGGATGGTTCCGTGTTTTTTTTTTTTTTTTTTTTTTTTTTTGTCATCTTACCTGTGCTTTGTTTCACACACTTTGTGTAGCCTACGTTGTTAGTGGGAATAATTAAAGCTAATGTCCCGGTCGGCAGGAAGACAAGAGAAAGCGACAGATTGGGCGAATTTTGTCAGTTGGTTCGTGTCGTCATGGTGGTAACGAATGGTAACGTCGTTACTGCTTTTCGTGACCGGTGGTCAGCCGATGACTTGAATGTTAAACAATAAAACAAAGGTTAAATAAACCTTCAGATGAATGAAAGGACAAATTGAATCTCAAAACAACCACCAGCAGCGAAGTTTAAACGGACTCATTAAGCTTCTTTTTTGCTAACGTTAGTTACTTCTAGCTTACTCGCTACAATAGCTGCTTAGTTACAGTTGCTAGCTGCGCACTGATACTGTACCTCTCAACCGCCAATTCAGGGGATACATAGAGGGATGGAGGGACTCACCTATGAAAACTAGCGCATTTTTCACATTAAGTTGTTCTTTGTTTTTAGTTCATACATTAAATTAATGTCTTAATTCGGCATGATTTTGAATAGTTCAAAATGCAATGTATGGCTTCACCAACCATGATTCGACTACTGTGCGTTTTATTATTTTAATAATAATAATGTCAGCGGTAAATATCACAGGAAATTAATAGGATTTGGCTGTCCATAAAGTGGGAGTTAATGTGGGTACTTTAGAAACACAGCAACAAGTCGAGTACTATTTCTCCATTTGGCCTCACTGCTTACAGGTGCGCGCAACGTGTTGTGTGTTCAGTGTGTTTACGAGGGTCTCCAAGCCTGTGGCTGAAGGAGAAGGACTGTGACACTTCGGAGCATGGGTGGGCGGATCGATCCCAAAATATCGACACTTTAGATTTACTTTTCTTCTTTCAAGGTTGTCGATTTTCGTGTCAGTAGGATCGGCCCTACGCTGGACTCCTCGTTGAACTGTCTGTGCAAATAACGTGTGGTAGTCATGAACACACTGAGCTGCACCTACTCTTCGCCAGTGTTGTCACTTAAACATGAACCAGCGCACATAAACGCGACAATAAAGGCATCGGTGATTGAGCTGATAGAGCAAATCCATGTCAGTTCAGTCCAAGCCGCCCCCACCTCTTCTGCCAACTTCCCTGGCTTTTTCTCAGTGACTATCACATTAGCAAAAGGTAAATATGCCCTAAGAAAGGGTGAATGTAGTGATTTCTCCATCAAGCAACACCAGTGCTGTCATCTATGTAGCACTTTGTTTTTACACTTGCTGTATGTATTTATGAATGAAGCCACGTTTTTCCTGCTTCACTGGCCATATACATCAGACCAGGCCTCCCAGGTGGCAGGTATAAATTCAACCATCCTTAAAATGACTGCTAACCTTATGCTAATCATTTAGCGGTCATTAATTGTATTAAGATTTATTGTCAATGCACATATTGCATAAATCAGACCCTGCGCCCCCCAGCATTAAAATACATAAGAAAGATGCTTTTCATGTTAAAAGGTATTGGCATTTCTGGTCCTGTATTACTTGGTATTGGATTGAAAAGAAATATTGAAGTTTTGCCCATCATTACTTTGGAGGATCGAGCTCCACCTGTTCTTCATCAGGATTTGAACTCATCCTGCAGAGGGAGAAGGAAAAAGAGGGGGAAACCGGGCCAATGTGGCAGGCTGAGCTGTTCCAAAGTGCTACTGCATGTAATGTAGAGACACAGCCCTGCCAGATGCCTTGAATCCAAAAGAAAAATAACACACCCTGATCCACTGACAAGAGAAAAGGACTCTATTCACTTCTAAAGCATCTCAGAAAGATTTACTGGCTGCTTGGATAGTATTTTTTTTTTTTTTTTTTTTGGAGAGGTGGGTTTTGAAAGAGTAAATGGGTGTTATAGGACAGAGGATGATCCACAGCTGCATGCTTTAGAAGTTAGTGGCCTTTAAATGGCTTATTTTAATGGCTTTGAAAAAAAAAAAAAAGCTATCATTTACTCTTATTTTAAGCTAGATGCTTTTAAACAGTCAGGGCAGTTAAACAACCCAGTTAACAGCTGACATGTCACACATCCCACAACAGACAGTCCCGAACTGTCAGAAAAGTGGAAAATAAAACATAACTCCAGACATCAGTCGATCAAGCCGGCACAAACCCACTAATCACCAGACACATATGTTCCTAGGCTTGTTTTAATGTGGCTCTTTCAAGCAGTCCGGCAAATTCAATCACTACAGTACAAAGTGCACCATAGAAGTGCAAGATAATGTATTGTTTTTAGAGCCATCCAATTTGTCTGCAAAGTCAATGATTGCCACACTACACACCACTTAACGCAGCAGTGGTTTTATTGCATCCAGCTGTAATAAAGTGAGAGTCTTGGCTGTGGTTAACTCCGTGTTGCAGGCACACAGTTTATGACTTGTGATGCCTGTAATCAGTTTTCCTGAAAGTGTTCTGTGGCTTGACGTGGTTCAGCAGCTGTCTAAATCAGTCACCAGACCGACTATCTCTCAGGCAATGTTACTGGGAATGTAAGACTGCCAATGTGAAGATCTGAGCTCACTCAGTTCATAACAATTATTCACTAAATCTTTGTTGACAGTGGGAAACTGTCTTTACATAGTCAACTTTCATATGTCAGTTTGCGTAGCATGTGTTTTTGTGCAGAGGTCTGTGTTTGCCGAGGTATGTGTGTGTGTGTATGTGTGGTGAAGTGACAGTTAAAATGCCTCACCCTTTAAGGCTGACCTTCAGCCTTTGATCTGTGGCTTGCATGAAGGCGGACCATCAGTCAAAGATGTTGTGGGGCTCAGCACTTTTAAGCTGGACATCCGTTTCAATTGGGGATCAAAAGCATCCATGATTGGTTCTGGAGCCTCCTCTCTCCATATAGCTTGACCTCTCTGTGTGGTCGGTCGCTCCGTTGGAGTTTTGATAGCCCCCCAGGCAGTGGAGGGCCAAAGGAGAGGCATCTTTTAACACACGTTGGTTTGTCTCTGGAGCTAAATGAACAGCTTTATTCTCATGTAGAGGTCTAAAATTTGGGTGGGAACTTGCTGGAATGCATGTGAAGAGCTTGTGTATCTCTTAATATTGCATATATCAACTAAATTCAAGCTGAATAGATATAATACTCTAATCAGAATGAGCAAGAAAAAAATATTGTGGGAGCTGTTTGCTATCCATATGTTATTTCAAGGTGTGGAATTTTTAACGGTCAAACCAGCGACCTCCCCCACCAGTCGCATACCGACATAACCACACTCACTCCCAACGCCTATTTCTCCCCCCTCTCTGTTTCTCTCTCTATCTCACGTACTCACAAATTCACAAACATACACTGCTGCACAGTCTAACCCCCCCCCCCTCAGGAGTGCAATACAAACAAGTTATATCTGTATGGCAAGCTGATGTGCAAGCAGTAATACATAACTGCTCTCCAGTCTGAGGCTCTGTTGTTTCATAGAGGACCACCACCACCACCACCTCTTTTTCCTTCTCTGTCCATTTTTGTGATTCCTCTGTCTGTTCTTCTTATGTATGTCCATCCTGCAGAGACCCTGTTACTGTACCTCTCTCACCCTGTAACCTGATCCATTTTTTTAGGAACCTTTGCCCTGTTAGTTGCCTCTCAGTATTTTCCGTAGACTCATTCATGTTTGTATACATCTTATTAAGCAGCTCTCCTTCTCAGCTGGGGCTGATGTCTGTGGACATGACTTTGTTAAATCCTGTTCATTAGTGAGCCACATTGACACTGTATGTCAGCTCAGGTGTTGGGCAGTCAGTCAAAGCCACGACCTTGTAATCTCATGCACAGACACGCAGCATCAGCATGTGTCTAAACATTCACACGTATAGGACTGGGTGTGAATTGTTAGCCAGGCCAGCGGCTTTTAGACCAGCCTTTGGTCCAGATTGAAATGTCAGCAGCAACATACATTCATGGTTTCCTCAGGATACATCCTTGAGATTCTGGTTACTCCTTGTTTTCTCCTTTAATGCTACCAGGGGGTCAGCGTTCATGGCCTTGAGTGATAAAACTCCAAAACTAGTGGATGGATCCTTCTGAAATGACGCTGGGTTTGCATACACACGTAGCACATTAAATGTCTGCCATTATTATCTACATCTTCAAATATAATTAAACCCACCTAGATCGCCAAAGAACTTGCGCTGTTGAAGATCTTGAAAACCTCCTACACCTTCTAGTACTTTTTTTTGACCGTGGACTAAATTAATGGCAGTCCCATCAGCCTGAGACACAACCTCAGTGAGAATCTGAACTGGTTTTTCAACAAAATCCTTTGTGTCATTTAACAAAGCAATCGCCCAAGGCCTTGTCAGAAAAACTGTAGTTTGAAATCAGAACTTACCAAATAAAACAATTAGTAAATAGCCAGTCAGTGCTGTCTTTTAGGACTTGTCAGTTCTCAATATCCTGATCTTAGGACGCATTTTGGTCATTACCACACAACCCTGAGGCTCGATACCCAATACCAACGGAGACAAGTGTAGACCAAGCTTTGTTGAAAGACAGAGATCCTTCTGTCCACAAATAGACTTATGTCTCCCGCTGGAAATATCCGCTCAAATTAATGGAAACCTTGAACTGCCAGATTGTATCTGGCAGAGCAAGTGCAAGACAGAAATTCTTCAAAAACTCCACTGCACACACCCCGCCCTATCTGCCAGGCTACTTATGTAAAGTGACATTAGCTAGTCATGTAAATGAAGTAGTGTAGACATGACATCAGTAGTGTACCGATTAGTAACAGCTGCTGTTGTACTGAGTAATGTGATTGTATAACCAGTAGGTCTATACTGTGGGCAAGGAGTTTATAGTAATCTTCAGATTGCCGCTTGCTGCTGTGCTATTGGATATTATCCATGGGCATTTCCTGCTCTGGATAAAGACCGTATTGTGCGGGAGAGAGTGACGACATCTACACACCCCACTGCTAATGAAATACAGAGGGATGCGTCCCTCTGCCCCAAGGGTCAAAATGTGATAAAAATACATCCATGTGCCTTCTTCCCCTGGACAGTCATAAAGGGACTTGCTGTCTAATTTGTGAGTGTGCAGTGTTTTACAGTGTGTCTGTATTTTGCAGACAGAGTAGTCAAGGAAGTGTTATGTTTGGCTGAGAGAATGCAGATCCTTATTGAGGCCAAACACCAAACCAGCTGATTACACTGATCCGATCTTTGTAGTATTTGGTTAGAAATGAAATCCAACAAGCTTGTTCCCAGTCTTTAACTCGAACTGCTTAGAGGAGCTGCCAATCTGCTTCAATTTACTCCATTTGTAATACTTCACTGGAAACTTGTAGTTAAATTGTCTAAAGCCAGTCAAGAAAAATATTTTGAGGGACAGTGCATGTGTGTGTGTGTGTGTGTGTGTGGCTTTGTGTGTTTTGCCTATGGCCCATGTGGGGAGAAGATGAGATTAATGCTGACAGCGTTTCAAATACAGCAGTAGACTGTTTCTCTCCTCTCTCAAGAGCTTATTTGGCCAAATGCCTGTTGAGACTCATTAATCACTGCTGCCTACCTTCATACGTGTACACATACACACAGTCTGACACACGCTGGATTACTTTGGGTCAAATAGTGGTCTGTTTACGAAAAAGCTATTTCTCAATAGTCAGATTGTTTATCTCCAGCTGCCAGAGGCTACACACCTGACAGTTACCGCCAGTGCAAAGGTGAGTCAGGCTCTGTGTCTCCATGTGCCTCCCTGAACAGTCGACCGTATCTCAGTTTGGACCATAACAAAATTTGCTAATCCTAAACCATAGTTTCCTCGTGACTCTTCTTTTTTGTCAAATGTTCTGCTTCTTCAGTTTCTGTCAGTTTCTGTCCACTAGCCTCCCCTGTTCTCTTGACATCCTCTTAATTTCCAACCCTCACCACTTCTCTCCATCCTAATTTTGTCACATGTCCCCTCCCTTCCCCATATCCTCAACTGTCAGCTTCATTACCATCAATGTGCCTCCTCCACCTTCTTCACCCTTCCATCTCTGTCTATCCCCTCCTTCCCATGTTCTCGTTGAGCCTCTATCTTTTCTCTACATTCTTACATCCACCTCCTCAGTTTCTTCTTATCTCTCTTTCATCTCTTTCTCCTTCATCCAGGACCATGCTGTACAAGTGTGTTGAAATAACCTCAGTGAAATAGGGACATGGGAAAAGAAATAAAGAAAGAAAGGGGGAAAACAGGGATTAATCAGAGATGGGATTGGCTAACAGCCGACTAGACCATGAACAGAAGAGGTGGCTGAAACAGGAAAGAAAATAAATATTGAGGCTACTGTGAGTGGGCGGAGATTGACAGATACCACTCCTTATTTTACTGTATTCATGCAAAGCTTTTCTCTGCAGCTGCTCCACTACCACGTTAGTAATCAGGGAAATAAAAACACAGGTAAATACACAGCACTAGTCTAAATTTCCTCACATACCTACACTGTGCTGTGTGACTTCCTGCTTAGTGACTGACTGCTTATGCACACACTCGCTTTTTCCATGCACTCACACATCTTGCATGTGTCCATGAGCACAAAATGCATATACCAACCGTAGTGTGCAGCTGCAGTAATTTCTCGGGTGAACAAGACGTCACGGCTGTGAATGAGCCCTGACTGAGTCATAGGGAGCAGAATGAATTTCCCCATAGGCACTGATTGTCTTTTTTCTGTTTTGCTTCCTGATGTTTCAGGCTGAAGTTTCAGTGTGATCCTTATTCTGCTCCCTAGGGTTATCTCCCACTGTGAGTCATAGGTAGAGAGTAGTGCAAACAAGGGAGGTTTACGTAAGTCAGAGGCTGAAATAGTGAAAGAAAAGAGGTGTTTTTTGACAAGGGGTACACGATAAGAGGATGCAACTCACAGCTGCTTAACTAGATGACTCGTAGGATTGTGTAATCCTCGGGAGCCTGAGGGTTTCTACGTGTCACTGGGCTCTCTAAGCTTCACCACACTCGGTGGTACAGCTGTCAGTTCCTGGCATCCATGACTCAAACAGAACTTTCTTAAAAGGGCGCAGAGTAGACTTTGGAGGAGGAAGAAACTGATACTCAGCCAAGAACATTTTATGGCAGAGATGGTGTGGCAAAAAGTTAATGTGTCCATCTGCCAGTGAGTGAAACAATCTGTGACTTCTTTTGGTTTTTGCCTCGTTCATTATGGGCAGTGCATTTCTTTATATAACGTCCAAGCTTGAACTCCTGCCTTTGTTTTTGTCCTTGTGTGTAGGCAAATGCGCCATGTATTCTGAAACAGTATACCTTGCCATGTGTGTGTATGTGCTGGTGTCAGGGTGCTAAAACCCTGTGGGAATTCAATATGGTATGAATCAGCATAGCAAGGCTCCTACAATCCCAAATTCTTAAAGAATGACACAATTTCATGTATTAAATCTTAGCAAGATATGGACTAATGTAACTACATAGATAAAATTCAAGCTTTTTATCTGAACTGAATCAATATAAATAGGTGTTAAACTGTCTTTTTGTGATATAATGTGTACATGCTCTTTACAAGGTTGTGCTTGTTTACTTTGTTTTATTGCATGTAGATTACACAGTGCCTGTTTTTCTCTGCCTCCAGAAGCACAGTGGGAAGGATGGTGTGACAGCCACAGAGACAAACAGAGGGTTCAGTCACTGCTCACCACTCAGAGGCAGACCATGGCTCCCATGCCCCTCCTTTTCCTGGGCTTCTTCCTCTCCATCCTCTACTCTTCAGATGCCCAGATTATCATCGGCTCCTCCTCCTCCTTTACTCCTCTGGATCTGCCTATTAATTCTTCCCCTCCTCCGACCAAGCAAACTGCTCGATTCTGGCCCTCCTTACCTCCCAGAGGGCGTAGTGATGTTCCTATCAGAGCTACAATTCGGGATAGGTTGACAAACACAAAAGCAATGCAGCAGGGACAAAGAATGAGCCGTCCTACTACTCAGTCTGCTCCTTCTTTTATATCTGCCCTCTCTACGCAGAACCTCAGCAGCGGGCCAATTTTAACCCAACCAACTGCCTCCAGGCCCAGGACTGACACAGCCAGTTTAGCAATGAGCAGGGCTTTGGCAAAGGGAGATGCTACTACAAAAGGCTTGACTCCACCTCTGCCCACTTTGTCCTCCACTGCTGTGGCTGTGCTTGCAGGTTCAAAGAAAGTGACGGGAGGTAAAGCAGAGGAGGGCTTGGTCAAAGAGTCAGAGGATGGTGATTCACAGGGGTTGGGTTCAGGTAATACTCCAACGGTGATGCTTCTGAAGGAGAAATTACCTCTTCCTCTGCCAACGTTTGGTGATGAAATGGCACAGTATCGGCCACAGGCACAGACGGCAATGTCTGATATTTCTGACATAAAGACAACACCAGTGGTCAGTAAGACTGTGAAGCCTCCTTTGTTGATGCTTACAACAGCCAGTAAAATCTCTACAACACCACACACTGAGACAAAGGCTACACTGGCCCCCGTAGTATCACAAGCAACACCTCGGACAGAAGTACCAACAGGTGAGCAATCAGATTTTTTTTCTTTTAAGTGTGCTTCATCACAGTGAAAAATCTTTACACCACATCACAATTTTGTCTTTCCTAATGCATTTTAGGTGAGCTTACAGAAAACACACCTCCCACCGATAGAGTTTCTCCAAAGCAGGACGCAGCTGTGACGACCACAACCACTACCACTACTGTTAAACAGTCACGGGCTTCAGGTCTTCCAGATACTGGACAAAGCCAGAAGATTCCACAGTCAAACACCACAACACCCCAAGCGACAACTGCATCTACTACTAGTGTGCTTACTACCACACAGGAGGCTGTGAGAACGTCCCCAAAATCATCGAATCAACCCAACAAAACGGCACAGTTAGGGAGGAATACAACCAGCACAACTGTACAGTCATCAAGGCCAGGTAAGAGATGAGGGTGTCGTATCTCTAGTTCAATAGTTTAGGAGTTTTGATTATTTGTGATGGAATGATTTATGCAGCTGGGACTTTCTTACTGGAAGAATCTGGACGAAACTTCAAAGGAGGGAAAAAGTAGATACACTTTTCCATGGAAAGTGGGGTGGCAGTTGTGTGGGGTAGACACAGCAAGGGAAGAAAGTATGAGCTGGAGGTAAAGGAGGGAGGAGGGGGGGTGGGCTGCTAGATTCGCAGCCAAGCGGAGAGATAGACAGGAGGGAAAAAGTCGGGTCTGAGAAAGAGACTGTTGGGAATACAGATGAGAGAAAGTAGACAGGGTGGGTGAAACTGTGGTAGAGGAAAGGTACAGGCATAGAAATGCAGAGAGTGGAGAAGATAATGAAAACCAGATGCACAGAGAAAGGGATGAAGGGAGGGGAGCTGAGGAAAACTAGATGGAAAAGGAAAAGCATGACACATGGGACACATGGGCCAGTCTCTTAGATACCATGCGAACAACATTTTAATGACTTTTAAACAGTCGGGCACTCCTGCCCCATGAGCAGATCTCCAAGGAGAGTCCTTGACTGGCCACTGAAGGTAGATCCACGAGCACCCGTATGGACGGTGTGTGTATATCTGTCCACATTATCTGGAGCATAAAAGTGATCGCATTTCCTTTGAGATGGAACAGGATATTTATTTTTTTTAGTTCATTGCAACATGTGGACATATAGAGCAGTGTAAGCAGAGAAAAAAAACTCAAGGGTATGGGTACATTTAAGTGTATCCAGCTGTGAAATGTGATCAGCACATCTGGAATGTGTCTGGATCTTGCTCCTGTAAGAAAAAAAAATTGTGGGAAGGAAGTAAAACATACCTTTATATAAATAAAGAAGTGTGTCTATGATCTGTGTGCACTGCACACCTGTGTGTGTGTGTGTGATAGAGTAAGGAGTGAGGGAGAGAGCCAGGAAGTGAAACACATGCTGGAGTGAGTCATTAGTCAGCACGCCAGGTTTATGGTTGTCTTCTACAGGGTGAGGACCTCCTCAGTCTTCCAAGTGGCTGATGGTTGAAGTGTTATGGCACTGACCACTTTCTTCCACCATCCATCAAGTTAAATGATCATGTATGAAACTATTCCTTATAAATAATTCTAGACAACCTTATATTATGTAGTCCTTATAGAGTCTTTATTTAACATATTTCTTCCTGTTAAATAGTTGTTGTAGTGCTCACTTGAGTTCTTGTGTGTCATGTTTTCTGGGGCTGTTATCTTCACAGCTGAGTAGCTCACAAAGCACTTGGTGACAAATGGCCCATGATTATAGTGCTGTTGGGTGTTTCCTGGGTATTACAGCAGGATAAGGTGGAGTCCTTTGAACAAACAAAATAATGTATGTGCATGAGAAAGTAAGTGGCAGCCAGAGACAGACACCATATTGTCAAGGTGTTGTCTGGTCCCATGAGGGATTTTTGTATTCTAAAATACTGCAAGTTTGAATCGAGAGATTTTCTAGTTAGATGCATTGCGACACTGTGGTAGAGTAGGTGCTCAGTTATGCAGAGGAGCTTCACTCAGCAGAATGTCTGATCTGAGAGTACCATGTGGATGATTTGTGTCAGGATATGTTATGATTGCTATTTCAGCTTCATCACATGAATAGATACCTTTTTGAATTTTTTATGTGAACTAATTGGACTTTGGTTCAAACATGTAAACATCCTCTTCTTCCCATATGCCAGTAATAACCTTGCTTTTGTATTACATGTGCGGTTGTGTGTGTGTTAGTGTAATGTGTACAGTTCCACCTGTACAAATAAATACTGTTTGGTTTATGTCTGTGTTTTGCATACTAGGTCCTGTTTTGTGATGGATAGCAACACACTTACCTGACACATGAGAGGAATTTAAGGTTAATAAGGTTATTTGACTAGGACATTGTCTTACCTTAATTACAGACCAGTACAGTGTGTCAGCGCAGAGCTCATTCAAGTGCTGTGAGAGACTTTGAGGGTTTGATGGTTTTGGTTCAGGACTTTGATGGTGAACTACACCCCTCTAGTGGCTCTGAATAGTATTTCATGCCCTTTTGTAGCAATGCTACACTTTTCAGTTACATTACAGGAATGAATGAAGGAACATCACTCAATTCAATGAAGTTTTGACTTATAAATATATGTTTAAAAATCTGAAAGAAAATTCTGCTTCTACTTTCCTAGGGAGCACCTCCTTCCTCACCACCGGTGTTGTGCCAGTCACACGACCAAGGTTCAGCCCCACCTACCAGACGGGTATCCGGAGGAACCACTCCATTCTCCTGGGACTCCCTCATCAAGCTCCACACTCTACCTTTTATCCAGCGCCCTCTCCCAGTGTCAATCCCTCCCCCAATAGCACACTTCTCTACTGGGGTGACCTGAGCCGGACGTTGGCTTTTGCTTGGGAGCTGCATGTCTACGGCTCAGCAAGTCTCTTCCTTCTGCTGTTTGCTGGAGCTGCTCTTGGCCTCACCCTGTCCCCTGCCACAAACTGTCCTCATCGGGGAGCTCTTGCACTTGCCAATGCTCTACTGTTTCTGGCTGGAGGCCTTAGGGCAGCTCTCTTTCTAATTGACCCTTATGGCACGCGGAAATTGATCCCTCGTCCTGCAGTTACGGCCCTCTACAACTTGCCCCTACACCTGCTGGTGTGGACACATGCTGCTCTGGCACTGCTGGCCTTAAGGGTGGCAGGGGTCAGTGTGTTACCCTCAACTATGGAGCGCCCTCCTCTGGTGGCTGTGCTGGCAGTGCTGCAGTGTACCCTGCTGCTGGCAGCTGATATGCTCTCTCCAGCCCTGTCCCCTGTGGTGCCAGTCACCCTGCAGGTCCTGTCCCTGTGCTGGGGCCTGGCTATCTGTCTGGGTTTCCTCTGTTATGTCTTCCCACATGTGCGCTGCCCTCCTATTCCCCACCCTGGAGTCCCTGAAGAGGCCAGGAGGAAGGCTTGGACAGGAAGTAAGAGGATAGGCGTGATCCTTGGCAGAGTGCTGGCAGTGTGTGCAGTTGTGGGGGCACTGTGCTGTGGGCTGCATGTTCACGCCACCTTATGGCTTTATGGATTATTGGGAGACTGGACACACTTTAACTGGGGGTGGTGGCTGGTTCACTTCTGGGCCCGGCTCCTGGAGCTTGCCTGGGGGTTCTCCCTCCTGCTCCTGGGTTCTTGGGTGTTCTGGAGGCCTCAAGGTTGCCGGGGAACAGAGGAGGGTGGATCAGATTGCAGAGGAGCAGGAGACCTGCCGTCCCCGGGCCAATCTGTAGGGTCCACTCAGAGACATACCTGCTGGTCTAAGATAGTGCAGAGCTTGAGAGGGAAACCTTGTAGAAAGTCTGATAGTAATGGGGTGGGAGGAGGGGGAGGACCAGGGGAGGTGCCTAACAACTGGGCTGGTCAGGAACGTCCTGGAGCTGACATCAGTAAAAGTCTGATCAGGAACCAAAACCATGAGCAGTCCACCGCTCAGCCACGTTGTGTCAAAGACAGCAATAGGGGACGCAACCACAGGGGCCACTCTGCAGAACGAGGCATATTTCATGGCTCCACAGGCTCCCTGCTGAGACTGCAGGCGCTGGGCCGCCCACCTCAGCGCTCAGTGAGTGGCAGCTTGGATCAGGAAAGGGACACCTCCTTATCTCTGTATGAGTTTGATCTGCGGCCCCCCTCTCCGATCGACCTCACCCGCAGCATTGACGAGGCTCTGCACAGGGAACACCTGCTTGAAGGAGGCAGCCTGTTTCATCCTTTGAACCAAATCTCACAGTCCCCCTCCCCAGGCTCAGGGGTCAGCCAGGGGCCCTGGCTCCGGAGGAACAGTGATCCTCAGATGCTCTCTGAGAGCAGCGAGGCCCCGACAGAGTCATCCATGCCACTGGGGGGCAGCGTACTCAGCAGTGTGCCCAGCAGGCAGGTGACTGCTCCCCCAACACCCTCACATCAGAGTCACAGGTGGGCTGGGAATGGGATGGGAAGTGTCCCGTCGTCAGTTTCCTGCCCCGTGTCACTTCGTCCCTCCAGAACCTCAACAGGGAATCTGGGGGAGGATGGAGTGGATGACACGCGGCCGTTCATCACGCCGGACTCAGAGCGGGTGCGGGGAAGGTCTGGGAAACCAGTGGGGTCACGGAGTTACCTGGAGGTCAGCCGGCATGACGACTCTGCCAGTGTCAGCAGTGAAATTATTGACTTGTGAACCAAACCTTGGACAAGAGGACCAATGACTGCACATCAGACATACCCATTGAACCAAATACTGTTCCTAAGCAACTCCTCAGCAAATATTGGAAAAATCTGATCGTTGAACTGAACTGAATATAAATGAATGATTTTTTTTAGAAGAGGGAAAATATCAAAAAGAAACCTGGGTGATGAACTTAAAGTTGTCCAGTTTCCTTTTAACTTGTTAAAAGGTTCATAAACTGTGTTTGAGGAACAGATATGGTATACCTTTTACTCTGGGAGTAAAACTGGGAGATATAGCACAGAGACAGAGCACACTCATAACTCTCTCCATCTCCTTGTAACACATGATCTCCCTCTCTTTTTTGTTGTTGTTTCAAACACACACCTGCATAACACTGACATAACCATGAGTACACTGACACCATACACACGTTTCATCAGGTTCCTCAGCAGGCTCGATGTGAAATATGTGATGGTGATGAATCTCCATAGCGTAATAAATCAGTGAAATAGATTTAGATAATGGATTCTGTATTTTAGCACCACTGAGAGTGTCAATACATTTGAAGGGTGAAAGACACATAAGCGTCTCTAGTTCCCATTTCTGTTGTCTCAGTGAAAACATGTCTGCATGTCAACAGTCGTGAATTTCATCGCTTTCATAGACTTTATTTGCTTTCCTCCACTCATTCATTTGCTTTGTGGAGTAAAGATGTGCCATACGTGACCTTGGTTGGTTCTGTGCTATTTGCAATGGTTCTTTAAACCCATTATTTGGGTTAACCCTCTATAGCGTCTTATCAGTGTCATAGTGACTCAACTATGGATTACTTCTAAGTTCTTAACATGCTGCCGCTGTTGTTGTGCAGCCTGCCTTGTAGGTTAATGTGAAGCTGATTACACAAAGGCAGGCAGGGAACAATAGCCAGGGACATGCAGACACATGCTTACATGGTGAATCTGTTGCTGAGGCTTAGATTTTGTCGCTGAAATTAGTTAGTTTTAAAAATGGGATTCAAGGATTCTGCTGTGAGGTTAATTTCACCTCGACATTTAGCTGTAGGACAAAGCTTCTGCCATCCATAATTACATACAATTAAAGCCTCTGCCAGCATTTTTACAGCATCTAACCAAGAATATTAAAACATTTCCATGATCCTGTCAATTCAAACTGTTTGATCTTTTATCTAACGAAATGCTACACAGCTTTGCAGGGCTGCAACACTAAAGTCTGGCTTGGCATGAACCTCAGAACTCTCATATAAATCAATAACAGAGCACTTAACTGTAAGCCTGAGCACTAGACTGAAGTATTTTACTACTCAAAGAGGAAAATATCTTTCAAATATATGATGTACAAGCACCAATGTAAATACTGTTATTTTTGATGTTCCTGAATAAAGATGTATTTGAAACATAGTCGTAGTTATTACTGTGAAAGACAATCTAAAGTGGTATTGCTTATGTGTCTGAGCTGTGCAGACAATTATGCTATTTTGACATTGGATTGTGGCCTGTTGAGGACATGCAGTGCTGTGACAGTGGATACTTGAAAGTCAAAGACATTCTGGGCTGTGCTTAGGATTGTAATAATGATATGTAATTAATAGCCATGGTCTTAAGGGTTCTGAGTTCTACTTTATTTTTTCTATCAATAAATGATGACAAAGGCATTGGAAAGCAACAAACAAAACAGTTTGGTGATCCTGAAAGTAGCCCATTGGTTCCCTCCTCCTCCTCCTCCTCCTGCTCCTCCTCCTCAGACTTTCACATTATTGAAAAACTGAGTCTATGACTTATTTTTCGGTTCCCATAGGGCGACTTGCAGTACCTCCCAGTGACGTGACATATTTGACTTGTTTAGTATTTACAGTACAATGGCCTCGTGTTGTTGTCATTCCAATGAACCTGTAAGATTTCACTGTATCGGTACTCACTGTTACCTCTTTAACTTCACGGCCAGGGTGGTACTTCCAGCACTTGTAGTGTTGTCCCCTTCCCAAAGCAGTACGTGCCATAGAATATACAACCAGTGTACCCCCACATAGTCACAGTGCATAAGTACAGTGTTGAACTTTGGTTCTTGTATTTCTTGCTGCATTTTGTGTCTGGATTCAAAATAAAACTGATAAAATTTGAAATCACTTCATTGTCATATTTTTTTTAATTACTTTTAGGTATGTATTGCAAACTAACACCAGTTTCCTCCCACAGTCCAAAGACATGTACGAGGTTCGTGTCCAGAAGTGTGACTGACTGACTGACTGACTGGCTGGCTGGGTGGGTGGCAGGATGGAGGGATGGATGGGGTCTCACATCATAGTGACATGGGAGTAATACGATCAGCTACAGAACTGTGCGAAACTGGAGGTCCGTGGTTTTCATCTTCCTCTCATAGTCTTCATCAAACTCTTTGTTCTGTTGAACAGTGAAATGATTTTTCCAGTCCCCAACTTTTCCTGTAAAAATAAAAGTACCAATATACGTTAATAACATCGGCTTGATTTACCAAGATCCCAAATAAAGAGTGCTAAAGTACATATCTTGAGGATGATCTACTACAAGTAATTGCATAAATGACAACGTGCAAACCACATGACTGAAATGAGGGCAAGCTCATTGATGTCACTGACGCATAATAAGCTTTTAGTTCATCCAGCAGTTCCTTTGCCTGTGACTCCTTCTTGCTGCAATAAGAGCCATTACACCAAATGCTAGACTGAAAAGCACCTCCTTTTCAAACATACCAAATTCAGACACAGTCAATTCATTTCCAGCCTTAATAAATTACATTGCAGGTGCTAAATCAAGCTGTCTGCATTTTCTCCTCCTCCTACTAAATGGACAGCACGTGTTGTTTTGCTCATTTTAAAAACACAATCCTCAAATTTGCATACATTCTTACACATACAACCCTGTAGTATTTTCCTTTTAATTCTGCAACATTTACAAACATAGAGGTGGATAGCTCTAACCTTTTCGCAAGAAAGGGGAAATCTTAAAATCAAAGACTTCATCCATGGAGCCATTGCTCATCTTGTCATTTTTCATGTTGTCAAACTGAACTTTTTCTACTACTTGTCTCTTCAGCTCTGTGGTGGCAGACAATCCCAGGAAGGCGCACAGCTGGTTGACCTCTCGTTCGGTATCCTGCAAAATCAAAAAGTTGAAATCTTGTGCATGTGTTTACAATACAATAGATCAGGAGCCAGTTTCAGAAAGCAGTGTTTAGCCCTGGGCTTACTAACTCTAAGACACACCATGTCTGCCATTGCTTTCAGTCAGCAGGCTTCAGATAAAAGGAGGGTTAGTTTAAAAAAAAACAAAATAAAACCCTGCCAGCAAGCAGGTTCGATTCAGAGGGTGTGATGCCCTGGTAACTAAGTCAGTGTCAAGCTGAATATGCTTTCTAAAACCAAGAACCCTGAGTTTCCTTCAACTCTGGGTCAAGTAACTCTGAGCTTCACTAACTAAACTTAAACAGGGTCCAGCTTTGTCACTCACCTCAATCAGATCTTCATAGAACAAATAAAGGATGTTAGGAGAGGACTGTTTCTTCTCCCACCAGCCTCTCACATGTTCATACCAAGAACCAAAGACCACTGTTAGGATTACAGAAAGACACACCACCATTAGGCTACATGTAGACATATTCACTCAGTGATACGACCTGACTGTGTCACTCACTCTTTCCCTCCATGAATCTCTGCAGGAAGCTGCTCCAGTCTCCCGGCTCTGGTTGGACCATGTTCATGCGATCGAAATGGAAATATGACACCACATTGTCTTTGGCATTGCGAGCCACATAGATGATCTACAATCAAAGAGAAACGAGGGATTAATGCTGTCAAACCATGCACTGCATGTCTCTAACTCACGTTCAGAGAACAGGCGTGGGAATATTTAGTGCCACAGGGCTCCACAGCACCAAGGAGCTACTGTTTTGTCACAATAATCTCAAATGTGAGACCAGCGCTGAGCAGAAAATCTCCCCCTTTCTCTGTGTTTTTGCCTGCCTCTGCCAGAGGACTGCCTATCGTCGTGGCAACCCCCTCAAATTGGTGGCAAGCTCTGAGCCCCAGGCCAGAGCCACAGCTGAAACCAATTCATGAATTAGGAGCTCCTCTGACATTTATGCAGTTTATCAACTATTTCACTGATATTTCAGAGCCCTTCTCTCATACATTCATATGAAGGCTCTGTACTCTTGTTATGTTTTTTTTTTGTTGTTGTTGTTGTTTTTGTTTTTTTGAGCTGAGTGAAATTCTAGTATTACTTTATTTGCATGTTAAACACTAATTAGGTGTAAATGTCTGTGGCTTACTGGCTTAACTGGTTGATTGTAATACCAAAGGGATCGGCACACCATTGAGCTCCCATTTAAGACATTTATTAATCAATGTGTAACGTTTCAAGCCAGAGGCTCTTCCTCCTCCTTGTTTGCAAACAAGGCTCTAGGCTCAAAACGTTAAAGATTGATTAATATATGTCTTAAATGGGAGCTCATTGGTGTGTGGATCCCTTTGTTATTGTTTTCTTGCATCTAGTGTTTAGATCCAGCACCCTACTAGGCGAGTTTTAGGATGTGCGTGTTACCCACCTTTTTTTAACTGGTTGATTATCCAGCAGATGTGCAAACAATGATTTGAGAGTGTACGCACAACTAGTACTACTACCCTGAGATAACAAATGAATATGAGCATGACTGTCCTGTGACATGGGTTAATTCATAAGAACATACCTTAGAGTTCTGTTCAATGAAGGACTTGGGAAAGAACTGGACCGGCAGATGTGTCTTGATAATACGTGGAAATGTGGTCAATGCATTCAGCTCATCCACTCCTGATACAAGAAAATATGATGTTACAAAAATGTAAAAATGACACTAATTTGATTTATCAGAACTGCATGTGTCACAGTATCAGTCTTTTAAACAAACGTGCCAGACAATGATCCAGGCAGGGAGGACAGTTCCAGGAACGGCACTCTGTTATGGAGCGGGACTTTGTCTTGGCGTTCAGGTGCCACTTGACTGAAATATAAAAGGTCCAGGATGTAGGACACCCATGTGGTTCCTTGGAAATTCATGAAAAATGATACACAGTTGGTTGATAGCAGTTGAAAGCAAAACACACGGCTAAAACAAATGTATGATATGCTACTACAAAAATGCCACGCAGTATTGTAGTGAAGAAAAAAAAGATCTCCCTCTAAAAACTTCACCTGCTTTTGGATAAGTCGCTATAACAATGTCATCTGGTCTCGCTTTGAAGTTCTGCACATTGTCCCAGTTGTCAGTGAAATATTTGGTCATGGAGACTCCATGGAAGTCAAACAGTGTTGGTCGGGATGGCAGCTCCATCTGAGAGAATGACACAAAATGCTTTTTTATTTTATGTATGAACAAAACTTTACGCTTTACATGTGCCTTTCTTTTTTCCATGTTCCCCTGTGCCTGTGTGCGTGTTCTCCAGCTTCCTCCCATGGTCAAAAGACTACACAGTCAGTTTAAATCAGTCGTAGGTGTTCATGCGAGTATGTGAGGTTGTTTATCTCTATATGTTGGGCCTGTGATACACTGGAGACCTGTCCAAGTGTACTCTGCCCTCATCCTTTGTCAGCTGGGATTGGCTCCAGATAACTTTAATGTAGTGTCTAAATTTAAAATCTGTAACAATATTTAAATAAAGCCAATGTAGTGAACAAAGGTATTGAAAACGTGGGCTTGAAGAATCAGCTTTAGATGGTAAATAAAAAATTCTTAGAGAAATTATCACAGCCCTCAGTGTTTGTGGAAATGTTACTCACCGTATTCTTCCCTGAGCCGACCTTGAACTGTGCCTTTATCTCCTCAGTATGTGTACTGTTTCACTTACGTAACAACATATTCAGACAAATACTTTGAGGCAAATGCAGTTGTTTATATTACAGCTGTCACATAAATATAGGTGCAAAAAGTCAAAAATGATCTGACAGTTGTTTGAGTAAGAGGTCACATTACAGTATATACTTCCCCTAGCTCACCCCACAAAACCCTAAATAAGCCAAGAATATCGCACATTAGGCTCACCTGCATGTGATCTCCACCTGTATGTGTGCTGCTCTCATAAACAGCTCAAAGTCAACACTTTATCTACCTGACAAACTGTGTCATCCAATCAATGCCCACAAAACAGTGAGACGGAAAACAGAGGAGATTAAAGAAAAGTGGTCAAAGTCTGACACAGGATCAAGCTTTAATCTTTAATCAGTTTTGGTGCCTTTTTCATAACAGTCTGCTTCACTTTAAAGAAAAATGCCTCACATTGATAAGACAGTATCTTAGAACAACATTATTACCTATTTAATTACATATCAGTGTGCACAGTAGGTCAGCAAGAAACAGATGGCTGAGAGATGTTTGATCTTGTGACAAATTCCTAAAGGAAGGTAATTACACTGACAAACTGATAGAACACAAATGCAAAAAGGACATTCTGTGTACCTGTATAATCAAACTGATTAGAAATGGGATCTTTTCTTTTTTTGCCACCTAGGCCTATCAGTGAAAGGATTATATTTTCTACAGTTCCACTGGGCCTTTAAATTTCAGTACGAAACTTCAGTGTGGGATTCTTCATCTTTTTCTTGTAGTCTTCATCAAACTCTTCACTCTGGGCCACAGTGAAATGGTTCTTCCAGTCACCAACCTTCCCTGAAGAAACACAGACAGTCAGTCAGGTTGGAGTCTTTTTTCATTAAGCTGGAGAATAGGTTTTGTTTTACCTGTCACATGTATTGTGTATCAATTTTCACTGTACCTTTTCTTATGAAGGAACAAACTTTGAGATCCATTCCTTCATATATTGAATAGTTGACCAACTTGTCTTTTTTCATATTATCAAAGTGCACTCTGTCTAAAAGTCGTTCCTTCTCCTCAGCTGAAGGAGACAGACCAAGAAAGCAGCAGAGTTTGTCTATTTCCCGTCCAGTGTCCTGGAAACACAATGGTCAGTTTGTGGTCAGCAGGAGCAGAGACTCCACAATCACACAAACACATGCACTGAAAACACACAAAAGCAAACAACATTACCTCAACAAGATCTTCAAAGAACATGTAATGGAGGTTTGAATAAGTCTTTTTCTTCTCCCACCAGCTGTTCACATGGTCATACCAGGATCCATATCCCACTGGAGCAACACAATGATAAACTGAATTGAGGAGCGTGAGCGTAATCTGTGCATCTGATACAAACACTTTTATTATTGTGAACAGGTTCAATTTCAGTCAGTGCTATAGTCTTCAAATGCTCGTTGGTCACAGGAACATGTCAAGTGAAACTCAAATTTTAGATTTTAACTTGGTTATCGTGTTTCCTATACATACTCTTTCCCTCCATGAATCTCTGTAAGTAGCTGTGCCAGTCTCCAGGCTCTGGGGCGAGCTTGCTCATCAGCTGGAAGTGGAAAAAAGATACCACGCTGTCCTTTGCATTGCGGGCCACATAGACAATCTACACAAGAAAAAATGCATTATTTGAAAACCACGACTCCCAAACTCTCTTTATTTTCTTTATGTAGAGAGTTCCTGCAGAGGGGTGGCAGGAGGCCAGCATCACAGATCTTGCCCCTCTGTCGATAGAGTGGGAGGCTGAGGTCACAGCAGGAATTGGTCAGACTGGTGCTGGGAAGACTAACAAGGAGGCATCTGGACCATCAACAGGGGATAAAGAGCAGGAAGCAGCTAAACTGCTGACTAGAAACCAGGATATAACACCGGCAGAAATAGTGACATAACTGTCCTGTTGGTGGCTGGGAACTTGGGACTGAGGCTCATTGGGGAGGCAGAGACTCTGTGACCTTTGTTTCCTTCTAGAGGCTCCAACCCTTATATACCCCATAAAGGATGGGTGAGTTCAAGAAAGCAACAAAGGAGACAACTCAGCGTAATCCAGGTCTGAATATGACAGGGGTTTAGCCAATCTGCAAAGAGAGGATCACAATCCAAAAGAAACAGATCAGTAAACAGTAAAGTAGATTCCAACAGATTGCATTGTGTTGTACTGATTATTGATTGCAGTATGTTCATGTCATCAAATGGAAATAACAAAAAGCTACTGTACCCTGCAGTTTTGCTCCCAAAAAGATTTTGGCACCAACTGGATTGGAAGATGAGTCTTAATGAGTCGAGGAGATGTGAGTTGATTGTCCACCAGGTCTGTTCCCTTGTCAATGGTTGAAGATCCTGCACATTATGAGAAAAGCTTACATGCACATGAATGCTCCACTGTGATCAGTACAACACAGTTCACTTTTAAACTTTTAAAATTCAATTGATTTTTTTCATATATTAAGATCATTGAGTATGGGTTTGCTGAATGTTACTCACCTGGCTTCAGAAAAGGGAAGGCCCCTTCCAATAGAGGCACTTTTACATAAACAGGAAGAGATTTTTCACACTCTGGAGATGTCTGATCAAAACGCAGCAGGTCAAGGATGTAGGAGACCCAGGTGTTTCCTCAAAGAATGACAGAACAAAAGAAATGAGATGATAAAAATCCTTCAACGCCATCACCTATCTATTCAACAGTGAAACAAAACACACTCAGTTGATGTTTACAGACTCACCTGCTTTGGGATATGTTGAGAGAAGTATATCGTCTGGCCTGGCCTGGAAGTTTTGAACATTCTCCCAGTTGTCTGTGAAGTAATGAATCATTGGGACTCCATGGAAATCAAATAATTCTGGGCGAGGAGGGAAATCCATCTTTAAATGAAAAAAAGGGAAAGAAAAATTCAAAACACAATTGCACAGATGACTTTGAAAACAGTCTAAAGACATCAACCGCAACTGCAGCCTTTCTGAACGTCCTCTTTTATTGGTGTCAGGGCAGTGTTTGTGTGTGTATACATCTTATTATGCTTATGAGTCACGTGCTCTTAAGACAACAAAGTGATCCAAGGCTCTACATACAAAAAACTGCTGGGTTAAAAAATAACCCAACCTTAACCCAACTGCTTATCATCTATGGGACAGAACACATGCTGGGTTATTTTGACCCAACTGCTGGGTTGTCCCAGTTAACCCAAAATGTTGGGTTGTTTATTTGACCCAACCCAGTGAGTAAAAGTAACTCTATTGCTGAGTTAAAATGACCCATACACTGGGTTAATGGTTATACTGCTCCATTGCCCTGCTACTTTTAGATCAAATAATAGTTTAAATTATATTTATTAAATAAATAATAATATTTATAATGAAATATATCATATAATAATTATTATTGTTGTATAATTTATAATCATTTCAAACACATACATAATCATACAAACACACACCATACAAAAAGAGGCCACTGTCAACTTGCATTTATTGAAAGTTTTACAAATTCAACACAGCCAGCAAATAAACAAACACAAACAGGTAACAATGCTCGGTTTGCAGGTTCTCTCTCTCTCTCTCTCTCTCTCTCTCTCTCTCTCTCTCTCACACACACACACACACACACACACAGATCTTGCAGTGATGGGTCTGAAGACTTCTCCTCTAGTAATGGGAACGGCAGCTCTTTTGACAGTACTGAATCCCTAGAATCCGTTCATTAAAATGATTCGTTCAAAAGATTCGTTCATCGAATCGTTCAGTGCTTAGCATGAGCCCAGACTGCATGATGCATTGTTCTCCGGCTCCCTGAACTGATAAAGAGCCAAACGATCCGCCATTCAGTTCATTAATCAGCCCTGAGGTTCACATTCACAGGCCGGAGTTTGTATGGGGGGGGGCAGCGCTAATTTCACTAGTACGGTTACTGGACGTGAATCGAGTCCTCTGCCCCAGTGCCATGCTCTGCCCTGAGTGGCAGGGGAGAGGGGGGCTGGCCGTATAGCCGTATGTAAACCGAAAATGCCACAATTCGTTATTATTTGAACGCGTTCTTAAGGAAGACGCCGTAAAAAACGCGCGTTTTAAGAACGCGTTCAAATAGTGGCGAATTGTGGCACTTTCGGCTTGCCATATATGTGCAGTAGTTCGCGAATCAGGAGTGAGTGAGTGGCAGGCTGATGAGTCTCACTAGCTCTTCTGCCTCCTCTCCTCTCATTACTTTATGTGTAGTCTGTTACGATAGTGGGGACGGGGCCTGTGTGTGTTTGTTTTCATGTGGCTTGGCTCACCATTAGCCGTTAGCTTGGAGAAAGGGATGATAATGGCATGAAAGGAGGAAACGGTTAGAATCACTCAGGGCAGAATCAGTGTTGCCGTTCACTGAGTGATACATGACGTTCATTCGCAGTGAACGAATCACGAGTCACGTTCGCTCAGGGGTCAACAGTCCCTCCTCCGCCCGCGCGCTGGTTGCGCGTTCGCCGAAGATTCACGAGTGAGTCACAGAACGTAACAGTTCCACTCCTGGCCGGCACGCTCGCGGCTGAGCTCAACTGAACTGAGAATGGAACGAATCAGTTCATGAAGTGATTCTATTCAGTATGTTCACTCAAAAGGTTCGTTCGTTTGAACGAATCGCTCGCGAACGTGACAACATTATCCTACTCTTTTTTAGATGGGTGGGGGAAGCAAAGTTGGCAGGACCTTCAGCACCACGAACATGATTCAGTACAGATGATACATGATGATCGCGGTTAGACTGTACGGGCGGATCTGACCACGCCGGCCTCAACAGCCACACAGCCATACACACACACACACACACACGCTATCACAGACCAGGAAGCAGAGGGGCGGGGGGATAGCTACGCTGGCCACAGCCGCTGGCTCGCGGTTAGACTGTACGGGCGGATCTGACCACGCCGGCCTCAACAGCCACACAGCCATGCACATACACAGGCTAGACACAGACCAGGAAGCAGAGTGGCGGGGGGATAGCTACGCTGGCCACAGCCGCTGGCTCGCGGTTATACTGTACGGGCGGATCTGACCACGCCGGCCTCAACAGCCACACAACCACACACACACACACACACACACGCTATCACAGAGCAGGAAGCAGAGGGGCGGGGGGATAGCTACGCTGGCCACAGCGGCTGGCTCGCGGTTAGACACTACGGGCGGATCTGACCACGCCGGCCTTAACAGTCACACGGCCATACACATACTCAGGCTAGACAGACCAGGAAGCAGAGGGGCGGGGGATAGCTGGCCGTAGCCGGTGGCTCGCGGTTAGACACTACGGGCGGATCTGACCACGCCGGCCTTAACAGTCACAGGGTCATACACATACACAGGGCTACTACACAGACCAGGAAGCAGAGGGGCGGGGGGATAGCTGAGCCCTAGCCGCCGGCTCGCGGTAGAGGCTAAGGGCAGATCTGACCACGCCGGACTGAACGGAGCCACACACAGCCCATACACCATACACATACAAAGGGCTACTACACAGACCAGGAAGCAGAGGGGCGGGGGGATAGCTGAGCCCTAGCCGCCGGCTCGCGGTAGAGGCTAAGGGCAGATCTGACCACGCCGGACTGAACGGAGCCACACACAGCCCATACACCATACACATACAAAGGGCTACTACACAGACCAGGAAGCAGAGGGGCGGGGGGATAGCTGAGCCCTAGCCGCCGGCTCGCGGTAGAGGCTAAGGGCAGATCTGACCACGCCGGACTGAACGGAGCCACACACAGCCCATACACCATACACATACAAAGGGCTACTACACAGACCAGGAAGCAGAGGGGCGGGGGGATAGCTGAGCCCTAGCCGCCGGCTCGCGGTAGAGGCTAAGGGCAGATCTGACCACGCCGGACTGAACGGAGCCACACACAGCCCATACACCATACACATACAAAGGGCTACTACACAGACCAGGAAGCAGAGGGGCGGGGGGATAGCTGAGCCCTAGCCGCCGGCTCGCGGTAGAGGCTAAGGGCAGATCTGACCACGCCGGACTGAACGGAGCCACACACAGCCCATACACCATACACATACAAAGGGCTACTACACAGACCAGGAAGCAGAGGGGCGGGGGGATAGCTGAGCCCTAGCCGCCGGCTCGCGGTAGAGGCTAAGGGCAGATCTGACCACGCCGGACTGAACGGAGCCACACACAGCCCATACACCATACACATACAAAGGGCTACTACACAGACCAGGAAGCAGAGGGGCGGGGGGATAGCTGAGCCCTAGCCGCCGGCTCGCGGTAGAGGCTAAGGGCAGATCTGACCACGCCGGACTGAACGGAGCCACACACAGCCCATACACCATACACATACAAAGGGCTACTACACAGACCAGGAAGCAGAGGGGCGGGGGGATAGCTGAGCCCTAGCCGCCGGCTCGCGGTAGAGGCTAAGGGCAGATCTGACCACGCCGGACTGAACGGAGCCACACACAGCCCATACACCATACACATACAAAGGGCTACTACACAGACCAGGAAGCAGAGGGGCGGGGGGATAGCTGAGCCCTAGCCGCCGGCTCGCGGTAGAGGCTAAGGGCAGATCTGACCACGCCGGACTGAACGGAGCCACACACAGCCCATACACCATACACATACAAAGGGCTACTACACAGACCAGGAAGCAGAGGGGCGGGGGGATAGCTGAGCCCTAGCCGCCGGCTCGCGGTAGAGGCTAAGGGCAGATCTGACCACGCCGGACTGAACGGAGCCACACACAGCCCATACACCATACACATACAAGGGCTACTACACAGACCAGGAAGCAGAGGGGCGGGGGGATAGCTGAGCCCTAGCCGCCGGCTCGCGGTAGAGGCTAAGGGCAGATCTGACCACGCCGGACTGAACGGAGCCACACACAGCCCATACACCATACACATACAAAGGGCTACTACACAGACCAGGAAGCAGAGGGGCGGGGGGATAGCTGAGCCCTAGCCGCCGGCTCGCGGTAGAGGCTAAGGGCAGATCTGACCACGCCGGACTGAACGGAGCCACACACAGCCCATACACCATACACATACAAAGGGCTACTACACAGACCAGGAAGCAGAGGGGCGGGGGGATAGCTGAGCCCTAGCCGCCGGCTCGCGGTAGAGGCTAAGGGCAGATCTGACCACGCCGGACTGAACGGAGCCACACACAGCCCATACACCATACACATACAAAGGGCTACTACACAGACCAGGAAGCAGAGGGGCGGGGGGATAGCTGAGCCCTAGCCGCCGGCTCGCGGTAGAGGCTAAGGGCAGATCTGACCACGCCGGACTGAACGGAGCCACACACAGCCCATACACCATACACATACAAAGGGCTACTACACAGACCAGGAAGCAGAGGGGCGGGGGGATAGCTGAGCCCTAGCCGCCGGCTCGCGGTAGAGGCTAAGGGCAGATCTGACCACGCCGGACTGAACGGAGCCACACACAGCCCATACACCATACACATACAAAGGGCTACTACACAGACCAGGAAGCAGAGGGGCGGGGGGATAGCTGAGCCCTAGCCGCCGGCTCGCGGTAGAGGCTAAGGGCAGATCTGACCACGCCGGACTGAACGGAGCCACACACAGCCCATACACCATACACATACAAAGGGCTACTACACAGACCAGGAAGCAGAGGGGCGGGGGGATAGCTGAGCCCTAGCCGCCGGCTCGCGGTAGAGGCTAAGGGCAGATCTGACCACGCCGGACTGAACGGAGCCACACACAGCCCATACACCATACACATACAAAGGGCTACTACACAGACCAGGAAGCAGAGGGGCGGGGGGATAGCTGAGCCCTAGCCGCCGGCTCGCGGTAGAGGCTAAGGGCAGATCTGACCACGCCGGACTGAACGGAGCCACACACAGCCCATACACCATACACATACAAAGGGCTACTACACAGACCAGGAAGCAGAGGGGCGGGGGGATAGCTGAGCCCTAGCCGCCGGCTCGCGGTAGAGGCTAAGGGCAGATCTGACCACGCCGGACTGAACGGAGCCACACACAGCCCATACACCATACACATACAAAGGGCTACTACACAGACCAGGAAGCAGAGGGGCGGGGGGATAGCTGAGCCCTAGCCGCCGGCTCGCGGTAGAGGCTAAGGGCAGATCTGACCACGCCGGACTGAACGGAGCCACACACAGCCCATACACCATACACATACAAAGGGCTACTACACAGACCAGGAAGCAGAGGGGCGGGGGGATAGCTGAGCCCTAGCCGCCGGCTCGCGGTAGAGGCTAAGGGCAGATCTGACCACGCCGGACTGAACGGAGCCACACACAGCCCATACACCATACACATACAAAGGGCTACTACACAGACCAGGAAGCAGAGGGGCGGGGGGATAGCTGAGCCCTAGCCGCCGGCTCGCGGTAGAGGCTAAGGGCAGATCTGACCACGCCGGACTGAACGGAGCCACACACAGCCCATACACCATACACATACAAAGGGCTACTACACAGACCAGGAAGCAGAGGGGCGGGGGGATAGCTGAGCCCTAGCCGCCGGCTCGCGGTAGAGGCTAAGGGCAGATCTGACCACGCCGGACTGAACGGAGCCACACACAGCCCATACACCATACACATACAAAGGGCTACTACACAGACCAGGAAGCAGAGGGGCGGGGGGATAGCTGAGCCCTAGCCGCCGGCTCGCGGTAGAGGCTAAGGGCAGATCTGACCACGCCGGACTGAACGGAGCCACACACAGCCCATACACCATACACATACAAAGGGCTACTACACAGACCAGGAAGCAGAGGGGCGGGGGGATAGCTGAGCCCTAGCCGCCGGCTCGCGGTAGAGGCTAAGGGCAGATCTGACCACGCCGGACTGAACGGAGCCACACACAGCCCATACACCATACACATACAAAGGGCTACTACACAGACCAGGAAGCAGAGGGGCGGGGGGATAGCTGAGCCCTAGCCGCCGGCTCGCGGTAGAGGCTAAGGGCAGATCTGACCACGCCGGACTGAACGGAGCCACACACAGCCCATACACCATACACATACAAAGGGCTACTACACAGACCAGGAAGCAGAGGGGCGGGGGGATAGCTGAGCCCTAGCCGCCGGCTCGCGGTAGAGGCTAAGGGCAGATCTGACCACGCCGGACTGAACGGAGCCACACACAGCCCATACACCATACACATACAAAGGGCTACTACACAGACCAGGAAGCAGAGGGGCGGGGGGATAGCTGAGCCCTAGCCGCCGGCTCGCGGTAGAGGCTAAGGGCAGATCTGACCACGCCGGACTGAACGGAGCCACACACAGCCCATACACCATACACATACAAAGGGCTACTACACAGACCAGGAAGCAGAGGGGCGGGGGGATAGCTGAGCCCTAGCCGCCGGCTCGCGGTAGAGGCTAAGGGCAGATCTGACCACGCCGGACTGAACGGAGCCACACACAGCCCATACACCATACACATACAAAGGGCTACTACACAGACCAGGAAGCAGAGGGGCGGGGGGATAGCTGAGCCCTAGCCGCCGGCTCGCGGTAGAGGCTAAGGGCAGATCTGACCACGCCGGACTGAACGGAGCCACACACAGCCCATACACCATACACATACAAAGGGCTACTACACAGACCAGGAAGCAGAGGGGCGGGGGGATAGCTGAGCCCTAGCCGCCGGCTCGCGGTAGAGGCTAAGGGCAGATCTGACCACGCCGGACTGAACGGAGCCACACACAGCCCATACACCATACACATACAAAGGGCTACTACACAGACCAGGAAGCAGAGGGGCGGGGGGATAGCTGAGCCCTAGCCGCCGGCTCGCGGTAGAGGCTAAGGGCAGATCTGACCACGCCGGACTGAACGGAGCCACACACAGCCCATACACCATACACATACAAAGGGCTACTACACAGACCAGGAAGCAGAGGGGCGGGGGGATAGCTGAGCCCTAGCCGCCGGCTCGCGGTAGAGGCTAAGGGCAGATCTGACCACGCCGGACTGAACGGAGCCACACACAGCCCATACACCATACACATACAAAGGGCTACTACACAGACCAGGAAGCAGAGGGGCGGGGGGATAGCTGAGCCCTAGCCGCCGGCTCGCGGTAGAGGCTAAGGGCAGATCTGACCACGCCGGACTGAACGGAGCCACACACAGCCCATACACCATACACATACAAAGGGCTACTACACAGACCAGGAAGCAGAGGGGCGGGGGGATAGCTGAGCCCTAGCCGCCGGCTCGCGGTAGAGGCTAAGGGCAGATCTGACCACGCCGGACTGAACGGAGCCACACACAGCCCATACACCATACACATACAAAGGGCTACTACACAGACCAGGAAGCAGAGGGGCGGGGGGATAGCTGAGCCCTAGCCGCCGGCTCGCGGTAGAGGCTAAGGGCAGATCTGACCACGCCGGACTGAACGGAGCCACACACAGCCCATACACCATACACATACAAAGGGCTACTACACAGACCAGGAAGCAGAGGGGCGGGGGGATAGCTGAGCCCTAGCCGCCGGCTCGCGGTAGAGGCTAAGGGCAGATCTGACCACGCCGGACTGAACGGAGCCACACACAGCCCATACACCATACACATACAAAGGGCTACTACACAGACCAGGAAGCAGAGGGGCGGGGGGATAGCTGAGCCCTAGCCGCCGGCTCGCGGTAGAGGCTAAGGGCAGATCTGACCACGCCGGACTGAACGGAGCCACACACAGCCCATACACCATACACATACAAAGGGCTACTACACAGACCAGGAAGCAGAGGGGCGGGGGGATAGCTGAGCCCTAGCCGCCGGCTCGCGGTAGAGGCTAAGGGCAGATCTGACCACGCCGGACTGAACGGAGCCACACACAGCCCATACACCATACACATACAAAGGGCTACTACACAGACCAGGAAGCAGAGGGGCGGGGGGATAGCTGAGCCCTAGCCGCCGGCTCGCGGTAGAGGCTAAGGGCAGATCTGACCACGCCGGACTGAACGGAGCCACACACAGCCCATACACCATACACATACAAAGGGCTACTACACAGACCAGGAAGCAGAGGGGCGGGGGGATAGCTGAGCCCTAGCCGCCGGCTCGCGGTAGAGGCTAAGGGCAGATCTGACCACGCCGGACTGAACGGAGCCACACACAGCCCATACACCATACACATACAAAGGGCTACTACACAGACCAGGAAGCAGAGGGGCGGGGGGATAGCTGAGCCCTAGCCGCCGGCTCGCGGTAGAGGCTAAGGGCAGATCTGACCACGCCGGACTGAACGGAGCCACACACAGCCCATACACCATACACATACAAAGGGCTACTACACAGACCAGGAAGCAGAGGGGCGGGGGGATAGCTGAGCCCTAGCCGCCGGCTCGCGGTAGAGGCTAAGGGCAGATCTGACCACGCCGGACTGAACGGAGCCACACACAGCCCATACACCATACACATACAAAGGGCTACTACACAGACCAGGAAGCAGAGGGGCGGGGGATAGCTGAGCCCTAGCCGCCGGCTCGCGGTAGAGGCTAAGGGCAGATCTGACCACGCCGGACTGAACGGAGCCACACACAGCCCATACACCATACACATACAAAGGGCTACTACACAGACCAGGAAGCAGAGGGGCGGGGGGATAGCTGAGCCCTAGCCGCCGGCTCGCGGTAGAGGCTAAGGGCAGATCTGACCACGCCGGACTGAACGGAGCCACACACAGCCCATACACCATACACATACAAAGGGCTACTACACAGACCAGGAAGCAGAGGGGCGGGGGGATAGCTGAGCCCTAGCCGCCGGCTCGCGGTAGAGGCTAAGGGCAGATCTGACCACGCCGGACTGAACGGAGCCACACACAGCCCATACACCATACACATACAAAGGGCTACTACACAGACCAGGAAGCAGAGGGGCGGGGGGATAGCTGAGCCCTAGCCGCCGGCTCGCGGTAGAGGCTAAGGGCAGATCTGACCACGCCGGACTGAACGGAGCCACACACAGCCCATACACCATACACATACAAAGGGCTACTACACAGACCAGGAAGCAGAGGGGCGGGGGGATAGCTGAGCCCTAGCCGCCGGCTCGCGGTAGAGGCTAAGGGCAGATCTGACCACGCCGGACTGAACGGAGCCACACACAGCCCATACACCATACACATACAAAGGGCTACTACACAGACCAGGAAGCAGAGGGGCGGGGGGATAGCTGAGCCCTAGCCGCCGGCTCGCGGTAGAGGCTAAGGGCAGATCTGACCACGCCGGACTGAACGGAGCCACACACAGCCCATACACCATACACATACAAAGGGCTACTACACAGACCAGGAAGCAGAGGGGCGGGGGGATAGCTGAGCCCTAGCCGCCGGCTCGCGGTAGAGGCTAAGGGCAGATCTGACCACGCCGGACTGAACGGAGCCACACACAGCCCATACACCATACACATACAAAGGGCTACTACACAGACCAGGAAGCAGAGGGGCGGGGGGATAGCTGAGCCCTAGCCGCCGGCTCGCGGTAGAGGCTAAGGGCAGATCTGACCACGCCGGACTGAACGGAGCCACACACAGCCCATACACCATACACATACAAAGGGCTACTACACAGACCAGGAAGCAGAGGGGCGGGGGGATAGCTGAGCCCTAGCCGCCGGCTCGCGGTAGAGGCTAAGGGCAGATCTGACCACGCCGGACTGAACGGAGCCACACACAGCCCATACACCATACACATACAAAGGGCTACTACACAGACCAGGAA
Source organism: Caranx ignobilis (assembly GCA_021432705.1). Classification (NCBI taxonomy): domain Eukaryota; kingdom Metazoa; phylum Chordata; class Actinopteri; order Carangiformes; family Carangidae; genus Caranx; species Caranx ignobilis. Next base: position 69,730,138 of record MU269985.1, read on the forward strand.
GCAGAGGGGCGGGGGGATAGCTGAGCCCTAGCCGCCGGCTCGCGGTAGAGGCTAAGGGCAGATCTGACCACGCCGGACTGAACGGAGCCACACACAGCCCATACACCATACACATACAAAGGGCTACTACACAGACCAGGAAGCAGAGGGGCGGGGGGATAGCTGAGCCCTAGCCGCCGGCTCGCGGTAGAGGCTAAGGGCAGATCTGACCACGCCGGACTGAACGGAGCCACACACAGCCCATACACCATACACATACAAAGGGCTACTACACAGACCAGGAAGCAGAGGGGCGGGGGGATAGCTGAGCCCTAGCCGCCGGCTCGCGGTAGAGGCTAAGGGCAGATCTGACCACGCCGGACTGAACGGAGCCACACACAGCCCATACACCATACACATACAAAGGGCTACTACACAGACCAGGAAGCAGAGGGGCGGGGGGATAGCTGAGCCCTAGCCGCCGGCTCGCGGTAGAGGCTAAGGGCAGATCTGACCACGCCGGACTGAACGGAGCCACACACAGCCCATACACCATACACATACAAAGGGCTACTACACAGACCAGGAAGCAGAGGGGCGGGGGGATAGCTGAGCCCTAGCCGCCGGCTCGCGGTAGAGGCTAAGGGCAGATCTGACCACGCCGGACTGAACGGAGCCACACACAGCCCATACACCATACACATACAAAGGGCTACTACACAGACCAGGAAGCAGAGGGGCGGGGGGATAGCTGAGCCCTAGCCGCCGGCTCGCGGTAGAGGCTAAGGGCAGATCTGACCACGCCGGACTGAACGGAGCCACACACAGCCCATACACCATACACATACAAAGGGCTACTACACAGACCAGGAAGCAGAGGGGCGGGGGGATAGCTGAGCCCTAGCCGCCGGCTCGCGGTAGAGGCTAAGGGCAGATCTGACCACGCCGGACTGAACGGAGCCACACACAGCCCATACACCATACACATACAAAGGGCTACTACACAGACCAGGAAGCAGAGGGGCGGGGGGATAGCTGAGCCCTAGCCGCCGGCTCGCGGTAGAGGCTAAGGGCAGATCTGACCACGCCGGACTGAACGGAGCCACACACAGCCCATACACCATACACATACAAAGGGCTACTACACAGACCAGGAAGCAGAGGGGCGGGGGGATAGCTGAGCCCTAGCCGCCGGCTCGCGGTAGAGGCTAAGGGCAGATCTGACCACGCCGGACTGAACGGAGCCACACACAGCCCATACACCATACACATACAAAGGGCTACTACACAGACCAGGAAGCAGAGGGGCGGGGGGATAGCTGAGCCCTAGCCGCCGGCTCGCGGTAGAGGCTAAGGGCAGATCTGACCACGCCGGACTGAACGGAGCCACACACAGCCCATACACCATACACATACAAAGGGCTACTACACAGACCAGGAAGCAGAGGGGCGGGGGGATAGCTGAGCCCTAGCCGCCGGCTCGCGGTAGAGGCTAAGGGCAGATCTGACCACGCCGGACTGAACGGAGCCACACACAGCCCATACACCATACACATACAAAGGGCTACTACACAGACCAGGAAGCAGAGGGGCGGGGGGATAGCTGAGCCCTAGCCGCCGGCTCGCGGTAGAGGCTAAGGGCAGATCTGACCACGCCGGACTGAACGGAGCCACACACAGCCCATACACCATACACATACAAAGGGCTACTACACAGACCAGGAAGCAGAGGGGCGGGGGGATAGCTGAGCCCTAGCCGCCGGCTCGCGGTAGAGGCTAAGGGCAGATCTGACCACGCCGGACTGAACGGAGCCACACACAGCCCATACACCATACACATACAAAGGGCTACTACACAGACCAGGAAGCAGAGGGGCGGGGGGATAGCTGAGCCCTAGCCGCCGGCTCGCGGTAGAGGCTAAGGGCAGATCTGACCACGCCGGACTGAACGGAGCCACACACAGCCCATACACCATACACATACAAAGGGCTACTACACAGACCAGGAAGCAGAGGGGCGGGGGGATAGCTGAGCCCTAGCCGCCGGCTCGCGGTAGAGGCTAAGGGCAGATCTGACCACGCCGGACTGAACGGAGCCACACACAGCCCATACACCATACACATACAAAGGGCTACTACACAGACCAGGAAGCAGAGGGGCGGGGGGATAGCTGAGCCCTAGCCGCCGGCTCGCGGTAGAGGCTAAGGGCAGATCTGACCACGCCGGACTGAACGGAGCCACACACAGCCCATACACCATACACATACAAAGGGCTACTACACAGACCAGGAAGCAGAGGGGCGGGGGGATAGCTGAGCCCTAGCCGCCGGCTCGCGGTAGAGGCTAAGGGCAGATCTGACCACGCCGGACTGAACGGAGCCACACACAGCCCATACACCATACACATACAAAGGGCTACTACACAGACCAGGAAGCAGAGGGGCGGGGGGATAGCTGAGCCCTAGCCGCCGGCTCGCGGTAGAGGCTAAGGGCAGATCTGACCACGCCGGACTGAACGGAGCCACACACAGCCCATACACCATACACATACAAAGGGCTACTACACAGACCAGGAAGCAGAGGGGCGGGGGGATAGCTGAGCCCTAGCCGCCGGCTCGCGGTAGAGGCTAAGGGCAGATCTGACCACGCCGGACTGAACGGAGCCACACACAGCCCATACACCATACACATACAAAGGGCTACTACACAGACCAGGAAGCAGAGGGGCGGGGGGATAGCTGAGCCCTAGCCGCCGGCTCGCGGTAGAGGCTAAGGGCAGATCTGACCACGCCGGACTGAACGGAGCCACACACAGCCCATACACCATACACATACAAAGGGCTACTACACAGACCAGGAAGCAGAGGGGCGGGGGGATAGCTGAGCCCTAGCCGCCGGCTCGCGGTAGAGGCTAAGGGCAGATCTGACCACGCCGGACTGAACGGAGCCACACACAGCCCATACACCATACACATACAAAGGGCTACTACACAGACCAGGAAGCAGAGGGGCGGGGGGATAGCTGAGCCCTAGCCGCCGGCTCGCGGTAGAGGCTAAGGGCAGATCTGACCACGCCGGACTGAACGGAGCCACACACAGCCCATACACCATACACATACAAAGGGCTACTACACAGACCAGGAAGCAGAGGGGCGGGGGGATAGCTGAGCCCTAGCCGCCGGCTCGCGGTAGAGGCTAAGGGCAGATCTGACCACGCCGGACTGAACGGAGCCACACACAGCCCATACACCATACACATACAAAGGGCTACTACACAGACCAGGAAGCAGAGGGGCGGGGGGATAGCTGAGCCCTAGCCGCCGGCTCGCGGTAGAGGCTAAGGGCAGATCTGACCACGCCGGACTGAACGGAGCCACACACAGCCCATACACCATACACATACAAAGGGCTACTACACAGACCAGGAAGCAGAGGGGCGGGGGGATAGCTGAGCCCTAGCCGCCGGCTCGCGGTAGAGGCTAAGGGCAGATCTGACCACGCCGGACTGAACGGAGCCACACACAGCCCATACACCATACACATACAAAGGGCTACTACACAGACCAGGAAGCAGAGGGGCGGGGGGATAGCTGAGCCCTAGCCGCCGGCTCGCGGTAGAGGCTAAGGGCAGATCTGACCACGCCGGACTGAACGGAGCCACACACAGCCCATACACCATACACATACAAAGGGCTACTACACAGACCAGGAAGCAGAGGGGCGGGGGGATAGCTGAGCCCTAGCCGCCGGCTCGCGGTAGAGGCTAAGGGCAGATCTGACCACGCCGGACTGAACGGAGCCACACACAGCCCATACACCATACACATACAAAGGGCTACTACACAGACCAGGAAGCAGAGGGGCGGGGGGATAGCTGAGCCCTAGCCGCCGGCTCGCGGTAGAGGCTAAGGGCAGATCTGACCACGCCGGACTGAACGGAGCCACACACAGCCCATACACCATACACATACAAAGGGCTACTACACAGACCAGGAAGCAGAGGGGCGGGGGGATAGCTGAGCCCTAGCCGCCGGCTCGCGGTAGAGGCTAAGGGCAGATCTGACCACGCCGGACTGAACGGAGCCACACACAGCCCATACACCATACACATACAAAGGGCTACTACACAGACCAGGAAGCAGAGGGGCGGGGGGATAGCTGAGCCCTAGCCGCCGGCTCGCGGTAGAGGCTAAGGGCAGATCTGACCACGCCGGACTGAACGGAGCCACACACAGCCCATACACCATACACATACAAAGGGCTACTACACAGACCAGGAAGCAGAGGGGCGGGGGGATAGCTGAGCCCTAGCCGCCGGCTCGCGGTAGAGGCTAAGGGCAGATCTGACCACGCCGGACTGAACGGAGCCACACACAGCCCATACACCATACACATACAAAGGGCTACTACACAGACCAGGAAGCAGAGGGGCGGGGGGATAGCTGAGCCCTAGCCGCCGGCTCGCGGTAGAGGCTAAGGGCAGATCTGACCACGCCGGACTGAACGGAGCCACACACAGCCCATACACCATACACATACAAAGGGCTACTACACAGACCAGGAAGCAGAGGGGCGGGGGGATAGCTGAGCCCTAGCCGCCGGCTCGCGGTAGAGGCTAAGGGCAGATCTGACCACGCCGGACTGAACGGAGCCACACACAGCCCATACACCATACACATACAAAGGGCTACTACACAGACCAGGAAGCAGAGGGGCGGGGGGATAGCTGAGCCCTAGCCGCCGGCTCGCGGTAGAGGCTAAGGGCAGATCTGACCACGCCGGACTGAACGGAGCCACACACAGCCCATACACCATACACATACAAAGGGCTACTACACAGACCAGGAAGCAGAGGGGCGGGGGGATAGCTGAGCCCTAGCCGCCGGCTCGCGGTAGAGGCTAAGGGCAGATCTGACCACGCCGGACTGAACGGAGCCACACACAGCCCATACACCATACACATACAAAGGGCTACTACACAGACCAGGAAGCAGAGGGGCGGGGGGATAGCTGAGCCCTAGCCGCCGGCTCGCGGTAGAGGCTAAGGGCAGATCTGACCACGCCGGACTGAACGGAGCCACACACAGCCCATACACCATACACATACAAAGGGCTACTACACAGACCAGGAAGCAGAGGGGCGGGGGGATAGCTGAGCCCTAGCCGCCGGCTCGCGGTAGAGGCTAAGGGCAGATCTGACCACGCCGGACTGAACGGAGCCACACACAGCCCATACACCATACACATACAAAGGGCTACTACACAGACCAGGAAGCAGAGGGGCGGGGGGATAGCTGAGCCCTAGCCGCCGGCTCGCGGTAGAGGCTAAGGGCAGATCTGACCACGCCGGACTGAACGGAGCCACACACAGCCCATACACCATACACATACAAAGGGCTACTACACAGACCAGGAAGCAGAGGGGCGGGGGGATAGCTGAGCCCTAGCCGCCGGCTCGCGGTAGAGGCTAAGGGCAGATCTGACCACGCCGGACTGAACGGAGCCACACACAGCCCATACACCATACACATACAAAGGGCTACTACACAGACCAGGAAGCAGAGGGGCGGGGGGATAGCTGAGCCCTAGCCGCCGGCTCGCGGTAGAGGCTAAGGGCAGATCTGACCACGCCGGACTGAACGGAGCCACACACAGCCCATACACCATACACATACAAAGGGCTACTACACAGACCAGGAAGCAGAGGGGCGGGGGGATAGCTGAGCCCTAGCCGCCGGCTCGCGGTAGAGGCTAAGGGCAGATCTGACCACGCCGGACTGAACGGAGCCACACACAGCCCATACACCATACACATACAAAGGGCTACTACACAGACCAGGAAGCAGAGGGGCGGGGGGATAGCTGAGCCCTAGCCGCCGGCTCGCGGTAGAGGCTAAGGGCAGATCTGACCACGCCGGACTGAACGGAGCCACACACAGCCCATACACCATACACATACAAAGGGCTACTACACAGACCAGGAAGCAGAGGGGCGGGGGGATAGCTGAGCCCTAGCCGCCGGCTCGCGGTAGAGGCTAAGGGCAGATCTGACCACGCCGGACTGAACGGAGCCACACACAGCCCATACACCATACACATACAAAGGGCTACTACACAGACCAGGAAGCAGAGGGGCGGGGGGATAGCTGAGCCCTAGCCGCCGGCTCGCGGTAGAGGCTAAGGGCAGATCTGACCACGCCGGACTGAACGGAGCCACACACAGCCCATACACCATACACATACAAAGGGCTACTACACAGACCAGGAAGCAGAGGGGCGGGGGGATAGCTGAGCCCTAGCCGCCGGCTCGCGGTAGAGGCTAAGGGCAGATCTGACCACGCCGGACTGAACGGAGCCACACACAGCCCATACACCATACACATACAAAGGGCTACTACACAGACCAGGAAGCAGAGGGGCGGGGGGATAGCTGAGCCCTAGCCGCCGGCTCGCGGTAGAGGCTAAGGGCAGATCTGACCACGCCGGACTGAACGGAGCCACACACAGCCCATACACCATACACATACAAAGGGCTACTACACAGACCAGGAAGCAGAGGGGCGGGGGGATAGCTGAGCCCTAGCCGCCGGCTCGCGGTAGAGGCTAAGGGCAGATCTGACCACGCCGGACTGAACGGAGCCACACACAGCCCATACACCATACACATACAAAGGGCTACTACACAGACCAGGAAGCAGAGGGGCGGGGGGATAGCTGAGCCCTAGCCGCCGGCTCGCGGTAGAGGCTAAGGGCAGATCTGACCACGCCGGACTGAACGGAGCCACACACAGCCCATACACCATACACATACAAAGGGCTACTACACAGACCAGGAAGCAGAGGGGCGGGGGGATAGCTGAGCCCTAGCCGCCGGCTCGCGGTAGAGGCTAAGGGCAGATCTGACCACGCCGGACTGAACGGAGCCACACACAGCCCATACACCATACACATACAAAGGGCTACTACACAGACCAGGAAGCAGAGGGGCGGGGGGATAGCTGAGCCCTAGCCGCCGGCTCGCGGTAGAGGCTAAGGGCAGATCTGACCACGCCGGACTGAACGGAGCCACACACAGCCCATACACCATACACATACAAAGGGCTACTACACAGACCAGGAAGCAGAGGGGCGGGGGGATAGCTGAGCCCTAGCCGCCGGCTCGCGGTAGAGGCTAAGGGCAGATCTGACCACGCCGGACTGAACGGAGCCACACACAGCCCATACACCATACACATACAAAGGGCTACTACACAGACCAGGAAGCAGAGGGGCGGGGGGATAGCTGAGCCCTAGCCGCCGGCTCGCGGTAGAGGCTAAGGGCAGATCTGACCACGCCGGACTGAACGGAGCCACACACAGCCCATACACCATACACATACAAAGGGCTACTACACAGACCAGGAAGCAGAGGGGCGGGGGGATAGCTGAGCCCTAGCCGCCGGCTCGCGGTAGAGGCTAAGGGCAGATCTGACCACGCCGGACTGAACGGAGCCACACACAGCCCATACACCATACACATACAAGGGCTACTACACAGACCAGGAAGCAGAGGGGCGGGGGGATAGCTGAGCCCTAGCCGCCGGCTCGCGGTAGAGGCTAAGGGCAGATCTGACCACGCCGGACTGAACGGAGCCACACACAGCCCATACACCATACACATACAAAGGGCTACTACACAGACCAGGAAGCAGAGGGGCGGGGGGATAGCTGAGCCCTAGCCGCCGGCTCGCGGTAGAGGCTAAGGGCAGATCTGACCACGCCGGACTGAACGGAGCCACACACAGCCCATACACCATACACATACAAAGGGCTACTACACAGACCAGGAAGCAGAGGGGCGGGGGGATAGCTGAGCCCTAGCCGCCGGCTCGCGGTAGAGGCTAAGGGCAGATCTGACCACGCCGGACTGAACGGAGCCACACACAGCCCATACACCATACACATACAAAGGGCTACTACACAGACCAGGAAGCAGAGGGGCGGGGGGATAGCTGAGCCCTAGCCGCCGGCTCGCGGTAGAGGCTAAGGGCAGATCTGACCACGCCGGACTGAACGGAGCCACACACAGCCCATACACCATACACATACAAAGGGCTACTACACAGACCAGGAAGCAGAGGGGCGGGGGGATAGCTGAGCCCTAGCCGCCGGCTCGCGGTAGAGGCTAAGGGCAGATCTGACCACGCCGGACTGAACGGAGCCACACACAGCCCATACACCATACACATACAAAGGGCTACTACACAGACCAGGAAGCAGAGGGGCGGGGGGATAGCTGAGCCCTAGCCGCCGGCTCGCGGTAGAGGCTAAGGGCAGATCTGACCACGCCGGACTGAACGGAGCCACACACAGCCCATACACCATACACATACAAAGGGCTACTACACAGACCAGGAAGCAGAGGGGCGGGGGGATAGCTGAGCCCTAGCCGCCGGCTCGCGGTAGAGGCTAAGGGCAGATCTGACCACGCCGGACTGAACGGAGCCACACACAGCCCATACACCATACACATACAAAGGGCTACTACACAGACCAGGAAGCAGAGGGGCGGGGGGATAGCTGAGCCCTAGCCGCCGGCTCGCGGTAGAGGCTAAGGGCAGATCTGACCACGCCGGACTGAACGGAGCCACACACAGCCCATACACCATACACATACACAGGGCTACTACACAGACCAGGAAGCAGAGGGGCGGGGGGATAGCTGAGCCCTAGCCGCCGGCTCGCGGTAGAGGCTAAGGGCAGATCTGACCACGCCGGACTGAACGGAGCCACACACAGCCCATACACCATACACATACAAAGGGCTACTACACAGACCAGGAAGCAGAGGGGCGGGGGGATAGCTGAGCCCTAGCCGCCGGCTCGCGGTAGAGGCTAAGGGCAGATCTGACCACGCCGGACTGAACGGAGCCACACACAGCCCATACACCATACACATACAAAGGGCTACTACACAGACCAGGAAGCAGAGGGGCGGGGGGATAGCTGAGCCCTAGCCGCCGGCTCGCGGTAGAGGCTAAGGGCAGATCTGACCACGCCGGACTGAACGGAGCCACACACAGCCCATACACCATACACATACAAAGGGCTACTACACAGACCAGGAAGCAGAGGGGCGGGGGGATAGCTGAGCCCTAGCCGCCGGCTCGCGGTAGAGGCTAAGGGCAGATCTGACCACGCCGGACTGAACGGAGCCACACACAGCCCATACACCATACACATACAAAGGGCTACTACACAGACCAGGAAGCAGAGGGGCGGGGGGATAGCTGAGCCCTAGCCGCCGGCTCGCGGTAGAGGCTAAGGGCAGATCTGACCACGCCGGACTGAACGGAGCCACACACAGCCCATACACCATACACATACAAAGGGCTACTACACAGACCAGGAAGCAGAGGGGCGGGGGGATAGCTGAGCCCTAGCCGCCGGCTCGCGGTAGAGGCTAAGGGCAGATCTGACCACGCCGGACTGAACGGAGCCACACACAGCCCATACACCATACACATACAAAGGGCTACTACACAGACCAGGAAGCAGAGGGGCGGGGGGATAGCTGAGCCCTAGCCGCCGGCTCGCGGTAGAGGCTAAGGGCAGATCTGACCACGCCGGACTGAACGGAGCCACACACAGCCCATACACCATACACATACAAAGGGCTACTACACAGACCAGGAAGCAGAGGGGCGGGGGGATAGCTGAGCCCTAGCCGCCGGCTCGCGGTAGAGGCTAAGGGCAGATCTGACCACGCCGGACTGAACGGAGCCACACACAGCCCATACACCATACACATACAAAGGGCTACTACACAGACCAGGAAGCAGAGGGGCGGGGGGATAGCTGAGCCCTAGCCGCCGGCTCGCGGTAGAGGCTAAGGGCAGATCTGACCACGCCGGACTGAACGGAGCCACACACAGCCCATACACCATACACATACAAAGGGCTACTACACAGACCAGGAAGCAGAGGGGCGGGGGGATAGCTGAGCCCTAGCCGCCGGCTCGCGGTAGAGGCTAAGGGCAGATCTGACCACGCCGGACTGAACGGAGCCACACACAGCCCATACACCATACACATACAAAGGGCTACTACACAGACCAGGAAGCAGAGGGGCGGGGGGATAGCTGAGCCCTAGCCGCCGGCTCGCGGTAGAGGCTAAGGGCAGATCTGACCACGCCGGACTGAACGGAGCCACACACAGCCCATACACCATACACATACAAAGGGCTACTACACAGACCAGGAAGCAGAGGGGCGGGGGGATAGCTGAGCCCTAGCCGCCGGCTCGCGGTAGAGGCTAAGGGCAGATCTGACCACGCCGGACTGAACGGAGCCACACACAGCCCATACACCATACACATACAAAGGGCTACTACACAGACCAGGAAGCAGAGGGGCGGGGGGATAGCTGAGCCCTAGCCGCCGGCTCGCGGTAGAGGCTAAGGGCAGATCTGACCACGCCGGACTGAACGGAGCCACACACAGCCCATACACCATACACATACAAAGGGCTACTACACAGACCAGGAAGCAGAGGGGCGGGGGGATAGCTGAGCCCTAGCCGCCGGCTCGCGGTAGAGGCTAAGGGCAGATCTGACCACGCCGGACTGAACGGAGCCACACACAGCCCATACACCATACACATACAAAGGGCTACTACACAGACCAGGAAGCAGAGGGGCGGGGGGATAGCTGAGCCCTAGCCGCCGGCTCGCGGTAGAGGCTAAGGGCAGATCTGACCACGCCGGACTGAACGGAGCCACACACAGCCCATACACCATACACATACAAAGGGCTACTACACAGACCAGGAAGCAGAGGGGCGGGGGGATAGCTGAGCCCTAGCCGCCGGCTCGCGGTAGAGGCTAAGGGCAGATCTGACCACGCCGGACTGAACGGAGCCACACACAGCCCATACACCATACACATACAAAGGGCTACTACACAGACCAGGAAGCAGAGGGGCGGGGGGATAGCTGAGCCCTAGCCGCCGGCTCGCGGTAGAGGCTAAGGGCAGATCTGACCACGCCGGACTGAACGGAGCCACACACAGCCCATACACCATACACATACAAAGGGCTACTACACAGACCAGGAAGCAGAGGGGCGGGGGGATAGCTGAGCCCTAGCCGCCGGCTCGCGGTAGAGGCTAAGGGCAGATCTGACCACGCCGGACTGAACGGAGCCACACACAGCCCATACACCATACACATACAAAGGGCTACTACACAGACCAGGAAGCAGAGGGGCGGGGGGATAGCTGAGCCCTAGCCGCCGGCTCGCGGTAGAGGCTAAGGGCAGATCTGACCACGCCGGACTGAACGGAGCCACACACAGCCCATACACCATACACATACAAAGGGCTACTACACAGACCAGGAAGCAGAGGGGCGGGGGGATAGCTGAGCCCTAGCCGCCGGCTCGCGGTAGAGGCTAAGGGCAGATCTGACCACGCCGGACTGAACGGAGCCACACACAGCCCATACACCATACACATACAAAGGGCTACTACACAGACCAGGAAGCAGAGGGGCGGGGGGATAGCTGAGCCCTAGCCGCCGGCTCGCGGTAGAGGCTAAGGGCAGATCTGACCACGCCGGACTGAACGGAGCCACACACAGCCCATACACCATACACATACAAAGGGCTACTACACAGACCAGGAAGCAGAGGGGCGGGGGGATAGCTGAGCCCTAGCCGCCGGCTCGCGGTAGAGGCTAAGGGCAGATCTGACCACGCCGGACTGAACGGAGCCACACACAGCCCATACACCATACACATACAAAGGGCTACTACACAGACCAGGAAGCAGAGGGGCGGGGGGATAGCTGAGCCCTAGCCGCCGGCTCGCGGTAGAGGCTAAGGGCAGATCTGACCACGCCGGACTGAACGGAGCCACACACAGCCCATACACCATACACATACAAAGGGCTACTACACAGACCAGGAAGCAGAGGGGCGGGGGGATAGCTGAGCCCTAGCCGCCGGCTCGCGGTAGAGGCTAAGGGCAGATCTGACCACGCCGGACTGAACGGAGCCACACACAGCCCATACACCATACACATACAAAGGGCTACTACACAGACCAGGAAGCAGAGGGGCGGGGGGATAGCTGAGCCCTAGCCGCCGGCTCGCGGTAGAGGCTAAGGGCAGATCTGACCACGCCGGACTGAACGGAGCCACACACAGCCCATACACCATACACATACAAAGGGCTACTACACAGACCAGGAAGCAGAGGGGCGGGGGGATAGCTGAGCCCTAGCCGCCGGCTCGCGGTAGAGGCTAAGGGCAGATCTGACCACGCCGGACTGAACGGAGCCACACACAGCCCATACACCATACACATACAAAGGGCTACTACACAGACCAGGAAGCAGAGGGGCGGGGGGATAGCTGAGCCCTAGCCGCCGGCTCGCGGTAGAGGCTAAGGGCAGATCTGACCACGCCGGACTGAACGGAGCCACACACAGCCCATACACCATACACATACAAAGGGCTACTACACAGACCAGGAAGCAGAGGGGCGGGGGGATAGCTGAGCCCTAGCCGCCGGCTCGCGGTAGAGGCTAAGGGCAGATCTGACCACGCCGGACTGAACGGAGCCACACACAGCCCATACACCATACACATACAAAGGGCTACTACACAGACCAGGAAGCAGAGGGGCGGGGGGATAGCTGAGCCCTAGCCGCCGGCTCGCGGTAGAGGCTAAGGGCAGATCTGACCACGCCGGACTGAACGGAGCCACACACAGCCCATACACCATACACATACAAAGGGCTACTACACAGACCAGGAAGCAGAGGGGCGGGGGGATAGCTGAGCCCTAGCCGCCGGCTCGCGGTAGAGGCTAAGGGCAGATCTGACCACGCCGGACTGAACGGAGCCACACACAGCCCATACACCATACACATACAAAGGGCTACTACACAGACCAGGAAGCAGAGGGGCGGGGGGATAGCTGAGCCCTAGCCGCCGGCTCGCGGTAGAGGCTAAGGGCAGATCTGACCACGCCGGACTGAACGGAGCCACACACAGCCCATACACCATACACATACAAAGGGCTACTACACAGACCAGGAAGCAGAGGGGCGGGGGGATAGCTGAGCCCTAGCCGCCGGCTCGCGGTAGAGGCTAAGGGCAGATCTGACCACGCCGGACTGAACGGAGCCACACACAGCCCATACACCATACACATACAAAGGGCTACTACACAGACCAGGAAGCAGAGGGGCGGGGGGATAGCTGAGCCCTAGCCGCCGGCTCGCGGTAGAGGCTAAGGGCAGATCTGACCACGCCGGACTGAACGGAGCCACACACAGCCCATACACCATACACATACAAAGGGCTACTACACAGACCAGGAAGCAGAGGGGCGGGGGGATAGCTGAGCCCTAGCCGCCGGCTCGCGGTAGAGGCTAAGGGCAGATCTGACCACGCCGGACTGAACGGAGCCACACACAGCCCATACACCATACACATACAAAGGGCTACTACACAGACCAGGAAGCAGAGGGGCGGGGGGATAGCTGAGCCCTAGCCGCCGGCTCGCGGTAGAGGCTAAGGGCAGATCTGACCACGCCGGACTGAACGGAGCCACACACAGCCCATACACCATACACATACAAAGGGCTACTACACAGACCAGGAAGCAGAGGGGCGGGGGGATAGCTGAGCCCTAGCCGCCGGCTCGCGGTAGAGGCTAAGGGCAGATCTGACCACGCCGGACTGAACGGAGCCACACACAGCCCATACACCATACACATACAAAGGGCTACTACACAGACCAGGAAGCAGAGGGGCGGGGGGATAGCTGAGCCCTAGCCGCCGGCTCGCGGTAGAGGCTAAGGGCAGATCTGACCACGCCGGACTGAACGGAGCCACACACAGCCCATACACCATACACATACAAAGGGCTACTACACAGACCAGGAAGCAGAGGGGCGGGGGGATAGCTGAGCCCTAGCCGCCGGCTCGCGGTAGAGGCTAAGGGCAGATCTGACCACGCCGGACTGAACGGAGCCACACACAGCCCATACACCATACACATACAAAGGGCTACTACACAGACCAGGAAGCAGAGGGGCGGGGGGATAGCTGAGCCCTAGCCGCCGGCTCGCGGTAGAGGCTAAGGGCAGATCTGACCACGCCGGACTGAACGGAGCCACACACAGCCCATACACCATACACATACAAAGGGCTACTACACAGACCAGGAAGCAGAGGGGCGGGGGGATAGCTGAGCCCTAGCCGCCGGCTCGCGGTAGAGGCTAAGGGCAGATCTGACCACGCCGGACTGAACGGAGCCACACACAGCCCATACACCATACACATACAAAGGGCTACTACACAGACCAGGAAGCAGAGGGGCGGGGGGATAGCTGAGCCCTAGCCGCCGGCTCGCGGTAGAGGCTAAGGGCAGATCTGACCACGCCGGACTGAACGGAGCCACACACAGCCCATACACCATACACATACAAAGGGCTACTACACAGACCAGGAAGCAGAGGGGCGGGGGGATAGCTGAGCCCTAGCCGCCGGCTCGCGGTAGAGGCTAAGGGCAGATCTGACCACGCCGGACTGAACGGAGCCACACACAGCCCATACACCATACACATACAAAGGGCTACTACACAGACCAGGAAGCAGAGGGGCGGGGGGATAGCTGAGCCCTAGCCGCCGGCTCGCGGTAGAGGCTAAGGGCAGATCTGACCACGCCGGACTGAACGGAGCCACACACAGCCCATACACCATACACATACAAAGGGCTACTACACAGACCAGGAAGCAGAGGGGCGGGGGGATAGCTGAGCCCTAGCCGCCGGCTCGCGGTAGAGGCTAAGGGCAGATCTGACCACGCCGGACTGAACGGAGCCACACACAGCCCATACACCATACACATACAAAGGGCTACTACACAGACCAGGAAGCAGAGGGGCGGGGGGATAGCTGAGCCCTAGCCGCCGGCTCGCGGTAGAGGCTAAGGGCAGATCTGACCACGCCGGACTGAACGGAGCCACACACAGCCCATACACCATACACATACAAAGGGCTACTACACAGACCAGGAAGCAGAGGGGCGGGGGGATAGCTGAGCCCTAGCCGCCGGCTCGCGGTAGAGGCTAAGGGCAGATCTGACCACGCCGGACTGAACGGAGCCACACACAGCCCATACACCATACACATACAAAGGGCTACTACACAGACCAGGAAGCAGAGGGGCGGGGGGATAGCTGAGCCCTAGCCGCCGGCTCGCGGTAGAGGCTAAGGGCAGATCTGACCACGCCGGACTGAACGGAGCCACACACAGCCCATACACCATACACATACAAAGGGCTACTACACAGACCAGGAAGCAGAGGGGCGGGGGGATAGCTGAGCCCTAGCCGCCGGCTCGCGGTAGAGGCTAAGGGCAGATCTGACCACGCCGGACTGAACGGAGCCACACACAGCCCATACACCATACACATACAAAGGGCTACTACACAGACCAGGAAGCAGAGGGGCGGGGGGATAGCTGAGCCCTAGCCGCCGGCTCGCGGTAGAGGCTAAGGGCAGATCTGACCACGCCGGACTGAACGGAGCCACACACAGCCCATACACCATACACATACAAAGGGCTACTACACAGACCAGGAAGCAGAGGGGCGGGGGGATAGCTGAGCCCTAGCCGCCGGCTCGCGGTAGAGGCTAAGGGCAGATCTGACCACGCCGGACTGAACGGAGCCACACACAGCCCATACACCATACACATACAAAGGGCTACTACACAGACCAGGAAGCAGAGGGGCGGGGGGATAGCTGAGCCCTAGCCGCCGGCTCGCGGTAGAGGCTAAGGGCAGATCTGACCACGCCGGACTGAACGGAGCCACACACAGCCCATACACCATACACATACAAAGGGCTACTACACAGACCAGGAAGCAGAGGGGCGGGGGGATAGCTGAGCCCTAGCCGCCGGCTCGCGGTAGAGGCTAAGGGCAGATCTGACCACGCCGGACTGAACGGAGCCACACACAGCCCATACACCATACACATACAAAGGGCTACTACACAGACCAGGAAGCAGAGGGGCGGGGGGATAGCTGAGCCCTAGCCGCCGGCTCGCGGTAGAGGCTAAGGGCAGATCTGACCACGCCGGACTGAACGGAGCCACACACAGCCCATACACCATACACATACAAAGGGCTACTACACAGACCAGGAAGCAGAGGGGCGGGGGGATAGCTGAGCCCTAGCCGCCGGCTCGCGGTAGAGGCTAAGGGCAGATCTGACCACGCCGGACTGAACGGAGCCACACACAGCCCATACACCATACACATACAAAGGGCTACTACACAGACCAGGAAGCAGAGGGGCGGGGGGATAGCTGAGCCCTAGCCGCCGGCTCGCGGTAGAGGCTAAGGGCAGATCTGACCACGCCGGACTGAACGGAGCCACACACAGCCCATACACCATACACATACAAAGGGCTACTACACAGACCAGGAAGCAGAGGGGCGGGGGGATAGCTGAGCCCTAGCCGCCGGCTCGCGGTAGAGGCTAAGGGCAGATCTGACCACGCCGGACTGAACGGAGCCACACACAGCCCATACACCATACACATACAAAGGGCTACTACACAGACCAGGAAGCAGAGGGGCGGGGGGATAGCTGAGCCCTAGCCGCCGGCTCGCGGTAGAGGCTAAGGGCAGATCTGACCACGCCGGACTGAACGGAGCCACACACAGCCCATACACCATACACATACAAAGGGCTACTACACAGACCAGGAAGCAGAGGGGCGGGGGGATAGCTGAGCCCTAGCCGCCGGCTCGCGGTAGAGGCTAAGGGCAGATCTGACCACGCCGGACTGAACGGAGCCACACACAGCCCATACACCATACACATACAAAGGGCTACTACACAGACCAGGAAGCAGAGGGGCGGGGGGATAGCTGAGCCCTAGCCGCCGGCTCGCGGTAGAGGCTAAGGGCAGATCTGACCACGCCGGACTGAACGGAGCCACACACAGCCCATACACCATACACATACAAAGGGCTACTACACAGACCAGGAAGCAGAGGGGCGGGGGGATAGCTGAGCCCTAGCCGCCGGCTCGCGGTAGAGGCTAAGGGCAGATCTGACCACGCCGGACTGAACGGAGCCACACACAGCCCATACACCATACACATACAAAGGGCTACTACACAGACCAGGAAGCAGAGGGGCGGGGGGATAGCTGAGCCCTAGCCGCCGGCTCGCGGTAGAGGCTAAGGGCAGATCTGACCACGCCGGACTGAACGGAGCCACACACAGCCCATACACCATACACATACAAAGGGCTACTACACAGACCAGGAAGCAGAGGGGCGGGGGGATAGCTGAGCCCTAGCCGCCGGCTCGCGGTAGAGGCTAAGGGCAGATCTGACCACGCCGGACTGAACGGAGCCACACACAGCCCATACACCATACACATACAAAGGGCTACTACACAGACCAGGAAGCAGAGGGGCGGGGGGATAGCTGAGCCCTAGCCGCCGGCTCGCGGTAGAGGCTAAGGGCAGATCTGACCACGCCGGACTGAACGGAGCCACACACAGCCCATACACCATACACATACAAAGGGCTACTACACAGACCAGGAAGCAGAGGGGCGGGGGGATAGCTGAGCCCTAGCCGCCGGCTCGCGGTAGAGGCTAAGGGCAGATCTGACCACGCCGGACTGAACGGAGCCACACACAGCCCATACACCATACACATACAAAGGGCTACTACACAGACCAGGAAGCAGAGGGGCGGGGGGATAGCTGAGCCCTAGCCGCCGGCTCGCGGTAGAGGCTAAGGGCAGATCTGACCACGCCGGACTGAACGGAGCCACACACAGCCCATACACCATACACATACAAAGGGCTACTACACAGACCAGGAAGCAGAGGGGCGGGGGGATAGCTGAGCCCTAGCCGCCGGCTCGCGGTAGAGGCTAAGGGCAGATCTGACCACGCCGGACTGAACGGAGCCACACACAGCCCATACACCATACACATACAAAGGGCTACTACACAGACCAGGAAGCAGAGGGGCGGGGGGATAGCTGAGCCCTAGCCGCCGGCTCGCGGTAGAGGCTAAGGGCAGATCTGACCACGCCGGACTGAACGGAGCCACACACAGCCCATACACCATACACATACAAAGGGCTACTACACAGACCAGGAAGCAGAGGGGCGGGGGGATAGCTGAGCCCTAGCCGCCGGCTCGCGGTAGAGGCTAAGGGCAGATCTGACCACGCCGGACTGAACGGAGCCACACACAGCCCATACACCATACACATACAAAGGGCTACTACACAGACCAGGAAGCAGAGGGGCGGGGGGATAGCTGAGCCCTAGCCGCCGGCTCGCGGTAGAGGCTAAGGGCAGATCTGACCACGCCGGACTGAACGGAGCCACACACAGCCCATACACCATACACATACAAAGGGCTACTACACAGACCAGGAAGCAGAGGGGCGGGGGGATAGCTGAGCCCTAGCCGCCGGCTCGCGGTAGAGGCTAAGGGCAGATCTGACCACGCCGGACTGAACGGAGCCACACACAGCCCATACACCATACACATACAAAGGGCTACTACACAGACCAGGAAGCAGAGGGGCGGGGGGATAGCTGAGCCCTAGCCGCCGGCTCGCGGTAGAGGCTAAGGGCAGATCTGACCACGCCGGACTGAACGGAGCCACACACAGCCCATACACCATACACATACAAAGGGCTACTACACAGACCAGGAAGCAGAGGGGCGGGGGGATAGCTGAGCCCTAGCCGCCGGCTCGCGGTAGAGGCTAAGGGCAGATCTGACCACGCCGGACTGAACGGAGCCACACACAGCCCATACACCATACACATACAAAGGGCTACTACACAGACCAGGAAGCAGAGGGGCGGGGGGATAGCTGAGCCCTAGCCGCCGGCTCGCGGTAGAGGCTAAGGGCAGATCTGACCACGCCGGACTGAACGGAGCCACACACAGCCCATACACCATACACATACAAAGGGCTACTACACAGACCAGGAAGCAGAGGGGCGGGGGGATAGCTGAGCCCTAGCCGCCGGCTCGCGGTAGAGGCTAAGGGCAGATCTGACCACGCCGGACTGAACGGAGCCACACACAGCCCATACACCATACACATACAAAGGGCTACTACACAGACCAGGAAGCAGAGGGGCGGGGGGATAGCTGAGCCCTAGCCGCCGGCTCGCGGTAGAGGCTAAGGGCAGATCTGACCACGCCGGACTGAACGGAGCCACACACAGCCCATACACCATACACATACAAAGGGCTACTACACAGACCAGGAAGCAGAGGGGCGGGGGGATAGCTGAGCCCTAGCCGCCGGCTCGCGGTAGAGGCTAAGGGCAGATCTGACCACGCCGGACTGAACGGAGCCACACACAGCCCATACACCATACACATACAAAGGGCTACTACACAGACCAGGAAGCAGAGGGGCGGGGGGATAGCTGAGCCCTAGCCGCCGGCTCGCGGTAGAGGCTAAGGGCAGATCTGACCACGCCGGACTGAACGGAGCCACACACAGCCCATACACCATACACATACAAAGGGCTACTACACAGACCAGGAAGCAGAGGGGCGGGGGGATAGCTGAGCCCTAGCCGCCGGCTCGCGGTAGAGGCTAAGGGCAGATCTGACCACGCCGGACTGAACGGAGCCACACACAGCCCATACACCATACACATACAAAGGGCTACTACACAGACCAGGAAGCAGAGGGGCGGGGGGATAGCTGAGCCCTAGCCGCCGGCTCGCGGTAGAGGCTAAGGGCAGATCTGACCACGCCGGACTGAACGGAGCCACACACAGCCCATACACCATACACATACAAAGGGCTACTACACAGACCAGGAAGCAGAGGGGCGGGGGGATAGCTGAGCCCTAGCCGCCGGCTCGCGGTAGAGGCTAAGGGCAGATCTGACCACGCCGGACTGAACGGAGCCACACACAGCCCATACACCATACACATACAAAGGGCTACTACACAGACCAGGAAGCAGAGGGGCGGGGGGATAGCTGAGCCCTAGCCGCCGGCTCGCGGTAGAGGCTAAGGGCAGATCTGACCACGCCGGACTGAACGGAGCCACACACAGCCCATACACCATACACATACAAAGGGCTACTACACAGACCAGGAAGCAGAGGGGCGGGGGGATAGCTGAGCCCTAGCCGCCGGCTCGCGGTAGAGGCTAAGGGCAGATCTGACCACGCCGGACTGAACGGAGCCACACACAGCCCATACACCATACACATACAAAGGGCTACTACACAGACCAGGAAGCAGAGGGGCGGGGGGATAGCTGAGCCCTAGCCGCCGGCTCGCGGTAGAGGCTAAGGGCAGATCTGACCACGCCGGACTGAACGGAGCCACACACAGCCCATACACCATACACATACAAAGGGCTACTACACAGACCAGGAAGCAGAGGGGCGGGGGGATAGCTGAGCCCTAGCCGCCGGCTCGCGGTAGAGGCTAAGGGCAGATCTGACCACGCCGGACTGAACGGAGCCACACACAGCCCATACACCATACACATACAAAGGGCTACTACACAGACCAGGAAGCAGAGGGGCGGGGGGATAGCTGAGCCCTAGCCGCCGGCTCGCGGTAGAGGCTAAGGGCAGATCTGACCACGCCGGACTGAACGGAGCCACACACAGCCCATACACCATACACATACAAAGGGCTACTACACAGACCAGGAAGCAGAGGGGCGGGGGGATAGCTGAGCCCTAGCCGCCGGCTCGCGGTAGAGGCTAAGGGCAGATCTGACCACGCCGGACTGAACGGAGCCACACACAGCCCATACACCATACACATACAAAGGGCTACTACACAGACCAGGAAGCAGAGGGGCGGGGGGATAGCTGAGCCCTAGCCGCCGGCTCGCGGTAGAGGCTAAGGGCAGATCTGACCACGCCGGACTGAACGGAGCCACACACAGCCCATACACCATACACATACAAAGGGCTACTACACAGACCAGGAAGCAGAGGGGCGGGGGGATAGCTGAGCCCTAGCCGCCGGCTCGCGGTAGAGGCTAAGGGCAGATCTGACCACGCCGGACTGAACGGAGCCACACACAGCCCATACACCATACACATACAAAGGGCTACTACACAGACCAGGAAGCAGAGGGGCGGGGGGATAGCTGAGCCCTAGCCGCCGGCTCGCGGTAGAGGCTAAGGGCAGATCTGACCACGCCGGACTGAACGGAGCCACACACAGCCCATACACCATACACATACAAAGGGCTACTACACAGACCAGGAAGCAGAGGGGCGGGGGGATAGCTGAGCCCTAGCCGCCGGCTCGCGGTAGAGGCTAAGGGCAGATCTGACCACGCCGGACTGAACGGAGCCACACACAGCCCATACACCATACACATACAAAGGGCTACTACACAGACCAGGAAGCAGAGGGGCGGGGGGATAGCTGAGCCCTAGCCGCCGGCTCGCGGTAGAGGCTAAGGGCAGATCTGACCACGCCGGACTGAACGGAGCCACACACAGCCCATACACCATACACATACAAAGGGCTACTACACAGACCAGGAAGCAGAGGGGCGGGGGGATAGCTGAGCCCTAGCCGCCGGCTCGCGGTAGAGGCTAAGGGCAGATCTGACCACGCCGGACTGAACGGAGCCACACACAGCCCATACACCATACACATACAAAGGGCTACTACACAGACCAGGAAGCAGAGGGGCGGGGGGATAGCTGAGCCCTAGCCGCCGGCTCGCGGTAGAGGCTAAGGGCAGATCTGACCACGCCGGACTGAACGGAGCCACACACAGCCCATACACCATACACATACAAAGGGCTACTACACAGACCAGGAAGCAGAGGGGCGGGGGGATAGCTGAGCCCTAGCCGCCGGCTCGCGGTAGAGGCTAAGGGCAGATCTGACCACGCCGGACTGAACGGAGCCACACACAGCCCATACACCATACACATACAAAGGGCTACTACACAGACCAGGAAGCAGAGGGGCGGGGGGATAGCTGAGCCCTAGCCGCCGGCTCGCGGTAGAGGCTAAGGGCAGATCTGACCACGCCGGACTGAACGGAGCCACACACAGCCCATACACCATACACATACAAAGGGCTACTACACAGACCAGGAAGCAGAGGGGCGGGGGGATAGCTGAGCCCTAGCCGCCGGCTCGCGGTAGAGGCTAAGGGCAGATCTGACCACGCCGGACTGAACGGAGCCACACACAGCCCATACACCATACACATACAAAGGGCTACTACACAGACCAGGAAGCAGAGGGGCGGGGGGATAGCTGAGCCCTAGCCGCCGGCTCGCGGTAGAGGCTAAGGGCAGATCTGACCACGCCGGACTGAACGGAGCCACACACAGCCCATACACCATACACATACAAAGGGCTACTACACAGACCAGGAAGCAGAGGGGCGGGGGGATAGCTGAGCCCTAGCCGCCGGCTCGCGGTAGAGGCTAAGGGCAGATCTGACCACGCCGGACTGAACGGAGCCACACACAGCCCATACACCATACACATACAAAGGGCTACTACACAGACCAGGAAGCAGAGGGGCGGGGGGATAGCTGAGCCCTAGCCGCCGGCTCGCGGTAGAGGCTAAGGGCAGATCTGACCACGCCGGACTGAACGGAGCCACACACAGCCCATACACCATACACATACAAAGGGCTACTACACAGACCAGGAAGCAGAGGGGCGGGGGGATAGCTGAGCCCTAGCCGCCGGCTCGCGGTAGAGGCTAAGGGCAGATCTGACCACGCCGGACTGAACGGAGCCACACACAGCCCATACACCATACACATACAAGGGCTACTACACAGACCAGGAAGCAGAGGGGCGGGGGGATAGCTGAGCCCTAGCCGCCGGCTCGCGGTAGAGGCTAAGGGCAGATCTGACCACGCCGGACTGAACGGAGCCACACACAGCCCATACACCATACACATACAAAGGGCTACTACACAGACCAGGAAGCAGAGGGGCGGGGGGATAGCTGAGCCCTAGCCGCCGGCTCGCGGTAGAGGCTAAGGGCAGATCTGACCACGCCGGACTGAACGGAGCCACACACAGCCCATACACCATACACATACAAAGGGCTACTACACAGACCAGGAAGCAGAGGGGCGGGGGGATAGCTGAGCCCTAGCCGCCGGCTCGCGGTAGAGGCTAAGGGCAGATCTGACCACGCCGGACTGAACGGAGCCACACACAGCCCATACACCATACACATACAAAGGGCTACTACACAGACCAGGAAGCAGAGGGGCGGGGGGATAGCTGAGCCCTAGCCGCCGGCTCGCGGTAGAGGCTAAGGGCAGATCTGACCACGCCGGACTGAACGGAGCCACACACAGCCCATACACCATACACATACAAAGGGCTACTACACAGACCAGGAAGCAGAGGGGCGGGGGGATAGCTGAGCCCTAGCCGCCGGCTCGCGGTAGAGGCTAAGGGCAGATCTGACCACGCCGGACTGAACGGAGCCACACACAGCCCATACACCATACACATACAAAGGGCTACTACACAGACCAGGAAGCAGAGGGGCGGGGGGATAGCTGAGCCCTAGCCGCCGGCTCGCGGTAGAGGCTAAGGGCAGATCTGACCACGCCGGACTGAACGGAGCCACACACAGCCCATACACCATACACATACAAAGGGCTACTACACAGACCAGGAAGCAGAGGGGCGGGGGGATAGCTGAGCCCTAGCCGCCGGCTCGCGGTAGAGGCTAAGGGCAGATCTGACCACGCCGGACTGAACGGAGCCACACACAGCCCATACACCATACACATACAAAGGGCTACTACACAGACCAGGAAGCAGAGGGGCGGGGGGATAGCTGAGCCCTAGCCGCCGGCTCGCGGTAGAGGCTAAGGGCAGATCTGACCACGCCGGACTGAACGGAGCCACACACAGCCCATACACCATACACATACAAAGGGCTACTACACAGACCAGGAAGCAGAGGGGCGGGGGGATAGCTGAGCCCTAGCCGCCGGCTCGCGGTAGAGGCTAAGGGCAGATCTGACCACGCCGGACTGAACGGAGCCACACACAGCCCATACACCATACACATACAAAGGGCTACTACACAGACCAGGAAGCAGAGGGGCGGGGGGATAGCTGAGCCCTAGCCGCCGGCTCGCGGTAGAGGCTAAGGGCAGATCTGACCACGCCGGACTGAACGGAGCCACACACAGCCCATACACCATACACATACAAAGGGCTACTACACAGACCAGGAAGCAGAGGGGCGGGGGGATAGCTGAGCCCTAGCCGCCGGCTCGCGGTAGAGGCTAAGGGCAGATCTGACCACGCCGGACTGAACGGAGCCACACACAGCCCATACACCATACACATACAAAGGGCTACTACACAGACCAGGAAGCAGAGGGGCGGGGGGATAGCTGAGCCCTAGCCGCCGGCTCGCGGTAGAGGCTAAGGGCAGATCTGACCACGCCGGACTGAACGGAGCCACACACAGCCCATACACCATACACATACAAAGGGCTACTACACAGACCAGGAAGCAGAGGGGCGGGGGGATAGCTGAGCCCTAGCCGCCGGCTCGCGGTAGAGGCTAAGGGCAGATCTGACCACGCCGGACTGAACGGAGCCACACACAGCCCATACACCATACACATACAAAGGGCTACTACACAGACCAGGAAGCAGAGGGGCGGGGGGATAGCTGAGCCCTAGCCGCCGGCTCGCGGTAGAGGCTAAGGGCAGATCTGACCACGCCGGACTGAACGGAGCCACACACAGCCCATACACCATACACATACAAAGGGCTACTACACAGACCAGGAAGCAGAGGGGCGGGGGGATAGCTGAGCCCTAGCCGCCGGCTCGCGGTAGAGGCTAAGGGCAGATCTGACCACGCCGGACTGAACGGAGCCACACACAGCCCATACACCATACACATACAAAGGGCTACTACACAGACCAGGAAGCAGAGGGGCGGGGGGATAGCTGAGCCCTAGCCGCCGGCTCGCGGTAGAGGCTAAGGGCAGATCTGACCACGCCGGACTGAACGGAGCCACACACAGCCCATACACCATACACATACAAAGGGCTACTACACAGACCAGGAAGCAGAGGGGCGGGGGGATAGCTGAGCCCTAGCCGCCGGCTCGCGGTAGAGGCTAAGGGCAGATCTGACCACGCCGGACTGAACGGAGCCACACACAGCCCATACACCATACACATACAAAGGGCTACTACACAGACCAGGAAGCAGAGGGGCGGGGGGATAGCTGAGCCCTAGCCGCCGGCTCGCGGTAGAGGCTAAGGGCAGATCTGACCACGCCGGACTGAACGGAGCCACACACAGCCCATACACCATACACATACAAAGGGCTACTACACAGACCAGGAAGCAGAGGGGCGGGGGGATAGCTGAGCCCTAGCCGCCGGCTCGCGGTAGAGGCTAAGGGCAGATCTGACCACGCCGGACTGAACGGAGCCACACACAGCCCATACACCATACACATACAAAGGGCTACTACACAGACCAGGAAGCAGAGGGGCGGGGGGATAGCTGAGCCCTAGCCGCCGGCTCGCGGTAGAGGCTAAGGGCAGATCTGACCACGCCGGACTGAACGGAGCCACACACAGCCCATACACCATACACATACAAAGGGCTACTACACAGACCAGGAAGCAGAGGGGCGGGGGGATAGCTGAGCCCTAGCCGCCGGCTCGCGGTAGAGGCTAAGGGCAGATCTGACCACGCCGGACTGAACGGAGCCACACACAGCCCATACACCATACACATACAAAGGGCTACTACACAGACCAGGAAGCAGAGGGGCGGGGGGATAGCTGAGCCCTAGCCGCCGGCTCGCGGTAGAGGCTAAGGGCAGATCTGACCACGCCGGACTGAACGGAGCCACACACAGCCCATACACCATACACATACAAAGGGCTACTACACAGACCAGGAAGCAGAGGGGCGGGGGGATAGCTGAGCCCTAGCCGCCGGCTCGCGGTAGAGGCTAAGGGCAGATCTGACCACGCCGGACTGAACGGAGCCACACACAGCCCATACACCATACACATACAAAGGGCTACTACACAGACCAGGAAGCAGAGGGGCGGGGGGATAGCTGAGCCCTAGCCGCCGGCTCGCGGTAGAGGCTAAGGGCAGATCTGACCACGCCGGACTGAACGGAGCCACACACAGCCCATACACCATACACATACAAAGGGCTACTACACAGACCAGGAAGCAGAGGGGCGGGGGGATAGCTGAGCCCTAGCCGCCGGCTCGCGGTAGAGGCTAAGGGCAGATCTGACCACGCCGGACTGAACGGAGCCACACACAGCCCATACACCATACACATACAAAGGGCTACTACACAGACCAGGAAGCAGAGGGGCGGGGGGATAGCTGAGCCCTAGCCGCCGGCTCGCGGTAGAGGCTAAGGGCAGATCTGACCACGCCGGACTGAACGGAGCCACACACAGCCCATACACCATACACATACAAAGGGCTACTACACAGACCAGGAAGCAGAGGGGCGGGGGGATAGCTGAGCCCTAGCCGCCGGCTCGCGGTAGAGGCTAAGGGCAGATCTGACCACGCCGGACTGAACGGAGCCACACACAGCCCATACACCATACACATACAAAGGGCTACTACACAGACCAGGAAGCAGAGGGGCGGGGGGATAGCTGAGCCCTAGCCGCCGGCTCGCGGTAGAGGCTAAGGGCAGATCTGACCACGCCGGACTGAACGGAGCCACACACAGCCCATACACCATACACATACAAAGGGCTACTACACAGACCAGGAAGCAGAGGGGCGGGGGGATAGCTGAGCCCTAGCCGCCGGCTCGCGGTAGAGGCTAAGGGCAGATCTGACCACGCCGGACTGAACGGAGCCACACACAGCCCATACACCATACACATACAAAGGGCTACTACACAGACCAGGAAGCAGAGGGGCGGGGGGATAGCTGAGCCCTAGCCGCCGGCTCGCGGTAGAGGCTAAGGGCAGATCTGACCACGCCGGACTGAACGGAGCCACACACAGCCCATACACCATACACATACAAAGGGCTACTACACAGACCAGGAAGCAGAGGGGCGGGGGGATAGCTGAGCCCTAGCCGCCGGCTCGCGGTAGAGGCTAAGGGCAGATCTGACCACGCCGGACTGAACGGAGCCACACACAGCCCATACACCATACACATACAAAGGGCTACTACACAGACCAGGAAGCAGAGGGGCGGGGGGATAGCTGAGCCCTAGCCGCCGGCTCGCGGTAGAGGCTAAGGGCAGATCTGACCACGCCGGACTGAACGGAGCCACACACAGCCCATACACCATACACATACAAAGGGCTACTACACAGACCAGGAAGCAGAGGGGCGGGGGGATAGCTGAGCCCTAGCCGCCGGCTCGCGGTAGAGGCTAAGGGCAGATCTGACCACGCCGGACTGAACGGAGCCACACACAGCCCATACACCATACACATACAAAGGGCTACTACACAGACCAGGAAGCAGAGGGGCGGGGGGATAGCTGAGCCCTAGCCGCCGGCTCGCGGTAGAGGCTAAGGGCAGATCTGACCACGCCGGACTGAACGGAGCCACACACAGCCCATACACCATACACATACAAAGGGCTACTACACAGACCAGGAAGCAGAGGGGCGGGGGGATAGCTGAGCCCTAGCCGCCGGCTCGCGGTAGAGGCTAAGGGCAGATCTGACCACGCCGGACTGAACGGAGCCACACACAGCCCATACACCATACACATACAAAGGGCTACTACACAGACCAGGAAGCAGAGGGGCGGGGGGATAGCTGAGCCCTAGCCGCCGGCTCGCGGTAGAGGCTAAGGGCAGATCTGACCACGCCGGACTGAACGGAGCCACACACAGCCCATACACCATACACATACAAAGGGCTACTACACAGACCAGGAAGCAGAGGGGCGGGGGGATAGCTGAGCCCTAGCCGCCGGCTCGCGGTAGAGGCTAAGGGCAGATCTGACCACGCCGGACTGAACGGAGCCACACACAGCCCATACACCATACACATACAAAGGGCTACTACACAGACCAGGAAGCAGAGGGGCGGGGGGATAGCTGAGCCCTAGCCGCCGGCTCGCGGTAGAGGCTAAGGGCAGATCTGACCACGCCGGACTGAACGGAGCCACACACAGCCCATACACCATACACATACAAAGGGCTACTACACAGACCAGGAAGCAGAGGGGCGGGGGGATAGCTGAGCCCTAGCCGCCGGCTCGCGGTAGAGGCTAAGGGCAGATCTGACCACGCCGGACTGAACGGAGCCACACACAGCCCATACACCATACACATACAAAGGGCTACTACACAGACCAGGAAGCAGAGGGGCGGGGGGATAGCTGAGCCCTAGCCGCCGGCTCGCGGTAGAGGCTAAGGGCAGATCTGACCACGCCGGACTGAACGGAGCCACACACAGCCCATACACCATACACATACAAAGGGCTACTACACAGACCAGGAAGCAGAGGGGCGGGGGGATAGCTGAGCCCTAGCCGCCGGCTCGCGGTAGAGGCTAAGGGCAGATCTGACCACGCCGGACTGAACGGAGCCACACACAGCCCATACACCATACACATACAAAGGGCTACTACACAGACCAGGAAGCAGAGGGGCGGGGGGATAGCTGAGCCCTAGCCGCCGGCTCGCGGTAGAGGCTAAGGGCAGATCTGACCACGCCGGACTGAACGGAGCCACACACAGCCCATACACCATACACATACAAAGGGCTACTACACAGACCAGGAAGCAGAGGGGCGGGGGGATAGCTGAGCCCTAGCCGCCGGCTCGCGGTAGAGGCTAAGGGCAGATCTGACCACGCCGGACTGAACGGAGCCACACACAGCCCATACACCATACACATACAAAGGGCTACTACACAGACCAGGAAGCAGAGGGGCGGGGGGATAGCTGAGCCCTAGCCGCCGGCTCGCGGTAGAGGCTAAGGGCAGATCTGACCACGCCGGACTGAACGGAGCCACACACAGCCCATACACCATACACATACAAAGGGCTACTACACAGACCAGGAAGCAGAGGGGCGGGGGGATAGCTGAGCCCTAGCCGCCGGCTCGCGGTAGAGGCTAAGGGCAGATCTGACCACGCCGGACTGAACGGAGCCACACACAGCCCATACACCATACACATACAAAGGGCTACTACACAGACCAGGAAGCAGAGGGGCGGGGGGATAGCTGAGCCCTAGCCGCCGGCTCGCGGTAGAGGCTAAGGGCAGATCTGACCACGCCGGACTGAACGGAGCCACACACAGCCCATACACCATACACATACAAAGGGCTACTACACAGACCAGGAAGCAGAGGGGCGGGGGGATAGCTGAGCCCTAGCCGCCGGCTCGCGGTAGAGGCTAAGGGCAGATCTGACCACGCCGGACTGAACGGAGCCACACACAGCCCATACACCATACACATACAAAGGGCTACTACACAGACCAGGAAGCAGAGGGGCGGGGGGATAGCTGAGCCCTAGCCGCCGGCTCGCGGTAGAGGCTAAGGGCAGATCTGACCACGCCGGACTGAACGGAGCCACACACAGCCCATACACCATACACATACAAAGGGCTACTACACAGACCAGGAAGCAGAGGGGCGGGGGGATAGCTGAGCCCTAGCCGCCGGCTCGCGGTAGAGGCTAAGGGCAGATCTGACCACGCCGGACTGAACGGAGCCACACACAGCCCATACACCATACACATACAAAGGGCTACTACACAGACCAGGAAGCAGAGGGGCGGGGGGATAGCTGAGCCCTAGCCGCCGGCTCGCGGTAGAGGCTAAGGGCAGATCTGACCACGCCGGACTGAACGGAGCCACACACAGCCCATACACCATACACATACAAAGGGCTACTACACAGACCAGGAAGCAGAGGGGCGGGGGGATAGCTGAGCCCTAGCCGCCGGCTCGCGGTAGAGGCTAAGGGCAGATCTGACCACGCCGGACTGAACGGAGCCACACACAGCCCATACACCATACACATACAAAGGGCTACTACACAGACCAGGAAGCAGAGGGGCGGGGGGATAGCTGAGCCCTAGCCGCCGGCTCGCGGTAGAGGCTAAGGGCAGATCTGACCACGCCGGACTGAACGGAGCCACACACAGCCCATACACCATACACATACAAAGGGCTACTACACAGACCAGGAAGCAGAGGGGCGGGGGGATAGCTGAGCCCTAGCCGCCGGCTCGCGGTAGAGGCTAAGGGCAGATCTGACCACGCCGGACTGAACGGAGCCACACACAGCCCATACACCATACACATACAAAGGGCTACTACACAGACCAGGAAGCAGAGGGGCGGGGGGATAGCTGAGCCCTAGCCGCCGGCTCGCGGTAGAGGCTAAGGGCAGATCTGACCACGCCGGACTGAACGGAGCCACACACAGCCCATACACCATACACATACAAAGGGCTACTACACAGACCAGGAAGCAGAGGGGCGGGGGGATAGCTGAGCCCTAGCCGCCGGCTCGCGGTAGAGGCTAAGGGCAGATCTGACCACGCCGGACTGAACGGAGCCACACACAGCCCATACACCATACACATACAAAGGGCTACTACACAGACCAGGAAGCAGAGGGGCGGGGGGATAGCTGAGCCCTAGCCGCCGGCTCGCGGTAGAGGCTAAGGGCAGATCTGACCACGCCGGACTGAACGGAGCCACACACAGCCCATACACCATACACATACAAAGGGCTACTACACAGACCAGGAAGCAGAGGGGCGGGGGGATAGCTGAGCCCTAGCCGCCGGCTCGCGGTAGAGGCTAAGGGCAGATCTGACCACGCCGGACTGAACGGAGCCACACACAGCCCATACACCATACACATACAAAGGGCTACTACACAGACCAGGAAGCAGAGGGGCGGGGGGATAGCTGAGCCCTAGCCGCCGGCTCGCGGTAGAGGCTAAGGGCAGATCTGACCACGCCGGACTGAACGGAGCCACACACAGCCCATACACCATACACATACAAAGGGCTACTACACAGACCAGGAAGCAGAGGGGCGGGGGGATAGCTGAGCCCTAGCCGCCGGCTCGCGGTAGAGGCTAAGGGCAGATCTGACCACGCCGGACTGAACGGAGCCACACACAGCCCATACACCATACACATACAAAGGGCTACTACACAGACCAGGAAGCAGAGGGGCGGGGGGATAGCTGAGCCCTAGCCGCCGGCTCGCGGTAGAGGCTAAGGGCAGATCTGACCACGCCGGACTGAACGGAGCCACACACAGCCCATACACCATACACATACAAAGGGCTACTACACAGACCAGGAAGCAGAGGGGCGGGGGGATAGCTGAGCCCTAGCCGCCGGCTCGCGGTAGAGGCTAAGGGCAGATCTGACCACGCCGGACTGAACGGAGCCACACACAGCCCATACACCATACACATACAAAGGGCTACTACACAGACCAGGAAGCAGAGGGGCGGGGGGATAGCTGAGCCCTAGCCGCCGGCTCGCGGTAGAGGCTAAGGGCAGATCTGACCACGCCGGACTGAACGGAGCCACACACAGCCCATACACCATACACATACAAAGGGCTACTACACAGACCAGGAAGCAGAGGGGCGGGGGGATAGCTGAGCCCTAGCCGCCGGCTCGCGGTAGAGGCTAAGGGCAGATCTGACCACGCCGGACTGAACGGAGCCACACACAGCCCATACACCATACACATACAAAGGGCTACTACACAGACCAGGAAGCAGAGGGGCGGGGGGATAGCTGAGCCCTAGCCGCCGGCTCGCGGTAGAGGCTAAGGGCAGATCTGACCACGCCGGACTGAACGGAGCCACACACAGCCCATACACCATACACATACAAAGGGCTACTACACAGACCAGGAAGCAGAGGGGCGGGGGGATAGCTACGCTGGCCACAGCCGCTGGCTCGCGGTTAGACTGTACTGGCGGATCTGACCACGCCGGCCTCAACAGCCACACAGCCATACACACACACACACACACACACACACACACACACACACACATATACACATATACACCTGCCCTTCATCACACTAGTCTTAATCACACTTTTTTATTCTGGGTCACAGTAAAGTGGTTCTTTCAGTCACCAGCCTTCCTGGAGACAGTCATTTAACACTGTTGATTATTGATTTGATTAAATGGCCTCATTTAATCAAATTAATGATCAGCAGGGTTAATCATCATTTTGTTCCCAGACTCCTTCCTCAATCTTATCATATACAAACAAAGCATTAGGAAGTCACTTGAGAATTGTGTACCAAAGTTAACATGTTCTCACAGTTTTATCTTAGCTCTGTTTATTTTGCCATTCTGTCAGTGGCTCCTAGCACTGGCACTCCATCCAGCTACATGGACGTCCTCAGGCATTTGTCCTTGTCTTCGTCACCAGACACCCCACAGGCACCTGATTAACTGTCTCTCATTCCCACTCCCACATCAGTTAGTATGAGGGTACAGTTCAACAGTAAATAGAAACCTTCCTCACAGAAAATGTGAGGGTGCCATGTCAACATCTCACAACCTAAACATCAAGAGACAGTCAGAGCTAATCTGGCAGACACATGATTGTCTCGCTCTCTGTCTCTCTCTGGACACTGGCATGTAGGAGCTGTCAACCTATCTGTGTGCGTTTGTGTGAGTGTGTGTGGAGAGTCAGAGGAGTCCCTGATTAACACATGCAGCTGGATGGGTCAGTGTGTAATGCCCCTGACTTTGGACTGAGAGGCTGATGGTTTAAATCCCAGTCATGTCTATTATATTGCCTGGGTCAACAAGATCTGCAGAAGAAGAGCTCGCCAGTATCTTGCAAGAAAACAAAATGACCAACTATTCCACTGTAAACATCACTCATCACACTGTGTCTCCATTCATGAGAAAAGGTACAATGGAAATATGGGAAAGGAGTCTGGGAACAATGAGATTACTCACACTGTTAATCACTTATTTGATTAGATCAGATGTAAATCCATTGACTTTATTCATATTAGTGGTATCTGTAATACCTGCAATTAATAACAGTATAACGTCATTTTTTAGATGATCATTGTTGATTAATCCTCAGTCTATTAAAATACCTTCAGATATACCTCTGAGAAATTTTCCCTCAGTTTATACTCATTTCATACTTCATTTAACTGTATTTTTGGTACAGTTGCTACTGCAAATTGTTTTACGTGTATTTCAGGACAAATTGTTGTATCATTCTCAACATGTCATATAAATTCACCCCATAATGAAATACCCTAAATAGAATAAAAGCCATAAAACGTGTTCACTTTTGTCCTACGATTCCTTACATTCCCACTGTATCATCTGTACTGAATCAACTTCATGAATCATTTTAAGGTTCATGCACACTTCTGAGAGCTGAAGTTATCATATGCTCATCTTTTGCCCGTTATATTATTAGTTTGTCAGTCTCAACTAAGTCTGAAAAAAAACCCAATCCACTCAAGTTTTCCTTCTTTTCAGAATTTGTCTCAAGATCAAACGTCTCTCAGACATCTGTTTCTTTGTGAGCAAGAAGAACAAGAATAAGACATTATGATTGTTGCACCTGACACCAGTCTCCCTTTGAGAGCCACAGACAGTGCAGCCTTGGGCTTGGCCATGCACATTTCTCATTACACAGATGTAGCACAGTAATTAAAGAGGAATTACCTAAAACATAATATGTGTATATGCATTAGAGGAAATAAACAGATCGAAACAGTATATATGTTATATTGATTTCATGAATTCTGAAGTCATTACGGGGCTTAGCATGATGCCGATCCTGAAAGAAGGGTTGCATACTCGCAGAAACACATACAGAAGTAGAATTGGAACACAGACAGCTAAGGAAACTGAATATACAGTGAAAGATTTAAGTGAGAGGGAGAAGGAGAAGGAAACAAGTATATTGGAGAATAGCCCTACACCAGAGCAGAGAGAAAGAAAGCTGGAGACAGTGTGGCACTGTTTAGAGTTTAGTGGGGAAATAGCGACAGAGAACGGGAGAACAGACACACAGCAAAATTTGTTACAGTCTTTGTCAGTAAAGTAGGTGATTAACACTATGACCGTCCCAGATGTTACTAATAATCACATGCCCTCAGAGGTGTTCATGGTGATTTTACTGAATGAGAATCAGCTTAGAGAAACTCAGACTTACACCTTAAATACCGTAAGTGTAATAGTAGTAATAATCTTTATTTATAGAGCATTTTTGAAAACCGTGTTAAAAAGTGTTTTACAAGGCAGCAGAAAAACAAATGTCACAGAGAAAACAAAGAACACAAGGGAAACAGATAGATAAGAGAAATTAAAAAAAAAAAAAAACTCAAATAAAACCATGAAAGGCTCTCCAATAAAAGTGTGTTTTAAGATGGGACTTAACACAGACAAGTGGCTCAGCCGACCTGATCTCCTCAGGCAGATTGAGCCTGTAAGGAGGGACAGATAAAGAGAGTGGCAGGCTAAACTGCGCTTCAACTGTATGTGCTGATAGACTGACATGAGGATGTCACCCACACACCTTGATAACAAAAGCTTTCTTTCATTCTTCACAGCCATTAGAGTGACATAATAGAAAAACATCAGTCATGCTATTTACAAAAAGCAAACAAACCTTGAGCTAAACAAAATGCGGAACGTATGTGTGACATGGGACAAGGGATGAAAACGCTGTGCAGGCCTGCACAAAGCAGGACACCTGGTCACCCTAATTACATATCAATGTACGCTGTACTATAGTAAGGAAGACATGGCTGAGAGACATTTGAACTTGTGACAAATTCCTGAAAGAAGAAAAATGTGAGTGGGTTGTTTTTCATTTCCAGTGATAATTTTGACTGACAAACTGATGACATGACATTGAAAACTGATTGAACAACATTTTTGTGACTTAAAAGTAATTACTGTTTATATTTCATCACCTAGGCCTATCAGTCAAAGGATTATATTTTTTACAGTTACACTGGGCCTTTAAATTTCAGTACGAAACTTCAGTGTTGGATTCTTCATCTTTTTCTTGTAGTCTTCATCAAACTCTTCACTCTGGGCCACAGTGAAATGGTTCTTCCAGTCACCAACCTTCCCTGAAGAAGCACAGACAGTCAGTCAGGTTGGAGTCTTTTTACATTAAACTGGACAATTGGTTTCGTTTTACCTGTCTCATGTATTGTGTATAAAATTTCACTGTACCTTTTCTTATGAAGGGAGACACTTTGACATCGACTCCTCGAAATGCTGAATAGTTTACCACCTTGTCTTTTTTCATATTATTAAAGTGCACTCTATCTAAAAGTTGTTCCTTCTCCTCAGCTGAAGGAGACAGACCAAGAAAGCAGCAGAGTTTGTCTATTTCCCGTCCAGTGTCCTGGAAACACAATTGTCAGACTCAGAGTTTGTGGTCAGACTTTCCTACCAGCAAGAGCAGAAACTCCACAATCACACAAACACATGCACTGAAAACAAACAGAAGCAGACAACATTACCTCAACAAGATCTTCGAAGAACATGTAATGGAGGTTTGAATAAGTCTGTTTCTTCTCCCACCAGCTGTTCACATGGTCATACCAGGATCCAAACACCACTGGGGAAACACAAAGATAAACTCAATCAACGAGCTTTGGCAAAATCTGTGCACGTCATACAAACACCTTTATGATTGTAAACAGGCTTGTGTTCACTCAGTGTCAGTGTTTAAGGGCTCATTAGTCAAGTGAAACTCCAAATTTAGATTTTAACTTGATTATTGTGTTTCCTATACACAGTGTTGTGCCTGAATGCGTTCAATGAACAATCGCTCATGAACTCATATTTTGGGCAAACCTGAACTGAACGTACTGTATTATTCCACTTGAAAAACGTCATTGTGAACGCGTTCATTCTGGCGTTTGTGAATGGTGCTCTCTCACAGTATAACTTCATTCAAGAGTGTGCCAGATTTCCATTAAGCCTTCCAGGCAAAAACCCAGCTAAAACACACTGTAAACAGGTCTCAATATGTAGCAGAAAAATCACCTAATCTGGCAACAACAGTGTCATGTCTATACTGCTGTTTCTCTCTCTTCAGCCTGGTGTTTAGCTGCACTTTGTATAAAAAGAGTTCAACATGTGAAAATCTAACCTCCATCTGAGCGCCGATCAGCTGAGCCAGAGCACAGCGGGTGAGGCGCTGCACAGACTGTAACAATGTGTATGTGCGTTTTATAAAGGCAAGAAAAAAACATTGTTCTCTCAATCGCTGATAGAGGATCGGGTTGCCTATCAGAGCATTTTAATCTGATCAGATAATAGTTATTACTCGATTAATGAGCGTCGGTTATTGGTGAGAAAAAACTTCAGTAGGTAAAATAATAGCTTTCAGCAATGTATTGAAAAAAAGAAAAAGAACTATGAACTAGTTCATTTTTGGGACCGTGAACTTAGTTCAAAATTTTGAATCATGAACTATGAACTGAACTAGTTCATTTTAAAATTTGTGAACTAAACTTTGAACTAGTTCATGTAGAAAGAACTTTCCCAACACTGCCTATACATACTTTTTCCCTCCATGAATCTCTGGAGAAAACTGCTCCAGTCTCCAGGCTCTGGGGCGAGCTTGCTCATCCGCTGGAAGTGGAAAAAAGACACCACATCGTCCTTTGCATTGCGGGCAATGTAGACAATCTACACAACAAGAAAACATGCATTGTTTGAACAGCATGAATGAAATAAAGTACTAACAGTACAGCATCAGATCAAATGATGGTTTACTGCATTATTTGACAAGAATCTACTGTACCCTGCAGTTTTGCTCCCAAAATGATTTTGGTACAAACTGGACTGGAAGATGAGTCCTAATGAGTCGAGGAGATGTGAGGAGATTGTCCGCCAACTCTGTTCCTTTGTGTATGGTTGAAGAACCTGCACATTATGTTTAAATTCCTGTCAATGCTTCAACATGATCAATACAACTTTACAGAATTTTTTTCATTGACTTTTTTTTTTTTTTTTTTTTTAATTATGTTGATTTTCTCACTGTATTATCATAATTTAATGTGTTTGTTGAATGTGACTCACCAGGCTGCAGAGGAGGGACGACAGCTTCCAATGGAGGCGCTCTTAATAAAATAGGAAGAGATTTCCGACACTCTGGAGATGTCTGATCAAAATGCAGCAGGTCAAGGATGTAGGTGATCCAGGTTTTACCTCAATGAATGACAAAGCAAAAGAAAAGAGAAGATCAAAACCATCATCAGTCTAGTCAACAGTGTGAAGCAAAACACACTCTGATGTTTACAGACTCACCAGCTTTGGGATATGCCACGATAAGTATATCGTCTGGCCTGGCCTGGAAGTTTTGAACATTCTCCCAGTTGTCTGTGAAGTACTGAGTCATTGGGACTCCATGGAAATCAAATAATTCTGGCCGAGGTGAATCCATCTTTAAACAAAAAAAAGGAAAGAAAGATGTAAAACATATAATCAGCTTGTATAATCAATTGTTACATTACATAGATGACTTTGAGAACAATCTGCATACATACCTCAACCTGCCTTTCTGAACGTCCTTTCTTATGAGTAGTCAGTCAGGACAGTATTGTGTTTAATGTTCAATTTATAACCCTACTAGTCTGCCTTCAGTCACCTGTGGCTCATCTCATTATGCTAACTGAGTCATTATACTCTTGAGACAACAAAGTGATCCCAGGGGCTAAATGGTGCCTTAAATACAGCGGTTAAATAAAGCATAATTACGTATACTTTTTTTTTTTTTTTTTTGATTGCTTAAGCACAATTTTAAAAACGGGTTCTGGTTTTTCGAAATACTTCACACAATTACCACAACCACACACCCAATTATCAGAAAACCTCAGATCCTTTACAAAATGAAACACTCTTGTAGAAATTCAAGCTGAAAATGGACAACGATGATGCTGTCTGGGACAGCCTGAAGAGTGCAGTAGCAGCAATGCTCACAGGATCAGAAGAGGTATTTGAATCATAGTCTGTGGCACATTTCCATTGTGATGTGACTCACATAACATGTTTCTACTGAAACTACCGGTGCCAGAAGACACGCAAAGCCAAAGACATTATGAGGGAGTGGAGGAAGAGGAAGGCTGTGTAAGCACAATTCACTATAATGGTCCATGTGGTATGTACTAACAAACTTCAATCAATTGAAACCACATACTTAAAACTTATGTTTATGATCCTTTTCATTTCAGACTGTACCCGAGATGGCCTCAGAGGAGCTGTTTGCAGAGGAGGAGCAAGACAGGCAGCAGGTAGCCCCCCAAGAGACCCAGAACATTGGTGAGCATCTAAATTAGAAATACAAATGTACAGAGGCCTGCCTGCCATTCCCATCTCATCTGACCCTGTTCTGTGCTGGTGGCAGAAGAGGGACACTTTGCCACTTCTGCGTGTGTGTGAGCGCCTTGGCACTAATTAATCAATAAATTAACATAAATATGTGGGTGTAGAGGTGTAGGATTCTTTATTGAGAAGCAGTCTGGTAGAGAAGACAAAAAACGCTCTGGTAGTATCCTACTGGTTTCACCCAGCTGTAACTACCTTCTCATTCTTCATTGTAGCTGTAGCATCTATTTCACTTTGTCATAGCCTCTGTCATTAAAGAATTGTCAGGCTTCCAAAAACAGCAAAGACGAACAGATAAAGAGAGTGACCGGCTAACCTTCGCTTCAGCTGTATGTTCTGATTGATTGACATGATGATGTTGGTCATGCACCTTGATAATAACAGCTTTCTGTCTTCACAGTTCTGAGTGAGATTCTATAAAAGTGTCAGTCTTGCAGTGGTGTCTTTTTGAAAACAATGTGCCCAGTATGAATGTAAGAAACAGATGGCTGAGAGACATTTGATCTTGTGACAAATTCCTAAAAGAAGGAAAACATGAGTGGATTGTTTTTGTTTTCATTCTTAATTTAGACCAATAATCTAATGATATTTCATCACCTAGGTCTATCAATCAAAGGATTATATTTTCTACAGTTACACTGGGCCTTTAAATTTCAGTACGAAACTTCAGTGTTGGATTCTTCATCTTTTTCTTGTAGTCTTCATCAAACTCTTCACTCTGGGCCACAGTGAAATGGTTCTTCCAGTCACCAACCTTCCCTGAAGAAGCACAGACAGTCAGTCAGGTTGGAGTCTTTCTACATTAAACTGGACAATTGGTTTCGTTTTACCTGTCACATGTATTGTGTATAAAATTTCACTGTACCTTTTCTTATGAAGGGAGACACTTTGACATCCACTTCTCGAAATGCTGAATAGTTTACCACCTTGTCTTTTTTCATATTATCAAAGTGCACTCTGTCTAAAAGTCGTTCCTTCTCCTCAGCTGAAGGAGACAGACCAAGAAAGCAGCAGAGTTTGTCTATTTCCCGTCCAGTGTCCTGGAAACACAATGGTCAGTTTGTGGTCAGACTTTCCTACCAGCAGGAGCAGAGACTTCACAGTCACACAAACACATGCACTGAAAACACACAGAAGCAAACAACATTACCTCAACAAGATCTTCGAAGAACATGTAATGGAGGTTTGAATAAGTCTGTTTCTTCTCCCACCAGCTGTTCACATGGTCATACCAGGATCCAAACGCCACTGGGGAAACACAACAATAAACTGAATTGAGAAGCGTGGGTGAAATCTGTACATCTCATACAAACATCTTTATGATTGTGAGTGTTCATCAGTCACATCAACATGTCAGGTTGATTATTGTGTTTCCTACACATACACTTTCCCTCCATGAATCTCTGGAGGTAACTGCTCCAGTCTCCAGGCTCTGTTGAGAGCTTGCTCATGCTCTGAAAGTGGAAAAAAGACACCATGCTGTCCTTTCCATTGCGGGCGATGTAGACAATCTACACAAGAAGAAAACATACATTATTTGGAAGCCATAACTGAAACACAGTATTTACAGTACATTTTCATTGCAAAGTCTGTTTTTGTTTTTGTAGAGAGTTCCTCTGGAGGGGTGGCAGGAAGCCATCCTCAAGAGACTGGGGTCACAGCAGGAGTTGGTCAGACTGGAGCTTGGAAAGAAAGGAGAAAGGAGATTGTCAGCCATTTCTGTTCCTTTCTGTTTGGTTGAAGATCCTACACATTATGAGACAAGTTTAAATGCCAGTGAATCCGACAATGTGATCAGTACAACACAGTGCAACTTTACATTAATTTTTTTTTCGTGGATTTTTCTTTATTTATTTATTTTTCCTATATAAATATCAATTAATATGTGTTTGCTGAATGATACTCACCTGGCTTCAGAAAAGGGAAGGCCCCTTCCAATAGAGGCACTCTTTCATGAATAGGAAGAGATTTCTGATCAAAATGCAGCAGGTCAAGGATGTAGGAGACCCAGTTGGATCCTCAAAGAATGACAGAACAAAAAAGATGAAATAATAAAAACCCTTCAACACCATCATCAATCTGTTCAACAATGTGAAGCAAAACACACTCTGTTGATGTTTACAGACTCACCTGCTTTGGGATATGTCACGCTAAGTATATCGTCTGGC
The DNA here is from genome assembly GCA_021432705.1 of Caranx ignobilis. NCBI lineage: Eukaryota > Metazoa > Chordata > Actinopteri > Carangiformes > Carangidae > Caranx > Caranx ignobilis. Next base: position 69,770,749 of record MU269985.1, read on the forward strand.
CTGGCCTGGAAGTTTTGAACATTTTCCCAGCTGTCTGTGAAGTAGTGAGTCATTGGGACTCCATGGAAATTAAATAATTCTGGCCGAGGAGGTGAATCCATCTTTAAATGAAAAAAAATGAAAGAACGATTTAAAACATATAATCAGTTTGCATAATCAATTGCTACATTACATAGATGACTTTGAGGACAATCTGCATACATACCTCAACATGCTTTTCTGAAGTCCTTTCTTATGAGAGTCAGTCAGGACAGTGTTGTGTTTAATGTTCAATTTATAACCCTGCTAGTCTGCCTTCACTCACCTGTGGTTCATTTCATTATGCTAACTGAGTCACATGCTCTTGGGACAAACAAAGTGATCCCAAGCTGTTAGGGAAGAATTTCACTTCTCCGTATAGTTTGTGTAGTTAAAGGTCAATCCCTCTTCGTTAATAGGTGAAAGTTGAGAATTAGATGTTTTCTTTTAGATATATTGCTAGAGACAGTTTATCTGACCTGTACTCTCTCCTAGGGACATGCCAAGGCCATATTCATTCCCCTGGCACCTTCGCCAGATAACACTCTGAGTGAGAGAGAGACCGTTGTTGTTTTCGCGTCACCTAAATGGTGTGAGTCTTTATCTTAATGTTTATGCTCAATAGCCAATGGAATGTTAGCACATCTCCCTTTGTGGGCTCCGTCCACCTTCCTAGTATATGAATCTGAACTTTGCAGCTTGGCCCTCAGAATTGAGGTGGTATCACACACTCATGTTGTGTCGATGACTCTTTTGTTCTCCTTGATCAATCAAGTCTATTAAACTTCTTCAGTATAAGACATCCAAGACTCAGGTGCTTCTTCTTCCTGCATCCCCACAGAATTTCTCCCTAACACAAGCTCTACATGGTAAAAGATAAACATATGATAACTTCAGCTCTTATACTTGACCAGCTGTGGTAAAGAGCTGTGTGCATGAAACTCTATATGATTCATGAAGTTGTTTCAGTACAGATGATACAGTGGGAATGTGAGGAATAACAGGTCAAGATGAATACGTTTCATGGCTTTTATTTTATATAGGCAATTTCACTGTTATTAACTGTAGGTATTACAGATATCACAAATACAACATGAATAAAGTCAGTGGATTTACATCTGATGAATTTCCACAAACAGAAAAAGGAGATTCAACATGGGTCAAATACATGACCATCAAGTCTTTGATAATTTCACCATGAGGAGAAATCTCCTGCACTGATTCAACATGATCTTTGTCCCTTACATTGTATTACCTGACCTGGTCTGACCTCTAAACTTCAGTGAAGTGGTTCTTCCTGTCACCAAATTGTCCTGGAGACAACCATTTAGGCCATTTAATCAAATCAGTGATCAACAGTGTGAGTCATTTTATTGTTCCCAGACTCCTTCCCCATATACACCATATTTTATAACCTTTTCAAAACAGTGAGAAAGTGACTGGACTTCCATAATTCACCTTTAAACATCATGAACATCTGAACATCATGAAAATGCTTTGTTATTCTTAATAACTCTGTACAACACTACGGTTTTTAAAAGAGGTGTTTGGTGGAGTCACAGGAGAGCAGTTACTAAACTAACAAAATAAACGAATAAGTAACTAACTAATAAACTAAATATTTTAAACATGTCATTTGTACAACTTCTGTCCTGGTGCTATACATGCAAAAGCTCCAAGAAAAACCTGTATGCTGACATCATGATGAAAGCTGTTGGATGTTGTGCCACTAAACTTACCTCCAGCCATCTATATGGAACATTTGTTATAGGAACAAACAGAGCATTAGGTTAACTCACTTGAAACCTGTGTACCAAAGTTATTATGTTCTCACAGTTTGTGACTCAGCTCTGTTTATTTTGTCATTCTGTCAATTATTCCTGGCGCTGACACTTTCCATCCATCTACATGGACTCAGGCATTTGTCCCTTATAATGAACAGATGTGGAAAAATATTTGCTGTGTAAGTTAATGTAAGGTAATAGTATGATGGACCTGAGGAGGCCTGGGGTTTCAAATCCCAGTCATGGCTAGTATGTTGCGAGAGTGAAAGCGAGAAGATGAAGAAGACTTTTTTTTTTTTTTTTAAGTATGCCAGGCCCCAGTCTCCCTCAGAGAGCCACAGACACCCATGCACATTTTTTATTACACATAAATAACACAATAATTACACAGGAATTGCCTTAAACGTGGTTTGCATTTGATGGAATACACTTAACAGATGCAAACACTATACATTACAATGATTTCATGGAATATTATCAGCTGATGCAGAGAGAAGCTAATTGCTAATTACAAAAAGCAAAAAAACCTTGAGCTAATCAAAAATGCGGGACGTATGTGTGACATGGGACAAGGGATGAAAATGCTGTGCAGGCCTGCACAAAGCAGGACACCTGGTCACCCTAATTACATATCAATGTGCGCAGTATTATAGTAAGGAAGACATGGCTGAGAGACATCTGAACTTGTGACAAATTCCTAAAAGAAGAAAAATGTGAGTGGGTTGTTTTTTGTTTTCAATCCTAATTTAGACTTTAGACACACTGATGACATGACATTGAACACATAAACGCAAAAAGGACTTGATTAATGATGATTAAAGTTCAGTCACCAGACTTTGACATTCAATAAACTTGTATAATAAAAACTGATTGAACAACATTTTTGTGACTTAAAAGTAATTACTGTTTATATTTCATCACCTAGGCCTATCAGTCAAAGGATTATATTTTCTACAGTTACACTGGGCCTTTAAATTTCAGTACGAAACTTCAGTGTTGGATTCTTCATCTTTTTCTTGTAGTCTTCATCAAACTCTTCACTCTGGGCCACAGTGAAATGGTTCTTCCAGTCACCAACCTTCCCTGAAGAAGCACAGACAGTCAGTCAGGTTGGAGTCTTTTTACCTTAAGCTGGAGAATTGGTTTTGTTTTACCTGTCACATGTATTGTGTATCAATTTTCACTGTACCTTTTCTTATGAAGGGAGACACTTTGAGATCCATTCCTGGAAATGTTGAATGATTGACCACCTTGTCTTTTTTCATATTATCAAAGTGCACTCTGTCTAAAAGTCGTTCCCTTTCCTCAGCTGAAGGAGACAGACCAAGAAAGCAGCAGAGTTTGTCTATTTCCCGTCCAGTGTCCTGGAAACACAATGGTCAGTTTGTTGTCAGACTTTCCTACCAGCAAGAGCAGAGACTCCACAATCACACAAATGCATGCACTGAAAACACACAGAAGCAAACAATATTACCTCAACAAGATCTTCAAAGAACATGTAATGGAGGTTTGAATAAGTCTGTTTCTTCTCCCACCAGCTGTTCACATGGCCATACCAGGATCCAAACACCACTGGAGAAACACAACAATAAACTGAATTGAGGAGCATGAGCAAAATCTCATGCAAGAACCTTTATGATTGTGAACAGTCTCATGTTCACAATCATAAAGGTTGTACTGACCAGTGAGTACAAATGCTTGCTGGTCAAAGGAACATGTCAAATAAAACTCCAAATTTAGATTTTGACTTGATTATCGTGTTTCCTATACATACTCTTTCCCTCCATGAATCTCTGCAGGTAACTGCTCCAGTCTCCAGGCTCTGGGTTGAGCTTGCTCATCCGCTGGAAGTGGAAAAAAGACACCACACTGTCCTTTCCATTGCGGGCCACATAGACTATCTACACAACAAGGAAACATAAACAATATTTTAACAGAATGGATGAAATATTGTACACACAGTGCCAGTCTAAACTCACTGTTTTTCTATGTAGAGTGTCCCTATAGAGGGGTGGCAGGATGCCAGCACCAGAGGTATTGCCCCTCTGGGGACAGAGTAGGAGGCTGGGGTCACAGCAGGAGTTGGTCAGACTGGTGCTGGAAAAAATAACCAGGAGGCATCTGGGCAATCAAGATGAGATTAAGAGCAGGAAGAGTTCACTGGGAAAAAGGTGGGTCTCCACTGGTGGATGTGGTGGAGGGTGCCACTTTCAAATAGTAGCATGGTGGACAAAGAGAGGATCCCAGTCCAAAAGAAAGAGTCCCATCAGGGTAAACTTTTGTTAATATTTATAAAATCTGTGTTTTAACAGAATCAGTTTAAGCAGTGGTTAGTTAGATTGCTCAATTATCAACTAAGATGAAACTGTAAATCAGTTACGCAGATTCCTACAGATTGCATTATGTTGTGGAAATTACAAAAAGCTACTGTACCCTGCAGTTTTTCTCCCAAAAAGATTTTGGCACAAACTGGACTGGAAGATGAGTCCTAATGAGTCGAGGAGATGTGAGGAGATTGTCCACCAAGACTGTTCCTTTGTGTATGGTTGAAGAACCTGCACATTATAAGAAAACTTTACATTTCTGTGAATGCTCCAACATGATCAGTACAACACATTCATTTTTTTTATATCAGTTGAACTTTCCTATATTAAGATCAATAGATAGGGGTTTGCTGAATGTGGCTCACCTGGCTGCAGCGAAGCGAAGTTGACCTCCAATACAGGCACTCTTAAATAAATAGGAAGAGATTTCTGACACTCTGGAGATGTCTGATCAAAATGCAGCAGGTCAAGGATGTAGGAGACCCAGTGGTTCCTCAAAGAATGACAGAACAAAGAACTGAGATAATAAAAACCCTTTTACACCATCACCAATCTTTTCAGCAGTGTGAAGCAAATCACACTCTGTTGATGTTTACAGACTCACCTGCTTTGGGATATGTCACGAGAAGTATATCGTCTGGCCTGGCCTGGAAGTTTTGAACATTCTCCCAGTTGTCTGTGAAGTAGTGAGTCATTGGGACTCCATGGAAATCAAATAATTCTGGCCGAGGACGGAAATCCATCTTTAAACAAAAAAGAAAAAGGAAAGACAGATTCAAAACTCTAATCAGTTTGTGCTGAGTGATCAATCAATATATTTCATAAATTTCTTCACAGCTTATCGTTTCTGAATAGGTACCTCAACCTACCTTGGTCAGATTTCTGAACGTCCTCTTCTATGAGCCTCAGTAAAGGCAGTGTTATGGTTAATTTGCAACCCTCTTTCTTGTTTGCCTGCACCCATCTGTGGTTCATCTCATTATGCTAATTTGGTCACATGATGTTGAGGGAACAAAGTGATCCCAAGCTCTTCTAAGTACAAGGTGAGAATTCAACAAAAAAAATGTAACCTGGACTCTTGTATTTGAATAGTTGTGGAAAACAGCTGTGTGGATGAACCTGCATTTGATTCATGAAGAATATTCAGTACAATCAATCAATCAACATGAATTGACTGACATATGATCAATTTCCACAAATACATGATCATCAAATCATTGCTGATTTCAACATGAGGAGAAATCTCCTGCACTGACTCAACATGATCTTCTTCTCTTCCAGCTAATACCTGACCTGACTCTAAACTTAAGAATGAAACTTTAATGTGGAGTTCTTCATTTTCTGCCTGCTGTCTTCATCACGTTGTATTATATTCTGGGCCACAGTAAAGTGGTTCTTCCAGTCACCAACCTTCCCTGGAGACAACGCCATCTAATCGAACCAGTGATCAACAATGTGAGTAATCTTATTGTTCCCAGCATATTTTCATTGTACCTTTTCTCATGAACAGAGACACCTTGTCATCCATGATGCTGACAGCGGAGTAGTTGGTCATTTTGTTTTGTTTCATGCTGTCAAACATCACACCAGTTACGACTCTCTCTTTCTCCTCAGCTGAAGGAGAGAAACCGAGGAAGGAACAGAGTCGATCAATCTCTCGCCCAGTGTCCTGCACACAATTAAGAGTCTCAGGGCTCTCATTTCGTGGACCTGGCGGAAGAGAAGCGCAGCGCTGCTCCGCCACACCAACTGGACCGGTCTTCGTGCACCGCACACCCTGGCGCAAGTCCTCCTCTTTCCCACCTCCGTCCCTCCTACCGGCGAAAGTGGGCAAGTGGGAGGTTGGAAGACGTGGAGTGGGTTTAACATAGCCGATTCAGATCTTCACCAATCAAATGATCTTCTCTCCTCACCTTTAAATCCGCTGCGGGCGGGGCGCACTGCAATTTTGTCATTTTATATTTGGACATGGACGAAGGAGACAGCGATGCCAGACGGCCAGACTTCTTCCATGAGCAAACTGATGTTTTGGTCCAAGCTCACAGTAAACGAATATATGGTAAAACAAACAGACTTCCATGGACTGATGAAGCAAAAGTAGTCTGAGGAGGTTACTAATATTGTCAACCAGGTTTGTCCTGATACACTGAGAAGTATGTTGATTACTCTGAAGAATTCTTGGTATGTACAAAACCTTTAAGGTTGACATGTTCTCATAATCTTTGCCTCAGCTCTGTTTATTTTGTCATTCTGTTAATGACCCCTGGCGCTGACATGTCACTTTCCATCCAGCCACATGGACATCCTCAGGCGTTTGTCCCTTATAATGAATAGATGTGAAAAATATTTGCTGCGATCACAATGAATTGTGTTTAGTGTCATTATTAGTAATAATTTTCAGGAAGCGCCATCAATGTATGATAATATTATGGACCTGAGGAGGCCTGAGGTTTCAAATCCCAGTCATTGCAAGTATGTTGTGAAAAGAGAGCAAGAGCGAAAAGAAGATGAAGAAGACTTTTTTTTATTATTACTTGTACTTGTACTTGTACCAGGCCCCAGTCTCCCTTCGAGAGCCACAGACAATGTGGCCTTCGTCTCAGCCATGCACATTTGTTATTACACAGAAATAACATAGCAATTACACAGGAATTGCCTTAAACATGGTTTGCATTTGGCGGAATACACTTGACAGATCCAAACACTATACATTACAATAATTTCATTGAATATTAAAGGGATACTTCACCCAAAATCGATAATTCACCAATTTTCTACTCACCGTCATGCCAATGAAGGGTTTGGAGAACTTTCTGATTTATCAAAATGCTTTTGGAGATCCAGCTGGGAACGGATTTTCATCTAATGGCGGCAGTTAGTGCTCACTTTTAAATCGTCCAAAAACACACACTATGAAACATCCAAATACCTCAATACTGCTCGTTCATACTGACCCAAGTGTCTCCCAGTGACTCTGTTGATGTGTGCATGCACGAGATTTGCTGCGAGATGTTCTTCCAGGTTTACATCCACAAAGCAGGACACCTGGTCACCCTAATTACATATCAATGTGCGCAGTATTATAGTAAGGAAGACATGGCTGACATTTGAACTTGTGACAAACTCCTAAAAGAAGAAAAATGTGAGTGGGTTGTTTTTTGTTTCCCTTCCTAATTTAGACTTTAGACAAACTGATGACATGACATTGAACACATAAATGCAAAAAGGACTCGATTAATGATGATTAAAGTTCAATCACCAGACTTTGACATTCAATAAACTTGTATAATAAAAACTGATTGAACAACATTTTTGTGACTTAAAAGTAATTACTGTTTATATTTCATCACCTAGGCCTATCAGTGAAAGGATTATATTTTCTACAGTTACACTGGGCCTTTAAATTTCAGTACGAAACTTCAGTGTTGGATTCTTCATCTTTTTCTTGTAGTCTTCATCAAACTCTTCACTCTGGGCCACAGTGAAATGGTTCTTCCAGTCACCAACCTTCCCTGAAGAAGCACAGACAGTCAGTCAGGTTGGAGTCTTTTTACATTAAGCTGGAGAATAGGTTTTGTTTTACCTGTCACATGTATTGTGTATCAATTTTCACTGTACCTTTTCTTATGAAGGGAGACACTTTGAGATCCATTCCTGGAAACGTTGAAAAGTTGACCAACTTGTCTTTTTTCATATTATCAAAGTGCACTCTGTCTAAAAGTCGTTCCCTTTCCTCAGCTGAAGGAGACAGACCAAGAAAGCAGCAGAGTTTGTCTATTTCCCGTCCAGTGTCCTGGAAACACAATGGTCAGTTTGTGGTCAGACTTTCCTACCAGCAAGAGCAGAGACTCCACAATCACACAAACACCTGCACTTAAAACACACAAAAGCAAACAACATTACCTCAACAAGATCTTCAAAGAACATGTAATGGAGGTTTGAATAAGTCTGTTTCTTCTCCCACCAGCCATTCACATGGTCATACCAGGCGCCAAACCCTACTGGAGAAACACAATGATAAACTCAATCAACAAGCTTTGGCAAAATCTGTGCATCTCATACAAACATCTTTATGATTGTAAACAGGCTTGTGTTCACTCAGTGTCAGTGTTCAAGTGCTCATTAGTCAAGTGAAACTACAAATTTAGATTTTAACTTGATTATTGTGTTTCCTATACATACTTTTCCCCTTCATGAATCTCTGGAGGAAACTGCTCCAGTCTCCAGGCTCTGGGGCGAGCTTGCTCATGCGGTGAAAATGGAACATGGACACTACAGTGTCCTTTGCATAGCGGGCCACATAGACTATCTACACAACAGCAAAACATGCATTATTTGAAGAGCATGAATGAAATACAGTACTAACAGTGCAGCATCAGGTCAAATGATTGTTTGCTACATTATTTGATTATTTAAAAAGAATTGCATCATGTTGTATTGATTAGTGATTGCAATATGTTCATATCATTAAAGATCTTGGTTTCTTGTAAGACAATGGCAATGACAATGGAAATGACAAAAAGCTACTATACCCTGCAGTTTTGCTCCCAAAATGATTTTGGCACAAATTGGACTGGAAGATGAGTCCTAATGAGTCGAGGAGATGTGAGGAGATTGTCTGCCACTTCTGTTCCTGCGATTAATTTTGAAGATGCACATTATGAGAAAAGTACTGATCATGTGGGAGCATTCATAGGATCCTGTGAATGCTCCAACATGATCAGTACAACACAATACAACATACATTTTTTCATAGACTTTTTTTTTGTTTTTTGTTTTTTTAAATCAAATTGATTTTTCCCTTTATTAACATAATTTAATATGTATTTGTTGAGTGTGACTCACCTGGCTGCAGAGAAGGGAAGGCAGCTTCCAATGTAGGTTGTCTTTCATAAACAGGAAGAGATTTCCGACACTCTGGAGATGTCCGATCAAAATACAGCAGGTCAAGGATGTAGGAGACCCAGTTGGTTCCTCGAAGAATGACAGCAAAAAACATAAAATCATAAAACCCTTTTACACCATCATCAATCTGTTCAACAGTGTGACACAAAACACATGATGTTTACAGACTCACCTGCTTTGGGATATGTCATGAGAAGTATATCGTCTGGCCTGGCCTGGAAGTTTTGAACATTCTCCCAGTTGTCTGTGAAGTTGTGAGTCATTGGGACTCCATGGAAATCAAATAATTCTGGCCGAGGAGGTGAATCCATCTTTAAGCGAAAAAAAGGAAAGAAGATTCAAAACATATAATCAGCTTGTATAATCAATTGTTACATTACATAGATGACTTTGAGAACAATCTGCATACATACCTCAATGTACCTTTCTGAACGTCCTTTCTTATGAGATGTTCAATGTTAATGTTCAATTTATAACCTGCTTGTCTGTCTTCAGTCACCTGTGGTTCATCTCATTATGCTAACTGAGTCATATACTCTTGAGACAACAAAGTGATCCCAGGAGCTAATTGGTGCCTTAAATACAGTGGTTACATAAAGCATAATTGCGTAAAAAAAAAAAATTCTGATCGCTTAAGCACAATTTTGAAAACAAGTTTTTCGAAATACTACACACAATTACCACAACCACACACCCAATTATCAGAACACATCAGATCCTTTGCAAAATGAAACACTCTTGTAGAAATGTATAAACTAATTTATAAAAAATATATATCTTATTTTATTACCATATAGAAACACACACATATCATATGACTCCATTCAGTCTGAACCAGTTCCACACTGATTAACCTAAAACACTTTTAGCAATTCTGCTTGTCAGTGATTAGATTACTGTAAGTGAAGTACACAGAGAAAGTGCAAATATACAATATACTCACCAAACGCTATACTGACACACTAAACTGAAGATATCATTTATTTCTCTCCATATACTCAAATCAGTCAACATGTCAACAAAATATGTTCCAGTTTTCATGCTGCTACAGTGGAGTGCATAACACTGTAAGCACTGCTAATATCAGACAAATATAAAATACTGTATCCACTACACTACAGGTTACTATTACAGTTAAAAAAAAAAAAAACAAAAAAAAAAACAGAATATGAAAAAAACAACCCACAAAACAGGAAAAGACAGTACAGACAGTCCTGGACATTGCAGTTTTTGCCGATTGCTTACTGGGTCTCTTCCTGGGTCTCACTGGCTCTGTTTGTCAAAGACATGGAACCAGTTGACAAAAACGGCTGACCTGAGCCCTGTTTGTAGTGCTAATGGTCAAACTGATTGGTGTTGGGTTTCTGTGTTAGTGTTTTCAGGTGTGTGCTTAAGTGTTTCTAATTACCAGATGTGTTTTACACTATAAATTAAAGTGTTTTCCCAATGATAACAGGGTATTTCATTTTTGAGTGAAGTGTCTAATGTAGGAAACCGTGTGTAATGTTCTGCAATAACTGTGTTGAAGAATTACAAACAAAGTGCAAAGCAGAAATCGTGTTTAAGGTATGATCACAGTGTGTTTCAGCTATAAGTGTTGGTTTTGAAGCTTTGGTCTAAGCATTCGCTTTTTGGGTGCAGGCAATTGGCAAAAACTGTATCTCTTCATCATGCTGGATCAGGTCAAAGAATTTCATCAACAACTCAGATGATATCCTCATTGGGAAGACAGTGTGTGAAGTCTTGAATGTCAAGTCTTTGCACAGCTACGGTGTCAGTTCAGTCACAGGCCTCCTCCAGGACCTGAATGATGGGTACCTGAGCCTGGGGCAAGAGACTGAAACGCTCCACCAACATGCTGAGATAAAGTCTTCGATTCGTTTACATATGGAGAATATGGCATATGTAAAATGTGGATGGTGTTGACACCAGTTCTGAACCAGAGCAGAGTGGTGGAAAGACTCGGGTGGCAATGTATTGAATCTGGTGCATTTCTGACTCCTTCCATCTTCATTGAAGATAGGTGACCTCACCTGCTGCATTTGTATAGTGCTTACCTGATTGGTGTGTCTACAATTAAGCAGTCATGTTTTTGCATACCTGATGGTTGTGTTTAACCGTTTGGCTCAGTGGTGTGGTAATTTGACAGTCAGTGTTTTGGCATTGCATGGAAGTGACATCATGATATACTTCTGTGTGTAATGTAACCAAGTGTGTTTAGTGTTTTGCAAATCACTGTGTGTACTGATTTGCAAAAAGTGTGAGGTTGACGTGCTTATATGTGGTGCAAATCTGGGCTGATGTTTTGCTCCTTGGGTGTAAGGTTTTGGTAATACTTTTGATTTTAGTGTTTATGCAATCAAAAAAAATGGAAATATCCATGATCCGTGGCACTAATTAATCAATAAATAAACATAAATATGTGGGTGTAGAGGTGTAGGATTCTTTATTGAGAGGCAGTCTGGTAGAGAAGACAAAAAACGCTCTGTTAGTATCCTTCTTCCGGTTTCACCCAGCTGTAAGTACCTTCTCATTCTTCATTGTAGCTGTAGCATCTATTTCACTTTGTCATAGCCTCTGTCATTAAAGAATTGTCAGGCTTCCAAAAACAGCAAAAACGAACAGATAAAGAGAGTGACCGGCTAACCTTCGCTTCAATGTAAGAAACAGATGGCTGAGAGACATTTGATCATATGACAAATTCCTAAAAGAAGGAAAACATGAGTGGATTGTTTTTGTTTTCATTCTTAATTTAGACCAATAATCTAATGATATTTCATCACCTAGGTCTATCAATCAAAGGATTTTATTTTCTACAGTTACACTGGGCCTTTAAATTTCAGTACGAAACTTCAGTGTTGGATTCTTCATCTTTTTCTTGTAGTCTTCATCAAACTCTTCACTCTGGGCCACAGTGAAATGGTTCTTCCAGTCACCAACCTTCCCTGAAGAAGCACAGACAGTCAGTCAGGTTGGAGTCTTTTTACATTAAACTGGACAATTGGTTTCGTTTTACCTGTCTCATGTATTGTGTATCAATTTTCACTGTACCTTTTCTTATGAAGGGAGACACTTTGAGATCCATTCCTGGAAACATTGAAAAGTTGACCAACTTGTCTTTTTTCATATTATCAAAGTGCACTCTGTCTAAAAGTCGTTCCTTCTCCTCAGCTGAAGGAGACAGACCAAGAAAGCAGCAGAGTTTGTCTATTTCCCGTCCAGTGTCCTGGAAACACAATGGTCAGTTTGTGGTCAGACTTTCCTACCAGCAGGAGCAGAGACTTCACAATCACACAAACACCTGCACTTAAAACACACAAAAACAAACAACATTACCTCAACAAGATCTTCGAAGAACATGTAATGGAGGTTTGAATAAGTCTGTTTCTTCTCCCACCAGCTGTTCACATGGTCATACCAGGCGCCAAATCCTACTGGAGAAACACAATGATAAACTCAATCAACAAGCTTTGGCAAAATCTGTGCATCTCATACAAACACCTTTATGATTGTAAACAGGCTTGTGTTCACTCAGTGTCAGTGTTCAAGTGCTCATTAGTCAAGTGAAACTACAAATTTAGATTTTAACTTGATTATTGTGTTTCCTATACATACTTTTCCCCTTCATGAATCTCTGGAGGAAACTGCTCCAGTCTCCAGGCTCTGGGGCGAGCTTGCTCATGCGGTGAAAATGGAACATGGACACTACAGTGTCCTTTGCATAGCGGGCCACATAGACTATCTACACAACAGCAAAACATGCATTATTTGAAGAGCATGAATGAAATACAGTACTAACAGTACAGCATCAGGTCAAATGATGGTTTGCTGCATTATTTGATCATACAAGACTGAATTGCATCATGTTGTATTGATTAGTGATTGCAGTATGTTCATATCATTAAAGATCTTGGTTTCTTGTAAGACAATGGCAATGACAATGGAAATGACAAAAAGCTACTGTACCCTGCAGTTTTGCTCCCAAAATGATTTTGGCACAAATTGGACTGGAAGATGAGTCCTAATGATTCGCGGAGATGTGAGGAGATTGTCTGCCACTTCTGTGCCTGTGATTAATTTTGAAGATGCACATTATGAGAAAAGTACTGATCATGTTGGAGCATTCACAGGATCCTGTGAATGCTCCAACATGATCAGTACAACACAATACAACATACATTTTTTCATAGACTTTTTTTTTAATCAAATTGATTTTTCCCTTTATTCACATAATTTAATATGTTTTTGTTGAGTGTGACTCACCTGGCTGCAGAGGAGGAAAGGTGAAGTCCAATAGAGGCACTCTTAAATAAATAGGAAGAGATTTCCGACACTCTGGAGATGTCTGATCAAAATGCAGCAGGTCAAGGATGTAGGAGACCCAGTTGGATCCTCAAAGAATGACAGAACAAAAAAGATGAGATAATAAAAACCCTCTTACACCATCACCAATCTGTTCAACAGTGTGAAACAAAACACACTCTGTTGATGTTTACAGACTCACCTGCTTTGGGATATGTCATGAGAAGTATATCGTCTGGCCTGGCCTGGAAGTTTTGAACATTCTCCCAGTTGTCTGTGAAGTAGTGAGTCATTGGGACTCCATGGAAATCAAATAATTCTGGCCGAGGAGGTGAATCCATCTTTAAACAAAAAAAAGGGAAAGACAGATTTAAAACATATAATCAGTTTGTATAATCAATTGTTACATTACATAGATGACTTTGAGAACAATCTGCATACATACCTCAACATGCCTTTCACTCTTATGAGTGTCAGTCAGGTCAACAGTAGGTTTATAACCCTGCTAGTCCGCCTTCACTCACCTGTGGTTCATTTCATTATGCCAACTGAGTCACATGTTCTTGAGACAACAAGTGATCCCAGACGCTATTGGAACCATAAATACAGTGGTTAAATGAAGTAGAAACTTATTATAAACTGAGGGAAAATTTCTGAGAGGTATATCTGGAGGCGTTTTAATAGACTGAGAATCTGCAGGTATTACAGATATCACAAATACGACATGAATAAAGTCAGTGGATTTACATCTGATTAATTTCCACAAACAGAAAAAGGAGACTCAACATGGGTCAAATAGATGATCATCAAATCATTGTGACGATGGCGATTTCACCATGAGGAGAAATCTCCTGCACTGACTCGTCATGATCTTTGTCCCTTACATTGTAATACCTGACTGGTCTGACCTATAAACTTCAGTACGAAACTTTAATCTTTATTTTCTGCCTGTCGTCTTCATCAAACTGTTTGTTCTGGGTCACAGTGAAGTGGTTCTTCCTTGGAGACAATCATTTAGCCCATTTAATCAAATCAATGATCAACAGTGTTAATCATCTTATTGTTCCCAGACTCCTTTCCCATATTTCCATTGTACCTTATCTCATGAATGGAGACACCGTGTGATCCATGATGTTGACAGTGGAGTAGTTGGTCATTTTGTTTTGTTTCATACTGTCAAACATCACACCAGTTATGATTCTGTCTTCAGCTAAAGGGGACAAGGGGGACACCGAAGGAACAGATTCGGTCAATCTCTTGCCTGCACAGAGTAAAGAGTCACTTTCTTGGATGCATAGATTAAAAGATACAAAGTTATCTTTCTCAAAATGTTGATAAAGCTTTACTAACTCTAATTTCAAGGTTGTTAAAAGAGTAGTTTGGAGACTGATGATAGACTGATTACATTTGATTATTTTGAACATTTAGGCTAATTTGTACCACTTCTGTCTTGGTACTGTATGTGCAAAACCTCCAAGATAAACGTGTATGCTTGCGCTCTAGCTGTTGGATGTTATGCTGCTAAACTTACCTCCAGCCATCTATATGGAACATTTGTTATAAGAACAAACAGAGCATTAGGTTAACTCACTTGAAACCTGTGTACCAAAGTTATTATGTTCTCACAGTTTGTGACTCAGCTCTGTTTATTTTGTCATTCTGTCAATTACTCCTGGCACTGACACTTTCCATCCATCTACATGGACGTCCTCAGGCATTAATGACTGGGTTAGGGTGAACAGGCTCGTGTTCAGTCAGTACAAGTGCTCGCTGGTCACAGGAAGATGTCAAATGAAACTCCAAATTTAGATTTTAACTTGATTATTGTGTTTCCTATACATACTCTTTCCCTCCATGAATCTCTGCGGGTAACTGCTCCAGTCTCCAGGCTCTGGATGGACCTTTCCTTTTCTTTCCATTGCGGGCCACATAGACTATCTGCACAATAAGGAAACATAAACCATAGTGTAAGAGCATGACTGAAACACAGTATCTACAGTATCATTCTGAATCCTCTTTATTTTCACTATAAAGAGAGTTCTTTTGGAGTAGGAGGCCAGCATCACGAGGCTGGGGTCACAGCAGGAGTTGGTCATACTGGTGCTGGGAAAGAATGACATAGAGGCATCTGGACCATCATCAGGAGATCAATAGCAGGAAGCAGCCAAACTGCTGACTAGAAACCAGAAAGGGACCAGGGCTGAGGTGGGCTGGCCTGTCAATTAATGATCAGGTGCTGGTATAACATCGACTGAAACCCTCGATGCTACAGTTGAAGTATTAACCCAGCCATTCAATTCAGGAACAGATTAAATGATTGTTAATTGCAAGAACAGGGGAGACAGTGAATGGGATGCTTGACACTGCAATAGGTGAGACATTGGTTGGGGTGGCTGAATCAGTAACAGAGGTGAGGATTAGGGTGGCTGATATTAGAAGAGGCAATGAAACACTGAGCAGGACCCTTGATCCAGAAACAGATGAGATGTTGCTTGGCAGGGCAGTATTGTGGTTAATATACAATCCTCTTTCTTGTCTGGCTGTATCTATTTTGGTTCTTGGTCAAAGGTGAGCATTTAAATAAAAAATATAACCTGGACTCTTGTATTTGAATAGCTGTGGAAAAGGGCTGTGTGGATGAACCTGTATGTGATTCATGAAGAATATTCAGTACAGATGACACAGTTGGGGTGTAAAGACTCTCAGGACAAATGTCAAACGACATTATGGAATGCATTTATATGACATTTTGAGAATAATTCAACATTTTGTCCTAAAATACAAGCAAAACAATTTGGAATGGAAACAAGGTGTAAAATCTATATCAGTCATTTAAATCCAATATATCAAAACCAATATCAGCATCATACAAGGCCAAGGAGCTATTAAATCTTGTTTAAAATATGGGAAAATTCATGTAAAAGCCATACACATTAAAAAAAAACATTACAAAACCAGGTCATACAGACCCAAATAATGGCATGACCTCAAAACTGCAGATATAAAAACCCTATGATTTAGTTGATTACAAAATTGCACAAATATACAAAATGTATAACAAAATGTTTGTCAAAAGAGAAACAAGCTTAAACAAACATTTCTTTATTGTACATACTACATCAATACTGCTCTGAATACAGTCTCTTGTTTTCTGTCCTTTGTTGTTTTACATTTTTAAAATCAATCAATCAATGAACATGAATGATCTGATTAATTTCCACAAATACATGATCATCAAATCATTGTGCTGATTTCACCATGAGGAGAAATGTCCTGCACTGACTCAACATGATCTTCTTCTCTTCCAACTAATACCTGACCTGGCCCGACCTCTAAACTTGAGTCCGAAACTTAAGTGTTGAATTCTTCATTTTCTGCCTGTAGTCTTCATCAAACTGTTCGTTCTGGGTCACAGTGAAGTGGTTCTTCCAGTCACCGACCTTCCCTGGAGACAATCAGTTAGGCTATTTAATAAAATCAATGATCAGCAGTTGTGAGTCATTTTATTGTTCCCAGGCTCCTTTCCCATATTTCCATTGTAGCCTACCTTTTCTCATGAACGGAGACACTGTGTGATCCATGATGCTGACAGTGGAGTAGTTGGTCATTTTGTTTTGTTTCATGTTGTCAAACATCACACCAGTTACGACTCTCTCTTTCTCCTCAGCTGAAGGAGACAAACCGAGGAAGGAACAGAGTTGGTCAATCTCTCGTCGGGTGTCCTGCACACAGTAAAGAGTCTCAGTGTCAGTCTTGGGAACATATATTAAAAGACACACACGAAGCTTTGCACAAATTCATGCAGGACACGAAAGCCATAAGCCCCAGCTGTAGTCAGCTGAGAGCCAGCTGATTAGTCTCTGCCCAACTACATTCATTATCCCACAGTAGGCGGTCTATTTGAATCTAAGCTGGCATGCTGATCTCTCCTTCAACATGGCCGCACTCACAGTTGTGTTGATTTGCACTCACTGGCGAAGATTGCCTCCACCACCCTAGCCTCCACCTGCTCAGTATGAGTCTAAAATGACTCTTATGTCTTCTGAGTTGCTTCTGTCCACTGAGTCATTAAATAATTTACTATTTGTTTGTTTTTGAGGCTTGTTTTTCAGTGATGAGTTGATATCTTTCATATACTTCAAAGTCCAGACCTGGTTATACTGAGTCAACATAACACCACATCGTCCTGACATGAGACTGATGCCACTTATCTGATCACTGAATGTGAAACCTTAGTCAGGAGATGGTTAGTAGCCACCAGTATTTCACTTGCACATATGCACATACTATCAGGCATACATAGAGCACATGCATGAACACACATTGTATTATGCAAACATTCAGATATGTTAACATATTCACTATGTATGCATCTACTTGAGTATGAGCTTTAATATGAATGTGTGACCTTGATAACGTGTGTATATGTATATGTAAACATATATGTTTGGAAGTGTGTGAGCTTTAGTATGTGTGTGAGCATGTAGAAGGAAAACAACACACTTCAATATGGAGTTGCTACCACTTGGTGGCACACCATCACCAATAAAGATAAAAGCAGGGAGTGTTTTGTGAGGCAGTGTTTTAGAGGCAGTCTGACGGTTCCTTCTGTGCCTCTGGCCTGTATTTACATAAAGGTGTTCTCTCTTAAAACCATCCTGTCGCTTGCAGCTTTTAGCTCACCTCAATCAAATCTTCATAGAACATGTAGTGAATTTTTGAATAGGTCTGTTTCTTCTCCCACCAGCCGTTCACATGATCATACCAGGATCCAAACACTACTGCAGCCACAGAGGAATGCATGAAGGACAATTAGACAGGAAACAGAGTGAAAGTGAACCTTCATTTATATCAAAACTACTTTGAACTCACCCTTTCCCTCCATAAACCTGTGTAGAAAGGAGCTCCAGTCTTTTGGTTCTGGCTGGATATTGTTCATGCGATCAAAGTGGAAATAGGACACTGCATTGTCCTTCGCATTACGGGCCACATAGACCACCTGCAGAGAGAGTGAAAACACAGCACTTAAATCTTATTTGAATCAGAATGAATTTATTCTATGTGAGTCATAAATCATACACTTCACACATGGTTTTTACCCTGCAGTTCTGCTCCCAGAAGGCCTTGGGCACAAACTGGACAGGCAGATGAGTCTTAATAATGCGAGGAGTGGTTGGAAGTTGGTCTGCAAGATCTTTACCTGTGTGAAGAGAAGAGTTTGTCTTTGACTGACAGCATGAATAGACTTGTTTTTATACCACAGAACATCATAGCAATGGACAAGACAGTTTTATAGCTATTGTCATTTTACATTTATCATGGCTTCATGAACTTACATACTGACAAAACATTCATAGGATAAGATCATCAAGCAAAATATTTCGCAAACAACAACATGTGTTTGTCCAGGGGGAATTAAGAAAATAATATTCTGCATTTGTTTAGCTGTCCTGCCCACAACTTTAATGTTCTGGTTCCCTCTCATAGAGGAAAAAGCAGAAGTAATGGAGATTTTTTATGGAAATCACTCACAAGTGAAGCAAAATGTACAGCTCTTACACAGAGCAAAACGAGCAACTGAAAGACATACTACTACTACATACTGTAGTAAATTCTACAAAGTTAAGGAAAAGAGGGAGTCAGGTCAAAATCCTCTGTGGATTGATTGCTGTGGGCTCACATTCAAACATAATTCAGAGTCCATCCATTGGATTTGACGTGATTCTTTCGGCTTAGTGGTGGTGCTGCATTATTGCTCACAGAAAAAGCTTTCTGAATTTGCTGGTCATTCTGTACATAGCATCAACTAGTACAGAATTATAAGCTTTCAACATTGTTGAATGAGGGTATTATTCTGGCAGCAGCCCTTTCATCATATGAAAGACACGACTGAGTGCACGTACACAAAGACTAATACAACATATTCATGCAGGGCTACAGGGGGCTGGAGCCAATCCCAGCTGATTCAGGGCGGAGTACATCCTGGGCAGTATCACTGGGTACATACATACAGTACTGTGCAAAAGTTTTGGGCACTATGTATTTTGGGTCATTGTCATGCTGCAGAATACGTTTTGGGACTGATCAGAGGCCTCTTGGATGGTAATGCATAATGGACAAGAATCTAAACATCTGAAGTGCCTAAAACTTTAGCAAAGTACTGTATACTCACATTCAAAATTTTGAGTGGTACACGAATCAAACCCAGGACCCAAGACTAATGTTTCAGAATTTATAATATTATCTGACACAGGATTCGGGGTGTGTGTGTGTGTGTGTGTGTGTGGGGGGGGGGGTACTGTTTGAGAGTGGCGGACACGCCAGACAACCAGTCTGTTGCAGGACTGATAACAGTTCCCAAACCTCCTTGTTGTGAGGTAACAGTAACCTTTGCCACCCAGGACTAAGAACAGTGTCTGTACATTAATAACCCGGGGGCAGTGATAACAGTCTTAACCCAGTGCACCAATCTCTTGGAAGTTGCATGCAGAATTAATTCTGTTTACCAGTGTGTTAATATGATTATGACATCATGATTCAACCTGCGTTAAGAGAAGGTAGGCAGATCTCCAGGAAGGGCACTCTCTCGTAAATAGGGATGGATGTCTGACGCTCTGGAGACGTCTGCCCAAAATACAGAAGGTCCAGGATGTATGAGACCCATGTGGTTCCTGAGATGAAAACCAGGGTAAATCCAGGGTATTGATCAAAAAATTATGATAGCACAAGTACAGCGCTCTAATACAACCAACCCTATACCTGCTTTAGGATAAGTAGCTATAACAATATCATCTGGTCTTGCTTTGAAGTTTTGGACGTTTTCCCAGTTGTCTGTGAAATATCTGGTCATGGAGACTCCGTGGAAGTCAAACAGTGTTGGCCGTGGTGGTGGCTCCATCTGTTACAAAATACATCATAGACACAACACAACATCTGACCTTTAAACGTCTAAACAGTTATCATTTGGTCAAGTCTGGCTAGGAAAGGACGGACTCCAGGGAGCTGTGGTCATAAATACAGGAAGAGCCCATAAGGCTGTCCCAAGTGCCCACCACATCAGGAAGTGACTTTAGTTGCAAAACTTTCTATATTATATTAGACTTACGTTTTTGATCATTTTGACTTTGATAAATAAGGATGCTGTTATTATTATTTTGCTGTCCACGTACATCCCTGTTTGCTCTGTGGTATTTATTTCAGTTGACTTTTGTTCGTGAGGATTTAAGTTGCCTCATGAGAGCACATGATTAGTTGTGTTGATTTGGCAACCTTTATGGCCCCAGAACTTCACTGATTCACTTTTTCAAAATCCACCTCTGACTCCTTGTGCCTTCTGCATACGGTGATATGAAAGCAGAGAAATTCAAACATTACAGCATTTCCTGTTGAGCAAAGAGTTCCTGGCCACACCAAGTACAACACGCTGAAATACACAAAGAACAATGTCAGCTTCAATTCATTTGTCTATTTATTCATTGAATGGAACTTGTAAAGGTAGATAACCCTGAGAAAAAACATACTCCCTGTAATCCTTTGGTCTGTATTTCATGAAGTGTACTGTTCATGTAACCGATACAAAGCTCCTGTTATCTCAGATCCTCTACAGATACTGAATCAGGTTTCCACATTTTAATCATTAATCCAAACATCATTTCACCATGAATTGGAAAAAATACATATTAAAGGCTTTACCATGTTCCTGAAGTTGTAAGTATCTTACTGCACACTTACCCTGCTCAGTAGTTACTTCCAGTGTCAGTGATTGTGTCTGGACCATGCACCCAATGAAAATCTTTTTCTTTTATCATGCAACACCCCCTGTGACAAAATTACACAACTTCCTGTAATGAATGTAGCCTATGTATGGACCAGAGCAAGGGGGTGGATCGGACTGTGTGTAGACGTATCTCACAGGCGGCCATATTGGGTCAGGCAACTTGCTCTGACTCTGGCCGCAGTGGATGGGTGATCCAGTCGTCTGCACTAACTCTGTGAAATTTTGTCCGTATAGAGATATTACTTTAGCTATTTGCATTATGTTACTTTCATAGAAAAGTACATGATTTCCATAATTCGTAGTTTTAAGTATGCAGTATGATAACTGCCGTCTGACTCATGACAAACCAAAGCCTTTGAAATCGGACTTATTATATTATAGTTTATTATAGTAAAACATGCACCGTAGACCTAATGCTCTGAGGGAGTGAGTGACCTGACCCAAAAAAGCCGCCGTGTGGCGTACACCGTGTCATTGGGCAGCAGCGTCAAGTGAGCTATCTAGACTTCTCATATATATATCTATGGACCAGAGGATGTGAGCTGAGCGGACCTCGCCCACAGACCGTCAGTTTGCGCCGCTTGTCATCTTCGCCTGGTTCTGCGGCTACGTAATTCATTCATTTAAAAAAAATACCACAACCGAACTCAACTAAGACGCGGGTGCACAGATGCATGATGGGTGGGGCACGAGCTCCGGCCGCTCGTGCCCACAGACTGTGGAGCGTGAGACAAGGCTCCGCTCCACCACTCCTCGTTCAACACAAAATCATTCCGCTCCGCTCACATGCTCTGGTGTGGACTCGCTGAGTCACTGTTTCCAGGTCAGAGGCTGAGCTGAATAAATAAATAATATATATATATATATATATTCTGATTTTCCTCACAGTTGTATTTAGATTATCTTTATATTCCAGCTCTGTTTAAATATCAACATAGAGATTATTGATCTGCTCAAATGTAGAAAGTCCAAATAAAAATAGTTTTCATGCTATCCAGAGGCAATTTATGACTGAAATCATGAATACTTACCAATATAAGACCTGGATCGTTGTAAAATTCAGTTGGAACCAAACAGGTAACTTGAAACTTGACACTTGTCCCTGTATATTCAAAGGCTAGATTCTGGGCTGCTTCATTTTTCTGAGGAAATGTTGTACTTTTTCCTCTACTGTGTTGTTTTTGATTAATTGCAATTGTTTTTATGATTAGAAGATACCAAGGAGAAAACTGCAGAAACTGGTGGTGAGGGGGGTCATTATGTGTTTAGTCCAGACCAGCTGGACTCTGTGACTCAAACAAAAAATAAAACAAAAGCAAAAACTCAACATTCACATAAATAAGTGAAAACATGACAAAGTCTAACAACATTTAAGCTTCCTTTTAAAATAACATCAGGTGATGATCTTGCCAGAATGGAAAGAACAAGAAGAGACTTACGCACATTAATGAATAGCTCCTGCTTTGACAACAGATAATCTCCTTCACTCCTTTTTCAAACCACCTGCCTTTACTCTTCCAAAATGTGAACACTACTACCACTTAAAGATGTGGTGTAAGTATGTTAACACAAGGAGACTGGTGGATGAGAGGTGAAATGACTTCAATAATCTATAAATCCAGTTGACCTAGATTCAGCTTTCAACAGAAAACTAACTATGACCTGGATGACTGAGACCTCCACAGGGGAAAGTCTGTGATTGGTCAACAAGGAAGCTATAGGTTTTTTTAGTCAGTGAGCCAATGTCATGAGAGCACTCCCTGAAGAAGGAAGCTACAGTGCACAGCTTCATCCTTTTGTCTTACTTACTGGTAACAAAAAAGGATTAAAGTCCCTATTTTCCCACCATGTATATTCTTATTCTCTCAATAAATAGTCTTCTTAGATAAACCGTAAATATTGTCCGAGAGAAGCCTTGAGCCCTGTTTACACGTATGAGTTTTTTTTTTTTTAAAAAAAACAAGAGACATTTGCCTTCATTTACACACAAACGGAAAATTCACCTCTGAAAAAAACTGAGTTTTAGGCAGCCGACATTGTGCGCCGGAAGTTGCACCTGCGTCAAAAGGGCAATGGTGATCATGGAGGCATTCAGAGTAGCAGTCGCATTTATGTTGGTACAAACCCTCTTCGTCTGTTTGCATTTGCAAATACAAATACAATTGCAAATACAGCTGCTTGTTGTTGTTGATTAAGGATTCTGACTGGCTAACATGGGCTTGAGCTTCTCGTTACACTTCCCACTTACAGGTTTGGCATGCTCTTGACGACATATATACATGGGTTAGTGTAAACAAAAACTTTTCTGTAAACAGATAGGTGTGCACAATGTTATTTTTGTAAACGGAGAGGGTGAAATGTCCATTTATGAAAATAGCCGGCCTCGTGTAAACATAGTCTTGGTTTGTTCTCGAGAAGAAAAAGCTAAAGCTCTGCAGCTCTTTGAAGAAAACACAACACACATACCTTGACTGGACTGAGTGACACACTGGTTTCTGCTGGTTTCTTTGCTGCGTTACTGATGCTTCACTCGTCTCTTGTGGTTTTCCCTAGACCTGCAAAGAATTTACCTTCTTCTCTTTCTTCTTGTTGCATAACACTGTCCCACTGTAACATTACACCCACCCACATGTGAGGTGAAATTCCAGCGCCCCCACCACCCTACCCCCTGTCCATCCAGATTTCCTGGGCCTTTTATTCCAGTCCCCTGTTTTCCCACGCTCATTTTATGTAACTGTGCAGTAAAGATGTTGTTATGTGTTGATATTATCAGAATCAGCTTCTCCCAAGCCACTATATACAACCACTGGGATGTTTACAGAGCCGTGCTGGTTCATGTTTGTGTACTCTGAAGGGGGAAGATGCAAAGTGGGTGGGAGCCTAAATGCAACTGCAATCACTTTTCAATCTGTCCTCCCTCCCTTCCTTCCTTTTTTTTTGGGGGGGGGGGGGGGTTACCATGGTGTAATTTAATTTATTATTCATTAAAAATAAAAAGATAATTCACATTGTAAATGTATACTGTGTACTACATATGTACAGATATATAAAGAGTCACTTCCTGTGATGTGTAGTAGCAGTAGCTACGTCATTTTCATATATATTATATTTCGTATATACTGTATATATAGAGAGAGAGAGAGAGAGAGAGAGAGAGAGAGAGAGAGAGAGATCTAGTTCAACCAGAAATGACGTAGCTGCTGCTGCTACACATCACAGGAAGTGAAAAACATACACAACAAAGATGGCGGCTCCCAGCGAGGCAACGACGAACGTTTCACACGTGGGAAAAAAGAAGAAGGTAAGTGCGATTGAATTATGAGTGAAGGTCGCGAATGAGCCGTCGTCAGTGTGTCGTTTTGACCTCCGGACACACGACGACAGACAGAAAGCAACAGTGGACGATTGTTAACAGTTGTACAGTTGTAGTGTCCCGGAGGAGTGCACACACACACACACACACACACACACACAGTCATGCAAACACCCTAACTAATCTCTCCGTTTGTTGGTTTGTTCCTCCTCAGCAGCCTCCAGCTCGGTACTGGCAGGAGCAGAAGGAAAAGAAGGAAGATGAAAACAAAGTGGGAGAAGACGGAGGGGTTCATCAGCAGGGAGAGCAAAAGACTCAGAAAACCAAGAAAAGAAAAAAAGGAAATCAAACAGAGAGTCAAGGAAATGAAAAGAAATTCATATCAGGGGTAAGAGTTTCTGTTTCAGCTAATTTGTCTTTTTGTTAGACTGTTAAAAGCTTAAGTCATATTGTGTGGATAGTAAGAGTGCCGCAGTTCATCCCTGAGATGTGACACAACCTTTTTATGACCTTAAGATATTATTTTTATATTTTATTATTCATATTGAAACATGATATATAAACAGGGATCATATTATGTCCCAGATGTCTATTAACTGCCCTGTATTCTTGTATTAGTGCAGTAAATCCGTTTTAATGTCTCTCATTATTGTTCATACTCGTACTCAGAAATCAGACCCTTTCCCTGGGCCTGCTCCAATCCCAAAAGACAGGATGGAGAAGTTCAAGAGGAAAGAGAAAATCAAAAAGGTAAACACACTGATGCCTTTTTTTCTTCTTCCTTTTTTTTTACCATCTCCGGTAAGTAAATTGAGTTCACTTGAAGCCAACATCTGTTTTTTCTCCCCGTCTCCTCTTAGGATCGGCGTCACCAGTTCAAGCTGAGAAACGTGATAGCTCGCTCTGAAGAAGTGTCAGAATTGGCCCAGAGACAAGCTGCCCGATTTGACCTCCTACTCCCAGAGGATGCAGGGTAATTTCTACTAAAAGTGGCACTTTTCTTCTTTTTACGTCTTTGTAAAGAGCCTGACCGTGACATGTTCCTCTCTTGTCTCAGGTTTCTAGAAGGAGATGAAGATGAAGACACATGTATGATCTCCCAGGAAGACATCGCAGAAGCTGTGGATATAACAGCTGGAGCAAAGGTGAGGACACCGGTGACAGTGTTGGATAGTCTCACCTCTGACATCCAACTGCTGAGGTCTTGTTTCCTATGAACTAAGTAATGATGAACTAGTTGATCATGAAGAGAAACCTTTTCCACTGTTAATCCTTGAGATCAATAAGATAGAGAAAGTTTTTCTTCACACACACCACATTTCTAGATACACTGCATATGAGCTCTGGTACGTCAGGGGTGCGGCCTACATCAGCCTTAGGTGAATAAACTAAGTGCATGAACAAGAAACAGTACATGTTCCCACCCTGTTTATTTAAGACTGTGAAGAACATTTGATTTGACTTCAAATCAAATGTGTGTTTGATTTGCACTGGAGCTTGAGTGGGCCATTTAAGATACCACAGTCTAGAGGCTTTAGCAAAAATATATAGCTTAGCTTATTTTCAGTACCATACATGTATGATGTGAGGTTTTCCAACGAACTTCAACAGCATGTGACAAAGAGGGAGTTCACAAGCCGTTTGGAAGTGCTGATTTGCTGTGATATATATGCCACAGCTGAGGACCCACCATGCAGCGAGGTGAATAACAGAGTAGGTGAATGAGGACATCTATACAGCCCTGTTACTGAGTGTAGGTGTGTTAAGTATGTGAACAGACCTGCAGGGTGATGAAACAAGTCTGTTCAAAGTTTCATTTAGTCATAGGTCACACACCAGACCAGTTTTATCTCCTAACAGTCATGCGGCTAGATAAACAGATCAGATCATGTGAATGAGGACATGCATAGGTTGCCTTGCTGATTGTACTTGCATAGTTTTATTGAGTGAGACTCAGTAGCGGGCTTTCATACAGGCAGTATTTAAGTCAGCCTGAAGGGGTGGTCCATTTGTTATGTGAACGAGGCCACACCTCGGTCCGCACCGACTGCCTGATGTACGCCACAAGTTTGAGCTAAAAAGGCTCCTGTAGTTTGATCCCGCAGCTGTGCTTCACTCAACACGACATGACCCTCTGCCAGTGGTGCAGCGTTTGGACCAGAGTGAAAACAAACATGTGTGAACGCGAACTGTACTGGCTGAAAAATGAAAGAATGTATCATTTCCACTTCTGGCACCCGTGGTTCAACAGAATGTGTGAAAACAATGTCCCTCTCATATTTAGGCTTACAACTTAAACGATCTCACTGTGGTTGTGTTTCACAGAGGGTTCATATAAATGTACAGGAAAGGGGCCAGAAATATCAGTGAATAACAGTAAGAAGAAACATGCAGACCCTCAGAGCAGGAGCCCAATGGCACTAGTAATATAGACCATATGTTGTTTTTCTATTGTTGCGTTTTATTGATTTGTTTTGTCTCCACAGTATTTTAACCTGAAACTGTCTCAGTTTGGACCTTATCGACTGGATTACAGCAAAACTGGACGGTCAGTATCACTGTCTCTATACTTACATGAGGTGTGTGTGTGTGTGTGTGTATAAGTGTTTGTCTCTGAGTTGCTCTTTTGCTCTTTGTGTTTGCATCATCAAACGGCTGTCTTGGTGTAGTATTGAAAAGCCACTCTGATATCCTTCTCGGTCCGAAGTTTCATGATATCTCTTAAAAGTCTGATGACATCAATAATAAAAAGTCTATCGGGTTGCATTTCCTTTAATACTGGACGGTTTTTCTCACTGCAGTAAAAAAGTGACATATACCTGCAGCATGGTGGCTCATCTGCAATGAAAACAATTCATAGCTTTACTGGCCCTGTCGGCCTTTGCATCTGTGCTCCGCTATTCTCCAGCTAGTCATCAGCTGTGTCTGTAGCTTAATGCTCGGCAGGTAAATCCTTTAAATGTTTGAGTTGTGCATTTGTCATCAATGTTGTGTTCCCTGTTCTGCAGGCACCTTTTGCTCGGTGGAAGGAGAGGCCATGTTGCTTGTATAGACTGGTTGTCCAAACAGCTAATGTGTGAAATTAACGTGATGGAGTCTGTCAATGATGTAAAGTAAGTCATCCAAGACCACACAAGGTCCAGTAGTTCATATTTCCAGTCATGCTTCATCCTGTCGGACGCTGTGAACATGCTCTCTGTAACTAAGATATATTTCTGTCTTTGTTTAGGTGGCTCCACACTGAGGCCATGTATGCAGTGGCTCAGAAGAAGTGGCTGTATATCTATGACTCCAATGGAATAGAGCTTCACTGCATCCGCAAATTCAACGACGTCCTTCGTATGCAGTTCCTCCCCTACCACTTTTTGCTAGCCACAGCGGTGGGTTCATTAAAACTGTGCTTTTCATATGTGCAGGGAACTGTTACAGGACTATTTTGATACTTAGGAAAACTTCAAACGTGATGATCATCAGGCAGGTTCAGGAGCTAGAGGAACTCGCTTTTCTGTGATTTCTAAGCAGATTTATGGCTGTGTATTAGTGAGGAACAGTGGTTGTTATAGTGACAGTGACTTTGCTCCATGTCCTACAAATTTATGACAGTAAAAAAACAATGATTTTCAAATGAAATATGTTTGTTTTGTTTTTAAACTGTCTTGAATTCACCAGCAGTTACCACCTCTGACATACCTTCCTGTTGTCACACTTGTCTGTAGAGTGCTACAGGTTTCCTGCAGTACCTGGATGTGTCGGTGGGAAAGGAGGTTGCAGCCATCTGCACCAAGACTGGCCGGCTCGATGTAATGTGCCAGAACCCTCGCAATGCCATCATCCACCTGGGACATCCCAACGGCACAGTCACCCTGTGGTCACCCAACCAGAAAGAGGCCCTTGTTAAGATGCTCTGTCACCAGGGTGGTGTGCGCTCTGTCGCTGCCGATAAGACGGGCACGTAAGTCACCTTGAAACTCTAATGTGGGACAATTCGGATGACGTGTTTCTTTTAGAGGCAGGAACCTTTAAAGTTTAAAACACTGCCATTTATGTTTAACTTCGCTTCTATGTTTAACTTCACTTCTTGAGAGTATAACAGGTTCTGAAACATTTTCTTACATCTTAGACACTCGCCACCTCCTCTCCCAGATAAGCTCAGCCAGCGCCCTTTCAGCAGACCTGTGGTCAACTATTACTATAACTACTTGTGTGTGTGCATGGGCTTGGTTGTACGTGGCCTCTTGGTTTATGGGGGGTGTTTTCAGCATCAGTGAGTTTAATGGGAGGAACCATTGACCTGCTGTTTTACATAGCAAATAAAATTTGCAAATATGCCATCAATCCTCAGCAGCTCTTTCCTGCAGATAAAGGCTGACTGAATTGTCACGCACTATGAATGGGCCTCACTGTGCCATTTGTCCACAACATTCACCAAAGCTAAATGTAACACAGATAACACACACTCCTTGAAACGCGTTCCCTGCATAATTCAGCGTGTGCAAGATCCCCGACTACTACAAGCATTTGCCATTTTGGACAAGTTCCAACTTGTATTGCTTACCCTCATATTACTTCCCTGGCGAAGTCAATGTCACTGTCTTTCTAACTCACTTCATTGTTTACTTTAGATTAATTGGTATCACAGTTTCTTTCAGTTGCTAGCAAGCATTGGTCTAAACTGAAGTTGCAAAACTCTTCACATTGTCTGCAAAACAGAAGTCCAGAAGCAAACTGTGAATCACTTTTCATTGTTTTCACACAAAATACATTCAGTGACCACAGTTATTTTTCAAATGTTAACACGCTTCGTTCAAAACAGTTAAAAACACAGTCAAAACAGAATGATGAGGGAAAAAAAGCCATTGTGCATTTCTGCTGCAGCTACATTGAAATCTATAGAAAATCATATCAAAATATTGACAATAAAATGAAATATGAAAAAGTATTGAAAATAAAAATTCTATGAAAAATGAAAACAGCT
The DNA here is from genome assembly GCA_021432705.1 of Caranx ignobilis. Classification (NCBI taxonomy): domain Eukaryota; kingdom Metazoa; phylum Chordata; class Actinopteri; order Carangiformes; family Carangidae; genus Caranx; species Caranx ignobilis. The sequence goes on from MU269985.1 coordinate 69,800,147, forward strand.
GAGTTAGAAACGTCACTGGGCACCAGGCAACTGTGGATGTCCCAGACCAGAGAGGAGGATACATTACAATGTGTTTGTCATCATTGGTCTCACTGGACCCCACAATACAGAGAAGTCAGAGGGCAAGTAACACAACATTGTTGTGTGTGATAGATAGCGTGGCGTCCTCCGACTCTGTTGCGGTCTCTGACTGGTTTGCTGATGTTGATGAAAACATGTGGCCAGATGCAGAGCAGAGGGAGTGAAAATGTTTTTTTGTGTGTGTGTACATCTTTGGAATTTCGTGATTCTGCTTCTTTCTTTATTTACAGTAAAATTTATTGTTTGTACTAACTGTAAATCACTATGAACAATACATGATGTAACTGAAGCAAAACGCTGCATTGCTCTTGTTAAAATATACAATAATTTAGTGCACTCAGTGAAGTGCTAAATCTTTTTCAAATGTAAAGTTAATTATTGTTATGTTATGCTCTCTGTTGTTACTATTTTGTAGTTTATATTTAGTAGTATAGTTTATATTTTCTGCTGTGACAAGCGGACTTGCAGTTTCCCCCTTTGTCCACCAGAGAGCACTGTATTGTTTTTGTCTTCTCTCTTGATAGATACATGGTGACATCTGGAATGGATAAAAAGCTGAAGATATATGATATAAGAGCCTTCAAGCCCCTTAAGTCCTACTTCCTCCCAGCTGGAGCCTCCTGTCTGTCTCTGAGCCAGAGGGGGCTCCTCTCCGCAGCTACAGGAGATGTTGTTCAGGTGGTCTTCCTCTCCACATTGCACCGTTAATGATTTGCCACTGAAAAACAGTACACATTTGAAGAGGGTTTTTGTTTTGGACAGACATAGCTCAGTATATTCACATGATGAGTAAAAACTGCAGCTTTAGTGAAGCTAAATGTTGAACTGTGTACTTACCTGGAGGCAAATATCACATTTCAACATCACACTGTTTGCACAGAGCAGCCCTCTTTACATACTGGTTACCTCTACCTGCTTGCCACTTAAATTATGTTTGTGAAAACTCCCCACCTCTGTGCAGGTGTACAAGGACGTGTGGAGCACTCCGGTGACTAAACCCTACATGGCTCACAGAGCTCGGGGAACAGTGTGGGGGCTGCACTTCTGTCCCTTCGAGGATGTCCTCGGGGTTGGACATGGAGATGGTTTCACCAGCATGCTTGTACCAGGTCTGACTTTATTTCACCCACCAAAAGGGGTCGAGGTCAAAATATCCATTAACATATGACAGAAACCACTAGTAAACTCATGACTCATGTTTTGTTTTGACTTTTTTTTTTTTTTTCACAATCTGGTTTGTCCTCCATCCCTGTTTACCTCTGCTGTCCTGCTGACTGAATTCACAGGAGCGGGTGAACCTAACTTTGATGGTCTGGATGCAAATCCATATCGCAGCGCAAAGCAGAGGCAGGAATGGGAGGTTAAAGCCCTGCTGGAGAAAATCCAGCCGGACCTCATCACCCTGGACCCCAATGAGCTAGGACATGTTGACCAAGCCACCCTGCAACAAAGGCATCAAGACAGGGTTGAAGCTCTGGTCAGTGTCTACAAGCATCAAATTTTACTACATATTACACAAAGGCACATATCTAAATATATTGCTTTAATATTGATTTCAACTCTTGTCTTCTCAGGGCTTTGACCCACTTGCCAGAGAAAAGTTTGCTCCCAAATATAAGAAAAAAGGTCGTAGTTCTGCTGGCAGTGTTGAAAGGCGCAAGAAGCAAGTGGCTCATGAGGACCAGAGGGTGAGTAATCCAGAGTCTAAAATGAAGTTTGATTAGATCATGTTGTTTGCATTCCTTGGCTCATCTCTCTTGACTTGTTTACCCCACAGGATATAATCAGGAAAAGTGTGGAGGACAAAATGAAGATGGAAAAAGAAAGAGAAGAGAGGGAGAAAAAGAAGGCAGCATTGTCCAGCTCAAAGTCTGCTCTGGACAGATTCAAAAAATAGAAAAATAGGACTCTTTGTGTCGCCCAAACCCCAGAAATGTTCTGTGGGAGTGACCTCTTGAACTTCATACAAAGGACACATTTTATGAAGACTTTACCCGCACTATGGGAACAAAAGACAAGTTGCAGACATTCTGGATGTTGTCTGCTAATGGTTAGCAGTTCATTCACAATCAATGTTGAGTGCAGTGGTTGGGCCTGTTCTATTTAACGCCTGTAGCCTCGAGCACTCTCTGTTTGTGTGGGCAACTAATGTGAGGTGCCAGGGCTGGCATGGGTGTCACGGAGAATTAGTGTCAAATTGTATTTTTTTCTGTACTGATAAACAAAATTTTCACTCACTTGTGACCTTTACAAATGAGGGGATTTGGAGGCTGAACTGACTGAGCATATATCAAATGTTTTTATTTTAATATGTTAAAAATAAACACATCAAGCCTCTCAATTCAGTGTTATTTGACATTGTTTCTAAATGTAAAGCACACTTGAATATAAAACGTACTCCCATACTGTCAGCACATTCATTAACATAGCAGACTGATCAGCAGGTGTATGGTCACTAGTAACAATGACAATTGTTTGTGCAAAATAACTGTGTAATAATTATAACGTTTACATTATATTTACAGTATAGTCAAAAGATTCGGTTAGCATTAGATCGGACGAATGGGAATCACACAAGCAACTGAGGAAGTACTGAAGCTGTATCTTCGCTGCCTGATAAAAGTTTGCATTTATCAAATTCACAGCTTCAGTTGAGTTGAAACTGAAATACAGGTCACAGGAGGAATTATCCTGAAAGGTTCTTCATAGCAGATCCAACTTAGGAAGACTGGTTCCACTTTACAAATTCAGTAACCTAATAAATTAAAGTTCCCAGCAAGCACTGCTGCTCTGATGGAGTTAACAGTTGTAATGAATGTGGATCTGTGCCTGTGCTCGGGATAACTTTGTATACTGTGTTTGGAAGACATGCTTTGATTGTAATTTGCGGCCAGGGTCTTCAGTGCGGCAAATGATGGAGGTGATGATGATTCAAGCATGTCACAGTTTTCTATTGACAGAAACTTAAGATGCCTAATGACTTCTCAACCCTTTTGTTTCCTTTTGGGTTGTGGAAACTGTTGTAAGCTGTGAACTTCCTCAAATGTTCTTTACGAAGTGTGGGAGAATACACTGTTATAGACATGTGTTGAAAGTGTGTGCGTGCATGTGTCTTAAAGAAACGACAGCAGGCAACATTAAGATACAGAGGGGTTTTTTTTAATTGGTTGTGGTAGTTGAGTCTCACACATGTTTCCTGAGTGTAAACACACTGACTTCTCTTCTTTCTTTACATGGTGCAAGGAGCTGGACAGCCTGAGTCATTACCTCTGACACTTTCAAAATGGAGTCCTCCAAAGCCAGTGGAAAGGCTGCTGTTCAGTGGTATTAAATCTGTGTATCACATCACCTCTGTGATACTCAGATACTCACTGTCTCCTGCTGATCTATCAATCCCCAGTCTTTGCACATATTATCATGTCTTTATTATTGAATTACATCGTGAATTCATTTCATGTATAAAGTGATTATTTTTTAACACGAGGTTTTAATCAATTATTACTTCCTTCCTATTGGGTATATGCAGCTTGTGATTTGATATATATTTTACTGGATTTGGAGACATGCATTTAAGCGTCTTAGACTAAGATCTACAATTTATGTACCTGGTAATCAACTACGTATGTAATAGGAGCAGCTTGTTATGTCAGACATAATGTGTTACTGGAAGAACTGGTTCCGATGTGCATCACATAAGCGACTGTATTTCCTGGCCAAATACTATCAGCATGCCTGTGTTGTTTATTCTACATCTACAGCATGTGTCAGTGTAATAATGCAGGATGCAGTAACAGTCTAAACGTTGGGTTGGGTTTCTGTGACAAATCTTCATACTACCTGCTGGTCTTCCCCCTTTCTGCAAAAAAAGCCAGTAAAATGCATTGTCATGTTTAAAAAAATAAAGCTATAAAAATAAACTGACATTTTCTCAGTGCACAGTGTAGCTTCACAATCTGAAGAGCACTTGTGCTGTTCACAGTATTGAAGCAAGGCACAGCCTCACTGATACCAGTTTTCTCTCTCAGCAGACCTCACAGTCACAACCCCTGCTCCAGTCCCAGAGCTGACCCAAGCATCGCCCTGACTTTGCACATCCCCAGTGAAGCACGCAGACTGAGCCATGAGCAGGGAGGGGATGAGTGAACGTCAGCCCAGAAGTGCAGCATCTCCCTGGGTGTGATGTGGTGGATGGACACCATGGCCTGATAGCAGCAGCGTCCATAGGGAACACCTGGACCACCAGAGAAGAGGGGGCAGTGTGAAGGCAGCACCCCAGCAGTACGAGCACACAGACCCACAAACACGTCCTCTGGTGGCAGAGGTGTAGACAAGGGTGAAGCAGAGGCTGCCAGGGAAATTTTGAGCAGTGCAGAGCGGGACAGGACATAAGCTGTACCACTGCAATAGTCTGGGAAGACAGAGGGCGGGTAGGCCCCTGCAGGGAGGTAGTGCTTGCTATCTGGGTCACGGTCCGGAGCCACGTGGAGATGCACCCTACCCAGGTACAAGTCCCCTTGTTCATAGGGGTTACGGCTCTTGTTTAGGAAGTGCAGGAGGGCACTGGGGTTGAATAGGACATCATCGTCCACTTTGGCCATGAAGTGAGCATGAGGGCAGAACCGACGGGCCCAGCCCAGCATGGACAGAGTCTTCAGGGTGAGGTTGGAGTAGGTGTCCAAAAAACGCCCTTGAATCAGATCTCCTCGCTCCCGGGCCTCTTCTATCAGCAGCTTGGCCAGACCCGGGTCAGACGCCACACCCACCATGAAGAGGGTCATGACCCGCAGGCCCCTCACCTCCACCTCCCCTCCCCAGGTATCCCTGATGGCTTGGCGGGCTCTCTGATTGGCAGGAGCCGTGGTAACCATGGTGATGAGGTAAGGCTTGGCGCGCTGACACACGAGCGGGCTGGGCATGAGCAGGAATTCCTCGGGTCTGGTCGGAGGGACGCTCTGCAGGGGGATGATGCCGGCGTGCGGCTCCACCACCGTATTCATGCTCAGCGAGGTGACCCACGACTCGATGAAGTCCACAAAGAGCAGAGCCAGCACGGCTGCGCACACCATAGCCGCGCACACATATGGCAAAAGTCCAAACCGGTTCCCTCGCTTCCCAAACCGCGGTTTAAAGACCCCGGCGCATAGTCCCCGTCCGACCATGACGAACCTCCACGACCGCTGCGCAGCTCTGTAGACAGCTATGGCTGCTGCAACTCCCCCGTTTCTCCCTTACTGCCCCCCCCCCCTTGTCTCCACGACCTGAGCCCCCCCTCTCTATCCCTCTATCATTGCGTTTTTACGCGTCTCCTCCGCTCCTGTTCTCACCGCGTCGCTGCTCTGCTCAGGGATCCGGACTCTCAGCAGCAGCCGTGGGACAGTGCCAGTGTTGGAGAGGATGCGGTAAAAGGGCTGGTGACTCCTGTGTTGATGCCACAGCTCAGTCAGTCCTACTAAAGTGAGATATGCAGCTGCGCAAAGGAAACGGTCGATCCGCCAGCGGCCCGGGGCTATTTTTGCTCTATACTCCACCCTTAACGCGCCTAGATGCTCCCTGACGATGTGACGAGGTTTGCTTTTGATGAGCACGTTTATTATCCGGTCATCAAGCTGCGTATCGACTGTCCAGTGGACTGACCAGCCGTCCGCACGCACATTTAACAGGACCACATCGATAAATGTCGATCCAGTGCACAAATGATGTTTATGCTCGCATGCACTGGTGTCATTTAATTAGCTGCAAAAATATCCCGTGACCTATTTGACACTTGAAGGACCAGATAGGCTACATCTGCGGGGAAAAATGCGGTTGGCTCGGTGCATAGCCTGCGTCCTGTTATTTACCAGCAGACGGTTCTGATTACAGCGGCAAGATGGGCAAACAATGGCGAAGCATTTGTTGGATGCGTAAATAGCATGATGCAGGCGAAAAAATCATTACTTAGGCCCCATTTGAATTCACATCTTAGGGAAAAGCAACATAATACATAATATGTTCTTATCAGGCTCAACGTGCAGCCCTTCTTAAGTGGCCTAGGCAGAGCCTCCCCATGACGGCGGTTTTCTTGCATTAGTCAGTGTTACCACAAGTCAGCATGACTGGGGAATGTAAAATTAAAGCTGGCCCATTGTTGTGCTCTGTCTGTAGGCCTATACCATGGTACTGTATTGCTGATGTTCAATCATATTTTAACAAGTTATAGGATTTTATAGTATTTTTTCACAATCCAATGAATTATGTACCAGTGGGGCCTAAAGAGGGGGCACAGCTCCTCAGAACAACCCGCAGTCAAACTGCAGCTGCTGAGCACTGAACCAGCCTCCTGCCTACTGCCAGCAACACATGGGGTGAAACCAAACCAGTGAAGAAAACTAACATGATTCCACGGTGAATGTGTGTCCAACGTAAAACTATGGTCCCTCCAGAAAATATCAGAGGAGTATTATTAATATTAATATTAATAACATTAATATTTATATTTCACCACCGACATCACATCAGGCTGGGTGTGAACTGTGAAGCGCTCCTGCGTGCCCATTGTTCTCCTGCACATCCACGACTGGTGGTGCAGGGCGACACCTGGTGGTTATTTAGTGGTACTGCTTTTTTTGTCCACTAGGTTTGCTTTGTCAGGGCTGGTTTGTTCCTTCCTCCTCTTCTCCCTTTTCTTTCTCTTCTTGTTTTTTGGCTGAAGTTGGACATGTAGGAGGTGCAAACATTTGTTTCAAAGTATTTGGTTATTCACTAAATCATTTTGAGTTGAGTTGGTTCATTTCTACACAGTTGAAAAATGTGTTGCTAAAGGAAATGTAGAAACTTTCCAAATCTTGATACCAATAGGTAAGATTTGGTGGCGACATATAGTGTAAGTGTAAGAGAAAAGGCAAACACATACACAGCTATTCACTCATAAATGTCATAGAAAGGAAATCAGGCGTTTCGAACAAGTCCAGGCAGCAGCTCTGTGCATCTGGCTCATCAACATAACAAGGTTGCATAACCACCACCATTAGACGTATTTATAGGTGATCAGATGATCTTGATTCACAAAACAAAAAGCAGTATAATTCTTTAAAGGTCATTTGACTTACAGTATAATAAGCACCATACACATATTTCTATTCATATGACCTGTTACAGTCGCCATTCATCCCTCATAATCAGCTCAAGGTGTGTTTTGATCCGTACCAACCATGAACCATGAATTCTACATTGTTTAAAACCTCGAACTCTCTGAATGTTATTTGTGCAAAATGTAACAGCATTTAGCACACATTTGGTGCAGACCCGTGACTACGGCTCATAAATATTCTACATGAAAAAGGAACTGAAATTGGGTGATGGGTTTATTTGCGTCATCCAATGTTATTTTGTTTGTAGTATACAAAGAAAGACATTTGTCATGTTTCTGATGACTGTGTATTTAACTGAAGATAGCAGAGCAGAAATACTTGTAGACAATGGAGAAACAATGATTTTGAGTTTAATATTACCTGTTACTTTTCCTTCAGAGATTTTAGGGTTTAGATTTTAAGGTTTTCACTTATAGAAAAATATAAACATATAAAATCAACGTTACTTTAGTAGTAGTAGAAGATCATATTTAAGATTATTATTATTAAATAAAGTAATAAAACATTATCCATGCTGAATGTTAGTGAAACAAATACCAGCACTACATCAGCAAACTCGTATTTGTTTATATTCCTCACAAAAAACACATTAATTAACATTAATTAGATTCATATTTCCCACCGTGAATAATTTACTCGTTGTTTATAATCTCCTTTTCACTGCTTATCGTCTACAACTTGACAATTAAGTCCCCCAGACATAATGACGTCATGGTGTCTGGCTCGCGCTGAGGGGGTGGGGAGGGGGGGCGCGAGAGAGGAAGGAGAAAAAAAAAAAACTCAACCATCATCAACGCGCTGGCAGTGCGGGGTCACGAACTATGACCTTTAACAGAAGAAAACCAAAACAAATATTTTATAAAATAACAGAGCGCCCTAAATCTGAGACCGCCGTTTCCCGGAGGTAAGTCTGAGTCCCTGATTGAAAACCATAGAAAGCTCTCGGAGATACTGGATGATAAAAGAGCGCTGCTAATCTCCGGGATAGCTTGCTAGCTAGCCGATGCGGAGCTCCCTTCCTGTCCGTCTCCGGCAGCTCGGGAGCCGGGGAGGGACGCTAAGCTCAGTGCGCCTACGCGGATGATCTGTGCACACAGTTGAATTAGTAGTGAACATTTGACACCTCTGTCGACTTAACCCGAACCAGTCCCCCGCATGACAAGGCGACACATCCAGGGGTCGAGCCGGATAGAGTGTCGGTGCAGCCGTTGTTCGGTTTACTGGTGTTAAGCTAACGTTAGCCGCAGCCGCTAACACTGTTGCAGATGTAGCTGCTGCAGATGAACTCGACCCTTTTACCTTTGCCATCCCGGGGACAGGAGTGTGCTAGAAAACAACTATAAATTTATTTACCAAAGCTGCATTTTTACATGTGCTGCTAGCACAATGACAGTCGTCTGCTGTAGTGTCTGGATATAAAACTACACTGCAACATATTAAACATTAGGAATCGTCTTCAGTGTTGCTGGCTGTTTGCCAAATTCTCCATTTTGTTCTGTATTGTGATGCGTTCAGGGAAGGAGGTACTGATGGGCACTAGGTTGCACCAATCGGTGAACATGATGGAGCAGCAGGCTGCGCCCTTCGGTCAGGGAGCACTGCGGACACATTAATCAGTCTTCTCTAGAAACCCAGATCAATAAAGCCAATCACAAGCTGATGGAAGACGTTAATGCTATTATGGCTGACACCGTTAATCGCTTAACCAAATAGTTGACTTTTAATAATTATCTGCTAAGCAAACAATGAGATATTGTCAAACTTTTTATTGTTTCAGACTCAAACATGAGAATTACTGGGAGCTGCTACTATCTACTATCTCTATTTTTGTGAAGTGCATTCATATTTGAAGGAAAAACAAATCTGTCATCTGTGCTATATTTTCCTCTTTTATTTGATTTCACCTTCTAAATCAACACAAGCTGTTTTGTGCTCATGGGTGGCCACACTTTTCCATACAGCAGTATATACAATGCTTCATTATCGTTTCTGTCTGCTCTAATCTGATACACTGCCACCAGCTGTGTTCAAAGACAAAGAAATGCAGTGAGGCTGTGATCCATCCATCTGTGTTCATTTAAAGCCGTTAATGACGTCTGGTTGTTTTCTCGCTGCTCTCTTTAGTTTCCTCTGCAGAGTTTTCTGCTTACAGTAATGTCAGTGTTGTTTCCAGGGAACAGAAATCTTCATCAGCTCATTCTCTGTGTGTGAATACACTGAGATACAAAACAGGTTGACTGTATAATAAGTGTGGAGTAAAACAGTACACTGGGTTGGTTACCTGCTGTTTGGTGAAGAAAATGAAAGCATCAAGAGTAGAGACCTCAGCTGTAAGGCATAGTGCATACACTGCCCATCCAAAAAGTGTTCAGACCCCTTAAAAATAATAATAATGATAATTAAAGAATTGTTTTTAACTTTATTAAAAGGTAAAAAGTAAAACAAATAAACTAAAATATCACATTATATTATCCAGACCCTTTGCTACGCATCTTGAAATGTATCTCTGGTGTTTCTCATTTCTCTTGATCATCTTAACACCTTTCCACACCACCTGTGCTAAATTCAGTTGATTGGACATGTTTTAGAAAAAGGCACACTGTCAACCATCAATATAAGGTTCCACAGCTGAAAATACATACGAGAGCAAAAACCAAGCTGTGAGATTAAAGACACTGCCCACAGAGCTCACAGGCCAAAGTGGGACAACCTCTGAGGTACAACCATCATGCATCATGTCTAGTCTCCTCCAAATATGATGCTTAGTCCTGAGGCCAGACAGTTCAGACAGTTCAGTCTTGATCTCATCAAACTAGAGCATCTTGTTTCTCACAGTCTGAGAGTCCTTATTTTGTAAACTATCACTGGGGGAGGTTTCCATGTGGCCACTGCCCAGACAGACAGAGCTCTGCACATTAAATTTTAATATCATAATCTTTGATGTTACTTAAGCATTAATATAATTTTTCTAAAGATGTCCCAGTCTTTTCCTGCTCCTCTGTGACTGTTTGCACCTTTCTGGTTGGTTAATGCTTGTGCCATCTTTCCAAACAGACCTCACTAATGACCTTACATCATCATGACAGCCAACCCGAATCTGCTGTCTCAGCAGAAAGTGGATTCTGAGCACGAGGCAGAGGTGAGTGTGCAGAAGAAGAGATTTGTGATGTACATGTCTGCTGGCCTGCTAAGTTGTTCCATATAAAGCTAATGAAGGTTTTTATTTTTTTTTTTGAAGGAAACTGTCTTATGCTGTGTGGTTAGTAGATGCTGCATTTGTTTGTTGCTATAGAGACACACTTCTCTCTTGTATTTGAATAAAAGTGTTTTAAAATAACATCCCTATGCCAAGACACCCAAGGGAAATCTGGTTGTGTTGTAGAGGTGTTGACGTGTGATTTGTATGTGTTGAATTTTATTAAATGTTTTTCAAATCGTAGGCTTCATCCTCTCCGTCAGATTCGGTGATGAGTGAGTCTCCTCAGCGCTTTCAGGTCATCTCCACTGAGCCTGCCACAACACCACAGCGAATACAGGTAACCACAGCTGGCCATAGACACACTGCCTGTCTGTTGATGTTGTCCTCTTCCGGTGCATTAACAGCAGCAATGAACACACTGATGTTACAACATGTGACTAAGCTCTCCAATGTCTTCAGTGTTGCTTTTTTCCCCTTAAATCTATTGGTTTATGTTCATTTCCGCCATTGCCACCACCCCCCACCACCAATCTCTCTGTGTCTTCTTTTTCCATCTCTATCACCCCCAGATTGTAACTGACCAGCAGACAGGTCAGAAGATCCAGATAGTAACAGCGATGAACCCGTCCAGTGCTCCCAAGCAGCAGTTCATTCTCACTACAGCTGACAGCTCAGGGGCGGGCAAGGTTATCCTGGCCTCACCAGACAGCCACAACACTAAGCAGCTCATCTTCACTGCTGCAGACAGCCTGATGCCAGGAAGGATACAGGTACAGTTTTACAAGGAATATCACCCCCTGGTGAATAATGTGATGATGCCACTGGCAATATCTAATTCTTAATACTTGTTACTATTTTCAGACATTGTAGACACGAATTATGACACAGACATTAAGGTGAAATACCTGCTTGACTTTGCTTTTCAGATTGTCACAGACCCAGTGTCAATGGAGCGGTTGTTAGGTCAGTCGGGGGACTTGAGCCGATCACAGCCAGTGGAGTACTGTGTGGTGTGTGGGGACAAGGCCTCAGGTAATAAATCTTATAACTGCACCACCTGCATGTGTAATATTTTGTTTTTATTCTCAGTGATCCATCCTGACTTAAAATGTCTGTAGATTTAGCTTCACATTGTCAGCAGTCTTCTCACTCACATACACCGACTCAGACTGACCAGTCCTCTCTGTGTTCAGGGCGTCACTATGGAGCAGTCAGCTGTGAGGGATGTAAAGGCTTCTTCAAGCGAAGCGTGAGGAAGAACCTGACCTACAGCTGCCGCAGCAAACAGGACTGTGTCATCAACAAACACCATCGCAATCGCTGCCAGTTCTGCCGGTTGAGAAAATGCCTTAATATGGGGATGAAGACTGAGTGTGAGTTTGCTTCTCAATCCAAGACACTACACATGAAGACGAATTACAGTTACAAAAAAGTTGGTGTTATCAGAGATTCTGCTCACAATGTCATGCATCTACAACCTGCAAATGAGACCAGTGTGACAGGAGGCAACAGCATCAGATCTGTACCAACACTATAGGGTTGTTAGATACAGTATCCAGGAATTGAAATTAATCATTTATTCTTTTTTGGGGGGTTAATACAGCTATCCATTTTCTATCACAGAAAGGCCATAATGATTATGCTACTGAGAGTTACTGATATATGCAGTAGAGAAAAACATAGATATATTTATTAAACAATTGTAGACCTTATTCTCCCATTTGGATCTCTCTCATTAATTGACAAGTATTTTCATCAAGTAATAGAGGTTTAAACCTTTGGTCACTTGCATTTTTGACAAATTTGAAGAATTCTAACCATTTAGACCAAAATGACCTTGTGTCTGTAGCAACATTGAAGTGAGTTTCTACAACCGCTTGCTATTTCCCTAAGGGATTAATGAAGTATTATATTTGCCGATACTAATGTGGGTTTAAGGGAAGCGATTAAGAAAACAACATTCCTCTGGGATCACATTTGTTATTATAACCTTTCATTTCTAACTATTAGGGAAATGTAATTTGAGTTTGCCTGTTTACTGTTCGTCCTCAGCTGTGCAGAGTGAGAGAAAACCTATTGACATAATGCCTAGAGAGAAGCACGCCAACTGTGCTGCCTCCACCCAAAAGATCTACATTCGCAAGGACCTGAACAGTCCTCTCATCGCCACGCCGACGTTTATCTCTGACACAGAGACAGATGGCTCCAGGTCAGTGGGAATCGGGACTAGGCACACCAAGACTCTGTGCTCGTTCCACTTCTCAGCTGTTGGTGTTATGTGAGCTGGATTTTTGATGGTGTGCTGTGTCATGTGCAGATCCAGCCTGCTGGACCAGGGGATGCTGGTTAACATTCAGCAGCCGGTTATCCAGAGTGATGGGACTTTGCTGCTGGCCACAAACTCAAAGGTACAGATGTGTGTGCAGATTCAGTAAATATAACATCTGTCTACTCTGCCCTGCTTCCTGTCTTTGTCTTTTATTTTATATGTAAATAGCATCAGCATTTTTTCATTTAAAGCTTTTGCCAGGTTTGCTTTTTAATTGATTTGCAGAAGATTCAGTCTGTGTTTTGCCTCTCAGTTTATCATTTTCATAACATGCCACTGATTTTGCATGTGGATGGATTAGTAAGTGATCTCAGTCTGTATGGTGTAATAATCTACATTGTATGTTTTGTCTTCAGATGGAATCTGGGCAGGGGGACTTGGGGACATTAGCCAATGTGGTAACATCACTGGCCAACCTGAGTGACTCAATAAAAGAAAATCTAAACAATGGTGACACCTCAGACAACCAACACGAGGAGGAGTCTGCCAGCGAGATAACACGGTCAGTCAGTAGTGCACAGGGAGGAGGAGAGTGTGGTTGTGAGAGGTATCATTTGATGCAAAGGGTTTTGCTCTTTTTCCACCACTCAAGAATGCATTAATGATGTGTGTCGGGTGTGTGTGTGTGTGTACATAAGGAAACATATTTATGTTGTGTGTCTGTGTTTGTTGTGTCACAGTGCCTTTGACACCCTGGCCAAAGTCTTCAACCCCCCTGAAGAAACAGGCGGACAGGGTCTGGCAGATAAGTTGCAGTGTGTTGGTGGTACAACAATCCAGCTGATTGGTCGAGACCAGGAAACCCCCATCATTGAGGTGGAGGGGCCGCTACTTACTGACAGCCATGTTGGCTTCAAGGTGGGTGGAGTCTTTAAGCTATGCATTAAGCTTATAGCACCAGTAACAGACACTTGTTGAACATCCCAAAATGATTCATCTTGTTAAAGATGTGTACATGTATGCATATTTTACTGTACTGGTGTGTTCAGGCCTCCTCTGTTAAGTCATAGAAGAACTTAGAATTAGATTATTTCATTACATTTGATGGTAGTAGCAGTGATACAGACTGGAAATGTGGGATGAGAGGCCTGACATGACATGCTCTTCGATCACTTCTTGGTCTTAATTTTCTTTGGCATTCATCTGTTTGTAGCAATTTGTCAAATACTGAAATGCTCAAATGTTTTTACCCTTAAATCATTTTCTTGTGCCATCTTCTGTCTTGTCTCTAGCTGACCATGCCCAACCCCATGCCAGAGTATCTGAATGTGCACTACATCTGTGAGTCAGCATCCAGGCTTCTCTTTCTCTCCATGCACTGGGCACGCTCCATCCCTGCCTTCTCAGCTCTCGGGTGAGAACGTATTTATTATTCATGTTCTGTAGTCCGTTATCCACAAGCTCACATTTTCATCTTTCCTCCTTTTACCTTTGTCCTTTTCAGTCAGGAGGCAAACACCAGTCTGGTGCGGGCCTGTTGGAACGAGCTCTTCACTCTGGGTCTTGCTCAGTGCGCTCATGTGATGAACCTGTCGACCATCCTCGCTGCCATCATTAATCACCTTCAGAGCACCATCCAGGATGGTATGGACCACAGACCTCGTCATCACTTCACAGTAGGACTCACACATTTATAAACAGGAGAGAAGAAATGTGATGTTTAAAGTTGTTAACAACTCGACCTGAAGAGTGGTGACATGAAAAATTAGGAGAGAAATTATGAAAAATTTACCACCATGTTGTTACATTTCCAGGATTACGCCACAGGTTGAATTTTGATGTAAAATGGAAATATTGGTTGGTTTAATTGAAGAAACTATAAGTCAGCAACATGGCAAAATGTGTCTTGAACAAAGAGTGAGGTAGAGATGCAACGTTTGATGGTGATGACAAGTTTTTCTTGATTCTTTAAATAACTTTTCAGATTAACTAGTCTTAAACAACAACGACAGAAAAAGCAAATTCCAAATTTTGCATTTCCTTCCATCTTAGACAAACCTTCAGGGGAGAGGGTGAAGCAGGTGATGGAGCACATCTGGAAGTTCCAGGAGTTCTGCAACAGCATGACGAGGCTAGAGACTGACAGCTATGAATATGCTTACCTGAAGGCCATCGTGTTGTTCAGCCCTGGTGAGTCTGTGAAGAGGACTGTCTGATTTTTTATTTTTTTCATCAATTTGATATCTGATCACTGATCGAGGGATAAAATTGAAGTAAATTACCTGTATTTGTGTTGTGTTTAATGACAGTTGTGTGTTTGACTCATCAGATCACCCCGGTGTGGACAGTGGTGGGCAGATTGAGAAGTTCCAGGAGAAAGCTCTGATGGAGCTGCAGGACTATGTGCAGAAAACCTATCCAGATGATACGTACAGGTACATTCATGCTTCCAGTCCAACCAGCAGCACAACATCCTGACCCTATTGTAAAGCAGTAACACTGATTTACATGTGTTGTTGTTGTTGTGTAGTTTGTCACTTGGATCAGTGGTACGTTAGGTGTTTCAATGAAAAGTGGCAAATGGACATAAATTTGACTCTTGAAATCTGTGACCACATGCCAAAGACAAAGACAAGAGTCATCTTCTTTAAAAATCATCTTCTTTGAGAATAAACAAACAAGCTGTCAATGTAACTGGAACTGTTTTGTGCTTCCTCAGGCTGACTCGTATCCTGACTCGTCTCCCTGCCCTGCGCCTCATGAACTCAAGCATCACAGAGGAGCTCTTCTTCACTGGCTTAATAGGTAACGTCTCTATCGACAGTATCATTCCCTACATCCTCAAGATGGAGACGGCTGAGTACAACAGCCAGGACTCTGACCCCACAGAATGACATCCCATCAATACAGGACCTAGAACTTTTGATTTAAAGATGGTACTCCCTTTATCTCCCAAGGGGTTTGATGTTGAATCCCAGTCCAAAATATTGCAGCAGCCCCTGATTTAAAACCAATGCATGGTGCAAAGTCATGCAGGAATCCTTGGTAGATAACGATTATCTGGCATTGGAGAGCCAGGCTGACACTTGGAAGGTCCTCTGGAGCTGGCGCAGCATGGTAATTTTGAGTTTCTGGCCTGAGCTCTGTCACTCTGAACTAAATGAAAGAGGGATTTTCTGCAGCTGCAACTATGCCTTTCTCCTTTAATGTCTTTATAGCACTTGAGGCTCATTATAGGAACTTTAACCTCTGGTCCAAGCCTTGCAAATCACTGCAGTTTTTTTCTTTCCAAACCTTACCACGTTGATCACATACACAACCCGCAGATATCAGATGAGATATATTAATAAACGCAGTGCAGAGTCTAAAAATCACATATAGAAAATTTACATGTGGAATTGGAATCTCATGTATTTAAACACTTTAATCTCAACCCTTTAGTAAATCTGATTACTTACTTGTACTGTTAAGCATTTATTTATGTTGGCCTCTGTGAACATTGGCCCAGTATAATCTTGTAGGGTTCATGGCTATGCTGTTGAATTTGAGAGTTCAGGCTTTAACAAATTTAAAATATTACATAATTGTATTTTTTTTTTCCAATTTTGTAAGTGACACAGTCAACATGAGTGAACTGTTCTGTACCCTAAATAATTTTAGTTAATATCTGGATTGAGCCCTTCAGTCAGGTACAAGGGCTAACTCAAACCTCAATCCTTTATGTGCTTATGTGCAAGTATTCATATGCACTTGCTGTCACAACATTGAGTTATCACACAGTACATATATAGCTCTTTAATATGTCTGATTTTATTCTGTTCTTCAATTTTGATCCACATTCAATTGATATTCACAAAATCACATGAGCCAAATCAGCCAGTTTAATTGATTGAGTGTCAATTTTAATATTGATTGACGTCTTGGAGGGGGTTTAGGTCTTTATGTTTAGGTACTCAAGTATTTCTGGGTTATTTTGAATATGTTGCTGCAGCATCATAAGCCGTGCAATCGCCTCATCACTTTTCTCTTCATGACAATCAATGGTATGTTATTTAGTTCTGTTGCATCTGTGTCACGACTGTTCGTCTCAATCTACATTTTGTGTATTTAATGTGGCAGTTATTTCTTTTAAAGAATTAGATTATCTCAAAGATTATTGGTTCAAAAATGTTACTATGTGTAGCTATGCTGCTGTTTTTGTACTTGTGTTTGCATTTGTATTCTGCTAAGTGCACATCAATCAGCTTTGGTGGCATCCCACTATTCATGCTGACTAAAAGTTTGTGTTTTGTATGTTTTCTAAAAACTTTGATTTGTTGTGAACAAATTTGCTTGTTGCATACTAAGTGTACTTAAAGTACTTTTGGGCAGGTTTCCCTGGAAAAAAAAAGAAAGAAAAAAAAAGAACAAGAGATCTTCTGGAAAGTCAGTCTCTAGTGCATCAGTGTCTTGAAGACCATACAGAGATATGCATCAGCCTACCCACTTGTATAATGGTTCAGAATAATTATCTACAGCATCATGAATGATAATGAAGATGTAAAGAATGGTTATTCAATAATATGTCTTTGTGAATTTAATGTCAGTTGTAAGAATTGGGTTTAAAACCCATTCAGACTGTTTGTTCGTTAAGGCACTGGTGTGAAATGACCTTTGTACATGTAATTTCATTAAAATGAGTGCATGTGGTTTTTAAGCAGGGTTTTATAATCTTGTCGGTGTCTGCCCTAAAAAGGAGCATTGTTATATAATTTTTTATAGTGCATTGCCATGCATGAAGAACTTGCTTAAGTGCATTTTATTAAATGCTGTATGAAACATGTTGATTTAAATGTTGTGGCTTTAAAACATCTATTGAGCAGCTCCCATATTAGAGGATGTTAGAGCTTTTTTTTTCAGCTATGGGGATTGAGTGTCCCATGGGTAAAATTTTATACAATGTACATACTCTCTGCTCATTTAAAATGTATTTCTTCAAACCTTTGGATTGAGAAATTTAAGCATTCATGTTTTGCTCAAGTTTGTCACAACCCTACATTTCTACCTCACTCCAATGAAGATATAAAAACAACTGTATTAACAACTGAGCTCCTATATCAGCATTCCAGTTTTTGGGGCCGGCTTCTCTGAAGCCACACATTATAAAAGAAATAAACAATTATACATGAAATATGACAAGACTGAGTCTGGTTTGTTCAGGGGGTGAGAATGTTTCATTTACTTTTATTTTATTTTTTTTTTTTTTACAGAGCTGTCAAGTGTATTTTATTTTTGGTTTACAGGTACAAACTCCATAATAATGGTAAATTTGTCCCTCTAACAGACACAAGGGAATTCTTAGGTTGTAATTATGCTTTTCTTCATACATTAAAGACATGACAAAAGAGTATAAGAAATTATCATGAATGTAGGAATTTATTGTAGTTTTTTATACAATTTATCATCGAGACAATTACTGTTTTCACATCATTGTCTATTTTTTTTATTGTTATTTTCTCATTAGTCTTCTTGTCTCGAGGCTGTAAGCTGTTTTTTCGGTGCCAAATGAAAAAAATAAAAATCAAAACTCAAAAACAAACTACAATTACCATCCTCCTTTGCCGGGTGAACCCGCGTGTGATGTCATCAAAACGCGACTGAATAGCGTGTGCTTGTGCGACTCGCTCCTGGTGGCAGGTGTCAAATGGTATCGTGTAAATTGTAAATAAATTCGTTTAAAATGCCGATGAAAGGAAGGTTTCCGATCAGGAGGACCCTGGAGTATCTGCAGAAGGGCGACATCATCTTTAAAAACAGAGTCAAGATCATGACGGTGAATTACAACACACATGGAGAACTCAGCGACGGAGCAAGGTCAGAGCTAACAGCTAACGATGTAGCGTTGATTTTATAGCGAAAGAGATGTACCGTTCCTGCAATAAGCAGATATTTACCGGTGAGACATTTTGAAAAGTGCAATGCACTTACTTCACTGACCTACAACAAATTAGACAAAAGTCAGCCGTAAATGTGGTTTGTGCAAAGGTTTGACCACTACACCAGCCACTCACTGGGTTTAAACTGAATTAGGACCAGAGCAGAGTTACCATCTGTGCAGTGCGATTCCAGTTCAAAACATCCACTGTGTGAAATGTCATCAGGCCATATCAGTGTAGGAGCAACTGTGGAAGTCAAACAAGATGTGGGAGGTCAGGATGAAACTGCCCTGACACTTCATGACTATAACGGAGCTGCAGGAAGGTTTAGGTGATGGAGGAGAGGTGCTGTGATGTACAATCTACAAAACTGAGTCTTCATGGACGAGTCATCAGAGGGAAAACTAAAGGCTGTGACCTAAATTCAAAAATCAGAGTTTGTAGTCTACAAAGCCACTTCTGGGACGTCACAGTTGTTTCAGAAAAAAGTGCTGTGGACAGATGAAGTTAAAGTTAAGCATTTTGGGGGTTGAGTTGAATATAGTATAGTCTATACATGTATATGCACATGTAGTTTTGAGTCTGGCTTCCACAACAAAAATCCAACATGAAATACACCAAGAAGCACAAATCGGTTTTTGTTGTTGTTGTTGTTGTTGTTGTTGATTTTTTACTGAGAATCACTGGATATTCTGGATGTTGGATGTTCTCTGGCAGGTTTTGCACATGCTGCTGCTGTTACTATATTTTTTTCCATTCCTTCATTTTATTGCCATAAAAAGCATCATGCTAAAAGTCAGTTGAAACAACATGAGCATTTTGAATTTGGTTGAGTTTTGGCAAAATGGCTGTTAGAGTACAAGAGTGACCTTTGTACAAGTAATTTCATTAAAATGAGTGCATGTTGTTTTTAAGCAGGGTTGTATAATCTTGTCACTGCTTTAAAAAGGAGCACTGTTATCACTTTTAAATGTCTTTCAATACTGTGATGTGTCAACTTTGTTTTTTAATTTGGGTCAAAGTTGGAGGAAGGTATGAATGAAGGATGAATGAAGAATTTGAAAAACACAACTTTTTGTGACAGTTTGCTTGCGTAGGTGCTAAAGAAACTCTGAACACCTGTTATATGAAACCCTCTCCCCTTTTTGTGTTGCAGAAAATTTGTTTTCTTCAACATCCCTCAGATTCAGTACAAAAACCCGTGGGTCCAAATAATGATGTTCAAAAATATGACGCCGTCACCATTTTTGAAGTTCTACCTGGGTGCGTAGTTTTTTGTTTAACCTGTACAATAACAACAATAATCATCATCATCACCATTTTTTATTCCCAGTGGTTGTTGTTACTTTGCTACCACTACTATAAATGTATAAAATGTACCTCTTGTCTCTCCTGCAGATGATGGAGAGCAGGTGCTGGTGGATGTAGAAGGGAAGGACCACAAACAAATTTCACAACATGTGAAGAAGATTTTGGGGAAATCAGAGTAAGATATTCAATTATTGAATGTGGACCATTTTTCCTAACACCTACGTGACTGTACGCTTGTGATCAGGAATCTTGTTGTTTCATTTTATCATGAGTAATGTGGCTGTAATTTCATTTCACTTTGCTTAAGGCAAATCACTCCAGTAAATTATGCAACTTGATAGAATTCAGCCTTGAAGCCCAAGTAAAAAGTAACATGTAAAATATATTTAGACTGATGGAATTCAGACATTATTTATTTTCCTTATTTACACCTGTCTTACTGTGATATCTCAAAAAATGTCTGCTGTGAAAAAGGCTTGTTCCTATAGTGACCATTCAAGGATCTGATTGTGTATTTGCTGTACTCTCTCTGTGCCAACAGAGACGTGTTAGACGCTGAGGCTCGTGCCAAGATGCAGGCATCCAATCCTGCCAACTTTGGGCCAAAGAAGTACTGTCTGAGGGAGTGTATCTGTGAGGTTGACGGCCAGGTACCGTGTCCTGGCACCACGCCGCTGCCCAAGGAGATGACAGGCAAATATCGAGCCAAGATGGCAGCATCACAGGAGTAAGAGGCTGAGAAGGAGAGAAGTCTATTGTTGACTGACTGGACTATATTATTGTATTATTATTGTTGGGTTTGATTTTGTACGGTTACATAAAAGGACTAACACATTGCATATTCTGTTGCAAATATGCACAAGTGACTGGGTCAGTGTGTACTGAAGATGGACTGGACTGGGATCATAAATCCAGCACAAACACTTATGTTTGTACATGATGATAGTCACCAGTTAAAGACTCCTCACATTCACATGAGCTGAATATTGCAAGTTAAACATTCAAATAAAACCTAAATTTGCCCTGTAGCTCTAGTAACTAATAACTTTTTATGTGAAAACAAATATCTTTCATCTAAACAGCAGCATCAAGTTTAGATTGATTAAACAGAGGTTTACCACATCCATGAAAAAAGAGAAACAACCATATTTTAACGTAGACAACTTTTTATTGGTGTTGAGATGGATTTTTCTAAAGTTAATAAATCGATGTCCGTGTCCAAAATTTTAGTTTTATTTTTGCAGTTATTGTTCTAAATGCAGAGGCATTAGTCAAATTACTTCCAAAGCTAAAATCAGCTGCTAGGCCACAGTGAGAAGCTCCTCGACTTAATCACACCATCACAAAACACTTATTGTCACATGTTTTGCCCAGTCTTCTGTGGACGTCACAGATAATCACACGCTGCTTAACGGACAACACACAACACTTCGGTCTATGAAGAGAAATATGGACAGTCTGACAGGAAAGCACAGTGAGATTCATGAGGACTCAGCACTGTGAGTCGTAATACTTGCTGGCATTCATGTAGTGTAAATATGTCTAAAATGTTGCTTTGAGTTTATGATTTAGTCATTTTATTTCTGTACACTCTGGAATTTCAGTGACTTCTGGTGCTTTTTTTGTCGACTTGAAGTTGCCTACAGTGTACCTTGGCAGATAGTGTTCAGTATGTACATGGTGAGCGCAGGGCAAGCCGGCTGGATGAACTTTGAATGGACTTGTCAGATGAAACTACTGAACAGATAACATGCTTTACATAGAGATCTTAGTCAACAGTACAGAACAAGAGCAACTTGTTGAGATTTTATCACTTTGTCTAAATTCATAGAAAAACAAAAGCAGGAAGACGAGCTTGGCCACTAACTGGATATTGAAGACCAGCATCAAACAGCACTTCAAAGACACACGGACACATGAATCATGCAACCTGTGCTCAGCTGGATCAGTAGTGCCACTGTAAACAACAAGATCACAACCTGCAGGGGTCTCACAATAGGACGGGAGGGGGGGGACCTTTTGTTCACTTGGCTCTCTGTGGCATTTCAGATGCAATCTTAGAAAAATGAAAGGTCTTGAATGCAACCCTGTGAAAACAAACCGTGATCCAGACCAGAGGCACAAAAAACTATTGATCGATTGAATCTGTTAGATAGTTTCAGCCATGCAGGCAGAAAAACGTTGCCTAACAGGAACAGGTTAGCATTCACTTAAAATTCAGTTTTGCAGAAAAAAAATAAATCCACTGAAACTGAGCTTGTTTGAACAAAAACTTATGTGTTTCCTACCACAAATGTACCTGTAGTTATTAGCAGTGTGATTATTGATTGAAAGCATTCCCTTATAGAGATGCATCACCATCAACATGACTGACCAGCAACAAAAATGGCTTTATAGTGTGTAATGAGCCTTTTAGTGTCCCTTCCAAACAGCAACAACGAGAGGTTCAAGTGGTGTGACTGAATTAGTAATGATCCGTTTCCCCCAAACACCAGGCTGCAGAAAAACAGTCTCAAAAGTCAGATTCCATTTGTTTCTCATTAATGAGATGGTTATTTGGTCTGTGAACGGGTCATGGCCCTGTTTGGACAGTTGTGCATGGTTTGGTTCTTTGGCATCAGTTAAATGAACAGCAGGAAGTTCAATAACCACAAATTAATTGAAATTGTAGGAATTAAAGAGGAACTTGACAGATTTAAAAAATTAATGTTCACAGGTCTTGGCGAGCACTACTGCTAGGTGAAAATGTGTTTTAAGTCTTTTGTGTCTCCAGAGTGAGCTGCACAAAATCTGTTGAAAACGCGTTAGGAGCTAAAAAGGGAGTCGAGAGACTCAAGGTTACATTTGCCACAACTAGTGTAACAGAAAAATCTGAACCGTGAGAAGTCTAACAGCTTTGTGGCTAATGTAGGCACTGCATGCATCAATCTGGTAACAGTGAAATGCTAAACTGGTCGAGTGCTCTTGATTTAATTGAACTGCAAAAAAAGCTCTTGAAATGATTTGTTGTTTAGCCGTGGATTTCATGCTGCTCAGCTGTTCAAAGCTTCTGCCAGAGAGCCAAATCACACATCCTGACTTCCACAACACTCAACCCACTGTCCTGTGGCATTCTTCATTCGTTCCTGTTTGCACCGATACAACAGCATCAATATCTTCAGCAACACTTTCTGTACAAATGCATTTTACTTGTGTTGCTAAAAAAAAACTGTGCATGCTGGGATAAGTTCCAGCCTTCTGTGACCCTGTACAGGATAAGTGGTTTAGAAAGATGTTTGGGAGTTAACACAGTAGTCACTCCATACTACTGATCTTCTAGTACATTTAATTTCAGGACTAATCTAACCTTCCTGTGGTGCGGCAGACCTCACCCAAACTAAAACCAGTGGGCTCATCAGTCATGTAAAGTGAGCTAGCCTCGCAGGACTTGGTAAGTAGCAGGTGATCAGGGGTATTTTTGAAGACAAGGTGTCAGTGCTTCTTCTTCTTTTGTTCCTGCAGGGTGTGCTGTAGCTCTCTCAGATTCTCTGACAGGAGCTCCACCTCGTCAAGACGGCCGCTGAGTTTGGCATCAAAGATGTAGGCCCTAATGTTATCGATCTGCTGCAGCAGCAGCTCTTCCTCTATCACGTCCAAATCTGGCAAAGCTTCGTCATCATCGTCTCCGTCAAAGGGATTGGTCGAGACTCCTGGAGAATTCCCAGAGGCCTCCATGAAAGGGTTACCCGTGTCAGTGTTGTCATCATCCTCCTCAAACGGGTTTCCTTGTACAGTCTCAGCCTGTTGGTCTTCCTCCACATCTTCGTCAAAGGGGTTGTATTCTTTCTTCCCATTGGTTACTTCTTTGTGCTCCCTCTTGATGTCCTCAAAGAAAGGGTTGGACGGATCCTCCTCAAGGGGGGATTCATCCTCATCGAAAGGGTTTAGGGAGGTGCTGTTCTGTCCTTCACCACCAGGGGGGGTTACATGCCCCCCCAAGCTCCTCAACCTAGGTGGTGACTCCTCCTGGGCTGTGAGCGCAGGGAACGCTCTGAGAGATGATGGACTCCTCTCAGCTGTTGGGGTCAGATCATCTGCTGCAGTGTCTTCCTCTCCCTGGAAGCCCCCTGCTGGGCTGATGTCCAGAGATCTTCCCCAGGTGACAGGAGGCAGGGTGGAGCCCACACCAGGGCCCCTCTGCTCTCTCTCCTCCCGCTCCCGGGCCTCCAGGCGACTGAACTCCCCCTGCTGCAAGTCCTCCTCCGCAGCCAGCTTCTGGGAGAGAGCGATGGCCAGGCTGGTCTGCTGCTGGTCGTATTCATCCTGGAGCTGACGCAAGTTCTCCTCCAACATGGCCACCTCGTCTGCTCTCTGGGCCTCCCGGGCTTGACGGAGGAACGACTGAATGTTCTCGATCTGCTGCAGGAGGGGGTCCTCCAGCTCGCTGCGTGTATGAACAGAGTCTGCAGAAGGCAACCAGCCACCAGCTTTGGTCATGCGTGGCCCTCTAGGGGCCTGTGGCAGCTCTCCGTTGGTGTTGACAGGTGGACGGTGTCTCTCAGAGTCTTGTCTCCTCTTCAAGGCCTCCTGAGCTGCCTATTGAGCGTGACAGCACATGAAGTACAAACATTAAGTTCCTTTTTTTTCGACCAATGAAAAATCAGGAGAGTCCTATCAGTACATAAGCTCACCAGTCTCTCTTGTTGAAGTCTCTTCTCTTGTTCTTGTTTCCTCTTTTCTTTCAGCTCTTCATATTTCTCCTTAGTGGGCAAAGACATGAGGCCTAACAGCTTCTCCTACAACAGGGAGGGTAGACAAAAAAGAGAAAGTGAGAAAGGATCCAGGGAGAAAGATTTATGTAAAAGAAATGCTGTTAAATGTAAGAGAGCAATATTTGGAGGATACATAATTAATTTCTCCGAGGAAGATAGGTTGATTTTAGCTTTAGTTGTGCTGGTCTGATTTAAATTAATTGGTGTTTTCCAAGAAACTTTCCCGTCCTCCCATTAGACAAGTCTGATATAAAGTGTTGTCTGAATTTTAAACAAAGCTCAGCACACAGAATGACGCTGCAAGTAGAAGAAAATGATTTTACTGACCTAATAGATGACTCGTTAACATTGGCCAACGTATATAATGAAGGACAACGTGGAGAACAAACTTTACAAGACCACAGAAGCTCATCAACTCCGCTGTTATGTCATATTATAGATGATTTGGTGTTAATTATTGTACTTGGGTAAAGCTGAACTCTACAGTGTCTGACACTGTTGTACCAGTGCCTTTCTTACTATCAACTCATCACCTTATCAACATTGAGAAAGACACAGGAAGGATGACTTCTGCGAAGAGGGGGGAAAGGAGATATTTTGTCACTCTCCTAAAATGTGTATTATTTACTCTATTTGGATGTGGCATATGTCTTCTTTCATGCTGAGTACTGGCTGAACTTGGTCTCACCTGGACAAATAGTGTGGCTGTATACCGGATCATCCTCTGCAGCTGGAGTGCCTTTGGATGTGGTGGAGGATCATTTTTAACTCCCAGTGTTAAAATTCTCTTGCTGATAAAAGAAGAAGAGAATAATCATGGAGCAGCCTGTAAAATCCAATGTTTGACAAACATTATTCAATTCTGAAACAGTGATTCAGGACTGATGTTTACCTTAGAGCATCGATTAGTTCATAGTATTTCTGTACTTCCAGTCTCAGTCCACCAGCAGTATCAAGATTGTATGTGGTTTCTCCGGCACTGTGGGAACGTGCAGCCATGACAGTGAGCAGTGAAATTGAGAAATGCCCATTAAATAACTACTTTATACGAGGCTTACTTGAGAGACTCGGCCATTCGAATGTATTCTGGAGCCTTTTCATCCACTTTCTCCATGCACATCCTCAGCCTCTGACAGGAAGACAAGTTTTAAGCAAGTGAACAACAGGAAACCCCAAAAGAAAAACACGGCTTGACGGGAAGGATATAAGAAAATAAACTGAAGACAGCTTGAAAAGAAAACACAGACTTTACTGCACTGCAACTGGGACCAGAATAAGTGAGTTTCCTTTTAATTTACCAACCTCATAAAGTTTCACAATATCAGGCGTGTGGTCCTTCTCTTCCAGCTTCTGCTGTCTCTTCAACAGCGTGTCCATGCAGTGGTGGCAGCAGCGGATCTTCTCATCATCCTTCTCTTCCAGCATGGAGGTTACGCTGCTCAGGCTGCTGATGCTGCCTCTCCTGGAGCCCATGCCACCGCTGCCACCTCCAGCTGGGGGAGACTGGGACTGACCGGGGCTTCCATGCACACACAGAGCTTCTCTTGTCCCGTTAATCAGCTTTTCTGTGAACAGACCAAAGGTAAAGACAAGTCACTCCATGACACGCGTGATACAAAATACTTGAAAATGCCACCTGTTGCTCATACGTACGGGCCAAAGGTATGGGGACAAACTCCATGCACTTCCTACACATGATGGACCCACAGAGACGACAGTGGTGCCGCCTGTTACGAATGTTGAACTTGTTTCCACAGTCAGGACAGAATGGGACGTCCGAGTCATTCACCCATGAAACTACAGACTTCTCAATGGCTGTAAAGGAGAATCAATGCCCATTAGTTCATAACATTGCATAAACATTATTGACATAGACTTAGAGATTTAATACTTATGATGGGAACAAACCTCTGATTTTTGCAGCATCTGAGTTGGTCCTGTCAAACGATGTCAACTGAAACAACAGTTTTCATTGCAAATGAATTGGAATCTTAACACCATCTGAAATGGATGAAAATTAAGGTTTGAATGAGTATTACTGTTGTAAACTCACCTTTTCCAGTCTGATGATGAGCTTGTTGACCTCAATGACATAATGATCTATTCTGGCGGCCCGGTGTTTTTTAAATACATCTAGGTGACTTCTAGTTGCTCCTACAAAATTAAAGTGAGAGATAACAATTAGTGCACTCCTTGAGACAAATATCTAAACTTATTCAAAAACAACAAATTGATTAGATTCTCTGGAAACAATATGATAGTCTCACCCAGTTCCTGAGGTTCCCACATATAGGGGTCCACTCCTCCATAGTAGAAGGACTCATAAGTGCCAGTATCTGGTCTGTCCTCTCCATCTCTCTTTAACAGCTTGTCTTTGGCTTTCTTTGCCTTCTGGACCAAACCTGTGCACAAAGAAATTGGGAGACAACTGACTTCATGTGCAGAAAATGCAAAAAGGACACTATATAGTATACACCAGAGGCAATCAATATTTTATTTGAATGTGCTCAATCATCATTTTCCTATTTCCGCGATTGTCTCTCCCTGAGAAGCTGCAGCAGCATTTTCTGCCAGTTCATCCTGGCAGCAGCTTCGCCTGGTCGTCACTGTACTGCAGTGTCCTTTTATCTATATTCAAGCGCTACTCAATAAGCTGCTTTTCAAGAATGAAGTCACTTTGCTCTTTGTTATCTTTATTTCTGTACACTTCAGTTTGCACTAAAACATGATAAGACTCAAATGCCTCTGAGTCTCCAAGTACAATATGCAGGGCTCACTTTTGAGCTGTCCCCTGACATGGCGGTCGTCTCCAGAATGCTCCTCTTCATAGTGGTCTTGGAGCTGGTAAAATGACTGGAGGTCCTTCAGGCACAGAGGGCAAAGGAAGCCCTCCTTCACTTCCCCTGTGCCCTCAAATGGGGAGGGGTAGCTGGAGGCCATGATAACAGTCAGATATGTTGTTGGACAAGAGGTGTAAGGTGGGAGGGTCCTGCTTTGGTCCACATGTCACGGGGTGTGCAGCCCACCCCATATTAGCTCCATTGTGCCAGAGAAAATCCTGGGACTCTGCAGAGTAGGACAAGGAAGATTTCATAAAAGTCAGACACAGTTTAAAACGTGCTCTCGATAAGAGAGTGTATTTCACCCATTTTCTTCTTTTATGTGAAATTATTAATGCATCATTCACTGCAGTGACAAAAGCACAAGTGTAGTAACATTTTTACTTTATAAAATCATAGTTGGAGTTACACTACCTGTACTAATTTAGCAAAAGAGTTTAATTTTAATTCAATCTACCAGCAGAAAGCTACATGTCCTTGTTGAATTACGGCTGGCTCGGTTAATATATAGCAAACACGTTAATGATTTGCACCAATCGTGGACATCAAACATCTTACAGTAATTGATCTTGTATTGATTGACTGTCCCCACTCCATAGATCGTCTCTACTAACTGTTCATTAAAATGAACTTGATGCAACGTGGTTTCCAGCTAACGTTAACTAGTTCATATCCCCAACAAACTCATGTTGTTTATCCAACCCACGCAGTCAGCGAAATGCAAACCTATCCGCTCGAGCAGCTGCAGCGAGCACTACTTGGTGTCTGGTATCCGCATATAACGTTATATTGTGTATTTAAATAAAGCCAAGTATTGTTTATTCGTGTAACGCTGGTCGCCGTTGTAGCTACTGACCAGATAATGAAACGTTAGCTGGACAATGCTAACAGCAGGTCTAGCATTCTTTAGCCAACCTTCCTCCAAACTCGTTGTTAGAAACGAGGGAATAAATAACTTCAACAAACGCTTATCGACACGTTTAGGTCGTCGATACTTACACTATAAGAATGAATCCAACAATGACTGTGTTGTTGACACTTCGCCTCAATGTGACAGCTCGACAGCACCAGCTGCAGCAGCAGCAGCAGCCGCCCGGTCATGTGATTAGCATCCAGTCAGTACGAGAGGAGGAGAGGGACAAACAGCACGAAACTCACACGAACTGGACTCCATCAGAATCACTGCATCAAAATGTGAGTATTTCCCTCTCCCTTACCCCAATATCAGCACCACCCGCACTGTAGGCCACACTGTTGATTAGCACCAGCTGCAGCTGCTTAAATGTGAATATTTGCAATAATTTGAGTTTGATTTTTTTTTTTTCTCAGAAAGAAACAGAAACAATTTTGGCCTTGGGCTTCGTGGAACATTGATGGGCTCCCTCTGTGTTTTTATTCCCTAAAGAGTCTATGAGGTATTAGAAAACTGTCAGATATATTGATAACAAAAATAGTTTTGGTTACAGTACCTGCTGCTACCTTGCCCCAGGTTTTTACCATTATAATTTCATGAAACACAAACTGAGGCAGTTTGATAACACAGCAGTAGCAGAGGAAACAACAAATATATTTGTGATTATTCAGATTACAGGAAGACCTACAATTTTTGGGGCCGCTGGGGGGCTATAGACTACTGGTGTTTGGTCATTTGGTCATCCAAGCTTGTTGGCATTGTGTCATTGAGTTTCTGGTTGTAGAGTAAAGTAGCTGCTGATTTGAGACCATTTAATCAAATGCAACTTTAAGATAGAATATACATTATAATATAACTCTCAGGCTCAGTGTTGTAGAGTGAACTGTAGATCCGAACCCTTCAATTACTTCAGTTTCAATTTATAAACTGTACTTGTAGACTCTGATGATCAATGGATTGATTGGGATATTGAGAGAAATCGCCATAATGACAACACAGTTGAAAATAACAGAAATGCAGAGATGTGTTTCAGTGTCATAATGAACAGCAGGAGTGATGGGATAGATGCCTGTTTGTCCAGTGACCTCCTGCTCCTCACTGACTCAAACATCTCCAGGTCCTAGTGCTGGTCCTCCATTCCAGTCTGCTGTTCAAGTAGACACACAATTATACTTTCAGTGCTCTGCAACTCCAACCATCTCTGCCAACACGATAACTGCTTTGGTCACACTTGTACAGATTCACACTGGCAATACTGTGGGTTTCTTATCGGTTATAAGAAATATGGGACATTTGTCATTTGGAGCCTTCAGACAGAGAGATCTCCTCTATATCCAACAGATTGTCAAATAGCTAAGGTACAATAGACTGGATAACACCTTAGAGCACCCGTCCTGAACAAATTGCCACCCACGAGAAGTGGCATTAAAAGCACTGGAGAAATCAAACACGTACGTGATAAGGATTGTAAGGCCAGGAAGATTTTAGCTGATGTGGTCTGAGGTCTCTCCAGTGCCTTCATGACATGTGACATTTATGCACCCAGACTGAAGTCACTGGTCGTCTTGTTTTGAAGGAGCAAGAGGTTGAAGATATGTCACAGGACATGCAGCTACATGACCTCAGGACACAGGGTGGAAACCTGACCTCAGTGTGTTTGTCAGGGTGTATGCATGTGGCTTTTAAGGTTTTTAGAGGAAGATATGTGTTTTTAAAGACATTCATGATCTAAACATGTAAATATATAAAACAACCAAGATGTATGGATAGATATATCATGTATATTTTCTATCACTATAGGTTGTCTAAGCAGTTAAAATCTGGATTTTTTTTAACTACATTTTACCAGTCCACCTGGAGCATCTCTACTTACATCTCATTCTCTAGCTCACATGTCTCATGAATAATTAGCATATTGATCAGGCGTGGACAGCTGCTCCCAAAGCTGTGATGGAATAAGCCCAATTAGACAGAGAAGAGGACACCGGACACTCTCTGTCTGCTGCTGAAGTGCATTAATCATTCTAGATGAGAGACTAATGCACAGCCACTGCTTTGTTGGACCACACACTAATAAGACTTTGGCTGGGGTTTAATCAGCAGTTTAATAGACTTTAACTCACGGAGGCATGCATTTACTGCAACTAAAGCAAACAATACATTTTTACCAATGCGCTTTATTGTCCAACAGAAACATTGGTTGTTGCTCTTCATTTACAACATTATAGGAGAAATGAAAGTAATCCATGCAATGGTGTGTAGAAAAATAAGCAATGACGCAATTTATTTGCTGTGGTATTCATTATATTACACATAAGTAGAAAAGAATGACACACAAATGGGATCTCCATATGCATAAATGCAAACGTAGCCACTTTTATTTAATTCAATCACGTGCTGTACTGACGAGCGTGTGTTGCCTCACAGAGGCGACATCGCAAACGCCAGAAGACTAATGCTCTCATCCTTGGACTTGATTTCAGCATAAGTAGCCTAACCAATAATAGTAATGATGATGATGATGATGATGATGATACATTTGTTGGATTTAACAAAGGACACGTACTCTTATGAAAACCGTATTTACAGGGATGTTCACTTTGGACAATTACGCACAAACTGCCCAAGGAAACAATCAGCAGGAAAATGTTGTTGCGGTGATGATGACACAGGACACAGTCATTAACTGCCAAAGAAAAGAAAAACAAAAACAGTGGCACAAAAAGATTAAATGATGTCAACTCTTTTTTCATTTTTAATAATTCTTGATGGTCACTTAATTACACATTTATTTGTTTCCATTACAGCAGTATACGCACACCGGAGCCTGTTTTCTTTAACCTACTCTCCTTCCACTAGATCGTCCTCAGGTGCAAACCTTTTACCCGGGTGTTGTCTCTTCTCCTCGGCATGACTCTTGTTAATGTTGTCTAAAAAGTCGAGCAGCAGACTGGTCTTGCTGCAGCTCGTAGGGTCCAAAACGTCACACGGACTGTTTGTGCCCATATCCGGACTCGAGTTATCCCAAAACCGTTTTCCGGGATGTTGACGCTTTTCCAACTCTGGCAGGTCTTCGTCTCCATCCGCATCCGCATCCCAGTCCCCATCGCCATCCTCATCCTCGAGGTACCGCTTACCTGGGTGCTGGCGTTTGCTGTGCAGCACCAGGTAGCGCTTGCCGGGGTGCTGTCGTTTAGAAAGTTCACTCAGGAGGATGACGGGGTTGTCAGAAATGTGTCCCATGGTGGAGCGCTTTCCCGGATGCTGCCTTTTCTGGAACTCCATGAACGAGTGCATTTCATCCTCGCGCTTGCCCGGGTGCTGTCTCTTTTGAACATCCAAGTACTGATCATCCTCGTCTTCTTCTCTCCTCCCTGGATGCTGTCGCTTCTCCATGTCCTCGTTGTATCTCTTACCGGGATGCTGCCGTTTTGTCACCCATTCAGGCTGAGAGACAAATCCATCTGGAGAGAGGAAAACATCGTTTAGATGATTTCAAACGTCCCCAAAACTTTAATCCGGCATACGCGCGTTTGTGTTTAACGTGCGTAAAATACGCACACATTAGCAATTGGCGCTCCACTCCCCACGCGCACTAACCCATATTAACTGAAAGTGTATTTTTCCCAATTCCCATGTGTCAAAGCACAAATTCAAACATTATTTATAATAATTATTTGTAATTATACATCGGGAAAACACTCCAAAGTGCGCACAAATCTCTGAACGGCTTCGAGCGCCAGTGCTTTAAGATTTCAGGTCAAAACATTAAACGAAATGTCCAGACGACTATGTCACGATCGAAGACACTAAATCACTCACAGACTGAAACCTGTTAATCCAAGACATATGTTTTACGCACCGTCTTCATCCTGCATCTTCTTGAGGATGGATCGTAACAGGAGATTCTCTGCTCTCTGTAGGATGATGTCGTCTATGGTCCCCCGGTCCGTGTCATCCTCAGCAGGGATGCCCTGTCCTCCACACACCGTCAAGTTGCAGAGCGCGAGAAAAGCCAAGATGAGAAGACATGTCGACTTCATGGTAAGTTTGATCGTCTGTTGAAGAAATGCATTATGGTCGATGGGAAATGAATGTCAGAAATGCAAGTAATGTGGAGGAGAGTAGGCTGTTAACACGTGTCTGTGATGCAGTGAGGTTTTTTTTTTTCAATACTGAGGCTCAAAGTTTTATTTTTCTAAAAATAAACGCGAAACAATCGGAGGTGATCATTTGTCCAGTGCAAACAGCAGCGCATTTCTTTTCTTGAAGACGATGACTGTCCTCTAATTCTGACCAAACTGAAGTTTTTATAAGACCCTGAAGTGGCAGCAAATCAAACTTACGAGACAAGATATTCTGGTATAAGAAAGCAACATAATAAATGGATAGGAAACAGTCCATCCGCAGTTATTCTCAAGGAGAACTTCTAAAAACAAAAGATAGACTCATTTTGTGAATAAGAATGTGTTGTGAAGTGTGTCAGACTCACCTGGGAAGTATCCAGATCCTGCTTGTTCCCAGTCGCTGTTGAACGCACCAGTGGTGGTGATAGTTGCTCTCTCAGCCTCTCGCAGCGGTTGGTGACCCGCAAAGGCCGAGTCTGGAGGTATGAGCGGATAAGTTTCAGTCTCAGCATTTATACTCACCGGTCACTGTCGTCACACCAAGGCTGGAGTCATTTTTCAGGATCCCTCGTCTCCATTGATGTCACCAAGTCGTGCGCAACTGGATGTGGTGAATGATGCTGCTATTAAACAAAGGAGGGGGGCTGAGCCTGAGAGCTGGTAGCATGACTGGATAAGATGAATTCATTGAGAAAAATTGAAGTTTATGACTTTGATACACACAATATTTTATCCATAACTCTCCTAATCATTTAACCTTTAAGTTGAATAACCTTTCATTTGGCATTGATTCTCATATTGAGTCTCCTTACAACAGTTACATTTTCATTGCTGGTTGCCACTCAGATGACGACATACTGTAAATGATCCAGTGTCTACCCCCAAAAAAAAAAACCTCCTGTGGGCGCCAGGAAAGTCTGCACAGAGCTGTGTCCATATTTTTCATAAATACCCTAAGGTCACAGGACTCAGGAGGGAGAGCTGAACCCATCTGCTTCCTGTGTACAAGTCATGCACTTTCTGGTCACGATGCAACAAAGCTGAATTTATCAGTTTTTCTTTTTTTGCGGTGATTTGTGCAGTGTGTGCCAACTTCCGGAGAAGTTTTCATATATATTAAACTCTCAGCTTCCATTTGCCCTCTGTAACCCACCTCCCCTTCGGTAGCTTTAAGGTTATTAAAATAGTTTTATTCCACTCTATCTCCATTAAAACTATATAGTGTTTACACTGAGTGTTACAACTTTTTTTTTTTTTGGCTGCACCAAACCATAAAATGAAAATATTCCACATATCCGTTCCTTCAAATTTCACCTTTTTGTCTTTCCCTGCTCTCTGGCTTTTATTGCTCTTGCTTTATTGTCAGCATTGTGTAAACTTAGTTTTAAAGCTGCTGTATAAATAAAGTTAGTATGAAATATTTGGCCTTTTGACCTTTGGACATTTTATTATTTCCACCAAAAGACTGAAAAGAGCTGGTTCATTGGAGTTTATGAAATTAATATAATTAGTCATAGTTATATCGGTTGATGCCTATTGCAGCTACAGTATCTCTGCAGGTGAAGAAACATGAAACCGAAGCAGGACAAGTCACACTTGGAGGCGTCAGTTCACAGAAATAGAACAAACCATTTCTTCCTTTTTTTAACACCATCCAGAAAGCTCTGATGTGATTTGCCGAGGTCTGAAAGTGTCTGCAGATGTCCGCTGTCTAAAAAAGATCCATCTCCAACTGTCTATTTCTATGCAGAAGGAAACGTGCCAGCATCAACTTCAGACCTCCACAACAAGACATGACGACACGGAAGTGGATTTGAACTCATGTTTTTCGTCTCAGCTGAACGTCAGGTCAGTTCACTCGAGTGCTGTCACCACAGAGACAGTCTCAGTTTTTAGTATATTTTCTCCTTGCAAACCTTGGATTGTCAAGCAACTAAAGCAACCGTCTCACACCTCAGTTCAAATCTCACCAAACTACCTGTTGAAACTCTGTGGATAAATCCCTGTTCTTCATGCAGAGTCAAATCTTTCCAGCGTTTCGATGAACTCCTGCATAGTCACACTCATTCTGTGAATGTCAGTGTGAACTGAATTGACCATGTAATGCCATAATTACTTGCTCTCAACGTGCTGCCATGTCCAATACATCAACTGGGTTCAGGCTCCTCTCAAGCCGGCAGTCAAAAACATCAATAACATGAAGGCGTTAGATATGCTTTAGGATTGACTTTTTTTTATTGAAAAGTTTCACACATCTTCTGATCGAAAAATTGATTTCTTTCTTCTTTTCTTTCTTTCTTTTCGAGGAAACAACAGCAGTCTCTGTTTTACATTCCCTGTAATGAGAAAATGAAAATAAACCACCTCTGGAAAGGTTAGGTTTGTAAGAGTATTAGTTTCACTTTTGGAGACAAAAGAGGCTTTGAAAAAATTGTGAAGTGCCACCAGATGAGTCCAGTGTGTCCTTCCTCGGTTTAACTCAGTTATAGTGCGAAGAAGGAAAAATTGCTTCGGACACCGCACAGTGGCACAATTAAGACATGTCTGAATCAGGAAAAACCTGCTCTGCTTATGTCTGTCATGTATGTCCTCTCCTATCCTATTAGACCAAGTGTGTAATAGCATGTCCAAAGGAACCAATTAATTCCCCTGGAGAATGAGTGTGTAGGATTTTAAGTCATTTAAAAGGCCACCAAGCCCTTAAACAAGTGAAAATCCACAGGATGTGTGTGCAGTGAATGAGCGGCTCTGACACTGATGATGTAGAACAATTAAAGCAGATGGAGTGATTGCTGCAGGTGTTGCAGCTGTTCCTTTCCCCCCCTTTATCACTGTAAAGCTGTGATTAAAATAAATACACCCTCCTTTCCCTTGATTCACTCTCCGTCATCCTGCATAAGAAAGGCTCGCTATCAGAGTCTTTCAGAGCGGGGAGATCATAACAATTAGTATTCTGGTCAGTATTATGTAGCTCATGTGCTGAGGGAGAGGACAGGTTAAGTATACAGTCTGTGTGGTGTGAGAAAATAATGAGACTCATTAGCTTTTATCTTCTGTTTACTCATGCTGGAGGTGAGTGTGTATTTTTTTTTTTTACAGTGTTGGTGAATTTCTTCAGGCTTGACTGCCTCTCATCCTGAGTATGTATTCAGATTCCCGCTGTCACAAAGCTGTCTTCCTTTCAACCACGTTACATCACCACGGTAACATATTGCGTGGTAGTTTACTGTAACTTCATGAAGAGTCAGTGGTTTCATGTAGATAAATTCTGACTTTGATTTAGATCAAAATAAAGGTCAGACTTAAGAGAGAGGTCTAAATTTATGAAAGAAAAGGAGAATTGCCCTTATGCCCTTATATTATATATATGTATGTCTGCGCTACTGGATACTTGAATTTCCTTTGGGATCAATAAAGCGTCTCTAAGTCTAAGGATTTATTTATTTATTTTATTTATATTGTTATTTATTGCCTTAACTGGGACAAATCTGATAAATTGCAACATTTTTCTAACATGAGTAACTTTGTCAAACCACTCGGCTCAGCTCTGCTCACCCCTGCACAAAATGTTTGCTCTGTGGAAGAGTTTGACAATAACTTGGACACTGTAAATAAATGACCATGACTCTCTGCTTGTCTGACTAAAGGCAAAGATGCCAATATAAAAATCACGATTATTCAAATCATTATAATTTTTCATGGCAATTATGCTAAAGATATGAAAAGCTTATTTGTGTTTAAAAAGAAGTCTCCTAACAGACAGGTTGTTTTCATCACAATCACAGTCCCTCTGGTTAACTTCATATTAACATTATTCATCTTCTTTCATCCTGACAGTGTAGCCAGCGCGTTTTACACTCTTGCTCCTATTCCACAACTTAGGACACGTTCTCAGTGAAATGATGACTATTAAGGAAATGTCGTTTTCAGGTCCAAGTGTTTAATGACATTATGTTCGAGAACAATCCTGTTGTTTTCAACAGCAACTCATATTTGATGAGAGCTGTGCCTGAATTTCACTGACCACAGTTATTATTACACAGATTATTCCTCAACAAATTAACACTACAATGTATTTCTGGACCCTGTGGTCAAATTCCTCCTGTTCAAGTAGCATTGTGGGTAATATAAGTGCCAAGCTCTGACAATAAGGGAGAGTTGAAATGATACATTTATGTATCTGTCTATGACATGAAATGATCTATCTATTCATCTATATTCAATTTAACCATGATAAACCCCCCTTACCTACGTACTTATGTTAAGCTAAGCCATAATTTTATATTTGTAATTATGCAGTCAGCGCGTGAGAGTTGTTTAAGAGACACTCTGCAGTGTGTAATAAGTCAAAGTCATGAACAAAGGCTCTTAGCTGTTCAGCTCAGCCCCTTGTGACTTACTGCTGAATAATTTTCCAGCAGTTCATTCAATTCTGAGAATGAAGGATGCTTTGGTTGCTAAAAAACAAACAGGGTTTAAAAAAAGAGAATCGATAATAATAATAATAAAAAAGTCTCCACAAAGTTCAATGAACACTCAGTGGAAGTAGAGAGAGGCTCTGTAGACAGGTGAAACCAAACACCTCGGTGTTCATAGACACTTCAGAGCAAAGCGGCCAGAGGTGGCACGTTAAAAGGAAAGACATCCGACTGTGACAGCAGGGGCATGTTTGGAGCAAAGAGTAGAAGACGGACAGGGTGAAGGCGGACGCCAGAAAACCAAGCGAAACAAACAAATGAATAAATATATAAATAAATGGGAAGGCGAGAGTGTGTGGATGTCGTGATAACCCCGTCCCCCAGAAATGACACTGGCCTGACAGGGGTCACTGCGCTGGGGAGTGAGTGACAGTTTACAGGGCACGATGGTGGAGATGGCTGTGTGTGTGTGTGTGTGTGTGTGTGTGTGTGTGTGCGCGCGTGTGCATGCGTGCGTGTGTGTGTGTGTGTGGAGGGGTAGGGAGTCAGGAAGACAGAGTCAGCCATAGTGGAGAGTTTGTCATCCTTGCATGATAGTATCCTGCAGAAAGTCACAGTCATGATTCTTTACAAGTTAAACAATCTTATATATACGTGTGTGTGTGTGTGTGTGTGTGAGTGTTATAAATTTGATTTAAACCACTGTAATATCTTTCACTTGATAAGAGAATGCAAGCCTCTTTCCTCCCCGTCACAGAGCTGTGCCAGGTGAATGGCAGGAGTTGTTGGTGGATCATTTTTGACCCGCAGTGCTCAGTGGGTGTCCATATTCAAATTACGAGAAAAGCGGGAGATGAGGGACAGGGGCAATTTGAGTGAGAGTTCATGTTCACTGCCAGTATAGTCGAGGTAAATGTCAAAAAAGTCTATTAAAACGTTCACACAGTGGGTGGGTTTACAGTATCCCCCTGCAGAAATAACAACCAAGTATCAAGACCTTGATCCACCAGTGATGACAATCCTGCATGCTGCAGCTGTGAAACTATGTTTGTCACGCTCTCACATCTACAACTGTAATGAAACTTCAAAAGTGAAGCTTTTTAAATTACAGTTTTTCATTGTTTGTGTTTATATACATACTCACCAAAGTTTCCTACTTTTCTGACTTGAAGAAAAGTATTTCCTCTCATAGAATTATTTTTATTGTGCGATTTTCTTCCCAAGAATCTAAAATCGTCGCATTTGTTTCTGTTCCCAGTTTGACTCATTGCTTTATTTTCTTATTTTTCATCACAGAACATTTAGATGGAGTTACAATACACACATGCACATGGACAGACATGTACAAGCAACACAAAGGTGCACACACACAGCAGGAGTGAAGAAAGGGTTTTGCATTATTTATTTTCAAATTTCATCTCTGTCTTTAGCTGTGTGTCTGTTGCCCTGAAAATCCCATTATCTCTCAATAACCTGTGAGGCGCCTGTGTGTTTCTTCAGCCAGAGACCGTGATTAGTGCACTACTACCACATGCTACAGCTCACTTATCACTGTACCCCCCCGCCCCCCTCAGAGCCCGTGTCTGTCCTCGCTCGTCTCCGCATACTTCCATCATGGTCAGGTAGTGGCTGCGACCAGCGATAATTGT
Organism: Caranx ignobilis; assembly: GCA_021432705.1. Taxonomy (NCBI): domain Eukaryota; kingdom Metazoa; phylum Chordata; class Actinopteri; order Carangiformes; family Carangidae; genus Caranx; species Caranx ignobilis. Next base: position 69,838,750 of record MU269985.1, read on the forward strand.
GGTAGATTGAGCTGATCTTTTGGTCTCATGCCCGGCTGAAATGGCAGATGTGAGGATTTTAAATATTTCACCCTTCAGAAGTGATGAAAGGGAAAATATTTCACAGAAAAACAAGTTCCATAGAAAGTCCTTAATCAGAGAAGTGCAGACAAAAATCTCCATCTTATCAACCCAGTTTCTCTAAATTCCAGATTTTTATAAAACAGCAGTTTGGATAAAAAAAAAAAATGAAAAAGACTTTGAGCTGCGAGTTTGATAATCAGAATGAATTGTCATTTCGTTTCACTCCATCCTTCATCACAATCACCATATGAATTGCTCATACAAAACATAAGGTCTGAAACCAACCTGTTGCTAATACACATCAGCTCATTTCAACACTGTTTAAGAATCAAGTGTCAATTTTGATGCCAGAGCAGCAACCAGTTGAGTCTGTCTCACTCTGAGATACCAACACTTTCTTTTTAGAGATATTTGAAACCAGTCGATTAACGGCCAGAAAATACTGCAATAATCCTCCATGGCTATTAGGGCTCAATAAAAGACTGAATGGCTCGTAAAGATGAGAGGTTTAATGCAGGGAGTGGAGAAGTTGTTCAGAGTAAACAGCAGAGTTCAGTTTGTCTGGATTTACTAAGAGCAAAAGAGGATTTGGGCTGCATGTTTGAAAGTCCCACTGTCTTACAGTAGTGGATTTTACTATTATTACTATATATTACTCTGCTTTGCAGAGCGGTTTTATCATCTTTCAGCTCATTGTTTTGGTTTTCTTGCAGTTTCGGTTGAGAGCCACATTTTTCTCTCTGTAGTTAGTGATGAGCCTGAGCTGAATATTCTTACTCTGCTTTGACTTGGAATATGATGCATTCATCCTCATCAATGATTACATTGTTATGTTTTTACAGCTGTTTTATTGTTGACGTACATTGTCACAACTCAAACAAAAAGGTTTAGACTATCCAACCTTGAATCATACTTCATGAGGCTTTCCTATCCTCAGAATAGTTTACATGCATCTCAGAGAGATTCAGTGCTTGAGTTAAAATCAGCCTTTTGTTTTCCTCTGTGGCCTGTGGGAATGTATGAGGATGTAACAAGATAGCGATGTGCTACCATATCACATAGTCTGCATGTAGAGAGCTGTGGCTGTGAGGTGTTTAACTGTTACATGCACAATATCTATCTTGTGTAGATAACCAGGGGAGATTGCACAGACAACATTCAGTCTGCCTCCAGTATCCCGCCCTGAACACCGCTCAGCTTAGTTAATCTGATTGGGTGGGCAATGGTGGGAAGCTGCAAAGCATATTAAAACTATATTTATCATCAAATGTGAATGCCGCAACATGCAAACGTGGTTATCTTTGTAGCTTCCATCTTCTTTAGCCGAGGATGGAGCAGTTAAGTCACATTTATTGCATGCAATCTGTGGAAAATACTTCAACTATAGATCTACAGGAATGGCTCATCAGAAACTCAATGAGCCTTTTAAATATTTCTGGGTGGAGATGTGTGAGAAAGTGTAACTGTCAGGAAGCCACAGCTGTTAGTATCACATTTCCCATTTTAAGGCTGTTTTCTGCATTTTGTTGAGATTTAATGAGCCACTAAAATGGAAAACAAAATAACAACCTGACCTGCTGAAAAAAATCTCATTCCTTGTAAGTCTGACAATCAATAATGTTACAAATTCAAGTAGCCTACTACTATAACTACTACACCGACTACCTGCAGTGTTACTACTCATCGATTTTCCAGTGTTTTTTCCAGGTCAGATGGCCTGGACTGTGACAGTCTAATGCCCCATTTACATCATATTTCTTACTAGCTGCCTTCACTATAGTTTATGTTCTGCTTTGTGGCCACTACACAGACCTCTCATCCTTGTGCTTAACACCATTTGTCCAGTGGTCTGCAGTCAAACGATTTACATTTCTGTGGTCAGAGTCATGAGTGTGTGTTTCAAGTGCACAATTGATTGAAAGTATACAAGGATATAATCCTGAATCAACTGGGGAAAAAAGACAATGACTATAATCCTATTTAGTTTACAAGCAAGTAAAGAGGCAAAAACCATAAGCATAAGTTAGGAGTAAGTAAACCTCATGTCTCATTTCTTCTGTTTTCCTGTTGTGTTAGTACAGAAGTGATGGTGTTTATATCACAGCAGGTATTTAGCAAGAAATCTGTTTCAGCTAGACATTGGTATTTTTCTTGCTTGTCCTTCTTTCACCCATATCTCCGTTCTTGGAGCTTTCTACCAAGCAAACAAGCACATTCACATGCACACACCCTCACATTGCTTTCACCTGTTTTTGTGTCTCTTTTTAAAACCCTCAGTCAGAAGGCGCCCCATGGGGCGGCATGCCAACGACTGCTTGATCGTGTCTCTGAGGAGCAGAGTGCGAGCAGCTATTTACTTCTCCCAGTGTGATCAATGCCAGTGGCAATGTGATGGACTGACTTGATGAGCAACACATGGATTCAAGATCTCATGTAAATTCAGCAAAAACCTTTTCCACTCATCTTGACAGGAAGAGCTAAAAGTTCTTTCCCCATGATGCCCATAAAAATCCAATAGAAATACAGGTAATGAACCTCTACACAACTATAGATGACAGTGTCCTAAAGTCTGTCTCAACCATCATGACATTCTCCTTCACTTGATGGAAAAAAAAAAACTAGATTATTGAATCAAACAAGCTGGTTCATGCTTGGAAAGACCAACTGGGCAGAGAGTTGGATATATGACTGTCACAGCAGGTGGTAATTCTCCCTGCTGACCTGTTCCCAGGAGGCAGCAGAGGGGCAGGTCCTGTCTGCGCTTTCAGTTGTGGTGAGGCTGTATCCAGAAAACAATGCTCTGCAACTTAATTTGCTGTCACTACCAAAAGAGATGCACCTGAATCAGTGCTAATAACCTTGTTTTGTTTTATTATGTTAGGGTCAAGTGAAAGCACAACCCATTAAGGTCACAACCATTGTTCTCCAGCTTTATCTTTGCTAATGAGGTTGTGTGCAGGTGAGGCTTGCTGCCTTTTCTCTCCTCAGCTATTGTCATTCCATCTGAGTCTGGACTGTATTATATCAACCCAACACCAGACAAGTCTGTGGTCCCCTGGGATGACAACACAGTCCTTGTTTACAGTGAAGAGCAGCACTGACGGACTCTTCTGTTCCACCAACCTAATTGTCCACAGGCGTGGATGAAGATGCACTGTCTCTCTGCAGTGTTTGGAGAGGTTGTAAAGGTCAGACTGCAAAGGGCTGATCTAAGGGGCAGACAATCATGTTTTGTGATGATTGAGCTCTTGCCACAGCATTTTAAGATGCTGACAGAGTTGTGCAGCCTTAGGAGGCAGATGCAGGACAGATGAGCATTAATCAGAGGTGCCACACAGCTTTAAGACAAGCCTTTCTCTGGATGATGTCAGGCATTATGTTTTAAATTTAATGTTTCCCTACCGAGCAGCCATGATTGAGGAAAATGTATTTACTGAAAAGGTTATTTACTTTTACTGTCATACTGAGTGGGTCATCGGTCATGTTTTTGAAACCCTCTACATTACCAATGGGGAAAAAATACTGACTTAACCCTTTTGGCAACTGACTCCCTGTTTTTCCAGTGTCAGAGCAGTTTGTTTTTCATCAAATCCCAAGCTCATTGGTTAGATATGAAATTGGCTGAAACTCCAGCCAATTTTCCAGCCATGTTGAAACTGATATTTGTGGCTGTGAATGATATATTACTGGGTTGCCTTAAAATTCAGCAAAGAAATTTATTCCCCTCGGGATGATTTGTTGTCACCTTGGTGACGCCATGAATTTACATCTTGCAGTATTAAGAGGGTAAAAATGAGAATTAATTGATTTATTTATTCAACCTTTATTTAAACTACTGAGGTAGAGACCTCATTGATAATGTAGCAAAAACAACAAAAAGCCATACAAACCTTAACAGTAATTAAAGTGGGTGTACAGATCAGCTAAACTGGGAACATCTGGAAGTAAAATGTGATGTAATTAAAGCTGCAAAATGCCCTAAGGATGAAAGTGAAGAAAATTTGATAAGTTGTTCCATGTTGCACCTGCACAAATAGGCTACCTATATTTTGGCCTCTGATTAAATGCCCACAATACAAATTCCCATCAGGCTCAGCTAATCGTGTGCTAATAAGCAAATGTTAGCAAGCTAATAGTCTGTAAAGTAACACTGCAGATATTATAGTACCTGCTTATCAATGTATTTGCGGAAATCTTGACATTAGCATTCAGCTCAAAGTATTGCTTTGCCTCAAATCTGACTTTTAAAAATGAAACTACATCTATTTTTCTTAGCTAGCCGTATCTTATTAGGTTGATACAGACAAAAAGTGCTGTGATTTTATGGGGGTTATGTGTGTGTTTTTTTTCTTGGTTGTGCCACAGAGGGATTTTGGTGGAGCTAATAGGCTACGAATCTGGAGTTCTACTGCATAATTAGAGCATCAGGTCTGCATATGAGATTGACCTGTGCACTGTCTTAACATTTTAACATTGACCAAACAGTATATATATTTTTTTTTACAGAGATCAATAGATGTAAACAGCACAGGGGAGTAAGTTATCAGGCTTCAGCTACATAGGCCATTCTTACTATAATCAATGTATTTTTGGTGTTTTCAAGAGGTTTGTTGACAAGAAAAATGCTGAATATGGCCATCCTCATCCTTTCAGAATAAGCTTCTTGCTTCTTCCTGCTCTCAGAAATTTAACTAAGCTGAACAATAGTGAAGTGATTAATTCACAGTCTTTGCGTGGTTGAATGAAACGGGCATGCTGTTGTTGGGGGACACGAAGTCCCTAACAACAAAGGTGAGACAGATGGAGGTCTCATCACATGTAAGTCAGTTGAATCACAAAATCACTTTACTTAGGCCTTTTGTCATTGCTCAAAAACCATTGAGCTGCTCAGAAAGTAAGCTGATTTCAGTCCAGAAAAAGGCCATTTAAGAAAACATAATGGTGTGGTGATTGATGTGTAGGTGGCTTCCTTATTGTCCAGATATTGAGTTTGTACTGTTTTACTATGGCAGCCTTGCTTCCTACAGCCTCTCTCAAACAGCCTGCCCCCCACACACACAGTTTCATGCGACAATGTTATGAATGAGGCAGGAGTTTCTTTGTTTTCTACAGTGCAGATTCTAAATAACACATGAATCAATTTTTGTCTCAAACTGATGCTGAAAATGAGTTATGTCGATGGTGTCTTGTTTACTCTCGGCTGACCTATTCCCCTGTCTAAGCAAGATGCAGTTATACCCATTTGGAAGAAAGTTCAAATGTCATGTGGAGAATAAATCCTGACTCTGTCAAAATGACCTTCTTTAGTATTCTTACTATATTTTGCCTCCTTTATCATTTTATCATCATGATACTTCCAAAACATATAGGTGTCTCAGTTTTACCTCATTAATATCAGCCAGTCTGATGAATTGAAGTGAATAGAGCCTTGGAGCTCCACACCAATGCCGTGACTGATTCTCTGCAACTCATGCATCTCGTGCTTTCACAGATAATAGCTTTGTGAGGTCCAGCGGTCAAAGAAGACTTCTAGCCTTTCACGAAGGCTGCGCTTGGTACATGTTCGCTGAGATTGACTCTTGGTCTGCTGTCAAAATTTTGATGGACTTCTGTTAAGACTGTTATTAGAGGGCTGAGTTGAGATAATAGTTTTCAAAAAATGTCTTCAGGCTTGACTGTAATTGGTTTCAGTGAATGAGTGAAATAGAGAAATCAGTAAAACAGAAATTGAACCTGTTCTGCTACTTGACTCATTTTAGTCACTTAAGTCAGACTTCATTATAACAGTATTCACGAAATTGGGTGTTGTAACACTGATATTTTACCCTGTCATGCCTGGGATGCGCAGGGTATGCTCTCATCTTTACTGGACTAGCATAAAGAAAAGGTTTAAGTTTTTTTTTTTTTTAGATCCTTTATGTGACCAGTCTCAAGTCCCCTCCTGTCTCTGCTCCCTGTCAGACACCCGTGTCACTGTCCTGCTGCCTTGCCACTCTGCCAACCCAGACGCCTGCCTGCTGCCACACTGATGGAGCTGAGAAACAGTGAGGCTGACAGTCGGGATGACTCACCAGCCCCAAATGAGTTCTCTAAAGACACCCTTAACCTCCAAAAGTACAGTACGTGCACAATCGACGCCCACAACACATCAAAAATAGCAACAATACCAAAAGTTTGCATTTTGTCCTACTAGTGATGTGTGATCCTGTTAGAGTTTGTTGTAATGTTAAAAATGTAATATGTCCCTTGATATATCCTGAAAATACAAACTGATGTGATGTGATCACTAGTGTTAAATGTTAAACCAAAAACAGTCACAGGAAGTGAGAATAAATGAAGCCATACATCAAATTACACAATCAGCTTGTACTCTATCAATCAGGTCATGTAAGTTTCCACTTAAACTAACAAGTAAATCAGTGGGTTATTTAAAGCACATCTTGAAGGGACCCCATGAAAGCATTGAGAGTGATCCAACGCAGTGAGGAAAGAAAACCTGGAAAAGCAAATGTCAGTTATCACAGTATCCATTTTTTTTCCAGTTTGACTAAATAAAAGTGAAAGTTGTGTTTGTATTTGACACCTGAGTTGCATATAGTTGAAAATAACAGTGCGTGTTGTGACTGCACGGAAGGATGTCAGGAGGATTTGAGGTGGGCTTGATCAAACACACACAGGCAGGTCCGTTCACAGATCTCACAGCAGGTGCAGGTGTAACTGAATGTTTTTAGATGAGCTCATGTGTGGTTGGCTCCAGCGCAGATACGGCTCTATACTTGCCTGCCATGAGAAACACAGGCAGGACAACTGAGCTCTTGATTGTGTGCCTCTTTAATAGACATTTGAAACATTGATCCACAACACATTTCTGATCCCTTGTTTTAATCTATGCTCCTGGAGGGCTTTAAAGTATGTGTAATGCACTATAAATCAAATGAAATCAATAGAAGAATTGTTTTTACGGTTTCAAGGTTTAGTCAGAGAGTGTACGGATGTCTGATTTATATGTTGTACTATCAGGGAATAAAATCAGAAGCCCAGGCATTTCCGTCAAATTGAATGATAAGATAATGATGTATATCAGTGATGTGTGTATTTTTGTGCATCTAAGCGTCAGAGCTCCTTTATGCTGGGGATGGACATCTGCTTTCAATTAACTTCTCTGCTCTTTGGTCTTATACAAGCTATAGGATCAAGTTGTGTTTTGAAGCAGAGCTGTAACATTTACACACACAAACACAGCTTTTATCATCTATAAAAATTGTGCTAATCCTGCATGTAAACACCACACAGAAACCGTTCAGTGGTTGTGAGCTCAGTTTCTGTGTTTGAAGAAGGTTTCCCTGTTTAATATATAAGGAATAATTGAGGGTCTTTATTGTTAGTGTTTATGTCAGGTAAAGGCTTCAGTGTAACTAACAATTAACATGGTTTCCTGACAGCAATTGCCACCTACAGGGAAAAAGAAAGGCCATGCGGGGTCTCGTATTGTTTTGGAGGCAACAGTATGACATCTGCAGGAGAGAATTAAAAAGACAAAGATAGCAAGGGGTTGTTTTTCCCGCTCTCTCTCTCTCTCTCTGTCTCTCTCTTTCTGTGTGTGTGTGTGTGTGTGATGGTCGTAGTGCCATGGGCTGTAATAGAGAGGAGAGAGCATTAGGCACACTCAACACTGAGGCAGCAGGAACTTGCAGCAGAACTCCACAGAGTCCTCTCCATCTGTAATCAGTGGAGTGAGAGGGGAGTCACACCTTCTTTTTCCTCCACACAAACAATCACTGTCTCTCTCCCACCTGCCTCCTTCATTATCACTCCTTTTCTTTTCTCCTCTTCTGTGTTGCCCTCTTTAACATCATTTTACATTTATGCATATTCAGTCGCCGCTTTGTTCCTTGCTGTTTGGAACCACAAAATACTTGGACAGATTTCAAGGACAAAAACTAATTTGCAGTTCATTGACAGTTCATTGTGCTTCGTCATAATACTCTGTGCACAAGCATGTCCAAGGCAATTTTTCATTTTGTGGCCAGAAAACTTCCAACAACTCATCCACCAAAATAAAGTCCTCTTAGCTGGTTGAAAATGACAGAGCTCGATTCTCCAGATGCACACATCTGTCTGCTGTGACATCATTCAAAAGTGACTCCTGGGAGTTATATCTCACTCCAACACGACTCCTCCTGAACTGTGTGCTTCACATTTAACAGTCAGCCTGTCCCTTTAAAGTGCTCTCTGCACCTCCAATCCCACCTCTTCCTTTTCATCTAACTCTTCCCCACTTGCTGAGTTTCATATAACCAGAAAAGGCCCTCAGTAATATTACCTGCTGCCTGTCCTCCTCGTCTCCCTCTGCCTCTCCATTTGTCCGTCGGTATCAGCAGGGTTTTCTGTCTTAGAGGATTCATCTCTGTGCCGGCGGTCGTCCCTTGGCTCCGTTAAGGAGCCGGTTCATGAATAAATGAATAGAACTGGCAAATGATTGAAAGATTGCTCATTTCGATGCACAACATTGTGCGTGCATGTGTGCGTGTGGGAGAGGGAGAGAGAAATAGACTATAATTTTCTTACTCCTGTTACCTAAACTACTTGAGCTGTAGTCTAGTTACTGGAACTATACCTCCAAAATATCTAAATTGTGTGTTATTGAACAACTCAAAGCTGCAATTTAACACTTGAACCAGTTGATTTAATGCTGAGTTGGATGGAATTTGAGATGTGTAAACACTGAACTCATTTTTCATGTATGACTGTTTTCTTTTGTGTCTGATTCCTTATTAGTTTCAAAGACGCGTGTGCATCTTTGTGTGTGTGTGTGTGTGTGTGTGTGTGTGTGTGTGTGTGTGTGTGTGTGTGTGCGTGTGCCAGTAGTCTATGTCACCTCACTATATCCATACCTGCAGCTAAGTGTGAAGTGTGCTGTTGTCGTGATCTGCCCCCCTCATCAACCTGTCTGTACTTTGTTTAATTTCCTCTTTTATTTTGAAATTACATCACTTTTCAGTGTGTTTGATGTTTTACTTCCTGTCCTTGTGTGGTTCTTGCCTGCTGCATTGATTTCCCGCTCCATGCTGATTACTTTCACCTGTCCCCAATTACCCTCACCTTGTGTATTTAGTCTCTTGCTGTGCCTCAACTCAAGTACTGCACCGGAAATTTTCACTGCATAAACATGTTCACACTGGCATGTAGTTACGGATGTCATTCTCCTTCACTTTTTACCATATAGCAGCGATGTAGTGGAGGGGGAGGGACTCACCAACCAATGTATATTTACATGTGGAAACAGGAGCTGAGGAAGGAGGGGGTATGTCTTTGGAGCAGATGGTATCAAATTCACCCGTCACAGGGGTTCACAGGAGAGAAAACCGTTGATTCTTATGTCACATGCAAATTGAAATGAAAATGTTAGCAGGTGACTGTGGCAGTGAAACCATCATGCCTAGTCCTATAGATCTGAGACAACACTACCTTGTTGAAATGTATACTGCAGTGAGTCACAGTGTGTGTGTGGAGTATCTGATTTGAACCCAGCGTCTGTGTTCCCCTCACTCTGTCAGATTATCTGTTTTGTTCCTGCATTCGTTCCCCCACAGTTTTGCTCCACAACCTTATTGGAGTTTATGTTCCCACTCTCTTGCAGCACATGCTCCTGAGTTTTTTCCCTAGTTTTTTTGAGGATCTAGAAATCACTGAAATGTGATGGTCTCTGGTCTGAGAATCAATGTAGAATCTCATGTTTTCACTCCTGTCCACGAGGACGACTAATGTCCTGAACTAAGTTTGCACGAAAACCTCACGTGTGGGCTTGGGGCAGTATTTGATAATATCACAATATTTTCTGCCATATGCAACATTTTTCATACTATCAGGGTTGCATTTTTTTCCAGAGTCTTGGCCATATTCCACAGCTTTTTTTTATTTTTTAGCCTGGGATGTGACAAATAAAAATTTTAACTGCAATAATTAGACCTGAGGCTTAAGATACAATGATGGAACTTTGTATTATTAAAAAAAAAAAAAAAAAGTAACAGCTGTTGAAACGTTTAAATGATGACCACAGTGACCAGAACAGTATAAAACCAAAATACCAAATGTGCCCTGATGAGATTTCTCTATTTCTCTTGCAGTGGGAATGATGGAGCAGTTGGAGGGATGACAAATGGAAGGTAACTACCTCGCTGCTCTTTAATTCAACATCCATCCAACCACCCTTCAAGGACGGAGCAAAGCCAAGAAAGAACGAGAGGTGGGGCCTTTGCATATTGCCAACTCTGCACTGTAGTGATGGATGGACCCTTATTGGCCTTCCTCTATGCCTGAATATCTTATGCAACGGATAACATTTACAATATTGAGCCAAGATCTGTCTCTTCATTCATATGAAAGGATGAGCTTGAATGTTGCTCTGCAGTTGCAAAAAGCTGTGTCCTGTCTCTCTGATGAAAATATCTGCTCTTTGATGTGAAACACCAGGGAGCTTTTCAGTGAACTCGGAGAAGCCACATGTCACAAGAATTACAGCATATGACTTCATTAAATCTCAGGTGATACTAAAAGGTAAAACTAAGAATCTGAGGTGTGTTCAGTGGAAAGGTGATATAGATCTGTCTGTCATTAAAGTTACAAACACACTCTACAACATGCAGAGCACACAACTGCTGACTGGTGGAGCTAGCTACTCTCTCTCCTTTAATTGACTGACTGGGTAATAAGGTGCTGGATTGAGCTGTTAGTGGGCTGCTGTCACTGAGAAGGTCAGAGCTGTCACATGTAAATCATTTGTTTGTCTTGGCACATGTGCATGTATTCACTATGATGTGTCTCTTTTTGTATGCGTGTGTGTGTCTGTGTATCCAACAAATGCTCAGTTTTGTAGTCTCTGATTAAGACGTGCATGTCAAGACAGAACTTGTGCACTTTAGTGTGAGCTGTAGGCTTTGAATAATTTTGAACAAATGAGATTGTTAGAGAAGATATTGACTTGGCTCTGAGGCATTTTCTGTTGAAGTAGAGTGAACATACACAAGCAGCAGTCTATGGTCTATTAGTTTAAAGTAAATTTAACATTTTCTAATCCTCTCAAGACAAATTTGTGTTTTATGCATGCACTTGCTGCTCAAGCAGTGGTGTCAGTAATGGTATAAGTCGTGGGAGAGGTCGTTGTGGTAATCCTTATTGTGAATATTACAATAAAGGTGCTAAGACACTGTTGGGATGTCCATAGAAGAGCCTCCTCCTCCAACAGACTGTGGTTGTGGCTTTTAATTGCTCTCACCATTACAGCCTAAAAGGTCTTGGGAGACCTCAGCCAAGATCTTTAATAAGACAGAATGTGGCTGAAACCCAAAGTGGTATGTCCTATTAGCACAACATAAAGAGAGTAGGAAACCTCAGCTTGTCACTGATGCAGACTGAAGCACGTTATGTAAGTCGGTCTGCAGAGCAGGTATTATCATCCACCTCCTGCTCATTCTCCACTGTTTGACATGTTTACATCAGTTGTATCAGTGGATCACTTAACTAATTTACTACTAGGTTCACACTTGACTCATATACTGTGCACCTGTTCTTATGGGAATATGAGAAGAGAACAACGAAAGAAACCAAAATTGAAGCATTAAGTAAAAAGTCGATGACTTCTGGGTGATTTATTTTTCTAGGAAGAATATTTTGACATTTTAGGAGATAAGCTTGAGGACTTTTGAAACAGGTTTATAACACTATAGGACTTGAGCAGTGTTAGCTTCCTGAAGGGTGTGTTTATTCAGTTCCCTCTCTCATATGTTAAACAAAACTGATACGGGTTTTAGATACACTTCGGCAAATTTATGACAACTTAATCCTTGAAGCTGTTTCAGGTTACAGCCACAAAGATAAATGACAATTACCTCAAATACAGTTTAGTGTGTAATCCCAGTCTGCCTTGTGGTTTGATAAGGAGCTCACGCTGTAGTTGTATGTCAGATTTAGAGGAGACAAACCATCAGATCAGGTTTCGTCTTCAGGTTTAACTGCCAACCTTCATCTTCCATTAAAGTTAAGTTAAATCTCACCTCCTCTCAATTTCACCTCAACTCTCTAAGATGAGCAATGATTGAACTTGTCTCACGTTTGATCCAAAGCAAAGAGATGACTCACTTCTGTACTTCTCTCTATGGATTAGATAATCCATACAATTAGAATTTAGCACGTAATCCGGTGTAGTGACTGCACCTTGGCAACAATTCGAATCGTCCATTTGCATCGACTCGCAAGTTCATTATATTGGTTCAGTGCCATATGGATCACTTGAGTTCTTCCACAGTTGCCCTCATTACATTACAGATCAATAACACATGTCACTGCTCATTGTAACCCATGCCAGCAATTCTTGTGTTCTGCTTTGCACTTAAAGGGTTAAAAGCCAATTAAAAGTTGGCCAGTAGCTATGTGATGCAATCGGTATTAATAACAATTTTTTGTCATAAGACAATGTGAACATTATGCAACACTGATGAATAATGACGTTTTTCCCAGTGGCTTTTAAAAGGAAACTATTACATCTTGTACAGTAGTTTCCACATTCATTAGTCTGTGTTAAAAAAGCCTGTTTTTGTTAATTTACTGTTTATCTCATGTAGTGAAAGACCTTAAGAGACCATAGGACTCATTAATGAGAATTCCTCTTGTGTAACTTGAGGTATGATATAACTCAAACCATGACTCACACTAAACTGTGAAGTATTTGTACCAAAGCCTACCAATATTCCCTGGTAATGAAGACACCTATAAGAGCCTGTGGCTGTAAATCAGGCTCAAAGAAAAGCAATTAGGAGCCATCCTCACAGTATTTCTCAAAATATCTCAGCAGCCTCTTCTCTTCTATCCCATGACTATCAATGACTTTACATCTACCCTTTATTATGTGCCTGGAATTGAAACTGATCATTCAGAAAAGCTCCCATTGCCTCTCTAAAGCACTGCACTGAATTTACTCTCTATTTACTGTAAATTGGCAGCAATCAAATTTTAAACATTGAGTTAAATCCTACTATGGATATTTTTCCCCTCTTCAGGCAAATCTACATAATGCAGACATATGATATGAAGTTATTCATAGAAAGCAGAGAGTGGGAGTTTAAGACAAACATACATTGACAGTTTATAGATTGTACAGCTGCGTATACAGAGCATCAGATACTGAATCATGGTGGCTCTTTGTAATAATAGGCAAATAAATCAAGAAGTAACAATTTGTGGAGTGGTCTTAAAAAAAAAAAAAGAAAAACACTTCATCTATTGTGTTCACTAGTGAAAATGTAGCTCTTTCGAGATGTATTTAAAAGGCACTGTGGTGCTTTGAATCTAGGAAAACTAAGAAAACTGTGTCCAGAGCCCTGTCAAAGCTAAAAGCTTCCCACAGCAGCAGGTGTTTCTGGAGATCATGTTGTTAATCCTGGACAGTTGTAGTCCACATTGATGATAAAAGAAACATTTGGGACATGTTCTCTGGTGTTTTAACCATCATAGCCGTCAGTGAGGCTGCCTGCCGGTGAGCCCTTCCCGCTGAATGCTAATCCAAAACTAGAAGTGGCAATTAGTCCTATTAGCATGCTGATCACTGTGGCGATGCAGATACACTGAGGAGGAGGCAGAGGGGAGGGGTCCTGACCTTATCAAAGAGTGAGCAGCAGAGGGCAAGTTCAGAATATAGAGTGAGGTTTTGCTTTTTTTTTTTCCTTTGGATTGCTCTCTGCATGTGATGTCTCTGATACACCTACAGTATATCCTCAGGTCTGACAGTAAAACCTATGGACAACCTGCCATTCACAGAATAGAGCCCATTAAATTTCGGGTTCAAAGGAGAAGGTGGAGTAACTCCCACTCCACATGAACAATTACCGCTCTGGCAGGATTATCCTAAAACATCTGAGGATTGGAAAAACTCACTTTCCCTTGAGCTTAGTTAAGCATAACAATACTGGAGACCTGTAACAAGACACTGCAGTTTTACTTTGCCAGCAACGGATGTTTGGAGCTCAGGAGAGAGAATGATTTCTAATATGTGAAAAGAAGTGAGTGTGATGACATCATGAGGTCAGAAGCAGACTAACATAATACATTGACAAAGATGGAGCCATATCTCCTCGAGTGTGACCCGTGTATGATAGAAGAAGAAGATCCGGTCCCTCTGTCCCCAGGCTTTCCCATGCTGGCCCCCCAGCTGTGCCCTCACCAGGCTGGGGATCGATCTCTCTCTGCCTGCCTCGGCTCCCATGCTTCGGACTCTTCATTAGGCCCCCCCGCTAAAGTGGATGCTCTAATTGGCGAGGGCCACTGAGAGCCAGCATCCTCGTCTGCTGCGCTCGGAGAGAAAGGGTCACCAGGCATCAGCCGCTCACACTAATCTTTCCCATTATCCTCTGCTCTTCCGCGGCAGAAGGAAAAACAGCCTGCCCGTGGTTTGTGTGTTTTTGTGTGTGTAGCGTATGTTATATTTAGGCCTGTTTCTCTTTGTCTGTCATCACAGAGCGTTGTTTGAGTCCTTTGGGTAATGGGATCACATGGTCTGATGAGATCATGTGATAAACATCTACGACACTTGTTGACAGCTCACTCTTTGATGACCATGTTGCGATGCTATTCTCTCTCTTCTGCAGGATGTTTTTCATGTACGCTCGCTGAACTTTGCTGCTTAGTTCCTGTTGTGAGAGCAACTCTGACACATAGGCCCTTCATTAAGAGCTTTTATGGCCAAGTAGCACATAAATCCTGCAGCTATATCTGCTACATCTGTATCACTGTTGAGAGCAGACTGATTTTTATTTTCACTCACAGCTTCTCCGATGAGTCATACTTCTTCTCATCAGTCTAATTTCATTCCTTAATCATTATGATTGAACATTTTAATTTAGAGATTAAAGCAATTTACAGCATGGCAAAATTAATTTGCAGGTCACTTACAATCTCACATGGTCTAATGAGAAATTTGGTTGAGCTATTTTGATTTACTTTGCATGAAGAACGGGGCCAACAAACTGGCTCAGAGAGGGTCAGGGCAGCACTCAGAGGAGAGCAGGGGATGGAGGGGGTAAATATGTGTCTGAATAGTTTTCTGTTTCTCTGGGTTTTACTGCTGGGCAAGTTTCTTATCAGGTATTCTGACAAACAAAAACACAACACAACACAACAAAAAACAACATTTTATAGCACAGTCAGAGAAAAGAACATTAAGATTAATCTGAGCAATCTATGAACTAATCCAAGTAAAACTAGTGAAAGGGCATATCCCACAGAAAGTTATAAACTAAACAAGGGAGCAGATTTCAATTATTTTAACAAGTAATGCAAATCACTGCATCACCAGACCACCTGGTATCAGCCACGTTTTATCTTCGTCCTCATTTGAGTTTAAATTAAGATTTCTCTCCCAGGTTTTTCCCTGAATTAACCGTGCGCTCAAAGGGAAATTAAAATTGTATAATGTCCTCATTTTCACTTAGAATAAAGCTTTTTATACAGCACTTAATTTGCCACAAGATAGTTTTGTCCCCATTCAAACAGATTGCTCCGAGTGAAGATGATCCTGATTTTTATTGAGAGATGACGTCCTATGAGACCTTTTCAACCTGACCTTTTGTTTGCATGTTTGGCTTCTCGTTACAAGCACTGAAGGACATCTCTTAGTATTTCCACTCAAACTGTATCCTTTTTTTTTTCTTATTTTTTAAATCATATTTTTTGTTTTGTGTCTAATACTGGTTATTGCCACTCACATCAAGGACACATCTTTGCAGATGGAGACTCTGCTGTACTTCCACTTATTTTATATAACCTTCCCGGCTCTGTTCTGCAGGGCTTTACTGAATTCCCTTTTGCAATTATTTGGTCACAAACCAAAATTACAAAATCAAACTTGAACCTAGTGGCACTAGATGGTACCCAGCTAAACATAATATCTACCTGAACAACACTCACATTAAGCCGCAATCACTCTAAGTGTCATAATGGAAGTTAATGTTTCCTAAGGACCAGAGCATCTCCACATAAAAATGAAAATTAGAATCAAATAATTAGTCATAGCCTTTCATCATAGCCTTTATTACAAAAACTGTATCCTTTCATCATTTTCATATTTTTTTTCCTCAACTATTGATTTCTCTTCTTTTTATTTACAGTACATGTAAGACGACCATGATACTGGTGAATCCACATGTTTGGGATCAGGAACAAAACAACTACGTGAAGTCATGGTTCTGGTGTGTTGAGAGGAAGTGCAGAACTTAAAAAAACTGCACACTCACATATTATACACTGATTTCTCACTTCTTAAACCCTCATGTTATCACCTGGAGCTGTTCACAAGTTCATATATACTGAATAGTGAGCATTCAGTATAGTTTTCATGTGAGTTCAAATCGCAGTGAAGTTTAAATTTCAACATAACTGAGGCTACATACAGTGTGTTTTCATACAGAGCCCTGTCAGAACACAGATACACAGATGTCTGAGTCTCTGTTACCATCTAGTGGAGAGAAGTCAGATCACAAGTACAGCGACAAACACCATCACTAACGTGTTCAACTAACACAGAAATTAGCATTTTTCTAACTGCATGAAGAACTGTATCATAATTTACATGAGTTAACATATATACTTTTGGCAGGTTTTTGCTTTTGAGATCAAACAGTGTTGCAGGTTGTGGAGAAATGGAGAAAAGATAGGTATAATATAGTTGTTGATCAAACCAATTACTCCTTAATTACTACCATTTTGAAAATAAAGTGCATTAATTATGTGTGTAGGTTTCACCTTACTAAACATAAAATCAGCTTTTTGTTTTTTTTATGGTTTGTATGAACACCTTTTCATTCCTGACTTCCCAGATTTTTGTGAGAGCAATTTACAACACGACACTGGACACATTTTATGTTGCCATAGCTACTGAGGCTATGAGAAAGAGACCTTGCACTTATTATCCAGAAATGAAATGCCTCTACCGGCATGTCATTCTATAACCTCTGAGCGTGTGAAAGAACAGATAGGCTGAAGTTAAGCTTTGATATAAAACTATTTCTCAGGAATAAGACAATGACATTTCATTTGTCTGATCTCAGGCTTCAGACTGCAGTGGATATGGATGGAATAAGGCTCCTGTCGACCACTGCATGAGAAGAGATTAGGTCAGAGGTCTTTGACAGATGACAGTCATTGTGACGACAATATTGGGCTACTTTCTCAGTCTGTCCTACATAATCAGTCTATAAATAACAAGGAATTAGAGTAACTTTGTAGGATAGTTTGAAAAATGTCAATCAGTGAAATTGCATCATGCGCTTCCATAACAAAAGATTAACACTGAATGTTCCTGATGAAAATGTCAAGAGGAATACGTCAGGGTCTTTTGTTTTGGTGCGATAAACTGTAACAAATACTTTTGCATTGGTATTTTCCCACTGGGCTGACAACAGAAGGTTGAATTATATAATCATCTGTTTTGTTTGCAGTTGGTTCTGTGCAGAGATATGGTGAACCAAATCTATGTAGAGAGTGGCTTCACTTTTTAATAAAACCCTGTAGACCATCTTAAAGTCAGTGACACTGAATTTAGATAACGCTACACAGTGTTTAAAGGTGTATTGACTTCAATTGTATTAACATTCAGTCATCATTGTCTTTTTCTGTGCAGAGGTAGTCAAGAGGTGCAGAGAAAAATGATCAATCTGTGCCCTAACATGTGTGTCTCTCCAAACATTCACTGTCATACAAAGAGAAACGTGTCCATGTTACTCTATTGCAAAATTATCACCAATTATACATTCAGTTTTGTGTCTGTTACTAACTCCAACTGTTCATTTTTATCAAGTCATGGACTGACTCTCATTGCAGCTGCTCTATTTCTTGAATGCCCTGCAGGAATGTTTAGGAAGTATATTTTGTCTTTTCAAACTAAAGGTATTTTTTAGAATTTTATGGGATTCATAATTCTAAATAACAGGAAGTAGGGTGACATCAAAAGATCAAATGAACTATGGGATATGCCAATCTAGTTTGCTTTGGTCAAAAATTTGGCCAAAAAATGATCAATTAATCATCACCCCAAGGTCCAAAAGTTATTTTCATGACTTTGACCAAGTTAGGCTACATGTTTGGCATTTTCACATAATAGTTGTCAGTTGATCACCAGTTGTCAAAGATATTTCTTTTAGATCAACTAAAACATTAAATAACAAATTATTTTATTATTTCCAAGTGGAGACATCAGAGAAAACTCTCATCTTTATTTTTATTTTTTATTTTTTTTTATCAATTTTATGTCAACGTGAAATTCTAACCTCATTTTTTATGAAAAGTCTTTGCAGAATCATAAAAAAAAAAAAAAGACAATGTAACATTTTGGGGGGATAAAACAGCACAATGTGTTTGGTAAGCATACAGTTAGCCAAAGGCATTTTTTGGCAGACGAGAGGCAGAGGTGAAGATGTCAAATTTTAAATACGCGAGTGAGACATCTTACCTTACTAGACAATCTTTGGTTAACTTCCTGCTATGTTACGTCATGACGTCAGATTTGAGAGGGCGGGCGGACCGTTGGGCGTACGGCACTCGGAGGTGGGGTGCCGCTCGCCAAACGTCTGTGTCAGCTCCAACAGTTTGCTCACCCGTGTAAGTGTAAAATATATTTTTACTTTCGTTTTTCGAGTTGTTTTACCGTCTGTTTGTGCGTAACCGAGGTGCGTGACGCGTCCGTGTGCCGCTGGGAAAAGCTGTTAGGACGTCAGTGTAGATATTTCATCGTATTCAGCGGCACAGTCCGATGGCACATTAACGGGACTGTCAACCTGAGTCCGTTAACACACCACTGCTGCTGCTGCTGCTGCTGCTGCCGCTGCTCACTGACAACACTGACAGGCAACTAACATTTCAACGGCTTTTAAATTTTGTTACAACTCGCTTCTTTGTAATTTCACATGCTCTCAGGCTCATTTGTTACCACTTTCTGTGCAGCGTGAAGTACCTTGTGTGTTTCTCAACGGGGAAATTTTTGGACTGATCTTTCGTAACGGTCGCTTTATTTCATCTCCTGTGGTGACACAGTGTTCATGTGGTGAGGTACTTCAGTGACGAAATGACCACAGTGTTATTTAACATTATTCACATTGTGAACTATACTATTAAATAAACAGTAAGCAGATTCGTGTCACATCAGGTTAGGTGATTCATTCATCTGAATTTTTTTTTTTTTTTTTTTTACAGTTAATTTTAGTTTTTGTTCACAGTGATGCTTTTATATTGATGTACCTCCGTGGCCTATTATGTTAGCCATGGCCTTGCCAGTCTTTTGCAAGCTAGAGAAGTTTTAATAAACCCTCAGCAGGGTTTATTTTAGTCTCAGCTGGCTCAACTGGCTAATGCAATCTTATGGGTTAAAGACATTTCATGGCCTGGAAAGGATGGCTGTCCACAGCCTCATTACATCTGATGCCTAGTATTCTTCACAGAGGAGCTTTTTTTTTTTGCAGCCTATTATTATCAGTGTCTGCAAGACAGAGACATACACACTCTCACACATAGGCATACAGCAGGCAGGGTGATGCAGAGAGTACAATGTGCCAAGGAAGCATTTAAGAGATTACAGTTTCCATCTCACTTTTTCTTTTCTTAGTTGAAGACCCGTGGGCCTGACGTAGCAGGTTGTCATCTCCTCTGCAATGAAGGAAAAGCTGCTCCACCATCATGATTATGGACTGAAGGTTTGTTTTCGTCTTCTTACTCTACTCATCCAGTTGCATCCATCTCTGCTTGCTGACCATTTTCATAACCTGGTGGTTTTGATACTGCATAACACGTACAGTAGATACACATGTGAAGGGTTGGAGAGTAGTCCGGTATGACATGATCTACCCCACTATCTGTTCAGCATACTCTGCTAAGTGGCTGAGAGCTTGGCTGCCCCTCCAGGGCACTGCTAACACAGCCATTCATGTCTCACTCCGATGGTCAGACCACCACGATGACGCTGCCCTCCTTCTCCTCCTCCTCCTCCTCCTCCTCCTCCTCCTGTTCCCACTGCGCTCATGTTGTGCTTTCTCTGTTGGGAACTGAGCTAAGAATTGAGAGTCTTTGTATAAGTGTAATGTGTTTGTGTGTGTGTGTATATATATATATGTGTTTGTGTGTGTGTGTGTATATATATATATGTGTTTGTGTGCATGATGTTTACCATCTAGGTTTGTAAGACGGAGTCGATTTCTCATTTGCTTTGTCCTCAGGTTCATGTAACACTTCAGCGTCAGATGTGTTAAAGATGTGCTTATCATAGATCAGATGAGTAGAGAAACACAGCTTGCTATATATTCGCCCGACTGTCACAGGTGTTGATAAATTGGCTGTGTGAACAGGAAGCCTCATTCTTCTCACTAGAAATCTGCTGACACCGGATTAAAAAAAGATGAAAACAGGAAGTGGATTCAAGTAAAGGTTATACATATAATGGTTTTATTGTTTATGGTCTGTTTTAAAGGAAAGCAAGACAGATTGTTAGGCGCTAATAGGGTTTATATGAAGGCAATAAATACAGCCTTGTTTCACTGGTGTATGTTTCTTGCAATCTTTTGATTGCTTACATAAAATGTAACCGGACAGCTAATGGGCTATGCAAAATTCATAGTTTGCTCTTACAGATAGAACTGAAACATCAGCCAACTAACCAAATAAAACTGTTAAAAACTATTTAGGATACTGTAGAGTTTATTTAAATAAGAAACGCTTCCTCTGTGAACATGACTGTGTTAGCCCCGTGACAGACTGGGCTGTCTCCAGAAGGCCCCAGACTTTGTGCCATGCAAAGGCTTCAGCGACCTGCAACACATAATAGGACAAGTAGAGACGATCAGTGACTGGACGCTTTACTTGGTGTTTCAAAATATTTGTCACATTTGATAATGAGGAGACTTTTTTTCATGCATAATGCTTGGTTGTTCCCCTCAGAGGGGTTGTTGCACCCACAATGCACCATATCCTGGGTTGCCTGGGTTCAATGCTTGGCACTAGCACCCCTGGCTTGGTTGTGCATTCCAACCAACATAATTGGTAGTGTTTGCAAATGGGACGCCAGTGAGGGATTGTGTCTCTGTTCCAGCGCTCGATTCCTTCTGGTTTTTTAAGGCCACCTGAATCCTCTCTCACTGTAGCTCTAGGGGTGTCGATTAAGAGAAAGATAAAGGTTATAGATCATCATTTTTACTTCACCTCAGTTAAGTCAAATCAATCTCAGGATCTCTCAGATTTGGCTCTGTTCCCTTGACCAAAGGTCCGACCACAGCTGAAGAGGAAGTGTTGTGTGTCAGAGAGGAAACACAGTTTTTCCTTTCACTCTCTCTCACCCTTTGTGTCACTCTCTGTCACCTTCCTCTTACAGCTGGGCTTTAGCTGTAAAAAAAAAAACAACAACAACAAAAACAAAACAAAACATAGGGTTGCAGAGGTGTCACAGTGCAGCTTAATTTAAAGGCCACAGACTGGCTGATCATGCCTCGTCAATGCTGCAATCAGCAGCATCTATAACTCATACAAAAGCAAAAAGTGTGTCTGTGCCATCCTTGCTATTAATGTTCTAGCTGTTGACAGACTGGATTTCTTCTACCTCAGTAGGACTGACTCCCACTCCTCCAGAGTGAAGGTGAAATTCCTTTATAAAGGCTGCTGTCTCTAGTGGCAACGAACTGCCTTCTTCCCTCCGATCCTTTCCCATTTGAAGACCACGGCAGAAAAGAGGCAGGGGTCACAGAGCGTCACAAGAGTTTTCACTTTAAAACCTGGCTGAGCTCCATTTTTAAGAATATCAGTCAATATCTTCTGAAGTTAGCCAAACACTGGTTCAGACATGTCTGATAACACTTTGTTGGGCTTATGTCTGAATAAGTACCCTTTGACAGAAAAGTCACAACAGTCATAGTCGGTTGGATCTAGGAGCATATCCTCTCACTTTCAACATGGCACAAGACTCAGTGCTGTCAGATTAACATGCGCTGCAGCAGGACATGGTAAGAGAGATGGACAGTTGAGATGAAATGAGGTTGTCTTATAATTTTTTCAGATCACTCTAATTAATGTATTGTTCTGTTTATCTTTATGTCACCACTTACTTTTTATGACTTACTAATCTTATGTGTTATCAGATCTGTCTATTGGACCATGCAACAATAAACTGATGAACAGTCTGTGTATTAGTTAGAGTATTATCGGTGTGAGTGAATACAACATGTAAGCAAAGAGGAATGAAAAGAGATGCCCTGACTTGGTGTTCTGGTTTTTAGTGCTGTAGTGCTACAGCTCAGTTGTGTAAAACGGGCATTTAATAAATTTCCTGTCACATCTTTGAAGCCGTAGCAGTAACCTGAGTGAGCATAAATTTTTACTGTGACCTGTGTCTGAATGAAAAGCTCGATAAAGCCAGCAATATTACATGTCTTCAAAGTCCTGATCCACTTAATATCCATTTTATCTGTCAACTCAAATACATTTTTACACAGACCCAGGCCTGTAGCGCCTTTAGAAGAGGCCTTTTAATTACTATGAAGAAATGAATGATTACAGCAAGCACAAAACTCACTACTGCCTACGTCGTCCACTATATAGTGGTGCTGTTCGAATGTATAGTGTCCCACAATATAAAAAAGTAGAGTACAACTGAGAGTCGCTAAACAAACATAAATATATACCATCATGTGTTGCCTATGTGCGTTGTGCGGTGTGGAGAAACTTACCCAAGTAATAATGCCTCACAGTGTTTGTATTGATGCGTTATCTGTAGCCAACATTAGCATTAACAACAGTTTAGTCAGCAAGAGCTCCAGACATTGTTGTGTTTACAAGCCGAGCACTGTGGATAGTGCTACTTGTTCCTCCTCTCATGTTGGACTGAGGGCAGACTGGATGCTCCAGTGACTCCCAGTCGCAAAGTGATATCATGAGATGGAGTGAGCTGGGGTCAGCTTGTTAGGATACTCACTTCAGTGTGAGAGAAGTAGTGACAGTAAGAGCAGAAAAACATTTGACATCGTTTTCTACTGCTGCAAACAGCTCTGGGCGAGTAAAGAAATGGAGTTTGTTGCTGACCTTGCATCCTTTCTTCTAGACTGGTGAGTAAAAAGCTGATGAGGTTTATGTTGGATAAGTAGCAGTAGCAAAAACGTATAACTAGCACCCTTAAATCTCAGGATTAATAATTTGATCAGTCAGTCACTAGCTCATAGTCATCACATTGGGGTTGATAGGTTTTTACCTAAATTCATACCATGCTTGCTGAGTTGTTCAGACCAGTCCAGCCAGACCAATCCATTTCCAGCAGAAAACTTCATTATTTTGAACATTTCTCAGTTTGTTTACATCGTCTTGTGTTAAAATGCTAGACTTGGGAAGAGTGGAAGTCGTGGTTTGGAGGCCAGGAGGAATTTCATTTTTAACTTGAATCTGCAGATCTGTCGTCTTCATGTTGTTGACCCACAGCCTACGTGCTGAGCCCAATATCACGTTCACAGTAAACACTTCGAGACCAGAGCTTGGATGTGCTGAGCCTCACTAAACCCTCTGGTGAATTTGAGAGGTGTCTGATTACCTGAACCCAGAGATCTGACTGAGGAGTTATTTAAATAGGTGACAATACGGATGATTTATGTCTGACTGCATAAAAGTTGTTCTCACCTGCTGGTACCACAAACAGCCAGATGCCCTATGGCCTGGTAACTTGGCAGGTTTCTGTCTTTTGTTGCACAAAGAGAGTGCGTTGACCCTGACACGCATTCCTTGTCCCATCCCTTATGGCCGTGCGCCTTTAACACAATCTCTGGTATGAGATTTCAGCTGGTGTGTAGGTGGTTTCCAGCCTGTTGACAGTTGATGATTCTCTGCCAGAGCGGGGGGAATATGAGCTACGTTGGCCAAGTTGAAAGCCTGGCCACTGTTAAACACCTATCAGGTTAGTAAGTAAAGGCCACTTTGCAGGACTTGAAATCTCTACTAATTTCTTCTCTTGTCCGCTGGAAATCTCCCTCTGAGATAATATTGTACTTGTAAACAGCGAGAGAATCAGATCGTCAATACGCTGTCAGTTGGCTGGATCCATTATGTGTGTGCACTGTAGCTGTAGTCAACATGGACCAGTGTCAGATCCATGCACATGGTGAATTATTCATCAGGACACTTGCTGTGGTGTTGAGCATAGGTGCAGAGGTCCCTTAAATGTGACTTCCCAGGGTAAATGTACAGACTTGTGCAGCATGACGTTTCATCACTCACAGCCACTTTTAAATTATGTTTCACATGACTGCCCTGCTGTCTAGATTTATTCACCATCCAGCTCCCTCGCACAACTTACACACAGATGCATGTGATATTTACAGCCTCGTACGAGCACCCTGTGACTGTTCCTCTCTCTGTGTTTGCAGCTTCCCACTTCACAGACTCTGTTATAGGCTGTTTTAGGTGACTCAGATTTGTTTCACACCCGATATATCACCTACTGTTCATATTGTCTCAGTGTGTTCATATGCATTTTATTTGTTTTTTGTGATCAACCTTTTTATTGTTCTGTTCAGCAACATTAGTGAGAGGAGGCAGAGAGGGATGTAGTTACAGATGCCCCCCTGTTGCTTAAGAGATAAAATTAAAGGAAAAGTATTAATTAAGACAGACTTGCACATTTGTACTTGTAGGTTTTACCTGCACAGTCATATATTGCATCACATAGTGTTAAACGGTTTGGAAAAGCATGTACTTACACAAGTGAGTTTGATACTGATGCAGCTTTACAAGTAGACGTTCTTTCATTCTTTAACTTTTGTAAACAAGCAAATGCAGATGTGTGTTTCCTTGATATCTGTACGTAGATCAGTATGTCTTCTGGTTTGTCCTGTTCTTGGAAAGCTGAGCGTAACTTTAGCAGTGCGGCCTCCCTGTGGGTTTCATCTTGCACAATAGGGCATTTAGCCTGCCTGTGTCAGGGAACAACCTGCCATTCACCTTCTCATTCAGACACAATCTCTGCTGAGCGTCCGGCTGAACCCAACACGGCCAGGCAAAACACACTGTGGACCGTTTGATGCCTTTGATGCAGCCTGGTCTCTTTCACTACCTCTGTAGCCCTCTGTCTGAACCTTCGGTCACTTACTAGCTCTGTCTGACTGATACAAAGAGTAGTGTCTCTTATCACACTTTTTGCACTATGCTGAAGTCATCTCCTGCACTGTCAGGACTGATACAACTGTCCTATTCTCTCCCTCCCAGCCCCACAGACACACACACACACACACACACACACACAGACACAGACACACACAAACACATACACACACATAAATACAATAACGATTGTTCCTGTTTCCTGCCCATGCTGTCATTACGCAGCTGCTGAATGAGATATGGTCCATTTTCCATTGGTCAAAGTCAAGACAACACACAGAAACACACACACACATGCACACACGCGCGCGCGCGCACACACACACACACACATATGTACATTTCCGCAGAATATAATTCCTGTTATCTTTTTCCTTCTCTTTTCTTTTCTCTCTGTCTGATTCAAACACACACACACACATTCATGCACACAGTCACACACAAACATCGCTGCCAGAACTCTCTGGCCTAATTCCCCTCTTATTGATGTGTGTCTGTCAGTGAAAGAGGCGCAGCACAAAGAGCAGCGATGGGCCTGTGTGTGGCTCAGTGGGAACAAAGAGCGGTCTATTCCACGCCAGCTCTCATACCCTTCTGGAAACACTGCATGGGCTTGTTAAAGCTATGGGCATTTTTTGAATTAACTCACTGTATGTTCAGCAATGAACAACATGGCTGCTTCAGTGTCAAAGAGCACAGGCCAGATTGACCTCCACTTGTGTTGGGCATGCCTGGTTTGCAACTTTTTAAAGTCAATAGTAGAGTTGAAAAGAACAGCCCAGAAGAAACAGTTGTCTCGTTATTGTGCATGTATTTGGCTTGGATGTACTGGAGCCATTCACTGTAACTGCTATTTGCATGCAAAGACTACGACAACGCAGTGCTGATAAATAATTTATCTTGCGTTATGTTAAATTACTGGTTATCTGCTTTATTGCTCAGCTACTGGAGCTGCCACCTTCACATTTGTAGCTCCTGAGCTTAATCTCGTATTAAATAATTACATTTGACAGTCTTCCTTGTTCAATAATGATAATGGATGTGATTTCAGAACACTTTAATATATCATCAATATAACCTTTCTGCCTGATTGAATCTGCAGCTGCTTTATAGCCAAAGAGCTGAAGGGAACATTTAAAAGCGGTGACACTGTAATTTATTGTTAAACTCCAGCACTTGACAGACCTTGTTTATATAAAGCACAGGAGTGAGGGGAATAACGAAACTAGATAATTGTTGTTTATCTCTGATCTATCATGTTATTTCACACACGCAGATCAGTGTCAGCAAGATGACAAGTTGTGAATGTGTGAGTTGTTGTTTTTTTTTTTTTTTTTTCCCAGTCCACCAGTGCCAGAGCTCTGCTGAGCTTTCACTGTCTCTTTAGCTCAGCTGGTCAAAGACAATGACAGTATCACTGGATGACTGGCAGCTCAGCTGAAGGGAATGAGCATCAGTGTTAGAGACGAGGAGACATAAGGTGCCTGTCTATGTGTGTCGATAGATACTTATATGAAGGTCTGAGAAAAATGCTGAGTCACAGAGACTGCTGACCCCAGCTGTCACTGACACCTGTTATACACTGACAATCACACATAGTCTGTCACACATCTGTTTCTGTGGTGTACAGGGATTAAATACACCACAATACTATCACTATCATGTTTTTGAGGTTTACCAGAGACAATGCTGAAGTATCACTTGTTTTTTTCTTCTGATCTTTTTGAAGCAAACACTGTTGAAGTGTTCTGTTACAAAAGGGATAGCTGACTCTCATTTCTCACTGCCACATTATATTTAACACACTATATGGTTATATCTTGTTAGCGATATTGTCTTATGTATTTTGAAAATAAACACAATCCCAATTTAGATTCCAGTGTAGTTTAATGTAGTGAAATGTTGTAGTTTTGGGTCAGAGCAGGACAGTCCTGATTCAAAGACCCATCTGTTGTTTGTTCCACTGCGTCATCACTCCATCAAGGTGGAACGACAAGCCTTGCTTAGACTGACCAAAGATTCAGGAGCTCTCATGCATACACAAGCATCTACACCAAGTCTGACAATAACGCTTTATCCTCTAAAGGCTCCTAAAAGAGGATTTAGTTTGAATATAAAACCATAGGCAATCAAGAAAACATCCAATCCAGCATCGGGATCAGCATGGGGGATGAAGGAGGGGATTTACAGACACACAGGGAGGGGTGGGCACCAGGGTCGGACCAGGGCTTGAGGTTCAACTTCAGCTTGAGGACAGGATTAATTTAGGTTTACCACCACTCACTCCAAAAAAACAACAACACAGTACATCAATCAATCGCACTTGACTGACTACCACAGAATACCACTTACACACTCTTTGAAGCTGTGCATCCATTACCAAGTGTGCATGTGCTTGATTATGTTATGTGTATGTATGACTATTCATCCCTTGTCAGATGTTGAGGTTGATTTTTGCACTCTATTGAACTCTATTTTGTAATCATGATTCACTGTACTGAAATTTGATTAAAATGACTGTAATTATTGCCTCGCTTTAATCAGTAAAAACACCAAGCTCAAGCTGTGTTATCATTAGCGCAAAAAAACCACTGCTTAATAGTTTACAGCACTATATCTTGATCGTGACAGGCAGCAGTAAGCTAACAGGTGACTAAAGCGAACCTGTGAACACCTGTCCCCTCTCTCCCTCTCTGGCAGGCAACAGTTGCATTTAACTGATTGGCACCAGCATATTAGCACGCAGCCTCTATATTAAGCACATCAGTATCTGCTGGCTTGAATCTGCTTATTGAACTGAAAGGATTAGACAAGATCAGACTTAAGATCAGCTTGTGTAGAAAGTAAAAGCTTCTGTGTGCATGGGTTTGTGCGTGTCCTTTTCTTGGCGCTGACAGTGTGGCCGTTGTGAAAAGTGATATGCTCCCTGCAAGCAGCTTCATGATTATTCTCCTATTCCTCTCTCTCTGAACCTATAGTGCACAACTGAACAGCTGACGGTATTCAAAGTGATGTGAATTAATTCTGTTGCAGCCTCATTTGCATGGATTACACTCTTGCAGTTGTGAGAAGTGTGTGCATGTGAGTGTATCTGTCTGCCCAACTTTGTGTTCTTCTTCATGACCTGACAGTGCAGCTGAAGGAATATAGTTTGAATATGTAACTGTCCCTCCCCAGGCTCTCAATGTTCCTGCCTCGTTTGTTTTCCTGCCCTCAATGGGAGCAGCTATTGATGCTGCAGGGAGGCTCAGGCTGCCTGCCTGCCTGCCTGTCTGTCTGTGGGTTCTGTCTCTGAGGTGATCACTTCTCCACCAATAAGATTCCTGCTGGAGGAAGACGGCTTGTGTTTTATCAGGTGTCTCTGTTAGTTCTGTCAATGACTTAAATGCAGCCAGACAGTTTACAAGGCTGCAGGAGGCGATTGTGCACTGATCTGTTTGTTTGCCACAGTGCACTGTGTGTCGGTTCTAGTGCGGAAACCCTTGTCTCTTGATACTGCCACATGATAAGGAAGACTTGCCTTGGGGGATACTAAATGAGCTCCTGAAGGAACGCACACACGCATGCAAACACACACACACACACATACAAAGTGATGTATTGCACATGTTCTGTTCAATATTCCCAGCGTGTTCGCAGCACACAGTGAAAATGATTATTGATTGCAATCAGGAGGAGATGTGCAATGGTTTGAATAGGTTGAGGTCAGCGAGGGTATTGAAGATTGAAGTTACATATCTTAAAAAATAATTCTTTGTTTTTCTGTTTGTCTCCCTCGTCTCAGGTAATCCACAAGAGTGAGTGACTCTAGGCTGACTGTTGGGCTGATGGTAGGTGGGTTTTTCTTCTTCTGATCTGAGTCATTATTGCTTTCCCACTCTCACTCCTCTATTCTGTCTTTTCTGCATTGTTTTCCTCAGCCCCTTGTGTCTTTCTGGCTGCACTTTTCTCTAGGCTGTTGTGTATTTTCTTAACTCGCATGTACCTGCTTACTTTTGAATTCAATATCGCTTTATGTTGTGATCTTTGTCGTATGCTAGCTACTTTGGATCCGGCTTGTTTCCCTGTATTACCTGTGTTTGCTCTTGAATCGTTGGCCTGTTTGAATGTTGAATGATTCAGAGGACTGGCACAGCTGTCACCAAGGCAGCATGTCCATATGATGATAGTGTATGTTATTTTTAAATTTCAATTGCAACGTTACTTATTGGTCCTTCAAGGCTGATTAGTGTTCTCCAGTCTAGAGATTATATAACTCTAGAGTAGTTACTGTGCATTCACACTCACAAAGATGCAAATTGTCAATAATAAAAGTAAAAATAAGTGATTGCATATCACTGGATTTGGCATTATTCCAGCCTCTCATAATCCATCTTCTCTCTCTCTGTACTAGACCAGCATGGCTACTTGTTCCTGAATGAAAGATGCATGATCCCTCTTTGGATTCATCCCCCTGACCACCACTGAGCTGATCGAACCCTCCATCAGACAGTTCCATCTCCACTTCCACAGTTCTCTGCTTGTACTCTACTGTAGTCTTGTCCTCTGCATGTCTGACAGATAGTGAGAGAAGTGTCAGCAGGCTGTTTGATAGGACAGTTCCTCCCTGCTATGCGTTAGTGGTCAGTGGGGCCACATGCACCAGGGGGATGACGGTCAAAGGGAGCCAGAGGGGGTGGGTCTCAGTTCTGGTCCTGGAGCTAGGAGACAGGCAGAGGGGTCACAATGCTCAGGGCTGAAGAGGGCCTCATCCCAGTCAGAGCACCCGTCTTTCAGTAAGATGAGCCAGAACGCCAGGGAGAGCATGGGGGTTCTTGGCCAGGGATTGAAACAGCTGTTCCAGCAGCAGCGTAAACGCCTCCCCTTCTCTCGCTCCACCATCACCTCCTCGTCTTCCTCCTCGTCTTCCTCTGTAGTGTCAGCAGGTGGCACCTCCTCCCCTGCCCCTGAGGATGCCTCTGGGTCCTGCTGTCCTGACTCTGACTGCCTCTCTGCTCCTGTGGTTCCTTCTGCAGCTGGCCAGGGCTCAGCGGCTGTGGGTATGATGAGGCGTGGGACCAGCCTACAGAGCCGGCGCAGTAAGGGGTCGGGATCGGGGAGCGGAGACCGCGACCCCCTCCTGAGAGGTAGCCCCCAGGCCCCACGCCGCCGAAATACCACCGATCCACAGCAGCATACCAGCCGCCCACGCTCCTCTTCCACCACTGACACCACACCCAGCAGCCCCGCCCCTGGATACACTGGCGGTGATGTGGTGCTGTCATCAGGGTACCAGTCCACAGAGGAGACGGACAGGGTAAGTGACAGCAGCAGTGAATCATATTATCACTAGACAGGCTGATTGATGTGCCTCTTTTCCCCCTTTTCTGTTGTCAGGCTTTATTTGTCAGTGAACTCTCAATCAAAGGCTGAGGTTCACCTTGGTGATGATGTAACAGTTCCTGCTATTTCAGCTGTGAGTGCAGGGAGTGGGTCTTCACTGCCTTTACTGCACCTGTCTATTGTTTGGAGAGATGTTGTCCAGCCTGGTCAACATCTCTCCAAACAATAGACAGGTGCTCATTTTAACACTGAAAACTCTATGAAAACAATGGTGGCAAAGTTCATGTTCGTTCAAGGCAAATATTTATATTACATCCTGTCATGAAACTAGGATGACAAATTACCCACAAAATCATCATAAAATTTTTACAATACCATAACCACAAAACAAATACTGGATTTAATGACCTGTATGAGGTCCTAGAGGAGGGTGTCAGCTGTTTCAGTGTGCTTACGAGCAACTGAGAGATTTGAAAAAACTGTGATTGTCTCCTTTAAAAGTAAATTCTGTGGTATATGTGTGGTTTCAGAATTTCAGAACATGTCTTTATAGGTAGCCTCTGATGATAGTATATTAATATTTGATTGCTCATTTATCTCTCTGTGGGCAGAGATCAGTACGATCACTGCCATTTTGTCGATTTCTGTATTGTGAGATTATTAACATATCTGTGTGTTGTATTGGTTTCAGTAACGTGACGTCCTGATTTGACATATGTAGACATACCAGGCAGTTACAGTTTGCTCGGTTCGCCACCAGAGGTCACTGTGAGATAAGCTAACCTGCTGTGAGCAGCTCTGGGCTTGGTTCATGTTGAGGTTGTGTTTGCATTATGAGCTCATGTTTGTGGTGGACTGGTCTGTTCCTTTGGTTTGTGAAATAAGCTAAGCCATGAACTCTGTATCAGTGTGTTACAAACAGACTGATTATCAACCCAGCAGTGGCTAGCAAGATTAGAAAAGTTACTATAAATAACTGAAAGCCGTAATCTGTGATCTTAATTTGATATAACCATTCTAGTCACTCCTCATTTCTTCATCTGTAAAACCAACACTCGTTCAGTCCTGTGAAAATGGCGTCTCATGAGATGACAGAGTAGGACTGAGAGCCAGACGTCTGTCCATTAGTCCTGCTGCTGCTGACAGGCCACCATCAACCTCTCTGTGGTCTCGCCCTTGTCTCCCTCATCTATAGCTAACATCACAGCCTTGTCTCCACACAGCAACACAGCAGGTCATCCAAGCAGTCGCCTTGGTTACGCCGAAACTTGCTGCCTAGAACTACGCCCTGCTTGGGTTGCCATAGTAACAGTGTGGTCGACCTTGGAGGTGTGTGACATCCTGCTGTTAGTGTAGGTCGAGGGTAGTTGAGTATTGCAGGGGTGTCCTTTCTTTCTTTCTTTCTTTCTTTCTTTCTTTCTTTCTTTCTTTCTTTCTTTCTTTCTTTCTTTCTTTCTCTCTGTGTCTCTCTCACTGCCTCTCTCTCTCTCTCTCTCTCTCTCTATTTGTTTCTGTCACTGCTTCTCTCTCTTTCTTTGCCTCCTGCACCCCCCTTGCCTTTTATTCCTTTTTCTCTCTCTTTCCCTCCCTGCTCCCCTCCCTTGGTCCCTAAAGAGAGTTAGTAAAGACAATCAGCTGGTCCCTCCTCCTCTCCCATCTCCCCCTCCTCCTCCTCTACCACAGCCTCGTCCTCACCCCACCCTTCGGCTCACTGACAGGAAGCAGGAGGCAACCTTGCCTCGTCGTAGATGAGTGAGAGCTGAGCACTAGCTGTGTGTGAATGTGTTATCTGTGCTGTGGTTTGGAAGAGGATGTGGAGGGGTGTGTATCTGTGTGAATGTAAAACCTCATTGTCATTTACAGGATTATGTGTGTCTGTGTTTGTGTGTGTACTGGAAATCATTTGTGCACTGACAGCCCTGTAGTGTGAGCATCTTGTGCGAGTGACTGTGTCTGTGTGAGAAAGCGACAGAGCTCATGGGATCACTGTGAATAAGAGTAGAGGGCAACACAGCTGAGCTGTCTTTATCTCTGCTTGCTCTCCCCCCTCCTTTTTCATCTCCCTCTTTCTCTCTCCTCGTTTGTGTTTGTATAGTAGACGAAAGTGGCGTGTACTAGAAATGCGTGTGCACATGGATATTTGGAGAGGAGGATAGCGTGTGAGCTTTCAGTGTGTGTGTGTGTGTGTGTGTGCGAAGCATACTATGTGAGCAGTGTGTACTTTGGAGGGGTATGAGTGGGGAAGCGTAGAGCAGGGGGTCCAGCTGTGGCTGCATCAGTCAGTCAGTCAGGATGGTGCAACGCTTCAGTCTTCGCAGGCAGTACTCCAAGGTAAGCTTAAAACACACAAGCTTGTCTGTGTGTTCTCATCTCCATGCTGCAGATCCATTCATGACTTAAATTTTTGCTGCTGGCAGAGTCTTTTATTATCTTTACAATGCTAATGTGGTGCTTTTGCATATCATTTTCCACCTCTCTACTCTTTCTCACTGTCTTTGGTATTATGCCAAGAGTCTGTGGTTATGGCTGCTTTGAGTTCTCTTGCCCAGGACAGCAGTGGAAATTGTAACAACAGACTCTGTTGTCATATACAGAAGCAGTGTAAATATCATCCGCTTGACAACTTGGGATGGAGCAGAATTTTCAGAAGTTGATCAAAAGAGATTTTCCTCAAAGTGTCCTTTCACTTTTATGTAGTTCAATCCATACAGTAACTAAACGTTTTGTCAATGTACTTTATCTCAGCTGTTGTTAAACAGTAACTCGTGCTGCAGCAGTGTTGGCCCATGAGGTCGACTGGAGCTGTCAGTGGGGGATGCAGTTGTTATGCTTCATTGTTGCTGATTGGTGAGCATTTATGGCTTGTTTGCAAAAGCAGGGTACTTTAGCTTTCACTAAAACTGTTCATAAGGTTCATATGTCTGTCCCCTGGTGGTAGTTCTGTTAAAGAGAGCAAAGGGGGTGTGTGAAAACGCAGCATTAGGTCTGCTCTGCAGCTGGTGCTCAGCCTGTGGGATTCATTAAAATTAGCTGCTGATTAATAGATTGAGTGACTACACCCTCCCTGTTCTTCTGCAGCACAGTGCTGGTAGAATTTCCTCTGCCTGATAGCATCAACGTGTTCGTGCACAGACTGACAGACAGAGGCCTGAGCCTAGACTGATGTGGTCTGGACGTTTTTTTGTTTTTGTTTTTGCTTTGTTTTTGTTTCTCTTCTCAGCGGGATGGAGAGACAGAACAACAGTAAAAACAAGCAGTGGAAGTGAAGAGCTGGAAGGCACAAAATGGTTAGTGTCAGGATGTAAGTCTAGTTTAGGACAGGAGACGGGGGGAAGAACAGACGAGTAGGTTCTAGTGGGATATGAGCTACAGAGTTGAGACAAAACAGAAGCTAAGCCTTGGGGCTAGTTCTCTCGCAGCATAGGATTACTGTGTGTGAGAAAGACTGAAGCTGTGTTTGTCTTTGGAGAACATAACCTTCTCCGGGGCCCATCTGCAAATGTTCGCTAACCTTTTCCCCTCCAATGGCGCAATGTTGAGAAATATTGGAAAACAGGGGGTTGGGTAGATGACCCTGTCTCCTTCCCTAAGGCCACATATCCACATGCCCACCTGCCTTCCTGCCTATCCATCTTCTTCTGTTGTCTTCATACTTCATGTTCTGTGTTCATCCATGTTCATTTGCAGTATCCTTCACCAGCTCAAAACATGCCACAAATTTAAACAAGTGAGAGCAGCAACATCCAGCTGGGCTGGAGTCATGCGGCTGTATGCAGACTAAAACTAAAAATACTCTAAAGGGATGTAGTCACATTTTAATGTGAATTTTTCCTCGCTAGGTTGTCAGCTCTTTATTTTCATGCAAAAAAGAAAAAATATAGCTTAATTTTGTACATATGGGAAAATGCTGAATTCTTATGTATCATGAGTACCTGAGGTAGTTTATTGTGTTGTTTCTTTAATCTGGCTGGGTTAATTTTTTTTCCACAATATTCTTACATTACCTGTTGTGACCATACCTTTGTAATAAGCTTAATACCCCCAAACTAATGACAAAGTAATGAATCATTAGAATCAAGGTCTGCATTTTTAGACGAGCATCACCTTTAAAAGGATTGATGCTCCTTGGTCATGTCACCTCTGTATTTGTTCTGTAAGAGAGCAGCAAGGAGAAGTGCCAGTGGGAGGCGTCAGACATCACCTGGTCCCCTGGGGCTTGTTCCTGTCCCTCCTAGTTTAACATCCTCATCACTGTGCTCTCATCATCTCTCGCCTCCCCAGGCTACTGGCAGTGTGGTGATGAAAGCATTTGTGCCCTTTCCACCAGGACACCACAGCTCGTCCTGGAACTATTTTAGTGACACTGAGCTATTTGAAAAGCTGCAAAAGACAAACACTGGGTATTGCTAGGTCACATTCACGTACAAAAAGCCATGGCTGCAGATGCATACGAACGCAATCAAGTCTTATCAAAACACTGGCATGGCAGCTTGTCCTCTAGTCATCGTAAACACGGTCACAGAAGCACACAAACCTGTGTGTAATCAAACAACCGAGTTTCGATTGACTTTCAGCAGGGAGGGAGAGAGAGACAGAGACAGAGAGAGAGCCATGGGGATGATGAAGCATGTGCTCTTAGTCCACACTAACGGTGATGTCATCCCAGTGTTGTGTTTGCCAACTACCAGCCTGTTGATAATTGTTTTTCAGGCACAGTGTGTGTGTGCTGTCAGTGCACCATCATGACCCTTTGTGGTCCAGAGTTGTTCACATTAACTATGGGAACTTATTACAGTGTTAAAGTCAGATGAGGAACTAGGCAGATCTGTGGCTTGTGGTTTGTAAGGACCAAAAACGCACTAATCTCTCTCCTCCACTCCGCTGTTATCTTTCCCCTCTCTTGTCCTTGCCCTCTTATCTATCCTCTAGTCATTTCCCCTTCCTGTCATTTCTCACTCATCCTCTGTCCCTCATCTTGGACAAACAAAAACTCCCTCTTTCTTTCACTCATCTTTTTTTAGGGCAAGTGTGATGTTGCCAAACCTACTTGTCACCTAAAGGCTCTAAGTCCTTTAAACTAACCATATATCTGTGTGTGAGTTGATGATCAGCAGAACAAACACCAGTATTGACTGAATTAAACACAATGGATCTCCTGTTCTGGCCTTTTACCCTGCCCTCTTTTCTGTTCTTACTTTCCATTGCTTGTTAGAAATGGGCTGTGTGTGTCTAAGTTTGTGTACTTAACTGTACTCAAGTGGGTTTTTCCAAAATATGTCATCTCATTCGGTATTTTATCGGTGGTGTCAGTGCCATGCCAGTCAGTATAAATTGTGTCCCATACTATACCCTGCTTTGTGGAGGTTATAACATGGCTTTAACAGTGGTGTTGCTTTGGGCATTTATCTTTGAATTTTGAAGCAGTCTGTTTTTGTTCACCAAATTGATCATCAGTGGTCAGTCCACTGCATGACCATGATAGGTAATTTAACCTCACAACAGCTGCCAGAAAAGTCGCTAAGGTTGGCAATGCTTGTAATTTGTTGTCCACGTTATGTTCACCACTGTAATCCTAAGCGGGCAACAAATGTCTCAGGTCTCAATCTCTGCCTGTCCAGACTAAAGCACTACCCTGAAGTATTAAAACCAGAATGGGGGCCGCAACATTTCAAGAAGTCTCTATTTTAGGGGTTAGAAAACTCTGGAGTAATGTTAATGCCAGGTTGCAAATGTGTCTAGTTGAATTAGATTAAAACACATTACAGTTGGTGTAGTCTGTGTTTATACTGTTTTATGAATTACTGTACCACGTCTGTTGTAGGACTCGTGAGCCAACTTGGACTTGGACACTGATGACTTGGATTTGGATTCTAACTCAAAAGTTGGAGCGCTCATTATTCTGACTTCCTTTAACGTTAGACTTTCAACTTTACTTTGGAGCTTGTATTTGAAATGGTGACAAATGGGTTATTTGTGTTTCATGTGGATTATTTATTTGTATGTTGTTGCGGCTGGCAGAGGTTAAACTGGACAGGGGCCAGTGTTAGAGCATGACTTTTGTCAGCCACTACCTTGATGACACAGATTTTGGATTTTTCTTAGGTGACTCAGGCTTGGCCTTGGGCATAAGATTTAGTGGTTTAACTACAAGACTGACTTGTGTAGCTTTGTCAAGGATCTGTATCAATCAGGAGGTTTTCTTTTCTAAACAAGTGTCTGAACCTGCTCTGGAGTCATTCATTCCTGTGCTTCACATCTTCAGTACTGCACCGTCTCACTGTGTATCTCACTTTACTTCTTAGAAACGTCTCTCTTGCGTTCTCACTCCCTCCTTCACGCTCACCCTGTCACCTATGTCCAGAGCTCAGTCAGTGGAGTTGGTTGCCCATCTCCATGGTAACAGGGTGATGTTCAAAGAGGGCCGGGGCGCCAGCTGAATGACGTTCAGAGTGTGATTTCACAGCCACCTCATCAGTCTGCCAGGTGGAACAAAACCCTTTACAGTGTGGAAAAATCTTCTTCTAAAATTAGTGCAGTGTTCATTTTACCAAGTACTAATTGTTCTAGACCTCATGATTAAGCTTTCTCCCTCTGAGCTGTATAAAAGATATGTTGAAATGACATCTTATCACTTCGATCTCAGTGCTGAAGCAACATCGCTTGTTCCTGTTCCTGTTCTGACACATATTTAAATGAAGTCTTCTGGGTGAGGTATAAAGAGGGTTGTGGATTGTGCAGAGGTGTCATACGAAAGAAAAGTTTGCGTTTGACAGTCAACAGACCTCAGTGGGCCTGCTGTCTTCTACTTCAAAGGGTGTGAAGGAAACAAAGTAAATAGATGCACTGTAAATGTGTTGTACTATGTATAATCAGGGGAGTAGCCTTGAATCAGGTGCTCATCTGTGTGTGTGTGTGTGTGTGTGTGTGTGTGTGCAAGCTTGAACTCTCCACCCAACTGTTTGTGTTCCCTTTGAAGCATAGCCTGAGCCTGTTTAATTAGGCTGTTGAATATTCATGTGATTATACATGTAGGCCAACGCCCTTATCCGGCACTGGCTGGTATTAGCATTCACAACAGTGGGAACACGTTTGGCCACAAACGCACACATTACAGCTTCACAGTTGATGCGTAACAAGCAATTTTGTGTGAAACTATCAAGGTGGATGTGGTGGTGTGAAAGGATGGGCTAAGAGGGTGGCTCCAAAGAAAGATGGGGTGGAGGGATGTTGGAAAAATAAATGTTGGTCTGTGTGTGTATGTGTGTGTTCAGGGTGGGCTGATCAGCAGGATGGATGAAGTCATGGGGAAAGAAAGAAAGATAAAGCTGTGAGGCTGAAGCAATTATTCCCTCTTAGCCAGTTTTATAGGTTTCAGATCTGGGTCTGAATGAGGAAGGAGTCTGCTACAGCTCTCTGCCTGCTTCTCTGCTTCTATTAATAGACAGATGTCTGAACCAGCGCTGGTCAAGTTCACTTTTCAAGGACATTTGAATACATCACAAGCAAAGACAGTGTTATAGACTTCTTTCATTTAGATTTATACTCTACACTTGTGAAAAAAATATTCTACGTCTATTCCTCTCCGCAGATGAATGACATTTATGCGGTCATGTAGGTCAGTTATAACAACACCAGCTGACTATTCTCCTGATAATTTTGTACTTGTTGTTCTGATACTTGCTGGGGTGTGCTTTGTAGTCTGAATGAATATTTTTTTTTCTGTGTGTGAGGTCATGTGCATTTATCTGTACATGTCAGCAGTGAGTCACTATGGGTCATGCTTTGTGTATTTATTTTTGGCTTGCAGCTGGTCCTTCCTCTTTGAGTTGTTTGCATGTGACTAAAAGGACATTAGAGTGGGCATGCACGTGTATCTATACTGTTTTCTCAGCCGTTGCAGGATTGCCACATATTTGGTCAGTCAAGTCACTGAGGATGTTCTGCTCAACCTTGACCCACATGTCTGTTCCTCACACACTGTTCTCTGGCTAGATTCATTTTGAGAGTCTACATTGCTTTCTGTGACTGAGGAAAACACTCAGTATTAGCTCTGGGTATTACATCTTTGACTTGTTGTCTGAATACTGCCATGCACCTTTCTGAAACAGCGATATGTTTGGTTTTCCTGTATTGACTCAAGGTGGCCAGTCGATTGTTTTCAAAGGGAAATTACTCATTCTGAGAGAGAGAGCGAGCAGAGGCAGACAGTCACAGAGGGCATGCTCTGCATCCCTGCCACTCCCTGCTCAGTCTATATCATTTGTGTGACTCCGATGAATTATGGATGAAGCTATAGATCGCTGAGCTCAGCTCTGCTCCACTGACCCACTTAGAGCACACATCCACACAATTCAAATCTGATCACATCCTCTGGGGAAATATCATCATATTTTCTGTCCACTAACATCCAGAACCATTCTTTGCATTCTCATGTGTGTCAGCCAGGAGGAATCCAAGGAATCTTACACTTGTTTCACTGAGACTCAGTTTCCCACTGGAAAATTATCTGTAGACCGTGGACACATTGTTCATCCATCATTCATGATCTGACACTGCAGTGTAACCCATTATCTCCCACCTTTATTAATCCCTTATGATGATCTCCTGCCTTGCAGTGTTTCCCCTGTATGAAAATACGACCACTGCTGCTGAATGTTTCCCTTTTTATGAGAGTGGAGAGAGCTCCTTCTTGCCTTTTTTGTAACCTTACCTGTACATTTACTTTGCACTACTAATGCGACATAATCAGGTCAAATGACACACCTGTGAGTAAAGCATATAAATTAGAGATATTGTGTTTGCCTGATAAGGACAGCAGAAACGATAAGAAGCACCATGGCAGCCATGAGCAAACAGTATTGATCATATAGATTAAGGATTACTCTTTGCTTAAAGGAAATATAGATTTCACAAAATTGCTCATTGATTGGAACATGCAAGAAAACACAAGTCTGTAGGAAAGACATCATTTGGAAGATCCATCTTGATACAAAGATAGAAGGTAATGCACCAACTGTTTTCTTTTTCATGCACGTGAGGGCCCCCGTGACACACGGAAGCTGTCAGTCTCAGAGACAACTGAGCCCTCACAGAGGTGTTAATGTTACATATTCTGCACAGGATTTCCTGAAAATGAACGTTGCATTTGATAGTACTGGTAATGCAAGTTAATTCTGGAAAAAACAGACTGACTAAGTGGAAGAAGGAGTGACAGATTGCCAGGTGTTTTGTGTTATGAATTTTCATTTAAAGTACATTTTACTGAACTTCATATATATTTGATATATATATTTATATATAAGACAGTGCTGTGCACAAATGTAATGTATGTACTTTGGGCCTCAAGAGCCCCTCTGGTGCCGGCAGATACATTGAAACAGCAGGGCACACTTTGTGAACAGTACACGCAAAAAATGTTTCCTCTATGGCTATAACTCCATCCTAGGGGAAACATAGTCTTGACATATTATACAACCACAAAGGTTATGCCATTTGCCGCCCTCACTCTGACCATTTCTGCTGTTCATCTCCTTGACATATCCTCCCTTCCTCCCTCTTTACAGTATCAGCCCACAAGGCACCTGTAACTGCCACATCAGGTCTGAATAATGTTACGTAAAGGGCTGCATGTCTGTCTGGAGGAGAAGGAGGAGTGATAATGCAAGACTGCAACAAAAACACAAGGTATTATTGACAGGAAACCTATCAGGAAATGGATGCAGGTAACAACAGCCTAGTAACAGAGTAAACTGTCCACACAGTAGATGATACCATGTAGAATAGTTTATGGTCTAGCTCCCCCTGGTGGGGTCTCACTGTAACTGGTTGTGACTAAATAGTGTGTAAGTTTTATGACCCTGTTGTTGTGGATGCTGGTTTGCTTTTGAGAAACCAAAATAGGCCATAATTTTATTCATTAAACCTGTGCTCTTCTCAGTGTATCAAATTAAAATGTCAGATGTGAAAACAACCCTGTGTATTCTTGAGTTACTAGTTCAATCTGAAATTGAAATGTCAGTATGTTTATGAGAATGGTTTTGTAAGTTATCCCCCGTGTTTTGTTAGGTAATAACAATTGGGCAATACGAGAATGTCATCTAAGATTTTCATTTGATAATAGCAGTCCAGCACTGATGAGAAACAAATGCCATTCCTCATTATCTGTCCACCTGTTATGAAATCTATTGCATCCTAGTGGCCTAATTCGCACAGTGGACTATTGCTGAAACTTCCCAAACAGTGCTCAGACACCAGGTCTCCCAGCAAGTCTGTTCCAAATTGGGTAGCGAGGTCAACGTGGGGCCGCAATGTGTGGTTTAAGGTCTTGGTGGAAAGTACAAGAAAACCGAGAAGGTGCCAGATGAAATAATCTGTCAGAGCCTGAAAGCTGGGACTGATTGTTCAAGATTCTTCATCTCTGTCCATGTGAATAGGTTGGCAAGTGTGCTCAGGCCTGCATTACTACTCCATGGTACTCTGGGTATTGTACAGCATCCAGCCACACCAATGGCATTTTTGGGCAAGTGCCCTTTCTATTTTCATGTTGCATAACAAGGAAACAGTAAACAGAGACAATTCCAGCACCACCCACTTCCATCCACCCCTAATGGACAATCAAAATGTCTCCATACTTGCACACTTTGTTCCCTATATGTACACACACTGCTTTACTGTACATTGTCTGACCTGATATATATCATAGTATCACACATCTGCACATCTATTCATACAATTGAAACAAAGCAAAACACTGGATGTTGTAACCAGGACAGCATTTGCATTTGTAGACTGATTCCAATTTTGATTAATAATGAAATATCAGCAGCAGAGGTTTAGTGAATGTAGATCTGACTAGAGATGCTCTTATACCATTTCCTCCTTGCCCTGGCTGAGTATTGGTAGTGCTATTGCTAGTATTGGTCTCAAAGCAGTGTGTATACTGTTCTGTACTGTATACATGAAACATGTAACATGAACAGATACACAAATGCCATAGAATATTTCCTTTATCATCTAATTTGTAAAAAGGCAAAAAACCCCAAAACAAACTCTTGAATAGCTAACACTTCCTCCTAGCACTAGTGGCACCCATGAAATGGAAGATTTCCATACTCCCCACCATACCTATGTTCTAGGCGTTTCCAGTGTAACATATTGCCAAATTGCTGACATTTTGCTAAAGTTACGCTATTTACATGAAATCATTTCCTGTCCGCCGCTCTCACTTCCTCTTACCCAGTGGCTGGATCGCCTAACTTCCTGTATAAGCAAGTATTTTAGAGTAGTGAAGAAGAATCGATTTCTGGGAAAACTGACTTCCAGACTGCCCACAATAAACAGGAAATTTCTTCCTCATATATGTCATAAATCTCATCTTATCTTATGTCACAGATTTCATCTTTCAAAAGCTAAATTTAAGTGATATTTATCTAAATCTGGTCAAACTAGACAAAGTATATCTATGTGGCTGTGTATTTAAGTATGTATATTTTGTAATTCAGGTGAATCTCTGTTTTAAAGATATATTTAAAATAGTAATAATTGAATCAATATGCTAATTTCACTGACGTAGAAATGATGCTATTGACTGTTATCAGTTTCCAGACAGGGAACAGGACTGAGAGCTCTTCATTATTTCGGTTGTTGCTGTTGACATGTGTTTGTTTTCCTTCCTGCCTGGCTCTTGTAGATGCCAATATTAGAGTTGGCAAGTGAAATGTTTCATGCACTCTCACCTCACCAGTCATAAAGGCCTCTGTGTATAAAGTGCCCAGTGGTTTATGTAACTGCTAATAGGGTCATTGATTACACCAAAGCTTAGACTAGGAAGAAGCAGACAGCCAGGCCTGGACTGCAGGCTTCTTTTTGTGGAGAAAGTATTGTTCAAAAGGGCCTGAGCCCCAAGTCATGGTTGTCTCTTCTCTCAGGCTTGAATTACCCTCAGTCTGTGCAGACAAAGCTCCCGCTCTTCTGCCTTTATGTAACCTCTCACACCCCCAAACCATGCCACAGCACAAGCCGTTACAATTTACAATCACGTGGAGGGGACTGTGGTGTTGGCACAGTAAAACAAGGAATGGGTTAATTGGATATATGATTTTCATTAGAGGATGTAAAGCCGTATAAAATCATGAGGTTCCCTGACCACTAATTCAATTAAACTTTTATGTGTTACTCTTGCTCTTACTGTTTATTATGCTTACTCAATTTGTCCTTTCCTCAACCCCAGTACAGTTACATCAGAGCCAGTCTCTTCCCCTTTCTCCACTGGATTCTTCCAGAACTTTTTTTTTTTTTTTTTGGCTGCATGGCGCTCGCCTGGCCTCAGTTCAGCACCAGGCTCAGTCGTCAGAATGACAATGACTATTATGTGTTATGTGAGTCTTGCTGCCTCTGTCCGCTGGCTGAGGAAGCATCTCCACAAAAGTTGTTTTCTGTGCCTTCATGTGTGAGCTCATCTGGCCAGAGCATTGTCTATTCAAAATGTACAGTATCTCTGTTGTCAAACTGGAGAAATCCTATGTAGCTTTGTCCAATTTCACCACAGAAGCTTGATACAAATGTGCAACAGCTTCAAAGAACACATATTTATTAGTTATGGGAGAATCCTGGCTTTGCCTGCATTCAAAATATTCAGTTTTCCTCACTAGTGCCAGTGTTCGCATGGAGCCCAGCCTCCATGGGAAATACACAGACATAGAAAATTTAAACCAGTCTTCATTTACAATAACAATGTCGTAATTGTTCAGCTGTTTCATTGTGGTTGTTTTTAGTGCCCTTTGTCCTTTGAAAATGTTGACATGCCACATTTTTTATTCCAAACTGTTCAGGCCTGAAAGACGGTTTACTGTATGTTGTGTGTTAACATTCAGTGCTGTTGTATCTCCTGACCTGAACTGTAGATCGTGCGATACTGTATCAGTCTAAACTCCTTCTGCCATGTGTCATTTAAGTAGATAAGCAATGCCTGCTCAGGATTGGCCACATGCATCACCAGTTCAGCAGGTTGTGTTCCCTTTACAAATGCGTAAAATGCCTGTGTGTGTTAAGTCTATGAGAGTGACAGAGATATTGTAATGTGATTCATTCATCTAACTGGGTCATTGTTTTGTCTGCAAGGCACATCTGTCTCAAGCCCATTAGATGAGATGCCACGAAAGGATCTCAGCAGCGGTTTTTCACTGACCTCGTCTGCACAAAGATTGTTGAAATTCTGACTCACTTACACGTAAAGTTAAATTTGCTGTAAATCTGTTGTAAATGTTTGAGGTTAACTTAATTTCTTGCAACTCTTCATTCATATTTTTTTAGGACTTTTGCACAACTCAGATCCCAGATGTTTCTAGATTCTGCTCTATTGTCAAGTCAGTAAAAAGAAGTGTTATTAATTATACCTCTGTAATTGTACCGCTGTGAGATATAGAGTTAAACATTTAATTCCAATTCATTCTATTTAATTATAGTACCCTATTAGGCCTGGTGGTATGTATTATTCAAACTCTGGGATACATTTCACAGATAAATCATCTTTCAAAGACTTATATTGCCATATCAATTAATGTGTAGCTAACAATTTTCTGCTCATTAGTAATTTTCTGTCCGTGTCAGTAACACCTATGGCAAATCGCAGCTGTTCTCCCTATCCTCTAATTTTGAGCAGTTAATGTGGCACTAATAAGGTAAAACTCCCCTGCAGGCCAACATCTCAATTTTCTCTTTCTTTTCAAGCATCAGTCACTTGTCAGGACATGAGAATACCCCCCTCTGTGAATTCATCATTGCGGAGCCACTCTGCAATTCGTGGTATGTTATTAAGGCGTACCACCAGAGAGTAGAGTGTGAAGATGTCCTGAGTCACCCTGAAAGCTTGTGTATTCCTGGACTGCCACAACCTGCTTGGGGGCCACCACAGGATACTTGGACCTCAGGCTGGAATAACCCTGAGAGCAGGACGAAGAATGTATGTAATGCATTGATGTCTGATGAGAACCAG
This sequence comes from Caranx ignobilis, assembly GCA_021432705.1. Taxonomy (NCBI): domain Eukaryota; kingdom Metazoa; phylum Chordata; class Actinopteri; order Carangiformes; family Carangidae; genus Caranx; species Caranx ignobilis. Next base: position 69,883,289 of record MU269985.1, read on the forward strand.
TTAGCCAACAGATCCAGTGTGGGATTCCCCTCAGTCACTGATGATTGACAGTTGAGTCATCCGTATAAAGACCTTATGAGGTGTTAAATTTTTACTTATTTCTGTACTTAGTCCCAGCACATTACATTTCATCCAGGAAATAGTTGTACCACCTGCTCTTAAAGCAGCTGTAATAAATACCTTTATACTAACAAAGAATCAAATTACTATGTGTCATTGGTAAGGCGATCTTGCCTGTAGTGATCAACCTACAAAAGATTATCACCTGAATCTCCACCTAGGCTGTGTGTGTGTGTGTGTATGTACAGTAATATACTTTTTACCTATATAATGAAAATATGCTATAGCACTGTTGATATACTACTTTGGAATAACTAGCTTTCTTTTGCCATGGGGCTGGGGCCTACACCTACTTTCAAACTTACACATCACACACTTGCTCATTCATCTGAGTAAGTTGGGTTTGTTCTTATATAAGTCGTTTTTCCCCCCTAAATCCTACTCTCCTGGTCCCCTAACTCCTCCCACTCTCTCATTAAAGCCTGTATTCATGTTCTCCTCTCCCCCTCCCTCCTGTCGGCCTCTGCACAGAAGTCTTTAGTAGCCCTTGTTCGGCCCTTACCCTCTGTGCTCCCTGCTTTGCTTTTTCTCCCTAATTGGTTTGTACACTTTTGGAAGTGATGGCTTAAAAACACCAAGGTTTTATCCTGGAGAACAATGCACTGAAGCTTATAAAATGGTGTTTGTGGGAACATTAGAGGATGAATTTGAAAAGGTACCTCAGGCCAAAATGACAATGTCCAATGGATGACGGTTGACGTTGATGATTTCATCTTGCCCTGACAGTATTGAGACACTTTAAGCAATATTTAGCTGTCTAGAAGACAGAAGAAGATTTTCTCCACACTGTTGCTGTGAAATTGCAGCTGAATGTCTGCAAAGCCGTCCTGAAAAACGTCTTTCATCAGAGGATAAGTAACGCAGTGACGCAGTTACAGGCCATAGTCATGTGTACACATCTATGCATAGTTTTGAATGGCTGCATTGTAAACATCATATGACTGTGGAATCTGTGTGAGTAAGAGTATGTAAGGTCAAAACTCTCCCCTCCATTGTATCCATGTAATTCACATTATACAACCTATTAAGAACATGCAATTTTAAGCACAGCTCAGTCAGGTCAGTAAGTGTTATTGGTCAGCAGAAACACTTGGTCTAGCCCTGTTTGTCAGTGCACACAGGCAGCGGAAGGTGATTCATTACAGGATGATCACTCAGCAACCTGATTGGCTGCGACAATCAAACTGTGAGATAATTGAAAAAGAGGGAGTGGAAGATTTTTTTCCTTTCTTTCTGCCTCAGCTAGCCACTGTTTTGGAGCTGAGCTGGCCTAGAAACTCCAGTAGAAGAAAAGCTGCCCCCCCACCCCCCACCCCTCTCCCTTGACAAAGCTTTCTCACAACCCCTCTCTCCTTTGCTCCCTCTCTCGCTCCGTCTCCCTCTCAGTGACAGCTCCTGGTGGGCTCTTTTTTTTCCTGTTTGCTCCCTCGCTCCCCTCACATCCGTCCTCTGGGTCTCTGCCTCTCTTTTCTCCCTCTGAGGATTTTATGCCCGATGGACTCTTTGAACACTTAACTTCACAGTAAACTCTTTAACCTGTCTCCATCCAACCCTGCAAGTCTTCATCCGATTAACCGCCTAGGCTCTGTCACCCCAAACCTACATCAGACGGACTCTTTGCTCCAGAGGAGTCCTTGTTTTCCCAGTAACGCGGGCTGTCCAGGATTCGTGCTTGTCGAAGCGCATATGTGTGCGTTCCATAGGCTCTCTGCTGGGGGCTGTGTACTGCAGAGCATGTTTTTGCACTCAAGCGTAGTCATGGGCTTTGCAGAGCGGCTGCTCTGTGAACCAGCAGCACGACGCTCTGTAGACCCTGCGACTATCAATAGTCACAGTTCACAGCTGGAAGGACTGAGCACTTTATGGATTCTGGATATTCAATCAAGCCAACAGTAACTCCTAAGAGTTGCCAAGTGGAGTCTTTGTCCAGTGGACTTTAAGTCAAGTGGACTTTGTTTGGGAGAAGTGTCCTGAGTGATGAGTGCTCTCCCAGGGCCGCGCTCTTCTCTCTCCCATTTGTGGTTGTTTCCCAAGGGACACACTAGCAAATAGACAAACGAGAACCAGAAATCAGCTCAGGCCGTGCACATGCTCCTCAATGCCATGGAGGTCATCCTCAACCTGGTAACTGCTGACACCTCTCCACTTCCTACTTCCACCACCGTGAGTCTCTCTTTATAGTGTGTGTGAGTGTGTATGTGTGTGTTCCTGCCCATCTTCTCCATCATTTATGCTCTGAGGATTTGACTCATCTTATTCACTTCCTCAGTGATTCAGGCCCATGTCATGAATCCGGTACATGTGCTCACCAGTTTCTTGCCTTGGGTTTTGTAACTAAAGACGATACTGTGTTGAATCCATACGACATTTTAGAAACTAAGAAGGCGTAGAATCTGGCAGGAAACCAATCTCTTGGCGTGAAAAGGGTTTTGCCTTGAAATCATAGGGATTTAAAGTCTTTGTTGTGATAGTCGAGCCCTGGAAAAGCCGGTGTTTTCTCTCTCCCTCTCTCAGACCTGCACTCTCAGCACTCTGAGTCTCTTTCTTTACTAAAGGCTTTTCTCACACCCTCTGCATTCCTTAGGAAATGAGCTGGCGGGCATGGAGTAGATAGATAGATAGATAGATAGATAGATAGATAGATAGATAGATAGATGGATAGGTAGATAGATACATAGATAGATCGATCAATCAATAATATAGATATAGATAATAGATAATATAATTATTAGAGTAACTTTGTGTTGTGTGTTCATTCATGAGTGCAGTGTTGAGTAAACTGCCCCTTGTCCAACATCAGTTATGCAGGAGTTATGTAATTTTCCATATCTGGTGAATGGGGCTGATTGTTCCCATAGTCGATCCCCTTAAAAGAAACTAAAAGCGGATTTCCATTAAAAACTACTCTTTTGTGTAAATTTCATCACTGCTTGCACATAATGTCTGGGTGGGAATGCAAACCATGTGGGGCATGAAAAGAATTAGCCAAAAATAGGTTTGGTGTCACACACACACACACACACACACACACACACTAATGTTTGTTTAAATAGATTAAAAAATAATTACACGCACTCCATGGATTTACTCTGTACATAGGCTACCACACAAACCCACAGACAGTCAGATACAAACTGACCCTCTTAATCTGTTTAAGAAAAGACAGGGGGATCACTCAGTACTGTCATGATGTTGCCGTGATGACCGTGTTCACTGTATGATTCCCCCGACTCTAAGGTTAAAGATCAGACCGACTAATCAGGAGTGTGAAGTTCAGTCTGCCACGGACGATTGGCTTTGAGCCAGAGAGTGGTGAAGTCTCGGAGATATGAGCAGTATAAATGGAAAGGTGACAGCTGTGAAATGCAAAAGGATGTTTACAGGTGGGTAGATTAGAGAAAATATGGAATTACAACTGTGAGCGTATGCTTAAAAAATCCTCTATCTTACATCTTTTGTGGATCCAAGGTCCCATCCCTCATGGATATTGGACTCTATAGATAAGGGAACTTTCAACTGCTAAAACTCTGTTGGACCGTAACATATCAGCACTGCACTTTCTCCAGAGTGCTGTAATGGGAGAAGTGTAGAGCAGAGGAGATCTACCAGGGAGAAACTTACAAACTTACAGTATCCTCATGGTATTATTCTTGCATCGTGGCATGGCAAACCGCTGCTCCACAAGAAACACCAGCTGACATCAGATGAGGCTCACAGACGCTCACCAGGAATGCGAGGCTTAACGACCACTAAGGTACTGTTCCTTTGCCTTCAGACATGCATCTCTTAAAACCTCGACCTTGACCCTGGAGACTATAATACTTTTTGTGTAATAGAAAACAGACAGAGGTTATGACAAATCAAGCGTTTCAGACCCAAATATTTATAACCCAAACAATCACAGCACAGCTCTGTGCTATTGTTTATCATTTCCATGTTTTTGCTAAATACCTTAAAACCATTATACAATCTATAAGTACAACACATAACAAACAAAGTAGGAAGATTTTGTTTCATTCCTAAACAAGTGGTGTAAAAATTCATACAACTTTATAAAATAAGCAGCTGTCAGGGGAGGAGGTGGGGTTCAAATTCCACTCACCCTGATCAGGTTAGGGTGTAGATATTCATCAGTGTGTGACAAGAGGCTTAAGACTGTGTCTGTCTGTCAGAACAGACCATCTCAACATTAACTGAACCTAAACTCACCTGAGTCATCTGACAGAACATTTAACCCAGTAGGGTTAAATGGACTGAAGTGAGTGGAAAGCAGAGGATAGTATGTCTGAAGCAATGGGGTCAAAAGAAAAGAGAAGTGAGAGATCACCCAAAAAATAGGAAATGCCTTATGACTGCATCAGTCCATTTTCTGCTGTGTGACCTAGATCGAACAGACAGGAATTTGGGGCATATGTGTGTCCTGTGTGGCTGAGGGAGATTGAGATGGGGCAGTACAAGATGTTCTTGTTGTGTGTATCTAATTATGTGTGATGCATATCTAACAACATTATCCCAGTAATGCTTTCTAAATGCCTGTTTGTGTTGGACCTATGGCCACAGGCCTGTATGCTTAGGTTTGGTCAGGCTTTTCCCAGGGCTCTTGTGGATCCTAGGTAAGTCAGGGCTGCCCTTTCATGGCTCTAACCAGCTTTACTTGGATCAGAGGCTGTTGCACAATCAGGCCCACCAGCAGGCGGACCCAGTTTGGGTCATGGGTGGAGTGAGAGAACATTCCTCAAAGAGTGTGTGTGTGCAAGGGGCAGAGGACAGGTCCACGCAGACCTTTGTCTTTCCGTCTTACTGATAAACTGTAATCAGAGTAGGATCAGGCCACCCCCCCCAATTACACACACACAGACTCATCTTCCCTCATTAGGCTACACAGGCTCCAGTGATGGAGTTCCGGTCACTTCATGCTTCAGTGGCTCAGCACATCAGCATGTTTGGCTCTGTTAACCCTGGGAAATTAGCCTAATCCTTCAGCTCACCATCTTTAATTACATGTATGATTAGTCACAGAAAAATATGACCATTTGGGGATGACACAGATCACACTGACAATTTGCTAGTAACTGGAACAGGGATAGAGATGAAGCATTTCTGTGCCATGTGAGGTAAAATAACAGTCACCTCATATCATAACTGTGCAGTGACCAGTCACAGACAACATGTAGGCTTTCTGTAGAGCTCTAAAAGTGGGTGCCTCTCTTGGAAACCACCTGTCTGATCAACTGTTGCTTTGCTTTCATAACTGAAGGAATTCACAGTGAATTTTTATGATCAATGAAAGGGTGTTGATTCGGTGCCAGTGTGTGCAGGTCATCAGGGCTTCTTATCACACGGTCTAAAACCTCTATCTACAGGGTACTCCAGGTCAAACGGTTCAGCTGCCTCGGTCTTTGCCCTCTTTATCTATATCTTCACTCAGTGGGCATATGCTGCATTATTCAAATAATTGAGTCATCTCTGAGACAGGAGCAAACTGGGACATCTTCACATTTACCGCATTTAGTGCTCACATGGATGAAATAAGCAGTTCATTCATGCCTGCGCCCATAAAGCTATTAATACTGTTTTGTTTATAGCCGAGAACAGACCAGCCGCTGCCATGAAACGTCACCTCCTGGTTTTTTTTTTTTTTTTTTTTGGTGCCAGCCCGACAGCCTGCTCTAATTCTGTGATTCATTTGATCATGTTGGCTGTCTGTCAAGAGGATTTAACAATGATTAGACTTACTGTACACAGCACTTATAAGGTAAATTGACTCATGGATGTGGCCTGTCTTCTATTCAGTGCTGCTGTACAGTAATTAATGCAAAACAGAATTATTGATTTTAAAACTAAATTAACCCAAAAGCTAAATTAATTGCCAAATGTGTATGTGTTTCCCGGTACTTGGAAATGTGCCCTTGGCTAAGTGAGTAAGTGTGTGTGTGTGTGTGGTAAAGAGATGCCGGACTGGTTTTTCTTGCCCTCTGGTCCTCTCTGTTGGCTGGCACTGATACAGACACAGAAAGTCGATGGAGTCTCACATTGTGGTCCCAGACTCTCAGTCTGCCCTGTAGCCTCTTGTTCAACTCAATTATAGAATTTCACTTCACACGCTAACCGTCTGTTGTCACCAGTGTCTGTAGAGTTTTAACACTTAACTTGTTAATGAGCTCAGAAACTTTCTCTTCTTAGTTGTGTGGGTCTGAGATACAGCTCAGCCAGCATCTGGAGTGCTTTCATTTAGATAGATAGATAGATAGATAGATATACTTTATTAATCCCGAAGAAAATTCAGATGTGGTCAACTGTTCTCACAGAACCAGTCACACAGACGACAAAATAAATACAACCATATAAATAGCTAAAAATAAATAACTAATGGTAGAACCACTACGGCATAAAAACAGAGGCGTTGTAATAACCCTAACACTTAAAACCTAAAACACCACCCCCCAGAGGACAGAACTGTTTCAGTGCTTCTGCCTCTCCTTTGTGTGGTTGTGTGTTTATCTGTTTCTGTTTATTCTTCCATAGATCTCACATATGTTTATTATCAAAAGTGACGCACAGATGACATCAATTATTAATGATATTCCCCTGTATTTATTTCCTGGCGACACTACGTGTTCTTTGTTCTATATTGATCTTAATTACATTATATCTTACCTGGTACGTCTGTTCATATTTGTCCTTATTGATGTGCACAACTGTGAAAATACAATTTAAAAGTCCTGAAGTCCTGAATTCATCAACGTGTCAGTTCAGTAAAGGTAGATACCTAATATACCTGTTTATGGCGACCAAGAGTGAAAGTGCATGATACAGAAAATGGACCCTGTGAGTGATATAAAGTTACATGTGACATTTTGGCACACGTAACATTTAACACATAAATATCATTTCACTGTTTGTTTGTCTGCAACTATTTTATATGTGAATGAAATACTCCACTAAATATAAATACCTCAAATTTGTATGTAAAGCACTAAATAGGCTTTTTGTTTACATCCCACCACCCACTCTGTATGTAAAGAGCCACAGAGGGTCATATTCAAAGTCCCTGGATGTGTCAATACACTTTAGCAATAAGTTGATTCTGGTAGTGAAAAATAATCAGAGCGATGTCCCGAGTAATATTTTTATCAGGTGTTATTGTTGCATTCATGTGTCAGTGAGTCCTCTTACCGTAAATTGAAAAAAAAAAAAAAAAAACAAGTCCCTGACTGAGGATCTATTTTTGGTTGATTGGCGGCTGCCGGTCCTGCAGCACGGGGCATGATGTCATCCCTCAGCTGGGAGGGGAGGAGCGGGGCGGGCGAGGGGCGGAGCCTTCCTCTCCGGCCAGTTCAGTGAGTTTCAGGTGCACTTCAACTTTAACAACAAGCCTGGAGTGTCCGGTGAAACTAAAGGCAGTCAGCCCCGGGGATTTCAGACAGATTCAGGGATTTAGCTGCGTAACTTAAACTGAAGTGTCCGGACACATGAAACTAAACGACTCGACTTTTCCGAGGAGAAAATGCATTGGGAACAATTTCTCCGTTTGACGAATGGAAAGGTGAGCGGCGCTTTTTTTTTTACGCACGGTGTCTCTTTTGTGATAGAAGGTGAACTGATCGAAAACTCCCAGACTGAGGCTCTTTGTTTTTACTTCAAATCACTTGACAGACAGAAACTTCCATGAGGAGTTTTATTTCGCTTCCCCCCGGATGCGTTGTGGTTTCTGTTGTTGACTGAGATGTCTGTCATCAATTAGTCATGCCGATGTGCACACAGGTGAGCCTCGAGTGCCTTGTGTTTCTACCTGCTCTGTGTGGTGGTTATGGCAAAGCCCATTTCCAGGCTGGGTGGTGGAGGCCGGTGTAAATAGCTGTCACCGGCGAGTCTCTCCGCTTTTCGGTGCTCTGGCTTCGCTTCCAAAAGCCCCTGTGGTGTGCTGTGCTATGCGGTTAAATTCAGCTGCTTATTTTATGTGCACGTTCAGTGATGAGAATGATATTTTGATCACAATGCCCCCCCCTTGAAGCCCGATTAGCTCAAGCAGTATCACAGTGTTCAGTGTGTTCTTCCCCTGAGGCGTTTGAGGAAATGAATCACACCGTCTGCCTGTGATTGAAGGTGCAAGTTTGATCATCTGCTCAGGTGGAGTTCATCTAGGTTTTTTTTTTTTTTTTTTTTTTTTTCTTTTTGGAAAATCCAGGAGAAACTCAAATTAGATAGTGCCTTTTAGTTTTACACAAATGCGTTTGGCCTGTTGACGAAATCAGGTCAGCATCTAAAAAGGCAACACAGACAAATATTCTTCATCCGTGAAACCGACATAAACAAAAAAATCTAATATCTGCCTGTCTTATTCTACATTCGTGTTTTTTCTATAAAATCTAGATAAGGCTGACACATTCTGTTGTTGTTTATTCAACCAAAGAAAAAGAGACTTGTAGATCACTCTGAATTCACACCTTAAGTTTCGTATGGACGATATATTTTTCTTTCTTCTCCTTTTTCCTTCCACTTTCTTTTCTTTGTAAAGGCCTGAATAAAATATTAATATCTCGCATCACCCCCCACAGACAAACTGACCGCAAGTGGCCATATTCAACTGTTTCAATTTGCCCTTTTTCCAGCCGACTGGCTGCAGAAATGCAGAAGCCTCTGTTTTCAGTGTGTCAGCAAAATGACTAAGAAAACAACCAATGCAACTCACACTTTTTCTCTCCTGCTTCCCCACTCCCTTCTTATTTTTCTCTTAAATTCATCACCACATCCTCTTACCTCATCACCTACCCTAATCTTCCTCTTCTCCCATGCCTTCATTTGTTCAGATTGACCGACTGGAGGTGAGTGGACTGGGCCAAACACCCCTGGCTGTGTCTTGTGGGGCAGATAGTTCATTCCCAGGGGGTGAGGATGGTACTCCAGACCCTCAGCGCACCAAACAGGCGATCGCCCAGCTCCAGCAGAAAATCCTCAAGCTCACAGAGCAGATTAAGATCGAGCAGACAGCCAGGGATGACAACGTCGCAGAGTACCTCAAACTGGCCAACAATGCTGACAAACAGCAAAGCACACGCATCAAACAGGTAAAACGAATTTTGCCAGTTATAGTACCCTTTCATCTTTTGTGAAAGATTTAATCCAGGACACTTAACTGCTTGACTCATATTTTAATTGACTGGTATGCTTGTGTGGCAAGTGTTTAAAAATGCTGTTATCTGATGTCACACTAAAATATAAGAGAAATCCACCAGGGATAGAAACTCATCATTATTCCACTCTTATATGGTCAGAAAAGTCTGACCAATCATATCATTCGGCTTGACTTGAACATACATTACGATGGCGGAGACTGATGCAGCTTCACCCTGAGCTAAAAAGGAACGAGATGGTCGGGGAGTTTCTGCTGGACAGTGTTGTCATACATCTCCCATGCCTCCCACATGCCCGACATGAGCTAAATGCGATAACAAGTATCCGGTTGCTAAGGGTTACTGTATGCTCTGTGAGAGAGTTCTCAACAGGCCTGAAAATTAAAACACGACCCGCCCGACCCGTGGGTGTTGAAGTACGGACCAGCCACGGCTCAACTCGGCCCAAACCAGGCCAAAATAAAAGCCTCGACCCAACCCAAATCATGTGTAGGCCTTTATATTATCTGCCCGAACCAGTGCATCCGGTCGGGTTGATTGGACCTGCCTGGCCTGTTGAGAACTCTACTCTGTGACATTATCTTCATTGTGTGTAAAGTTACTATCTAACACTTTATTATAAAACTCATCACTAACCCCGTTTTAAATTTTTAAACTCCGGGGTTGCGTTTGAATGTGTTGGTTGTTACAGTAACCTCTGAACCAGTCTCAGAATCAGAAATGTCTCCTGGTTTACCGTTGCCTTGCCAACGCAGTTGTTCATGTCCAAAATTGTTCTAAATGTTGTGGGAAAGTCCAGAAAGGTAAGGGTTGCTTTAATGTTTTCTGTGTTTTGTTTTTTTTTGTCATTAATGAAAACTTACTCTGTGGCTGTCAGGTTTTTGAGAAAAAGAACCAGAAGTCGGCCCAGACCATCCAGCAGCTACAGAGAAAGCTGGAGCACTACCATCGGAAGCTACGAGAAGTAGAGCACAACGGTATCCCACGCCAGCCAAAGGATGTTCTGCGGGACATGCAGCAGGGCTTGAAGGATGTCGGAGCCAAAGTCACAGGCTTCAGTGAAGGTGTCGTGGACAGTGTCAAGGGAGGCCTTTCCAGCTTCTCTCAGGCTACCCACTCTGCTGCAGGGGCTGTCGTCTCCAAACCTCGAGAGATTGCCTCACTGATTCGCCACAAATTCGGCAGTGCTGACAACATACCCTCACTCAAAGACTCTCTGGATGACCCCTCGGTGGAGGAGGGGGTGACGGCACCTGGTGGACGTTCACTGGGCAGTGCTGGACATCACCTCCAGTCCAGTCCTAAGTACGGTAGCGAAGACGACTGCTCGAGTGCTACGTCAGGCTCGGCGGGGGCGAACAGTACCACAGGGGCACCTGGAGGCCCACCCAGTTCCAAGGGCAACACACTGGAGAGGAGCCAGAGCTCCAGCCTGGACATGCTGCTGCAGGAGATGCAGGAGCTGAGGGAGGGCCAGACAAGGCTAGAGGAGAGCCTTGATGGCTTGAAGACCAATTATCAGAGAGACTACACAGTTGTAATGCAAGCACTACAGGAGGAACGCTTCAGGTACAGACAAACAGAACATGTGTATCATACATTCCTGAGGCATTTGCAGTTAACAAATGAAATCCCTTGAATTTGCAATCATGTACAATGGCCATATTTAGAAAGATACCCCTGAACACGGCCCATGACAGGCTGCACCCCCACTGTGTGTGATCTAGACAGCTCTTTTTTTTATCTTTTTTTAAGCTTGCTCAAACTGGATCAAAACAAAACCCCGACCTGGACCTCATCTACATAAACATGTACAGCTCGCATAAAGATGCTGCTTTTATACTCACTCTCAGAGCATATGTGCCACTGCCACATTCATTATGCAGATTTTGAGTGGCAGTTTCATTGTTCTCACTGTTGTCCCTCATGACCATCAGTGTAACAACGACTAACAAGTTCTTTTAGCATTCATCTCAACTCAACTATTACATTCTCTCTCACTGTTGTGCTGTATTTTAGAGGATTTTCATTTTGTTGTTGGGAGACACAAGTGAAGTTTACCTTTAAACTGGTTGCTCCACAAAAGTGACATAGACACACCTACACGGTACACAAGTGTCATCTATGTGCATCTTCAGTGTTATTTCAGCTCTCATCCAGGCTCTGCATATAGACTCAGACGTTTGTGTGAAGCTTCTCTGGGCAATTGACCTTAAAAAAACTGACATTCACATTCCTCCAGTATGTTCTTACGGCCAGGCACAAAGATTAAGAGGGTTAGCAAAGAGGCAGGACAATCGTTACGGGGGGGGGGGGATTTTGGAAGAACATTTTTCTCCCTAAAATGTCCATTTAAATCCAAAACAGGCTGTTTTTATCCTCTAAGACCAAAATAATATCACTATGGAGCTGTTTTCAGCCGGCCCACAGGGAATAATTATTTCATAAACCAATCATATTGGTCAGTAGGTCCTCAAGGACTGCAGTATAACTAAGAGCTGCCTAAAATATGGCTGTCTCAACTGGGGCCTGCCAATTATGGTTATTTAATTTGTTCAACAATTTAGATCTGAAACAGTTAATCAATGTAAAATTAAGCAATAACATTTTTATGATCAAACAACCAACAAATAGTCGAACATAAATTATATGGGTTTGAAAAAATCAGCAGATGAACTGATATCGCCCAAATAACTGGTTCTTGCAGCCTTAGATAAACCTTTTGATTCTTTTTCAATGATGGATATGTTTTAGTGTATAAAATGTTAAATGTCTCAGAGCACAGTATGAAACAATTGTTAAGTTTGATCAACTATTATCATTATTTTTTAAGACATGAAATTAGAAAAACAAGCAACACATTCTAAATTACAATCCGCTACCCCACATGATGCTCTAAAATATTTGCATTATCTACCTGTTTAAGTATCTGAATCTCTCTGTAATCTCTATAATGCTGTTAAATTCAGGAAAACATATACAGGGGCTGTTTCTTTCTATTCTTGTCCTATGCTATCCATCCAATTGTATGTGCCTGCCAAAATAAACAGCAGTATAGCTTCATCTCCTCCTGCTGGGTACATCCCATTGGCCTGTGTCATAGTGCTGACTGTCTCTGATTGGCCCGTTGGATCAGCAGATGAGTAAGCATGTCCTAATCTTGTCAGGGCAAGTCATCAGTCCAGTCAGGTGCCGAGTGGTCAGATGCCTCCGGGGTCTGTTTCGGCTAATTCCTGCATGTGTTTCTTGGTCTAAGCCAATTACACCACCATTTCTCACGTGTGTGTTCTGTTTTCCATCTCTGTGCTCAGGTGTGAACGTCTGGAGGAGCAGCTGAACGACTTGACAGAGCTTCACCAGAATGAGATCCTAAACCTCAAACAGGAGCTGGCCAGCATGGAGGAGAAAATCGCCTACCAGTCGTATGAGAGAGCCAGAGACATCCAGGTTTGTTTGTCAGCCCCGGCGTCCACAAACACAACATCCAAGCGTCTGGAATAAATTAGCTGTAACAGAATTCGGTTCTGTCAGAATTGAATTTCTTTCTTATTCTCTGTGCTTGAAATTGGACATATTGTAAATGGACACAGAATGGCAGCATATTGTGGGGATGATCAGGTGTTCAATATTCTGGTCCTTACATCTGACTGATTCAAGTCATCTTCAAGGCACAACAATCTTCCAGATAATCAAACACCAACGTGCTTGACATGTCATAAATAAAACAATACACTAACTACAATTCTGCATTTAAGTCAAACACTAATATAAAATATAAAGTCTGAATTTCTCCCAAAACTTACCGGTATATTAGTGTAATATTTTATATTATGTTTCAGTCCTTTTGTAGTAGTTTTATTTTTCATGCCTGTTTGATTCACTGTGGCATTTTCCTCAGTGGTGCTTTTATTTTTATGTTTTTTTTTCACTCATATCTGATACCACACAGTCAGCCAATCACATGGCCCGTAACCTCTCAGCCCACTCAGCAACTGCCACTGTGTTTAGCCAGGTAGTTCGCTAGAACAACAACAATGCCAAGGTATCACTGAGTTGTCCCTTGACATTTCATAACAATTAATAGAATTATATCCACATTACTAGTTGAGGATTTCAAAAGATATTATTATAATTCATAATATTTCTGTCTTAATATTTAATGTCTTCTGCATTTAATATCTGGTGGTCTCTCTAACTTACTACACTGTGTAGTAAGTCATGAGCCCACATGAGCCGCTCAGACTAGACGTCATTAAGTAGAACTGAAGATCTGAGGTGGCCACACACCCTCCTAGTGTTAAAGGCGTTATCTCATCTCAGTGTTTACACTGAACACAGGAAGCTGAGACAGAAAATCCAGTCTGTCCATCTGCTTGTCTGTTTCCTCAAAACATACACATTCCCTTGTACATAACTCACCTTACTCAAATCATTTCCTGTTGTCAATGAGGGCACAATGTTTTTGTTTGTTTGTTTGATGCCTGTATGAAGTGCATTAACGGCTCCAGTTGCCCTTTGCTGCACTTCATCTCCCTCACAGTAGGGGGTGGTAATGGTCCAATAAATGTACTCCCACTGGCCACTTTATCAGGCACTCCAGTAAAACTTAATGTATCCCAACAGAACAGCTTAACCAAAGGAGACTGATGATGTTGATTTTTAACTCACAATGTCAGAGAGGTGTTGATTTAACTTTATGATTATTAATAAGTTTGTAATTTGCACTGGTGTTGAACTGGGCTGCTTCACACTCAGATGTGTTTGTAATGTTAGTCCCACACTACTGTGTTCACAGTCATGAGAGGTGGTGAGAACTGTAGTATAGTCTAGTTTTTGTAGAAGTTTATATTAAGGATGAGACTTGGCTGACTTTTCTGCTTCTGCATGTCCTCTGCAGGAAGCGTTGGAGGCCTGTCAGACCAGGATCTCTAAGATGGAGCTTCAGCAGCAGCAACAGCAGGTTGTCCAGTTGGAGGGGCTGGAAAATGCCACGGCCAGGACCCTCCTGGGAAAACTTATCAATGTGCTGCTGGCCCTTATGGCTGTCCTTCTGGTCTTTGTCTCAACTGTGGCCAACTGCGTGGTCCCACTGATGAAGACACGCTCGCGCTCGCTCTCCACCCTCCTCTTCATCCTTCTGCTGGCCTTCTTGTGGAGAAACTGGGACGCTCTCTCGGGTTACACACACCGAGCGCTGCAGCCGCCAGGATGACCAGACCAAAGCCAGCACATGTTGCTTTGGGTGATGCCAGGTGATGTAACTGTAGCCAGAGTCGTGCAGGATGTTTGAAGAACGTGATTGCCATTAGGATGGCTGTGTGGCCGGGCACTGAAAATTCGGCTGAGCACTTTCGGACACGTCCTGGAATCAAGATAAAGTGGAAGAAACAGAGTACAATGGACTCATGATTTTCATTTAGGAAGGACAAGACTGTTTACATTTTGAACTGAACTTTTGTGTTGTTATCCCTCACAGAATGCAGCATTGTACTGTTTTTATCTTTAGAGTTTAATCAATTATAATGTTATTATTTCTAATAATATTATTTTTATTTTCAATGTTATTTTATTCAGTATCATGTAGCGTTCCGCTTCCCTCACTCTACATGAAGGGGAGTTTAGTCGGGAAACTGGGCCGGCAGTTTTGCCCCAAGGGCCCAGTCCAGTTGTAGAGACATACAAATGTGATAATATGGTTGACCGCCTTTAGGAAGAGAACTCTTACATGGCTGTGACTGGTAGATCTGAGCCATGGCTGAAAACCTTCCTGGGAGTTGCTTTCTTTCTTGCTGTGATGAAATTTGTTCATACAGAACATTTTGAAGGACCGATCATGGCGTTGGAGTGTCATGATGACTAGAGACTTTTTTGTGCTTCCTTACCATTTCTAATAGCAAAGATCACAAGCTTTTACTTATTTCCTTTTTTTGTGTAAAACAGAAAAAGCTGTGTTACATAGAGGAGGTTGTTAATGAAACATAAAGAGAAAACGGGCCAGTTTTAGAGGGAAAAGCTACAGCAGACTGCTCGCCATAGAGACAGCACACACGAACGCAGAGAACATCTGGCTATTGTCAAGCACCTGCCATATATTGCAGCGTGTATACAAAGCTGTATGTTTTCATCAAGAAAATTACAAAGGAGCCAGTTTTTTTTCTTTTAAAAGCAATGAGAAAAGGCCATTGCTCTAGGAAAATCAATTTTGCCAGGATAATTGCTCCTCCCCCTCATATTTGATTTGATCAGGTTAGGAAAAAGAGACCACTGGTGCTTTTCCAGATCCATCTCATTTGGAATAGTAACGCTGCTGCTTCATATCTACAGTGCAAGTCGTCTCCACTGCCAAGCCAGTCAAATCTACACTGCCTGTATGTGACATCGCACTAATCATCAGATACTCTCCCTGCATATTATCTCGGTGGCCGTCCTTCTGTTGTCTACAGGTGCGCCATGTTAATGGTGTAACAACCCAGTGCCAAACCATAGTAACCCAGGGATGCCCATGCACCCGATGGGTCCAACCTGAGAGGATAGAAAGGGGAGGTTGCTCAGCAGATTTAGCTTCTATCCAGATCTGTCATGAATGTCTTGACTTGATGCCAAGGATGTATCTTTTTGGGAGATGTAACTCTTGCAAAGGAAAATCTATTAGAGAATTCACAATCTGAACATGAACCTGACCCCAGGGCCTCAGTTGTGTTTCTGCACCTTGTTTCCTTGAGTACAGTTCCTTCACTCAGCGTCCAGTCTTAACACTCTCCCTCTTTCTCATCTAGTCAAGGACATGGCAAGATGACCCAGCACATGAAAGTCCACCATTGCATTTTGTTGCTGAGACGCTGGTTCCCTAACAGATAGTGCGATCATTTGAACCGTACAGCTGCACTTTAGCACACTGCTAGATAACATGTAGGTCAGACTGAGGCTTGAGAAACCTTTGATAGAGACTTCAAAGGTTGTCACTCTTAAGACATTAGTCCTCGGTGGGATAAGATGAGTTGACTCAGGTCAGGATCACTGTCATCTTTGTCTAGAGATAAAACTCACACGGAGCAATTTAGCTCACTCCTTGTCAAAAACGTCGACAAAGTTGATTCCTCTCACATCAAACATGCAATTAAAATGGCAGGAAGTAGATTTATTAATCTGTTTCAATTTTGCCGTAGTGGTTGCAGCATACACGTAGAGAGAGAGCTGACTTTTGACCTTAGGGTGACCTTGAAGATTCTCCTATGATGTAGGGTTGTGTGCTAAACCACTCTAGTGCCTTCTGACGTCCTTTTCTAAGTGTGGAATAAATAAAGTGCATTCCTGACTAACTCATGTACCATTACTGTTTTTTTAAGTGACTTGTTTTAATTAAACTCTCCGTGTGTGTGGTGTCAAAGTCCTCTTGCAGGTTCGTCAGGTGACCACTAGATGGAGATCTTTTGCCTTGTATCCCCATGATGTCTTTCCCATGGCTGTGAGTGACTGGTCTGTTTCAGGTGGTGGTGGTGGTTTGGGCAGTTGGGCACATAAGGGTGACGCGCTTCTTATCAGGAAGGAAACAGGTTGGGTGGAAGCCCCCTTTAACCGCAGTCTTACCGCCAGAACTGGGCCACTGGGGACAATATTTTCACTAAAAACACAGGAGAGACCATTTCTACCCCACTTCATTCAACTGTTCTCCCTCACACATCCACACACAGCTTAATTCCATTGGATGTGTTTGATTGAGCAGCACCAAACCTTAACACTCAGTCACACCTCGCCGGTGATATCTGATGCTGACAGCTCTGACCCACACTGTGCCTTATCCCTGCAGGACCTCATGTTCTCCTCCTCGCTGCTTACAGAGGCTCGCGCTCTCACGCACGCGCGCACCATTGAGACTGTGCGGTGCAGTTGTGTGCGCGTGCGTGCGTGTGGTGGGGTCATTATGTTGCACTTTATCAGAGCGCTTTCCTCCTTTTCTACCCTGCCAGAATTGATGCGCATGGCTGTGCGCCAAGGTAAACACGGGGCGCACTTATCTGCCCTACTGAAAGCTGCAAGTTGCTACGGGGGAGCCGCGAGGGGAGAGAGTGACCCCCCCCCCCCCGAGGAGTCCGCAGTAAATAGGCACAAGCGATTGCGCACGATTTAGCATCAACTCTAATTATTGCATGATATTTCAGAGATAACACTTCACGGGTTGGCCTGTGAACTGATTTATGCAGTGTCTGACACGTTCGTGCTCGTTTCCCTACGAGGGATCATTCATTTCTGTTCAGAGATGTGAGCATATGCACACTCCATCCTCAGACAAAAATGCTAACCATATTCGTGCATTTTTGAGTGGGGGCGCATGTGTTGCGCTTGAATATTTATGAGGTAAAGCGCGCAAGAAAGCTATGTTGGATAGATGTGGATGTCAGAAACCGGAAAGGTGTGCTGATGTGCCCATCTGGTAGCACTTTCACGGTGCTTACTGCGCCGTATGTGCCCAAAACGGAACCCTCCGGATCTGCAGAACTAATCTGAGAGGCGAGAGACTGGGGAGCACAGGAGGTGGGACCATGACCCGCCATTAACCCCGAGATGAGCGGAACCACGCAGGGGTGGAGATTCATCAAGTGGCACATCTTGAAAGGGAAGGTAGAAGGGTCAACACAACTTCATTTGGCACCGGACATGAGTCCACCTCATATGTTGAAGAAATTCCTAGTATTTTAAATGAGCTTAATATTCGATCTTGTGGTCGGACAGGAACAAATTAGTTTCAAACGCAGATGGATCAAATGAAAAATGACATTCAGGTAAAATTAGGTCTGATAATTGTACAGCGATCGATCAGAGCACAGTGGCCTGACAGATGGGAGGTGGCATCTCACAGGGAGGAAGGGCCACTCCTGTATAGATGAGCTGACACTCCTGTTCCTAGAAGGCCAGTTTTACTTTTAAATATTTTGCTGCTACTTATAATTCCTTTTCCATGAATCAGCTGTTTAGTGAACGCGACTTGTAACAAGTTTGATTACCTTTAGTAAGGGTGTGACATGATCCAAAAAATTGCGCATGGATAAATTAACATCAACCAGGCTGTCTGTCACGAGTACTCCATTGTTTTGGAGATCATAAAAAACCTCAATGAGGTATTGTGGCTCAGCGCTTCAGGAGGGAGGCTGCTGAGCTGCACAGTGGGCAGAGAGGGACAGAGGAGGCTGCCTGAAAAAGGAAGCACGACTCGCTTATCGCGTCATTCTGGGTCTAGGCGTTGAGCAGGAAACAGCCTTTCCTCTCGGATTGTCGCAGTCGGAACAAACACACAATTTTGTCTTTGCTCAATGCACCCCTCGGCACAGAACACGCGGAAGCCGGTCAGAAGGAAAAATGCCTCCTTCGATAGAGATAGCTGTTCTGCTCCTCGGCGTCCTGGCTTTGGAGACGCGCCGGAGTGCCAGCGCGCTGCACATCCAACAGGCATTCCCGTCTCCAAATCAGACCAATAACTTCGTGGTGGACCCGGTGTCCAGAAAGGTCTACCTGGCCACCGTCAACACGGTCTACCAGCTGAACGGCACCTTGGGCATGGAGGTGGAGAAGAGGACGGGGCCGGTGGAGGACAACCTGTTGTGCCATGCGCCACAGCTGCCCCAGGCTCCGTGCGAGCACCCTAAATCCCTCACTGACAACTACAACAAGCTCCTTAAATTGGATCGAGAGCAAGGGGTCGTGGTGGTGTGTGGATCGGTGTATCAGGGCTTCTGTGAGCTCAGGAAAATGGATAATATTTCGGAGATCGCGGTGGAGTTCCCACCTCAGGGCGAGAAGACTGTTTTCCCCAGCATGCTCAACATTGCTGCCAATCACCCGAACGCATCCACCGTCGGGCTCATCCTCAAGAGCCACGGGGGAAACACCCGCTGCTCGTCGGGGCCACGTACACCGGGGCTGGTACCCAATACTTCCCCAAGAATCACAGCAAGGAGGACCTGCGCTTTGAAAACACCCCGGAGATCGCCATCCGCTCCCTGAACGTCAAGGATTTATCCCGACTTTTCACCTATGACATTAACCCTTCAGAGGATAACGTGTTCAAGATCAAACAAGAGGTGAAAACCAAAAACAAGCTGAACTTCGTCCACGCTTTCATCCACAAGACTTATTCATACATCGCCTTCAACAATGACGCGAAAACGGGCCACAAGGAGAGTCAGCCCAACAGCATCCTCGCCAGGATTTGTCTGGATACAGAGAACCCCCGAAAATCCTCCGGGCCGGAGATTAGGAAGCTCACAGAGTCCTACATCCAGATGCCTCTACAGTGTGGATATAACGGGAACATTTACAACCGGATGGTGTCCGTGTACTCCGCGGAGATCCACACGGACGACGCGCAGGGCTCAGAGCCGTACCTGTTTGGAGTGTTTTCTAAGGAAAGGCAGACGGACAGAAAGTCTGCTGTGTGCGCCTTCAAGTTTGGAGACATCGAGGAGGAGATCCGACAGGGCCGCTGGAACTGCTCCAACTCCCCCAGCAGCGATGTTCAAGTGCTGGACAGCGTTATCCAGGGCTCCGGGGCAGCCTGCGTTCAGAAGGGGAAGCTGGTGGTAAGGAGCACACACCAGTCCTCTCATCCCCAGTCAAGTTTCATCCTATAGTTTCATTTTCATGTGAAATTAGTGAATTTAACTTCAGATAGTTCCACTTGACTTGAAGTTTTGTATAAACTACAGTCAGCACCATGGGGCACAGTAACATTCACAGTAAAGGAAACAGCAAACAGTTTATGATCCTCATCAACAGATTTTTCACCTTATTTGAAATATTGGATGGTTTTTTATTATCTCATTTATGTTCTGATTCTTTATCCTTGATTTTTTTATTGTAAACATAATCCTGGTTGTTTAAAGGTTGTAGATGAAGGAAACTTGAGGTTTTATTTATCACCTTTTTTTTATGACCTCTGCTACTGCAAACCAGAGCCACCGTGCTTGCATAGCTAAACATATGTGGGCGAATAAACCTGCTTCTCAGTCTGATTTATGAAAGCTGCAGCCCCTGTGCTGTCGTACAGGATGTCTGAAATAAGTAAGCCTCACTCATGGCTGCTGTAAATATCTGACAGCTTCCATTTATGCTTACAAGCGGTTATCCTCTTTAGCCCCGAGGCTCATGATTTGCAGAGAGGATCTCCCATGTCACGAGCAGAGGTCATGATAGTTGGGAAGATGCTCCAGAGCCACACCCAGGGTTATGGGAAGGGTGAGACTCCTCTCGCATCCAGCAGCTCCCTGGTCTTATCAGACATGGGGAGAGGAGCAGGGTCAATAGTTGAAGATGTTTTCCAGTTAAACCTCGGACATGTTTCTTTTATTGCATGTACGCTTCCATATATAAATCTGCCCAAAATCTGAGCACAGTGCCGGTGAATAAATAGCTGCTTTGTCATGAACACATGGTCAGATTATCTTGTGTTTTTAATTACATGCTTTCCTATTCACATACCACGAAAAATCTTTGCTCTCAAGGAAACTTTTATACATTTCTGTGCTTTAGTTGCACCCTCTCATTTATGGATGATATCCATATGCTGATATAGACAAAGAAGGCTTTGCACAGTTTTATGGGAATGCGGTCAAATTCCAGCTTTTCTCTGCGGTGGCTTTGACTGACAGGGCTGAGGTCAAAGGAGACTGTCCCGCGACCACTGTGGTGTCGGGTCAGAAGATTGCCCTCCTCGATGGCACTGCCTTGTTGGCGCTGGCCCCTGGGCCACTCCTCCCGTGACCAGTTTTCTGAATCTTATCTGTCGGCCCCCAAAGGCCTTGCAGAGATAGACAAGTGCTCAGTTCAAAGTGTGTTAGTTTTTTTTCCTCTCTCTGTCTTGCTGTAATACAACCTACTTATTCATCTCAGAATAAAGTTAGTCTGTCTTTAGTTGAGCATTTTTGTTGCCATGACCGCTGAAATGTGGTCTTTTTTTGTAGTCAACAGTCTGAAGGCCAGCACTGAGGGAAAGCCAGACACAATTTGAGATAAGAGAGACAAGGCCGTGAGCAGAAGGGCCCGTGGGAAACGACTCTACAAATATCCACTGTGCTTAATTCTTTTTCGTTCTTTTTTTTTTTTTTGCCTCTGCATGCTCTAAAATATTCAGAGAATTCCCAATAGATCCTGGTGCTCATCCAAGCGTGGCACTAATGTTTTATCATTGCCTGCTGAGGATTTGACAAAAGCAGAGTCTTATGAGTGTTGAAGACCCTTGTAAGCCCTTTTCAAGTATTCACTGAGATGTCTAAAAAGTGATTTAGGAGAATGAGCAGCACCATTGTGATAGCTGCTATCACTTCTTGTTTTCCACTTCACTTTCATCACACAGCTCTCTTTTCCTGCTTTGTTCTCTCCTGTTTTCTAATCTTTATGGCAAGCTCCTATATGAAAGCTGATGAGGACTGATCTCTCTCCCTCTCTCTCCCTCATTCTCTCTCTCTCTCTTTTTCTCCGTGTTCTAGTTGCAGCCCGAGCAGCTGGACTGTGGTGCGGCCCACCTGCAGCACCCTCTGGCCCTACGGAGGCCCCTGAGGGCCATTCCTCTGTTTGAATACCCAGGCCTTAGTTCAGTCTCTGTGGACAATGTTCACAACCACACTGTGGTTTTCCTAGGAACCAGTAATGGACGACTTCGTAAGGTGAGACACATAAGAATGAACACACACACACACACACACACACACACTGCACCTATGCACTGAACAAAGAATGAAACTTTTATAAACTAACCCCAGGTAACAACGCAGATGCAGCACATGGTCACCACTGAGTTGAGTTAATATTTTTAATGTGATTGAGCCCTCAAGCCTGGAAAAACTGTAACAGGAACAGTTGCACGGTCCCGCTCTGATGTGGCTGCTGAGTCTTTCAATAAACCAAATTTAGGTGTGTGATGAAACACTCAGAGCCTCGTCCAGAGCAAACAGGAATGTCTCCTTTCATCTGATTCTGGTTCTCAGCACTGTCACCGCCCCACCCCCTCCCTCCATACATCCTCACCCCAACCTGGCCCATTTAATAGTTTTAAACATGTGCTCTAATGTTCCCGAGACTCATTGTTTGAGAGATCAACTGAGAGCTGTTTAACAAGGTCGGTTGACGACGTATGAGTCAGTGCTGCCATGCGTTGGTCTGCGACTTCAGCTCTCGAGCATCTGCAGTGGGTCCAGCTTGTGAAAACCTTTCCCATCTAATTAACGGCATTCCTTAATTCTGTCTCAGCCACATTCCTAGTCACCCCTGACTGGGTTTGCTAAGTAGCGGCCTGCCTGCCTGCGAGCGCCGTGAGCTTCTTCTCAGCTGTCTGCGGGAACAACATAAACTGACTCTGAGAGCTTTCTGACCCCACTGTTTTGCAATAGCTCAGTAACTTTTACAACAATAAAAGCACTCTGCTATGGGGTGTTGTGTTTTGGGGCTGGCTAAAAAAGCTCCTTGTTTTCCTCCCCAGATGAAGGTACTGCTTTAGCCCCAGCTGAGCGCGCTGTAATTGGTTTTTTGGATAGTTTATGCCAGATGCACTACCAGCAACACTGGTTGGGATGGTGGAAGCAAATTTGCGTATGAGTGTGCTTGTGTATTTGTCAGTTCACTTGATTGCAGGTTTGACTCTGTTTTTCAGGTGTTTGACCATGTCTGTAGGCCAACGCAGGAGGTTTTAGTGATTTCATGTGTTTACTCAGATGAACACACACACCCTGTGATTATGTGCCACACGTGTGTCCTCCCAGCGTGTGTGTGTCAGGCTTGTTACATGGGGAGAGTTGTGTTTCTGTGACCTTGGGCAACAGCATGTCCTGTGCTTTTTAGCATTTATGTGTCTTTCATTCTTTGTGTATCTGTCTGTGTATGTGTGTGGCAGCATCTATGAGTGTGTGCTTCATCGTGTGTGTGTGTTTTGTGTGTGTGTGTGTGTGCCCTGAGGATAGAGCTGTTACAGAGGTTAATGGTGCTGTTAGTGTGTGTAATGTGATTCTGACTGCGAGTTTGGCTCAGACTAAACACAGGGGAACAGTGGTTGAGATTAAGTTAGGCCTCTTTTACTGTCTTTGAGAGAGCCCTCAGTGAAGTAATTTGTAATTACATGCATTTTTTAATGAAGTCTCTCCCTCCCCATTACAGCTGACTTCCATTTTCTGCCTCTTGCAGTGTCTGCCTTTATCTCACTCACTCTCGTCCAATTTTACTCCCTCAGTCAGTCCTCTCCTCCACTCCTCAGTTCATCGCTTCATTGTCCCCTCTCTTTTACTCACTCTCATATATAAAAGGCCCTTTGATTCATTTCACAAACAAACACACTTTATCTCTTTCTCCCTTGTTCCCTCTCTCCTGCCCCACCTCTGTGCGTCTTTATTCTCCCCTTTTTACACCCAGGTACGCACACACCCACCCACCCACAAAGACGCACACACACATTGAGAGAGAATGAGCACAGAGCAGCTGAGCACTCCTTGGTTGAATAGGGTCTTTCATCTTCAGGCAGATAGACAGAGAATAGAGTCAGAGCGACCTGCCAGTACAGCAGGTGTTTTGTTGGTTGACCTGGTGGCGCTCTGTGCCACTGCTCCTCCTCCCTGCACCTATTCTGCTCCCTGTCCAGGTGTGTGGGCTGCTGTTTACTCGCCGCTCTCTGTGTCACTCTCCTCATGTGTTTGTAGTCACTGGGGTGTGGGGTGAAGACATAGCACAGCTGCTCACTATCTCCAAGGCAGAAAATTCTGTGTGTGTGTGTGTGTATGCGTGTGTGTGTGTGTGTGTGTGTGTGTGTGTGTGTGTGTGTGTGTGTGTGTGTGTGTGTCTGTGTGTCTGTGTATGTGTGTGTGTGTGTGTGTGTGTGTGTGTGCGCGTGCGTGCGTGCGTGCATGTGTGTTTGTGAATGGGTGGGTGGGTGGTGTTGTTACAAAAACGACAGTGATATTTGGAGGCTGAGATAATACCTCTCATCACAAGCCAATGGTTCACTAAGCTTCTGTCTGCTCTGGTTTAACAGTAACCAGCACGTCTCAGTGGGTGGTGATGGTTTTGTCTTGTGTGTGTGTGTCTCTGTGTGTGTGATGGCGTGTTTGTGTGTTCAGCGGATGGAGAAGTGACACAGCCCGTGCTTGTCTCCAGATGCTGGTCAGTTTGCCAGCTCCTCTGGATGGCAGGATGTCTCGACTGAAGGGAGACCCGACAAATCGCAGAAATAAGAGCTTTCACTGTCTGCGTGACAGGAAGTCTCACTCAGCACAGTTTGTTTTTCTAAGCAGCTCTGTGTGTGTGTCTTTGTGTGTGTGTGTGCACACTTATGTTTGTGCGTACGTGAGAACATGTCACCCATTTCATTATCTTGAGTTGTAGGAAGGCCAGTGTGTAGATAAATCACTGCTTTAGGGGAGCAAGATTAGGCACACTGGTTGAACAAAGGGCCTCCTAAAATATACTTGAGAAGGTTGAGCATGTAAAAAATTCTTTGAAATAAAAGATAAATACACTTCACTAAATCTAAATTCTTTATACGTTAATTTCATAAACAATGAGAACTTTGTTTGGTGTTGTGTGAATCTCGGTCAGGTTCAGAAGAGCTAAAGTTTCCACATTTAAGAACATATATATATATATATATATATATATATATGTATATATATATATATATATATATATATATATATATATATATATATATATATATATATATATATATATATATATATATATATATAACACATCACCGCTCACTGCTGGCAGCTGTTGGCTCAAAGTTGGAGGTGTGAGGAGGATGTGAAAGGTGCTGGTATGAATCTGTCAACATATATAGGTAGTAAAGCTGCTTTTTTCTGATGTGTTGCTGAACAAACCTTAAATTTACCCTCATGGAGCTGCCTGATGAACAGAGGTGTGAGCTGTGGTTATATTCAGCAATTCTCAATATTTGAGATGTGAAGCAAGCTCAGTTGACTTTTCCTTGTTGAATCAACCTCGAGAACGTATTTATTCTGCATCTGATCCAACCTGTGTCCTCTGCTCTGATTCACAGCTGACCCTGCTGGCGAACATGACCTTGGCCAATCAGTGGACCCTGAAGCTGCCAGCCAGCGAGGCCGTCCACCACATCATGACCTTTGACCCCAATGACAGGAACTTTCTTTATCTCATGACCTCTCACCACGTAAGACCGCAGCTTCAGGCATCGGCCCCTGAGGCTTGTTGATTCTCGACACCTCTGTCACTGATTTATTCATGTCAGCACGGAGGACAGATCATAATAGCCACAATCAGACCACATTCACAGCTGGTGGAGCCTCCTCCCCTCAATTTAGCCAAACACTTGCAGATATTTGGCAAAAATACCTACGTGTCTAGACCTTCAACGGTTTCCTCTGCTGCATTTTGAAACCATCATGACAGGATGTAGCTGCATCTCCAGCGCTTCTGTTGTCCAATGCAAAAAAGCACCTGATTGCGAGTTGGCTGTGCAGGAACTGATGGCCTGACATGCACACTGATGGGAAGAAGCTCTTTTCAGCCTCTGACGTGGCAAACGCGATCATCCACAGCACGCTGGAATGCAACATGTGATGTTATTAGTAACACTTAACTTTAAAGTAATAATCCGTACGATTTTCATGACTTCAGTCAGTTCGAACTGCCTGGAGCTCAGTTTACCTACTTACTACTACTTACTGTTTTACTTAACAATGGGATGAATACTACAACTGGGGGGGGTGTTAACTGAATATTTGGTGAATAAAGGCATGACATTCTTAAACTGCATGTTTCATCTGACCTGTAGTCCCAAACCCATAAACATTCAAATTATATACAGTGACATAAAAGAGACTAAATCTTGAACCAGTGTTTGAAACAATACACTGATTATGTGACTGATGATGAAAATTGTAGAGTAATTATCTGTCAGTTGTTTCAGAATTAGCATTCATCTAAAATCTGTTGACTTCATCTGAACTGTTTTGTCTTTGTGCCGTGTTGTACAGATGCTGAGGGTGAAGGTGGCAGAGTGCGTCCAGTGGAGGAGCTGCAGTGAGTGTTTGGGAGCAGCTGACGCCCACTGTGGTTGGTGTACGCTGGAGAACAGGTACAAAACACACACACACACACACACACACACACACAGAAACACACAAACACAGAGAGTTTTTGTTTCTCACTCTCCATCTATCCAGTTAACCCTCCTTGTCTCCTTCTCTGTGGCTCCCAGCCTCTCCACTGCTGCCAGTAAAACATAATTCAATCAAACTATCATACGTTTTAGTGTCATGCACACGCCACATGCTTTTTGACGTAATCTGAGAAAATGGTAACATGTCCTGCTGTCTGGACCGTCTGTGTTAAAGCAGCTGGAATGGTTCACATGAGCGATCGACTGAAGTTACTGTGGCTTTTGGGGCAATAAACGATCAGACTGACGGCTTAATAAAATGATTTCAGCTTGTCGTTTTGATACTTCTAGCGTTTGATTCAATGAAACCACCGAGACACGTTTTGCTGCTTTTCATCAGCCTCATTCTCAGTTTCAAAATGTCGCCGGGCTGAATGAGTCTTGGCAGTGACAGTGTGTGTTTTTTGGGTTGGAAGGCTCTTGTTGGATCGAGCGGAATTGCTTTTCATTAGGCCACAGACTGGGGAGTAACATCATTGTTTGGAGCGCTCTCTTGGTTCTTTGGTAGTTTGGGGAGGGAGTGACAGGCTGGGAGCGCCCAGCGAGGAGTGACTTGGCTGAAGTGTTACTGTGAGCGAGTGAGAGCACACTGTGATTAATGTGGCTCTGTCAGGACTGGCTCTCTGGCTCTGTGCTCATTGGCTTTTAGGAAGAATATGTGTGGAGTCGAGCTGTGTTTGTTTGGGTGTTGTTTGTCTACATGTTGGTGTGTGTGTGTGTGAGAGAGAGATGGTTGGTTGCTTGGTGATTAAAGCAGATCAGATGAGATAGTGAATTTTGTGATGAGCTGTGCTGCAGCTCTGGAGGCTCTGGCATTGCCAGGGGCCATTCAGAGCTGGAAGAGTGGAACTGATGAGAGTTGTGTGTTTGTGTGTCTGAGTGTGTGAGTGGTGAGTGTGTGTGTGTGTGTGTGTGTGTGTGTGTGGTCAGGCTGTCTTGCTGTCATCTCCCTGTCTCTTCTCCTTATTTGTCTATCTGTCGTCTCTTTATCCCAGTCCCTTTCTCGCTTCACTGAATTTTTTTTTACCCTTGTGATTCCCTCTCTGTCTTTGGCTTCCTTTTTTCCCTTTCTTGCCCTCATATTTTCCAGTAGCTTTGTGAATTTAGTTATCCCTCTCTCAACCTCCCTCTCTGTCTCCCTAGTCCCTCCTCTTCCCCCAGTGCCCTTGTCCTCCTCTCTATCCCTCTACAAAGGAGCGTTGATTGTGATGATGGTGGTGGGAGGGAGAGTGCACACTGGTTCTTTTGACAAAGAAATGTCAAAGTGTGTAAGCCTGTGTGTAAGTGTCAGCATGAATGTGTGTCGCTGTCTGGCTCTCGAAGGCCAGGGAGCTGATGTCATGAGTGTGTATTTGTGCGTTTGATGCACTGTTTGGCCAGTCATGCTGGCTGCAGCGCTGGTGCTGTGGCCTCAGAGCCCAGGGGATCAGGGGGTCGATATGTGTGGGTGGATGGTGTCCTCCATCACCCTGCTGTCTGATACAACTACTGACACTGAGGACAGGAAAAAAGGGACCTCTAGAGAACTATCTACAATCTGTGAAGCCACCACAGTCTCTGTGTGTGTCCGTTTGATTTTATGCATAACTGTGACGTCTCTCAGCACGACTGCATGTTAGAGAGAGCATGAAAACATGCCTGCTCGCTCACTGGAGTCTGCACTGTTGTCTGAAAAAAGGGAGAACTAGTTCCTCTGCCAGAGATACAGCTTAGTCCTTGATCACTTTTTTTCATGCTGGAGCTGGTTTAATCTGCCACATGTCACAAGAAAGCACTTTAATATCTTTATTTGAATCAAATTATGCGTCATGTGCAGTCTTTGCTATTCACAAATTATCATGCCTATCTGCATGTGCTTGTCTCACAGTGACTCTGCGTGTGTCTGCGGGTGTGTGTCTGTGTGTGAGTGTGTGTTTCTATGTCTGTGTGTGTGGTTTTGAAGTTCATATGCTCTCCTGCTGTTTAACAGTCTCACTGGCTTCCCACCTTATCTGACGTACAGACACTTAGGAGGTGATGAGTTTCTCGGGTCATATTTTAGCTGCTTATATTGACTGTGTTTAGTTAAAGGAGCTGTTTGAAAAGCTTTTAAAGTCAGCATGTTGCTGCGAGGCAGGTGAGGGGAATCTTTGTGTCTGTGTGTATGTCTGCTGTGAAAAAAGATAAGTGTTTCTGAATTTATTGCTCCTCACTGCTGCGCTTGATCAAATTGTTGTTCGAGTCAGAAGGCGAGTCATGACTGCATTTTAGGAACAAATAGAAAAAAGCAGAGACAGGAAGAAATATGATTACGTGAGTGATTTAGCGCATTTGCAAGCCAGTTGTTACAGTATAACTCACATGCTGTTTGTTGATGTTCATCAGAGACTTTGTGTCTTTTTCTTTGGCGATGGTAAGATGAAGTTTCCTGGATGCCTGCTTCAGTTTATACCAAGTGGCATTTATGAGGCATTCAGTTCTTAAAGATAAAATCTGGAGTTTACTGGATAATCTAAATATACTCTTCTACATGGAGAACAAGGAAGGCTGACCCATCTGAACCATTGGATCCCAGGAGGAAGTTGAGTTTCAAAGTATATCTCAAATCACAAATGTGTGTAACTGCAATCTCAAAGACAGAGGCTGGTTTATTAAAGTTCAATATGAATGAACAGTGACTGAAATGTGTCACTGCTGAAAGGCACTGGATGCTGTGTTACGTCTTGTTTGTGATTCTTTGTCATGATTTTGCTAATCTTACCCTAACATCAGCTTTCTAATATTCTCGCTGTAATAGCAAGCAAGCATTTCATTTGAGTGAAATTAGCACGTTAATATTTGTTGATTAGCACAAAATGTGATTAGTTTTCCATGTATTTGGTCATAAGTCAAACTAGTTGGAGAAATAACATTTCATATCTGATGATGGTCCTGGATTGAAGATCCATTTGGGTCCATTCACAGATGACTGAAAATGTCTATAAAAACCAGTTCAGTCCAGACCAGAGTGGCGGACCGACCAACTGAGAAGTTGGATGCATCATTTCGGATCATTTCAGTCTCTGTGCTCACTCACTCAAAGAACAGCTTTCAAATCGAAAATCAAATCAATAGCTAAACAAGTAACATAATTTCAGCATATCAGACTGTTTATCCGTGAATCCACTGTAGTGTGACTGTCGTGTTTCCTGAGAATGTGTTCAGAGTTTATGAGTTTGTTTGTGTCGAGGGGATTTTTGTGTGGCTTCCAGAGCCACTCACTTCTATTTTTAGTTCAGCAGCTGACCTCATGGCCCCTCTCAGTCCATCAGTGCCAATGGGACTGAGAATCTGGACGTTCACTCTCCTCGGTCACAAATGCTCACATTTACAGATATGCGGGCACACAGAGCACACACTTTATTTTGAAACAACTGCGAACGTGTGAGGGAAGTGGGATGTGCCAAACTCATTATGTGGCATTCGGACATTGCTAAATGGGGGCTGTTTGGTTTCTCCTTACTCTGAGGTCACTTTGTCCTTCCAGTCTGCACTGCACATGAACTAAGCTCTGTGCCAACGGCTGGTGAAGTTCATTAGTGAAGCAGAAGTCAGAGTATGGGGCCACCTTGTTTGTTGAATGCCCTCATACAATCCCTCTGTCTTGCACATACATTGTAGTCACATAGAAGCACACACACACACAAACTCCACAGACACTATATGTTCTGTGCATGTCCACACAAACAAACACACATTCATAGATCCACTATTGGTCCACGCAGTTAAAGAATCACTTGTTTTTTTTTTTTTTTATTCAAGTATCGGTAACTGGCCCCTGATCCCAGTGCCTGCGGGATGGGTTGCCATAGCAATGTGTGTGACCTAGAGTCAAGTAGTCTCTTGTGTTGAGCCAGACAAACTGACAGCCGAGGTCTGAATGTGACATTAGGAGACCAGAGCACCTCATAAATCTGTGGGAAGCGGACCATGAAACCCAGCGGTGAGAATTCGTCAAGTCCTGAAATGAAACGAAAACACAAAACCCCGTACTCTCCCCGCAAAGGATAAAATGTTGACCCTAAAACTCTGTAGTCACACACCAGCATGGTAGTCCAGCGGCTGACTGAGTCTCGATTACCAGCTCTAGCTTTTGACAGGCAATTTCTATATAGGAGATGATCGTACTCTGATATGGCACAGATGTGCTGATGGAAAAATCTGAAAGTTACGCCAAGTTTTCATCTGTTGCCAAGTTCTCTGTGTAGGCTACCCAAAACAACTACGTTGTTGCTGTAACATCTGGATGTTGGTTT
This sequence comes from Caranx ignobilis, assembly GCA_021432705.1. Lineage (NCBI taxonomy): Eukaryota > Metazoa > Chordata > Actinopteri > Carangiformes > Carangidae > Caranx > Caranx ignobilis. The sequence continues at coordinate 69,913,993 of MU269985.1, forward strand.
CTTGACATTTCAACACAAACTTACCATAACATATATAAAATGCAGAAAACATCCAAAAATGATAATAATGAAGTCTATTTTGCAATCTAAACCAAAATATAGTCATTGAATATGATACACCCAGATATAACTTGTTAACTCTCTCTCTCTGTCTTTCTCTCTCTGCAGATGTACTATCCAGAAGGAGTGCACCCAGGGGCTGTTGGCACGCTCTTGGATCAGCATGGGTGAGGGCCCCCAGCAGTGTCCGTCCATGACCCTGACCCCCCAGAGATCAGCATCTCTGCAGACATCAAGGTATCATCAGCTCCATTCATATTGTTGTTGCCATCAACCCCCTTTTTCATAGGTCAAATACACATAACTGCTGCTACGGTCAGCGGGGACAGTGTATTTAAAGCCGATGAAACAGAATATGTCATGACCACCTGTATAATCTGACACCTCTCACTATTATTAAACACACTATTATTATTACCCAGCTGATAAAGTCATGGCTACACTGTTTGCTGCTGCAGCTGTCTCCACTAAAGATACAGATAGATAGATAGATAGATAGATAGATAGATAGATTAGTATATGATCCTTGTGATAAAAGTATTAACTTACAGCTTATGACACACAGTGGCTCTAAAATTAGTAACAACACCAGTCACCTTCACACGTGTTTCTGCAAATGAAAAGTGGAGTTTATTTTCCCAACCTGCAAGATCAACACCTGTCATAAAGTGTCATTTTAAACACTTCACCTACATCTCTCAGAGCATGAATGTGGGACACAGAGAAACAGTCAAATATTGAGCGCTACATAGCACCACCACAGTGATTTTAATCAAACCTGGCAGGATTATATATCCTGGTGAAATGAGTGCCTGCATCACGCTTGGTGCTATAGCGCGTAAACTGTTGTTTTCAATCATTTCCGCCAGTCAGTGTATCGTGTAACAGAAGCATAATAACAATGTGATAATTAGCTCACTGAATTCTGACACTTGGAATATATTTGACCTTTAATTACAGCCCATAATTAGACGAGGCTGAGAGACGACAGGTCATTAATTGGTTCATTAATTGTGGATATTTGCTTGCTATGTAGGTCATTTCGGCTGGTCTGTAATAGATCCACCAGCTGCCTGATCATCGGCATCCTGCAGAGTCACAGGAAGCTATGCTCAAGGTTGTCCACCTAAACAGGAAGCAGCAGGCAGGAAGTCAGAGCCCGAGCCAGGAAATGATCAATTCCAACAAACAATAGAGCAGATTTTTAAGACTTGTTAGCACATGTTACTGACCACTTCACTTCAGCTTGTATCTGCTGAGCCTCAGAATATGTTCTCTTGCTTTTCCTCTCTGCCAACCCCCCACCACTTTTTCTTCTCACATTGAAATCATTTAGCTGAATTTCAGTCATGTCAGTGAGGTGCGATGTTTCTCATTATTCGTCTGTCATACTTCATCACGTAGCCAGATTTAGATGTGAATCTAGCACTGTGCCATCTGTTTTTTCATTGCACTTTAGTTTTCTATTTATCTGCCTTAACTCCTGAACAAACTAGAAGTTATGCCAGTGCCGTTTCCCCTTTATCGAAGACTAAGTGTCCATGTACTGGATTTGAAGGCGTGTGTGGGCATGTGGAATTGAATTTCTAATTAATTTCTGTTAGGATGGAGATCAGCAGCTATTAATACTCATGCACCTATATCTGCTCCTATCATAGGATGTAGGAATCCTGATAAATGGCAGTGTTCCCGATCTGGTCGGCTCCCGGGTGGAGTGTGAATATGGGCCGGGTGTTTCAACAGCTGCCACAGTGCACCTGGACTCCGGTCCTGCTCAGATTCAGACCTGTCCCCTGCTCCCTCGAGAAAACTACCAACCAATCCTTCCTGGCACAGGTGAGACTAAAGGCAGGCCTTTATTGGCTATGTATCAAAACTACCAGCTATGTTTGTTCACACAATACAAGTACAGTTACAGTTTTTCATTTACAAGACATTGAGCTTTATTACAACAAATGTAATTTCCCCTTTCATCTACATGCCTTTGTTTCTCCAGATCATCTGACTGTTTCTTTGGCGATAAAAGTGAATGGCACATCTGTGGTATCTGGGAGCTTCATCATCTATGACTGCGAGAGGACTGGAGCAATACACCCCAAGATGTCGTGAGTCATACATCCATTGTTACTGCTGTTTATCTCAAATTCTTGATTTACTCTGAGGTGGTGATGCTTGGGAAACATACAGCACCCTTGAGATCTGTTGCTTCCAAATACAGCCACTTAGAGGACGAAAAACAACTTTTTCAATTTGATAAAATCTAGTGCCAATGAAGCGGTGTTCAGCTGGGGCCTCTTCTCATGCTCATGGTCTCAGTTTCCCTTTTAACTTCTCAAAAGCTTAATGTAAATAACTGTTTTCCATACAAGGTGTTGAAATGACTGAACACATATGTACAAACCTCAAGTACAAAAGAAGCAACAAAAACATCATGTGTAGTAGCATTGTCTTTATTTTGTAAATACCACATTAATGATCTTTTGAACGCTCAGATTTATCTTAAGGCCCTTTCGAAGGGATCAGTGCCAAGTTTGGAAACCACTGGCCCAAACTATTGTAGAAACAGGAGTTAAAAACAGCAATATTAACATTATCAGTACCTTAATGAAATAGAATTTCAAATACAGGGCCTTTATGTGTAACGGTTGGAGTACTGTTACTTCAGGTTAGTTTTACTACTACTTATGTACCAGATTAAGGGATATTAGCTTCATCCTCTGCCTGTTTGCTTTGCAGGATATCCCTCAGAACAGACTTTTCCTAATGAGACCTAAATACGAATAAACAAAGACTGTAGCTGTCCCTAAATATAGAGCTTTTCCAGGCTATAGTATCTCTCAAATATCAGCCAAATGTCAGCCAAACTCTCTGTGGTATTGTAGATGTGCACATATAGCTGGAGGCTAAGAGACAGCAAAGCTACTCCACTCTGTTTGTCTCAGTGGCCTTTCCACTTCCCCCTGCTTCCTATTTAGGCCTCAGTTGGTAAATATTACAGACACATCCTTTTGGAGGGCTTATTGTGTGTTTGGCTTGCTCAGGGTTCCTCAGCACAGGATCAAATGTGGAATTAATATGCTGTAAACATTAAGCCAAAGGAAATTGGATATGTATGTCTGGCTGGTCATGTTGATGTTTGTTTTTTGTGAAGGACTGCGACCTGCGACTATGGCCCGGTCACAAAGCGGGTATTCTCATGCTTGGAGCAACACCAGCTGGCTGCCTCCTGCATGTTGGACCATGTCAGAGGATCCACTTTATCTGATCGGCAGATCTTAGACTTAGATGGGCATTAGTGTGTGTCCCAGTGTGTGTATGCATGTGATTCCCAGAGATTGAAACTGCTTGGGTGTGTCCCTTTTGTTCAGTTTTTCAAAGCGGTCTAGAGGTGTGAACGCAGCAGTTGCAGGTACATGTGTGCAAAGCTCTACTTCATATGTGCACATGGCCTCGGAGCTCGGTGAGGTCCAGGAGTGTGAAATTAGATGGTGGTTTGTTGAAGGTGATAATGAGCAAAGTGCCATTCTCACAGGATGAGCAATGGGCTGCAAACTGTGGAGCTGCTATACTCTATCTGATTATAATCACCCCAAGATGGTTTTTTTTTTAAGTAATCCCTAAGGAGAGTCTTATGAGCCACATCTCTTCACCGAAGGAGAGCGGAGTCTCATTGTTTTGTGTTTCGTGGTAAAAAGCTGTCATTTAGGGGTTTTTATATGTTCACTCTGAAACGTTTTGGGATTATTTTTGTATATGGTCTGCCTAGGTGACTGTTATCAGACATTCATGGAAATAATTTGTGATCTACGATGTCTGTGATTAATTACTTGAGCAAAAACTAATTTTCTACAGAAGTCAGTGAAGGACATTTTCATTCAGCTACAGAGCTGATTACAGGTCACACAACAAAGTGAGATGATGTCAGTGATGTGACTGTGGATACTGAACCAAAGGGCTCGACAGTGAGCCAGATTTAAAATTATTACATTCATCATTATTTAATTGTCAAAAAAAATGAAAAATGTCCAAAACCCAAAGATGAACCATCACACAGACAGAGGGAAGCAGAAGAGAGGTGGAAACTTAATTACATTACTCATTTAAATTTCTGAACTAAATTTAACTTTAGACATTTTTTCAGTTTGTTTTCACAGCAAACACTTGTTACACAGTGGAATTTGAGAGGTTTCCTCTGTCTACTGGCTTAAGCATTGCATTTTGAGAAATGTAGGATCCAATGTTTTTAGACTATAAAAGTCAGGGTATCTCAGCTTCCATAGCTCCAGTGTTGACCTTTATTTCTTAAATTGTGTTTCCAGTGTATCAACTGAATTAATGAAAGTGTGATGCTGAATCACCAGAGCAACCTTTAACCAGCCCCGCTTTGATAAATTGGGATAAACAGACTCAATGAGCCCTTGTAAGAAAATAGTACCATGCACAGTTGCAGTAAAAAGAAAGTGATTACTACATTTATCATTAATAAGGCAAAATATCACAAATATTTTTGGTTGAAGTTTGAACGATACTTCAACAACGTGGACGAACGTCTCAGCTGTGAGAGGTCTTTATTCAGGATAGGACATGTTTGTGCTGCTGATGAGTCAGTCTGTGTGTTTTCAGATAATGTGTGTGTGACTGTGTTTGTGTCTAAGTGTGTTTGGACAGTGTTACCACGACCCCCTCAGACTGGTCACTAGGCAAAGTGTTAACAACAACCAGAGCAAAGCATTCCTGTCTCACCAGCAGCTAACCTGCCCTCTCACTCTGCCTCTGTCTCTTTTTACATCTCTCACTCACACGCTTTCAAACACACACACACACTTTGTTTGCTCTGTATGTCTCTCCCTGTGTCTCCCTCTTCTTTTGCTTCGTTCTTTGTCCGTTTGCTCCACTCGTTCTGTCCTTTTCTATCGCTCCCCCTGAAACTGCTCTTTTCTTCTGGACGTATTTCTCTTTGACAGAGACGTGATTGAGAATGTGTGTTTAACCGCTATGTCCACCGAGAGCCCCTGAGAGTGTGAGCTCGACTGTGTATTTAGTGTGTGTGTGTGCATGGTCATTATGACTTGAGGTGGACTGTGTCATGGGGTATTTACTATCAGTGTTAGGTCAAGCAGAGAGAGTGCAAACAGTGTGTGTGTGTGTGTGCGTGTGTGTGAGAACATGCAGGGGTGGTGGTGTATAGGTGTTACAGTGGGACAGAATGGGAGTCTGGGAGGGAAAACAGAAAAGCTGCAGCTGATATGAGCCTTGAGGGGTCTGTCTGCTTCTAATCAGAACACACACACACACACATTTCAATCATGTTTCTGCATCCTCTTACACCCCCCCCCCCAAACCCAACCCCCACCCCCACCTCCCCCCGAGATTGCTGCTATCACCGGAGGCGCTATCATTCCTAGTGTGGGACATCTGTCTCATCCTGGAGGCAATGCAGTGACACACACTCCACTCACGCACAGACCCTCTGTACATTGGAGGTGTTCCACATTAGGTAGTTTATCTGGAACACACACACACACACACTCACCCCCACACTCACACACATGTTTCTACTCCATCCACAGTAAAGTCGATTACGTGCCATATCCAGAACACTGCCCTTTATCATCCCTGCTACACATCTATCCCAAACAGCTCCTCTGTTTTAAAGGAGAGCTCACACAAGTTACAACAGAGTAAACTTTAAGAGATTAAGGGATATTAGCTGCTACTGTGACACTGTGTCGTTTATGGGATTTATGGGATGATAAGTACCTAAGAAAGTAGTGTAAGAGTAGGCAGCTCGCTAACATTACCCACCGTACGTGACCGGTCATACCAGACCTGGTGAGATTGTAAGATAAGATTGTAACACTAAAACCCCTGTGAGTACTGGACTGGACAGGGATGTGTGTTAATGCATATGAATTCAATTTTTCATTTGCAAGAAGAGGAGTGTGCTGTTCCTTTTTTTTCAACGATTGCTTTAAAAGACAGTGCTGATGATATTTTTTTATTAACACGTGTCATGATTCCTGTCTCGGATGTGTCAGATCCGTGGTTCTCTTAACACACACATCTTCAAAAACTGGTAAATAATTCAGTAAAGGTTTGGTAATTTTCTGATACAACAGGGTGCTGTAGGGTTTTTTTGTTGTTGTTGTTGTTTTACCAAATACTGCTGTAACAGAGGTAAACAGTGACCATGTGATCCAGTCATATATACAGCAGCGCCTCTGTTCATCACAATGAGAATGATGCAATAGTGTGGCTCAGTGACGTGTTTAATAGCTTATGGACTACAGAATAAAAGCATAAAATACATGCCAGTGTTTGAGTACACAGGCCATACTTGTGTGAAGGACAAATTCATGACAACACACGCGATACAATATCACCAGACTTCTTAAACCAAATCTTAAAATCGGGTTTTGACCATCAAGTATCGCTTTGAACTTAAAGAGAAAGACTTCACTTCATAAATACAGACATTTTCATCTTTTACACTCGCCACAAGTCACTCCCACTCGGCAATTTATAAAGGCGGTCTGTCTTTGAGCCATATACGAGGACATGTCTCAGACAAATGAGCATGCATTGAAGGGAGTATTAAGCTGCCGATGGACCCAAAATGTCATCACTTTAGGCGGTGCTGAAGTCTAAATGGATCTCACATAGATAGAAATTAAGGACAGTTCACACACACATCATCATCATCATTTACCAGTCTGAGAGTGTTTATAGAGAAGTGCCTTGTTTCATCTCAGCAGATTTGGCCCTGTTTGACCTCCAGGCTGACTGTGTTGAAACTGTGGAATGAATGTGTCTGCTACTGTGACTAATCATCACTTCCTTTTATTAAATCTCAACTTTGATGCCTGTAATCGGTTCAGCCTCTCCGTTTGTGTTAACACTCCAAATGAAACAGAGTCAGTCACATATTCAGCTTTTCAAAAAAAAAGAAGAAGAAAAAACAACATATTTATTGCATGGGAACAGATCAGAGAGTGATACAGGGGAGGGAACAGGCCAGATTTGGCAACATTTGATCCTTGTTTCTCAACTCTTTCCATGTTTGTGTGTGTGCTCTTGTCTGTGCCAGATGTGTGAGCTGCCTGAGCACAAGATGGAAGTGTTACTGGGACCAAGAGAACCACCTCTGTGTCACCAGCAAAGATGAGTCAAAGCACAATCTGCTAGAGGTGAGTAATGCCCCCTTTTCTAATCCATCACACAAACAGGCATCTGGAGGATCTGATAATGTTAAGATCCCAAAAGTCACAGCCTCTGACACAATCCCGACTCCGCTGTCCAACATCTCCAAGAGCCTCTGACACAATTCCGAATCCGCTGTCCAGCGTCTCCAAGAGCGCTGTACTGATCTGAGTCCAGACGGCTTAGGCAAGAGCAATCTTGTGGCAATGCAGGGTACAAGTGTCTCAACTACATTATGTGGGAAATGTTGAAACCAGCTATAAAATCTCAGGAGACTGTGGTTTTACGGACACAACAGGGTAATGTACCATTTTGAAAGTTCCTCTGACCTCCTCTGAAGTTTTTCTGTTTGGCAGTTTAGTTTGATATCTCAGCATGTGGGAAATTAGAATCGCTGTGTCCCTATTTTTGTAGGGAATTATTATTAAATGTCAAGAGTGCTTGTTGCCTGCAAGGAGAAAAATCTACACCTCCTTTTTCCAGCCACGGTTTTATATATCATTTCATTCTAAGTAGGTGACTGTGCAAATGGATTGTGTAGGTACGTTTGGCAATGTAAAGCCCCACGAGGGCGTAAAGTACTGCGAAAATCAAACTAATTAAATAATGTAAAAGGCCTGGCAGGAGTACATGAAACAGCAGTGAGGCTGATAAATGAATTCCAAAACTAGTACAGCCTCATTGAAACCAATTAAAACTCCCCTGATACCAAGCAGCTATTGTGCGCGCTCCTGACAACATCAAGACTAAGTCAGCTGTCGAATTGTTCCTGCTCCCTGTAAAGTTTTATTGTCCACCCAGGTCCCATGGTCAGTCTCTCTCTCTCTCTCTTTGTGTGTACATCCTCTCAGCAGAGTTTGGCCCCCGGGGTGAGGGTCTGGCTGTGTCCAGTCGCACCATTGGCCCCATTTAGAGGGGATGATGATGTGACTCACAGTCCTCTGGTCAGCTGCTGGTCAACTGCTCATTTTCTACTGTTTTATGTTCAGCTTTATATCACAAGACCCTTTGAAAACAGGAAGGAGCACTCTTTGTTTAAGTAATAAAGACATCACTGCAATTTTTTTTTTTTTTTAACAAATGCAATAAATCTTAGTCAGACAAGCTGTTGCAGATCCCAAGATGCACAAAGGCAAACACATTAAAGCACATGAGGCTTGTTCTTTTTAAGTCACTTATAGTTATATAAAAATGTCTTTTTAAAACTTAAAAAGACTTTATTAGGTCTTTGTAATTTAGGTCATAGGGAGACGTTCTGCTGAGCCCATCAGTGTCCGGTGGGTCTGTTTTTCTAATCCCTCACCGTCCCTCTATTTGAAGCTATTGTTGTTTCCCTCAGAGCGAGACTTCACCCTCTCATTTCCTCCTCCTCCAGATAAACAGGACAGGTATTTTGGGTTGCGGATGTGTGCAGAGGAGCCATTGTTTTCTTTAACTACTGTATGTCACTTCCTGCCCCCTACACCCCACCCTACCACAGAATGCTGCTTCCTGTCCCAGCCTGGTTGCCTCAGAGGTTCCTCCATCACCATCAGAAATGGCCCAGGACTTCACCTTATCCCTGAGCAACATCCAGGAGGTACGGCAGACAACCTCAAGCTATAGAGCTGAATCTGGACTTTGTCCAAATGCATGTTGTGAAAATGATTGGAATAAAACTGAAACATATGGTGTGTTTGCTTCAAGCTGAGTTAAACACAGATGGATATTTGTGTGCCATGGTTTGGGTCAAGGAACAAGTAAAAAAAAAAAAAAAAAAAAAAATTGTTTGTGTGATCTCCATGTTGTGGGACGGAGATGCAAATGAAAAATGAGCGAGTGTCTTTATGCTTATGTTGCTCATTGCTCAGCTGTCTGGTCGCACCATGCCTCTGGTATCTCACTGTGACGAGCTGAGTTGTGTCTTCGTCAGCAGCGTGTACAATGCGCAGTCGGTCTGAGGCAGCACACACTGCGGGAGCTTTATTTGCTTGTGTTCATTTTGAAATCAGCCAGTCCTTCCAGATCGTTTTTTTTAAACTCCTATTCTCATTTTTTAATCCACGCTGAGCGAGTCAGACGCTGATCCTGCCTCACTGATAAGGACACGACTTGGATGCTCAAAAAATTCCAGAGCTGACTCGTTGCCAGGTGTGGTCACATATGCCGAGCCCTGGTGGGCCTTTCAACCCTGATCCTGGCGTGTTGCTATGGAGACAGACATTGAGTCACATGCAAACTCACACATGTGACACGCAGCCTTGATGTAATTGGCTATTCATGCTATTCTTTCTTATAAAAGTTTATACAAGCTGATGTTGTTTGAATAATGTCTTCATCTTGTCGGCGAGTCAACACGGCAGGAAATGTGGTGTCAGTCACTCGTTCTCGCCAAAAAAAAAAACAAAAAACGCTGCCATCACTCAGACCCCTGTGGAATGTGTGGTCAAGCTTGGTTTGGTTCCCACACTTTTACTTGAGGATAAACCTAAACTAAATTATTTAGACAGAACTGTGATAAACAGGAAACATTTAGCAAAAAGCAGATTCTTGCGAGTTTGTTTTGCAGCATCTATTAGTAGGAGTGTGCACAGGAACAGGGGATGTTTTGAAGTGCGGTATGTTAGAGTTTTTTCTGGAAAGAACAACCTGCCAGATGCAAGAAAAATCGAGGTTCTCTGGTGTCAAAAAGCACGGAGAAATAGCAAAAGTCTTGGAGAGGCCGATCAAAGTAGACCAATTTGAGTTGGCTGAATTTGCAGACAAACGGTTTCCCCTACTTGAAGTATTTATCCTTTACTCCTCCAGTCTATCTTAGCTGAACATACATTTTCACACTTAAACTCAGGACATTCATTTCATGAAGAATACATTCATATTCATTACTCTGGTTCCCAGATGACATGCCGAGGTGTGGGAGCCCAGATGTTTATGAATATGAATTTTGAATAGATTGCCTCTTTTCCTGGCAGGGACAATTATTGTGGCTTTTTCCAGTTTCCTGATACTTTTTCAGGGTTGTCAATTGTTACCAGACATGTTTGAAAAAGCATTTCTTTGCAGAAACTCTCTCCAGTTCTCTAAAGCAGTGATTATATCATTGCGATAACACCATAAAATCTGATTTTGCTTGCTTGTTATTTTTGAAATAATGCATATTGTTTCAAATAAGTGCTTTGCCTGACAGGGGGAGGGGCTGGAGTGTGACTTTGGGACAGAGCAACGATATGCGGCCATATGGGTGAACAACACGACTGTCAAGTGCAGTGGAGTGACAGTAAGTACAGACGATGACCTAACTGGTCAACCATTCAAAAGTCTGAATAACCACCAGGTGATTTCTCACCCCGTCACTTTCCTGCACCAGTGTGTTGATTATCATTAGGTTTAAGCTGTGCTTGTAGGTTGTTTTTCTCACAATCACTTTAACCCTTGTTTATAAGTTGAATGAGAACCCATTATTATCTAGAGAAGTAAGAGTGAGCATGTGGAGGCAAAATTATAGCCAATACACACACGCACATGGAGGAGAGTACAACCTGTTTGACTTGCACCACCTGATTTTATGCCCATTTAGCTGTCGACTAATCAGAGGAGTCAGATTTACCACCTCAACCTGAGGAGGAGAGGACACTTCAGTGGACAGTGGAGGGATACTTTTGTCGACAGCCCTCAGCCCATGAAAGGTAAGACGTTACACATGTGGTTTTGTAGATGTGTGGGGGGAAAACAACAGATTAAAAAATACAATTGCCATCTGCTACGCTTGAGCTGTTTGTTCGGCTCTCTGGTATTTGCGGTGTAATTAGATGGCTGCAAAAACAAGACAAAATCTGATATAGCTACCACCGTTTCTCTCCGAATGCATTTCACCTGTGCATGGATGGGTTTTTTTTTCATGAGACTGGTGGATTTGATTAAACCTGGAGAAAAATAAAGAATCACTCACAGGGACAAACAGTTTTAGACTGCCTTTCACTTACAATAATAGCAGTTTGTGTAGGACAACACATAATTTGCCAGCAACTAGTAATTTGCCATAATATCATATTCTGCTGGTGTCTAATTACACATAATGATTATAAAACATAGAGAGCTGCAATTTAAGGTGTTATCAATGCCTCTTACGAGCTATGTTCACATGTATTGTTGCAAATACAGTTTGAGCTCCATGACAACAGTGAGATGACGAATGGTGGCGTGCAAGTTGTTGAACTTGGCATGTTGTGTATAGTGCAGCTACAAGCCAGTCCTTGCCTATCCCAGCCCCAGATGTGCTGTTCACAGTCCATGTGTCTCCCATGTGAAAACAGCCCTGGGCCGCTGCCAGACACTCAGTTAGCGGACAAGACAGTGACTGCATAACATGCAGAGTCATCACATTTCAAAACAACACACTTTATAACACACACATGCAGAGACATAGACACTGTAATATGTGCACAAATGCATGCGCAGATGCACATGCAGTGATACAAATGGGACTTCACACCGGGAGGCACATTGGAACATGAACATAATCATCTCTTTCTCACTGGCTTTGTTCCACTCCACTCCACTAGCTGTCTTTTTCCCCGGTTTATTTTTACAGCCATGAATATATCATCTTACAAACTCTTACACTGTTTATTTAGAGCAGGCAGCTCATATGGTTCATATAAAGCATAAAATAATCTTAGAAGAAGTCTGCAGCACAGAGAGTTAACCAGACAAGGCAAAGACAATTCAACAATGCTGTGCTATAACAATAACTGTCTCCCCACTATGTCTCATCTCCCTCTAGTGGAAGTGTACAACTGTGGGGTGGGCAGCTCCGACTGTTCCCAGTGCTGGGGCCGGGAGGATCAGGGCCACCTCTGTGGTTGGTGCGACAACACCTGTAAGCCACGGGATGACTGCCAGCCAATCAGGGATCAATGTCCAGCTCCTGAGATCAACAGGGTAAGATCACATGTTAACCATGCATGATTGTGGAATACAAATGCTTATACATCCAGGGCCCTACTCCTACTCCTTTCTACAGCCTCCAGGCTTTGTTTTCAAACCATAAAATGGCGAATCATGGGGTCACTCACATGGTGTGGTGCCCCCAAGCCCTGTCTGTCCAGTGTCAGCTGCTGAGGGAGTGTTTATACAGAGTCTCATTAAAGAAGTTGACTCAGTAATAACAGTAACACTCACTTAGCCATGGGCCTCTGGGGACAGAGCTGAGTTGAGCTGCAATCACTCAGGACGGCATGGGAAACACCTTCTGCCCTGTGTGACTACAGTGTGCATGTAAACTGTTTGGACTGTGCTGTGAAAACTATATGTGTAGAGCTTTTGTGTAGAAAACCACAGAGACTTAAAGAAAGCAAATCTGAACCAGGAGAGAGTTTAGAAATGTGACCACAATAAGAGCAAAACCACACTGGTAAAAGAAATTAGGAGTTTATCTTACACAGGATCTGACCGTGGTCACGTCAAAGTACTCATCACCATTACCGGCAGGGCCCATCTTTAAACTGTTTATGGAGCTCATTTGCATGATCATATTTATCTGTTTGTCCAGCTGTGATGCGTTCAAAGGTATCCTCCTAGAATTTTTTTTTCGCCGCTACCAAACTTAACACCAGCGCAGTTACGGTAGGCGGTCATGGGAAGCACGGCTCACATGAGACCCAGTCGGCCTCAACTTCCTGTAGATAAAACCTGGTCAGCCCAAGAGAATAAGAAAGCAGAACAAAGCAGGCGGACACAGACACATACACTCACTCTGACACACACACACACAAACACAGGACCACAATCTGTCACACAAATAGGCCATATTGAAGCATTCATGATTATCCCTCATTCTTTGTAGCTGTCAGCACACTGTGACTAACAGGATGCTCAGTGAGAGTCTAACTTATGTGGACTTCTTAAATGACTGAAGTTAGTTGGGCTGAGATGCCGTATGCGTGGGTAGACTATTGTTGCAATTCTCTCTCCCCCTCTCTCGCTGTCTCGCTCTCTCGCCAGCGCACACACACATACACACACTCCCCCACTGGTTCTCTCAGGAGGACGGGTTGCAGAAAGGATACAGGGGCTGTGGTTCTGTGGAGTGTGTGATGCAATGCTTTGGCAGCCATGTTTTCCCAGAGAATCCGCAGGGGTTAGAGCCTGACTACTCCGGGCTTACGGAGGGAAAGATTCACACAACCCCTAAACATTTACGCACACACATACCGCAGCAGCCCTTTGTTATATAGTCCTGGTGACTATGTGTACAGCTTAGATGATGAAACATGCTCCTCTTGCTCTGCTTTGTCACATACAGTCTCTATCAGGAGGCGCTAGCATCAGAATGTCAATAATACAGAGGAGGATTTCATTATTCCTTTAACTTTGCTACATATCACCTAATTGTGAAAAATGCCCTCTATTCCATGCATTGACGTAAGACAATGGAGACATTTATTATCCCTGTAGGTCCTTTAATCTCATGTTACGTGTGGGCTGGTCCACCATTTAAAAAAAAACATTGATTAGAGCTACTTCGGCATCCAAAAACAGGAACTGCCAGGGATAGTTTATCCATTACATGAAAAGGGAAAAAAAGAACAGAGGGATCAGGGTAAGACATAAATGGTTTGGGAGGGAGGATGAGAATGGAGAGCGCAGTGGACAAAGAAAGGGTGGAGAAGTACAGTATAGTGCGAGGCTTTTTCCTGTTTTTGTCCGTACGTCCTCCCTGATTAGTGTGATGCAGAGGAACAGGAATGAGGAGAGGAAGATGAAAGCTTTGGCCTCAAAGCGATCTGTTGAGAACAAAGAGGAAAAAAAAAACATATGGATTTTATCAGGCAGGTAGTTTATCTGGTGTGTGTTGTATATCTGAGTATTTTTGATTTGAATACAAAAACCTAATAGCTCCTACATTCCTTGTGGAGGTTTTTTTTTTTTGCAGAGACACATTCACACTCTGTGATCTCCCCGTGGGCCTGGCAGAGTTTGTGCTGTAAATCAAGACTCTCAGACTTGTAAGAGGTGTAAATGAACAGCATGCCAGCTGATGTTGATGTCAATGCTCAATGGCACCACAGAGACACACTAGGTGCTACAAGACGCATAGTGATAATAAATAACTCAGCTTACTGCTGAGCTCTGTAGAGAGGGTGGGTGCTTTTGTGCATTTGTCTGCCACTATGTGTTTGCATACATGCTCACACATGCATTTCTGTACCGTTTGTACAGTTTGTGTGTAAGAGACTGTCGGTTGAATGAATGTGGAAGTATATATTGTATATGTGGTGTTATGTGGGTGCAGGGTGGTCACACTTAATATCCATAAGCTCAGTATAACCGCAAAAACATTTACATCATTTCCTGCGGTGTAGATCACACACAAATACAGTAAGTAATGGGTTGGTCTCCAACAGTTTGTTTTCACACAGTATTTAAAGTAATACAGTCTCTCTTTACTTAACCACCTCCACATTTGGCTGGGAAATATATGGTTTATTTATCTGCGCTGTCACTCTTGCAGGCTTTAAATTATCTGGATGCAGAGCCTCTCACCTAGACGAAACAGAAATGCTGTTTTCATTCTTAAGCTCAGTTTGTGATAGAGCTGGAGCCGGGCTAATAACGCAGAGGGGTCACAGTGACCTCAGCTCAGCCGGAGGGGGGGTCATTCAGAAAAACAGGCTTGCTGCTGGGCTAGCTATGCAACAGTGGCAAGATGATGGTAGATTGCTTCTGTCTGTGCGCCGGAGATGCTATCTCTAACGCTGAGTTTCTGTGGTGACTGGAGAGGTGACGGTCCTCTCCTTTTCTTTCCCTTGCGTCCGAATGGAAAGTTAAGAGACCAAAGGCGGGGGCTGAAATGGCGCGTGAGAGTGCGCCTCTTAACAACAACAGAAATGGGACGAAGGAATTTGACAGAGCAGACACAGGAAAACAGATGAAAGGGACTAGGGCTGTGAATTAATTCTCCTACTGAGGCCTTGTTCTCTCTCTCTCTCCCTCTCTCTCTTTCTCTCTCTCTCCCTCTCTCTCTTTCTCTCTCTCTTCTCTCTTCTCTCTCTCTCTCTCTCTCCCACTGCCACCATCAGCGTTCACCCTCCTCTCGACACTCAGTTCCCTAAATTGCCTCGCTACTCATCCACCTTTCTGCTGTGCTCTCCACCTCGCCTCTCCAACCCTCACTCTCTCACTCTGTCTGTCTCTTGTGGGGTGTGAAGGGGGCTCTTAGGCTGCTCTTTATTTGCATGTGCTGTAGAGGATTAGAGGCTGAAGAGTCTCAGACTGGCACAGTTAAGTGTCTGCTTTGTGTGCGTGTATGTGTGTATGTGTGTGTGTATACCTAAACCGTGTGTCTATTCAATTAGATCTCAGTCTTCAGCAGAAGAACACTTACACAGGCCACTTGTCCTTATCTCTCTATGTGCCACACTCCATGTCAGACAGCATCTCTCATTCTTTTAATTCTCTGTCATGTGTGTTATCACCTGTCATTAGTGTGCTGTTTTGAGGGCAGTAATCTACTTTTGAGCACTAATTCATTGTGCACATCACAGGGTTTTCACAGGCTTTCCTTTCTCCCTGCTCATTACTTCACTCTGTCTTTGTCAGATCTTCCCCTTGAGCGGCCCAGTGGAAGGAGGCACCCTGCTGACAATACAGGGTAGGAACCTGGGCCGGAGGGCTGGAGCAGTGAAGGTCTTTATTGGAGACGTGCCATGTGTTCTCCTGCCTAAGCTCTACACTGTGTCTGAAGAGTAAGTATTACAACATATGTCTGAATTATGATTCACAGATCTCTGTCATCGTTTGCCGAAGCACCGTGGAGTGCCGAAACCTTTCTGTTTTTTTGTTTTAAAAAAACCTACCTTGTCAAAGTGATGAAGCAGAGGAAATGAAAGCTTGTCCTATACATCAATATCATTTATATTTAAAAACCCTGTTAAAATATGCAGTTATGCCGCAGTTGGGGCTGCTGAGTTGAGCTAACAAAGGCCCGTTGTCGTGGCAACCAGACATGCTCTCAAGCAAGGTGAGCGTTCAGGTGGACAGCAGGAAGAGACTGAGACCATCAGGGCTAGAGAATGAAAGATTTGTCACAGTTAATAAACCCTAAAGAAGTCCTGACATGTGCAGTTCGTCTCAGCCATGAGCACAGTGTGAGACCAGACCTGAGCCAGTGAAACTAAAACTCAGATCAGACAGTGCAGTGCTGAGAGCTACGTGACTTATTGCATTTAATGGGAGTGAGCTGTCCCACACTAGAATGACTTACTGGTCGGCAAAGACATGGAAAAAAAAAAAAAGTTTTTGGTTTTGAAAAAGTTTGGGAACTACAACAAAGTTTTAAATAACTGTAACACAGGTGTAACAGTTTATTTCAAGGGAAGCTCGACATATTTCAAACATCAAAGTGTTTACAGGTCTTTAGGAGAATCGCTGCATATTTGTTGTATAACATAAAAGTAATATGAAGCCTGTTTGTGGCTCCGGGGGAGCTGTGAAATCTGATGAATTTATAAATCAAACATCAGATGAGTGTCTGGAAAATAAGTCAATTGTGAGGCAATGATCCTTTTCCATTTATTATTGATTAAAAAAAAAGCCCAAGATGAACCACCTTTATAGAAATGACTGAGCTCATTCTCACAAATCATCACAGATCACTCGTTGCAGCAGCGTGTCCACCAGTCTTGAAAATTGAAAGTCTTTTCCTGTGTGGTTTAGTTTTCATGTATTCATGAGGCTAATTTTCACAAATGTTATTATGCAGCACACATCTCATTTCAAATGACTCCATTGCCGTCCATTCGTAGCTCAGAGACCATCACACTATCACCATGGAGACAGCAGGACCCCGCTTTGACACCGGCATAACAGAGAAGTCGGTTACTCTACAATTACATCCAAACTTCCATTCAGTATCTCTGATGTTACTTGAATGGAACTGTTTATCTGGTCTTGCTCCACTGAAGCCAATCATTGTATTGAGACCAGTACGAGGGCGACCTGCGGGTCCTACCTGTCACTCTGGCTGCTTGACATGAGCCGCACATGCCGAAAACAACGAATCACATTTCACTCCAGAGGTGATCTCATCTCCTGTCGTCATTCCTCATTGGCTCCGGAGCCTGGTTGTTATGACAAAGCATATCCTCATAGCTGGAAGTGGCACTGACAAATCACAACATGTCAGTGCATCTGACAGTGTCAGCACATTTGACTTAAGCACACACATATGCGCATGAACACATATACATCTTTCTACTATATGGTGTCCATGTGGAGACCTCCTTGCTTGATTTGATTAGATTTGATGCTGTTAACTCGAAAGCCTTTACGTTCAACCTTGACATTGAATCTTATTGTTCTCTACGTAATGAGGTTTAAACTAACCTTTATTTATTTATTTACCAGAGCCACTTGAAGACACAAAGTCTGGATGAAATAAACCTGTTACACAAAAATATCCTCATCCCCAGAAGATCTTAATTCAAACTGGCTGTCTCATAAATGCCAGACACACACACACCTACTCACACACATAAGCACACACTCATGTGACCTCATTTTGGAGGACTGTTGAGACAGGTGTCTGCTCGTGTGCTGAGAGGTGAAAGTTCACATCTGCATGCCAAAAGGAAAATGTGCAGCACTGAAGAGACGGTGCTCCAATCGCTCGGTGTCAACATTTTAATTAATGGCACAGTCAGTCTAGGCACACCTCATTTACTGGAGTACTTCTCTGGATATTTGGCTCACATCCTCCAGACTGCCCTCTCTATCATTTTAATATGAGTCTTGAGTGGCCTTCGCACTGTCCATTTAGCAGAGCCCAGACAACAATCACATCCAAACACACACAGGCTTCATGGTTGATGATCCTCATCATCCACTCGAGGGAAATGATCACAGGCAGTATCAGTTCTAGCCAAAATACTGCCCTCTGAATCCCATAATATCTCCACAGTGGGGCTGTGCAAGAATGTGGAGCAGGGGTCAACCCAGGCTCTGTCCGCTCCTACTGGGAGTCTCTGTGTCCTTTGACTGGGATTACACTGCATCAACATCACACACACACACACACACACACACCCATAGACACTAGGTAGTGCATGCTCTGTTTCTTTTCTATAAAAAAGCACGAGAAGTATTAAAATGTCTTAAATTTGATTCACAAAAGTCTTATTCATGTTGTTATAAATAAAAATTGATTGCTAACATCTGCACTATCCTTTTTTATCAAACCTGCTACAACTGCTGTCACTGCTGTTTATAGTAACAGTCTTCCTCTGATACTGTCAAACTCAAATGACTTTATCATTTTTAATTGGCTGATTTATCCATTTTCTGCCACTTGTGTGGCTAAAAGTTGAGTTAATTTGATTAATTATGTCATTATAGCATAGTGTTAAACACAACTTGGAAATACAGAAAATATCTATTGTACTTTCCTTTCATTCTTTGTACGATAAAGAGAGATATATGGAATTACACAATGTGGCATAAAACATGTCTTAAACTCTGATAAAATCCCGGATACACCAAGTGCTTTTTAAATACTACAGACTTCACAATGGCTTTTTATCTGCTGATAAGTCTTTGGCTGCGCTCTTGTAGAAATATTAGTTTTATGTTTGGCTTTTTTTTCCCACAGAATAATCTTCAACATTATGCCTCAATAAGAGCTCTCATATAATGTGATGTATTGCTTTGATAACTGATTGATTCCCAGCCTGAACTTAGTTCACCCTGAAGCAGCCCTAAAGGTTTAGGGTGACTCAGGCTTCTATTTCTTTTATTTCCCTCAGGCTTGAATCTGTAATAGTTGTTTCATTTTATTTGGCCCCTTTTTTTTCCTTCTTTCTCCTCTGAATCAGAGCATGTAAAATGATGCATTTTCTTCAAACAGGTGCACGTCTGCCCTCTTGGCATGTTACTGACAGGACTGTAATTTGAATGTAATGACATTCTTTACCTGATGCTCCTGTAATTAATGAGCAGGAATGTAGACCCTGCCATCAACAGATGGCTGGTACTGCTGGTACTTTATTTGAGAATATTTTTAACAGCTATTCAAGCTTTATAAAGAAGAATCTGTGTGATTTAATGGGGCTCATTAAAATCTGCAGTGACTCGGGCTCAGGTTCGCCTTTCGGAGCGAAGTACATGTCAGTCTGTGTAGAATAAGACCTGACATTTAAGAGCACGCTCACATACAGCTCTCTCCCCAGTCTCAGCTTGACCCCAGCCAAGCCCATATGTGTCCAGCCCAGCCTCATCTCACCGTATGTCCTGCCAGGTCCTCCCACATAAAACACAGCTCGTCAGCTTATATAAACGATCCCACAATCCCTCTGTCAATCATCTGATCACTAGCTGAGAATTTATAACCACTGTAACACCAGGCACCTGACTAAATAAACCGACATGGTGTCAAGCTGGACTGGGATCATGTGAGGTGATAACGTGTGTGTGTGTGTGTGTGTGTGTGTGTGTGTCCGCTGAGTACATTTATCCCAGTGAGGCCCCAGAACAGTAGATCCCTGTGCCGTGGTACACCACCGTGTCATTAATATGAGACGTCCCTGTAGAGCATGCACGGATGACACAGGGTCTAATCACAGCCAGGAGGCAAGAGAACAAGCCTCAGCAGCCCCTTAATCTCCTCTGTGGTTAGACACATCTGGTCTGAGGAGCTTTGAACTTTACATCTCCTAATATCTGATATCTCGAGGCTTTATTGGATTCCATATGTAAATGCAATATAGTTTGATGAATTAGTTCATAAGCACCATTCTCTTTGTTTAGCCATCATGATGAACATCTCCCTCTTCATCTTCATTGTGGTTCCTCTCAGTTGCAATTTGAGTTGAGCAACTCTTTTAATTCATGTGTATTAAAATTACAGGATGCATCTTTCTCCACTGTCATTGTTGGGGTTTTTTTTTTTGCTTTTAAATTAGCTGATCTCTGATGATGCGTTTTCACAGACAAACAAGGCGTTCACGCTCATTTTTGAAATTCCCCAGGCTGGTGTGTGTCACTGGGAGGTCTGCACATGGCAGGACAGATACTGTCCAAGTGGACGTGGATCAGAGTGGGACGGGGACATCAAACGAGCTCTTCTCATACTTAGTGAGTATTCTTCAAGCATCTACCCTCCTGCTGATCTTTGCTTTCTGTTCTTTCAGTCTCTCCCTCCACATTCTTCTTCTTCTTCTTCTGCACTCTCTTGTTCCTTGTTCCCCACTGGGAGAGCCTTCCCAAGTGTGTCAGTTGAGTGTTAACAGATGCGCTTTATGATGCAGAGGAATGTGAGTGTGTGGGAATCTTCAAACGTTCATCTGAGCTGCAACTAAGCAGCATTGTCATTCTCTTCTTGTTGCCAGCAAAAACAAATATGGCGATTGTTGGAATGTCCCCTTGCTTTGAATTCATCACTGGGTGAGGCAAGCTAGCCAGCATTGTGTTAATTGACCTCAACCCACACAATCTCCCATTGGATTAAGAGCATAAAGCCGGTGGAAATACCCATGCAAGCAGTTTGTTTCCTTTTGTTTATAGACAAAGAGTTTTTCATAATTCGGACCTGGAAAAGTTTATCATTCGAGCAGCTTCTACCAGCGGCTCTGCCTGTGAGTCATCCCACAGAGAAATCACCTCAGTCTTGAAGCCCTTCTTGACATATGAGGATGAAGACAATCCAGAACAACAAACATCATGCTGGACCGTTGTGGGAACTCCTCCTGGACTTCCTTATCTAACCCTGAGATGCTCAGTGTGAGAGGTTTTTACTGCAGGGTTTTGAGGGGAAGATGTGGGAGAAAAGGGAAAACAGATTCGGACACAGGATATGTGCCTCCACTGCATCTCCTTCCTCAAACCTTTAGACGGAAACATCTGCCTCCTTAACGCCCACTCTGACACACAAACACACAATAGGTCTCCTCCATCTGTGCACACTGAGGAAGTGAATCCTGTCAGTGAGGATAAGAGAGTTCCCTTGAGGCGAGGTTCATGGCGGGGATAGAAAGTTTGGAAGGAGTGGGAATGCTGATGCTGGGTTGCTGCATAGCTGGACAGGGCTATTCATCTTCGCCTGAGGTGCCTTTGTGTGTACCTGTGTATGTGTGTGTACTATACATGTGTTTGTATGTGCGTGTGAGGCTGTGCCCATGCAGTTTTTCATGTGTATGCATAAACATTATTGCTTCTTACCCGCAGTATTGCTGTCCTGCGAGCTTGGGCCCAAAGGCCTGTTGGCTTCAGCAGCACTATAACATACTGCAGCGTGGGCTGTCTTCACAGTTTTCTTCACTAATTTACTGTTATAGTCAGCAGCTGTCTCAGCCAATCTGTAAAGACGAGATATCTGAACCTCAAAGGAAGAGGAAAGATTTTATTCAGTGTCAAGAGAAGCATCATGGTGCATAAAACCCAGTCTAAGTAAGCCTGTCTTTCTCAATGACAGAAGCTGTCAGATGTCTAGTGATGAATATGATGCATTGTTAGTCATGTGCTTTCTCTCTCCTTCTCTTTCCCTCTCTCTCTGTCTCGTCTGTATTCAGGTCCCAAAGCTGCTGTCCATGGAGCCGAAGAAAGGCTCTCGTGCTGGAGGAACCAGGGTGACCATCATTGGAGAACACCTGAACATTGGCTCTGAGGTCAGAGTCAAGGTCAACAACACAGAGGAATGCTTAATCACAGAGTGAGTATTGGATTTTCCTTTTTCTAAATCACTTGGAGCCACACACTGTTATTTATTCGAGGCAAGTCCAGGTCTAGTCTAGATCTTGGGTGACAAGTCGTAATGGGTAAATTAGAAGCACTGAGTCCTGTGCTGTGTCCATGCATTAATAGTTTTTACACACCTGACACGGGCGCTGTAAATGTGTCGACCTAATGATTAGATGTTTAAGCTGTGCCTCTTTGTGATTCCTGCACCTGCTCCACACTTTTTCTCCCCAAAATTTCAATTTCAAAATTTAAGGCGTAGAGGAAAACTCTTTCAACTTTAATATCTTCAGACCTCAATTTTGCGTTTCAAGGCCAACCTTGCCCAAGACTCGCATCTCTAGTGAAGTGTCTCTAAAGCGGCACTAAACACAACTTCGATTCTAAGTGGAAACATTTTTCCAGGATTTGCAAACATCACAACACATGCGGTTACAATGTTTGTCTCGTCTTCTTTTGTTTTTTTGTTTTTTTAGGAAAACAGCTGAAACCATTGAATGCACCATGCCTCCAGCCTTGCAGGTTCACACTGATGCTGTAACAGTGTGCGTGGAGTTTGAAAGCCTCCCCTGTCAGAGTGCGGAGCTTAGTACCACATATACGTATGAGAAGAACCCCACTATCAGCTACATCCACCCCAAAAAGAGCTACCTCAGGTAGGTACACTAACCCCCCCTCCACACACACACACACACACACCACCAGCATTAAAACCACGATGTCTTAAACACCTGAAGCTGGTTCACTCTGTGGTTCCTCTCCTAGAGCCACTGACATAATGCTCTCCTGATGTGCAGCATCTTCTGCCTATTGTGTTCTAAATAGCGCAGCATGTATGTGACAGAGAAGCAGCATGTCTTTGATGACATGTGTGCACCACCGTGGAACTACTTTGCATTATTACAAGGGCCCCTGTTTCTCTTGTTTTGGTGCTGTATCCCAGAGTATTTACATACCAGTAGGAATCTGACACATTGCTGTCATGGCTGAGATATGACTCTTTGTTTCCCTGTTTGTTTGTGTGTGTGTATGTGTGTATGTGTGTGTGTGTGTGTGTGTGTGTGTCTTTGTCTTTGTGTGTGTATGTGTGTGTGTCTGTGTGTGTGTGTCTCACAGTGGTGGCAGGACCATCACAGTGACAGGCCAGGGTTTTGATCTGGTGCAGAGTGTCACCATGCAGGTGCTGGGAATTGGACAAACAGTGAGTAATCAGCCACTTTTTCAGCCATAGAAGTAAACGCGGAAGAACAAAATGTTACATTTTCAACACTAAGAGCAGCTTAAAAACCATTTTGAAGGGACAGGGTAACATTTCAGGAAATCCAATGTATGTCAAGAAGTCACTGCTCTCAGCCAAGAAACAGCCTCACAGCTACACAACCAGTCATGAACCAGTCTTTGGTTTCTGAGGAGACTTCTTAATGAGGTTTAGTTCCCCACTGACAGTGGCTAGTTGTTTTCTGCTGCCTCCAAATGCTAAACTAAGCTAACCTGCTGAATAATTTGCACACACATATGAGATCGGTATCAATCTTCTCATCTTACTCTCAGCAAAAAAAAAACACAAAGCATGTCTCCCAAAATGTCAAACTACTCTAGGGAGAATTAGATCTTGTAATTAACCATGTGAAACGTGAATGAAAATGAATCTTTTAAGATGCCTCGTTTCCTCCCTCGGCAGCACTGCACAGTGCTCTCCTCCTCCATCATCACCTGCCTGTCACCAGCGTCCAGCCAGTCCCAGCAAACCTCTGTGCAGTTCTTCCTGAATGGAGTCCTCTACACAGGAGACAGCCCCTTCTCCTTGGACGACGACATGGAGGAAGAGGAAGAGGAGCCGCATAAAGGTCACTTCCTGTTGGAGTACGTGGAGGACCCTCAGTTCTTCACCGCCAATAAGGAGAAGCTGATTAAACACCACCCCGGGGAGCCGCTGACACTCATCATCAACGTGAGTGACACTGCTGAGACAGGAAGTTCAGATTAATGCTGGTCTGCTGATAAGACAAGCTGACATTCATTTTGCCTCTGCTAGAAAATTGTGTTGTCCACCTCCAGCTTCACAGATAAATATCTGTGTTATTGATTTCATATTTATTGTATTTCACAAAACATGATTTGACTCAACACAAATGTGCTGCATTAGGGTTGAATCATGTAGGTATTTAGTTCATGTGGCCTCAAATCTGAATTACTTATTCAGATTCTTCTTGTCTGCCATGCTCTATGTGGGGTGGCACGGTGGTACAGTGTCAGCAAGAAGGTTCTGGGTTTGATTCCCTTGCCTGGGGCCTTTCTGGGTGGATGTTCTACCTGTGCATTTATGAGTTTTCTATGGGTTGTTCCCAAAGTTCAAAGACATGAACCATAAGTTGGCTGGTGACTCTAAATTGCCCTAAGGTGTGAGAGTGAGAGTGTGTGTTGTTTATTTCTATATGTCGGCCGTGTGATAGTCTTGCGACTTGACCCCACCCCTCACCCTATGTCAGCTGCGATTGGCTCTACCCCCCATGACCCTACATGCTGTACAAACAGTGGATGGATGGACTAGTAAATAAAAAGAAAAAATAGATGTTGTCCAGTAGATTACAGTACAGACAGAGGGCTTCAATAAGACAAAGAGTGTACAGCTCTGTGAGGCTCTGCTGAGACACAGCTGTGCTTTGTGGTAAAGGTCATCATGCTCGAAGTTGCTCGAAGTGATAATTTTTGACATGCTGATATTTAGCTACCAGGTTATTTACCATGTGCACTAGCATATTAGTTTCACGTGTTGCCGTGCTAATATTTGCATTTGTAATTAGCACTGAGCAGCGTCAGTGGTGGGACTGTCATTTTTCAATCTCAAAGATATGATCATCAGAAAACACTGGTTATTAACAACATCAGCTCTTACAAACCTGCGTTCAGATTTTATATTGAACAAAGTGATGGGATTTTCTGAAGCTTGCATGTTCCTTGGCTCAAAAAGCTGCACTGCTGTAAACTGACTCCCCCCACTGTGAACAGCAGACAGGGCTTAATGTTTCTTTATTCATATTCACATAAACCACAGGCACATAAAACACATCAAAGGTGTTGATTTCTGCTGGGGGTCTGAGGGGGTTGGAGGGCGTGATGGCAGCTCAGTGGGTGGGTGAGGGTCCTATGTTCCTGTGTTCTGGCTGATCTAAGCACCTGTCTGCCTGCATTCGTCACCCTTAAGGGCTACGGCTGTGACACCATGCGACGTGCACATGCTAACAGCACAAACAGGGAAATTTGAACATAAAGCGGCTTCCTCTTTATGTGAGTGTGTGTGTGTGTCAGGATGAGGCCCCTGCAGGAATCGCTGCCTCAGCCCATCTACATGGGCGACTCGTGTGTTGTTTCCTGTTTTCTTTTGGATGGTAGATTCCACTTATGGTGGCCCTGAACAGGGGGGTGGGGGGTGGGGGGGTGGAGAGAGAATGAGTATGTTTGTTTAGTAGGGAAGCTTGTTAGTGAGCCAGATCCTATATTAAGGACCTGAGCTGGAATGTGGGTGGGTTTTGTTTGCTTTCATCCTGTTTTGGCCTTTAGATTTCATTGTGTAGCTCCAATACATTTAAGTGTGAAACTCCTGTGTTGTATACAGGGGTCATACGATGTATTTTACAATATACACGTTTATTATGATAGTTTTTTACGTGTCTTTGCACTTGTGTGTATTACATCCATGGATGCATGTGTGTGTGTTTTGTCTATGTTAGGAAGCATTTGTTGACAGAGACCCAGGGGGTGGCATCCTGCAGTAGGGACAGGACAGAGCCCCAAGGGTGCAATCAAAGCAAGGAAGCACACTGGGGATAAACACACAGGCAAACACTTCCTCATTTGTCATTCTTATATTAAAGGGAAATTACAGTTACATATAAATTGGGTCTTGTGTTCATAGTTTAGACCTCATTCCTATTGGGAAAAACAACATTATACATTACAGGGTAATTGCAGAAATGTGGGAATGCTGCAACATTGCTAACAAGAAGAGAAAGAAAAGATTAAAAAAAAAAAAAAAAAAATCCAAACCAAGCCGTTGCATGATGGGGCAGGTTGTAGACAAAACCTCATGTTCGTCATCATTATTCAGAAGAGAAAGCAAAAGGGAGTGGTAAATTATTAGCCACATTATCTGTTTTACACATCTGTCAGACTCATTCAAATAAAAGGCTTTGGAAGCTGAAAGCCAAAACTAAAATCTGGTTTGTTAACAACCTGGATGATTATCTGTCTGCTCATGTCTGTCGGGACAGGATGGGGAGGTGGAGGGGGAGGAGGAGGGGTCAGTGTTATTGTAGCTGATGAAAACTTGTAAAATTAAGTTGTTATAATGAAAATTTCCCTTTCCCATGGATAACGTGGCTGTCATTTGAAATAAACATCTGGCCAGCATACTACACAGCGTTTAGACCTCATGTTCTGTGACTGCAAATTAAATTTAGAGACTTGATCCAAATCCATAGAGAGATGATGTTATTGACATTAATTGGCATTGCAGCAATTTATTGTTGCACTTCCAGGAAGTTTCAGACACTAAAAATAAAGTTGGAGCAGCAGTAGCTGAGAGATCCTCCTGACATTTAGCCTAAAGTTGTCAAGTTCCTAAAACTCTGGATGTGACATCGACCATAATTCAAGTTAATACCATTTACAGTAAACCATTCCTGTGTCTTTCCAACTCCACACCCTCAAGCTGGCTTTCTATTTTAAATCTGTAGCGTCCCAAGCCCATGCTTTGATAACCCTAATAATACCATTGTTAAATCATCAGGGTCTTCTGTGGCTCCAGAGGGCGGCTGTTATAACAGGCTCAATGGGGCAACAGAAAGTTATACAGACTTTAATTAAACTAGCTCTGAAAAGCAGAGCTGGGACTGACACAGGACAGAGCGGGACTGATAAAAAAAAAAGAAGCCATGCAGCTTATTCCAATAGGCTCCTGTAAAGGCCCTGAGAATGTTATTTTGGGCAGCGGCTGGGATGACTGTCAGCAAGTTTGTTTGTAGAAACTTCTCTGGCCATGTGAGAAAGGCAGCGGGAATGTTTGCTGCTTTAAGCTGAACTCCAGCCCAAACTGGATGAGTCTTCTGCTGGCTTCCTCTATGTGACAGCTGTGTGACAGGCCCGCCACAGCTCGCTTTCTATATGTGTGCATGCGTGTGTCTGTGTGTGTATACAAGAATGTGTCTGCACATATGTATGGCTTAAAGCTGCTGTGTCCTTTCTGAATGTTATCTGCGCCTGTTCACCGCAGGCCTTTCTGGTCTCTCACCACTGACCAGCTGACGTCTGCCTTTGTTCATTTCTGGCGCAGAAAGGGCCAAGCGATCTGGAGCTGGTGCCGGAGGAATACTCAGTGATGATTGGCTCCTATCCCTGTAACATCAGCTTCCATAACGACCAGCTGTTTCACTGCACTATCAACGGACTGCTGAGCTCAAGCGAGAGGGAGCTACCTGTCACGGTAAGTGCATAAGCATGTAAAACACCAAAATGATATAATTAAAATAAAAAACACACACACAGACAACTTTGTATTAATATTATTGCTCCTTAGACCCTGACAATTTAAGGATATCACCCATCTGTGAGCCAAACATTTAGTCTGAATCCAGACCATCTGTGATGTTCAATGAAACAGATTTAATCCACACACAGTCAGTGATTTCTGTTGGTGCCACTCTCCCCTTCTCTCTCTATGTATTATGAATGGGTTCTAGTCCCTGGGCATGCCACCATGAATCAGCAGTTACTCTGGGTGGTGAGCAATCACTCTGTGCCACAGTGCTACAGAAGAATAGTGAAATGTTTACCACTTGCCCTTTTATCTCTTTAACTCGTCCTATCAGCCCGTCCACCATCAGCAACACCATCATCTATCACCGAGACCCGAGTCCTCTGAGTCAGTGATGATTTCCCCTGCACGTCTGTGTTTTTATTTTGTCTCGGAGGTTTCTCCATAACAGCACGGGGTCTTAATCAAGACATGGGCGAGCCCTGCACGGTCCTGATAAAACCACACACGCTCTTTTCCTCTACCCACGTTTCCCATCTGTTGTTATCCTTTCTGATGTGTTTTGATAGGGTTTTATTATGGGGGAGAAAAGCATTCATCTATATTTAAATATGAGCAAGACTGTAAGTGGTTTGCTGAAATAGCTCAGAAACATATGTTAGACACTCTGTCTGTCTGTTGAGTTGTACTGTAAGATGCGTTCCCCCTCTTTGACACAGAAATAGAAGGAAAGCTCTTTTGTTTCTTCCTCTATCTATCTCTCTCTCTCTCTCTCTCTCTCTCCCTCTCCCTCTGTACCTGTGGCTCACTCGAGCACCCACCCCCTCATCTGTCTCTCAGGATGTCTGAGAATAAACACGAGCAATTAGCAAAGACATAAAGGCAGGGCAAGGGTCAGATGAGATGCCATAATACAAATGGGTGGGCTGCCTGCACGTGAGCTCTGAGGGTGATTTGTGTGCACGTTTGACAGGGGCATAAATATACACAGCTCGTGTATATTTTCCTTTGTGTCGGCACATTTGAATAAATGCATACATGTCGGGCTGTTGCATAGCTCACGGCCATTTGTGTTTCTTCACTTACTTTCGGTGGCAAATGTATTTTTACATGCCCGTGTTGTGCTTGGCTCTGAAGTATAGCTGAGCTGCAGAAGTGAATGTAGGGAAGCAGTGTTTTTGTACCCCGAGCGAAACAGGAACACGGAACAATGGCATTTTCCCCTCCATTACACCAGGCCTGGCTGTTGCAGACTCTGGAAGAGGGCCTTCTCTCCGCTGGTGCTGGGTAAACAAATGCCTGGACCAGAGAGAGAGGCAGAAGGAATAAGAAGAGAAGGAAGGAGCCCAGTGAGACAGTTTCCCCCTCAGAGTAAAAACCAGTGTAAGAGGGATTTGGTCTGAGGATTGGAGGTTTTTTATCTGAGGTTCTTTTTATGAAGTATGTTCGGATTGGGGAAGGAGAGGGAAGGATGTGAGGAGGGACCACAGAGACCCTGCTGACTAATCAGAAGGCAGAAGTGAAAGTCCTTTTCTTGTCACATCTGGGTTACTCTGAACTGAGTGACTCGCTCCAGCTCCAGCATGAGACCATTTTTCAAAATCCACAGTGTGTAATTTTCTCAGGTGTTTGTGCACCTGTGTCCATGGGAGAAAAAAAAAAAATGATGCCGTGTGCACTTGTTCATGTGTGCAGACACTTGTGTTCCCATTAAGAATGAGTTACACCACCTGCATTTTTATACCATTGCACAAAGAAAATACTAAATGCAGCTTCAGCCTTCCTCATTACTGCTCTGTTTGCTTCCCCCTCTGTGTCTCTGTCTCCTTCAAAAATGTAATTTGCATAATCAACATGATGATAATTAACATATTACACATACATAACACATGTAACATGCAATGCACAAAATTAACATCAACATTCCTATATTAATACACAGTCATTTAACTTTTCTAATAAAAACTAGAGAGTTGAATTTCACCAGGGTTGAATTTAACACCTATCATTTGACAACCTTCGGATCCCTGGTGATACAATCATTCTGCGTTCACCTGAGGACAAGAGCTGTAGTTGCATCATTTCTGACAGTCTCTGCCTCTGAGAGAGAAGTCTTACACCCTCATTTCCTCTCACTTGGACCACTGCAATTCTCCTAAATACTAATATGAGTCGTTTCCTTGCCTCCAGCTTATCCAAAATGCTGACGCTTGGCTATTAACAGTGTGTATGTGTGTGTGTGTGTGTGTGTGTGTGTGTGTATGTATAGGGATATACCTCCTTTTTCTGTTAAAATTAGGTTGTACCGTACAGCACTGTGAAACACAAATGGCTCCTTATGTGTTGAAACAATGACCAGTTTTTATTAGTAGTTTGCTCAGGAGATGTTTTTTTTTTGTTGTTGTTTATGCTGTCCTGCTTTGTGTAAGTGAAGTTACTTTTTTGTCAAATATTACCACTGCCACTGTATATTTGGTGCCTCTGGGTGCCCATAAATAGATAACAACTACCATACACAACACTATGATACAATAATACTACTACCTCTAAAAGCAATTCAAAACAAATAGACGATAAAAGGGAGATACATATTTGTTCCTTTCTTTCTGTTTTTAGGTGCAAGTGGGGAACTTCCGACGTGCCATTGCCAAAGTGCAGCTCGGGGGAAGCGAGCTGGCCATCGTTGTGTCCATCGTAGTGTGCTGCGTGCTGCTGCTGCTGTGCACTGTGGGTAGGTTGTGTACACACACTCGCCAGCAGATGATGGATGTGAGCCTGCTGTAACGATGGATGCTCCAGATGTGAAACAGATAAAAGGAATCTGGGCGTCATAGTTTCTTGCCTCATCCCTCTATAGCGCCCGCTGCACAAAGACCTCACTGTTCCCCTCACTGTGTGCTCATGTGTGTGCCATAATCTTTGTGCAGTGGTGTGTGTGTGTGTGTGTGTGTGTAGGACAGGTGTATGGGTGGAAATTGGTGTAAGTGTGGATTTTCTCACATTTCTTTGACTCTGTTCTCAGATTCTATTCACAGAGCCCGTTTGTTTTCTTCTCAGACTTTGAGTGTAACCTCACTGTTTAAATAATTTGTGCAAAAATATTATTTTGACATTCACAAACTTGACTTTCTGCGAAATGTTTCATTTGCACATTCTCACAGTCAGAAACATCCATGTACTTATTTTTCACAGGCTCACAAAATGTTATATTCAGCTACTTCTGGACAATAAATTCACGATCTCAAAATCTTTCAGGCCCATTTTTCGATCCTGTCGCTATGTCCTAATCCACTGGAAGCTACTAGTGTGATAACATCCTTGTGTCTTTTTCTCAGCTCTTGTAGTGTATTGCACTAAGAGTCGAAGGGCGGAACGCTACTGGCAGAAAACTCTGCTCCAAATGGAGGAGATGGAGTCCCAGATCAGAGAGGAGATCCGTAAAGGTGTGTTTACACAAGAACGCACACATGCACGCACACAAACACTCTCATCTACGAGCTCTCCTATCACAGTGCTTTAGACCACAAATGATGGTTTGTGTCTACTGACATGAAAAAAAGGAAGACAAGGAGACAGAAATATTGACCACATATATTTGTGTATGTGAGTGTGTGCGTGAAAAATATGTGTTTGCTTGAGATTTCTTTCTGCTATGAAGTGGGAGGGAGATACAACAGTTGACAGATTTGTGCCTAGTAAGCGTGACTCATAAAATACAGAGTCTGACAAATGATCAGTCACATGCAGACACACTCAGTGGCCACATCACCTCTGCTGTGTCTACCCTACAGGAACAAGGCCTCTGTGTGTGTGTGTGTGTGTGTGTGTGTGTGTGTGTGTGCGTGTGTGCAGGGCATTAGAGTAAAGCTGTGTGAAGGCCACTGCACGTCTGAGCACCCAGATTTATGGCGTAGAGATGGAGGGGGACGGATAGAGAAAGAGAAATGGAGGGAGGAAGTGATAGGAGCGGGAGTCAGGGCCGCGAGTCCGAGAAGAAGCCGAAGCGTGGGAGGGAGAGGAGGAGAGGAGAGGTTATTTAGTCAGAGGACGAGGATAGATTTGTGGCCAAGTTCAGGGTGAGTGTGTGCAAAGCAAGGGATAGTTCATCTGAGAGGAAAGATGTGATAAAAGCTGCAGAAGGGGGAGGGACAAGCAATGGGAAATTGACATATTCCAGGTTACAGGGATGGGAGGGATTGTCTGAAAAGTGAGGCAGAGGGGAGGTCTGGTATTCAGGCCTGCGTCTAATCAGAAGTTGACAGTGTGATGTGAATGGTAGTTTAGAGGACACTTCAACGAGCAGGGGGATAAATAACCTGGAGGAGTGATGAAATATGTTTTAAATCCCTCAGGTCTAGTATTGCCTTCTTTCTGCACAAGCACAGTCTGAAGGAACTGGCACTGTAACCTAAATATGTCTCTCATCCTGCAACAGGAAGCACTTTTCCATAAAGGGATCTCCAGCGTCTCATTAGAGGAAAACATTATCCTCTCCAAGAACATGCTACCCAATAAAGTGGCTAAAATATTAGCATGCAGATTAAAGCCAGTGTGTGGACATGCTGATACTGTTTCTGCATGTAAACCCCAGCCTGCACACATGTTTTGGATGAGGGCCTCAGACTGGATTTTGGCTGCTCTGATTTGTCGTTGGGTAAATATTTGTCTGTATGTGGTGCTGAGCTGCACAATCTAGTGAATAGATAGAGGAAGAGAGAGGGAGAGAGGAAAAAGATCAGAGGATTTATGTTTGGTATATTTAGTTCTGAACCAGAACATGACACCAGGTCTAGGAAATTAAATGATACAATTCAATGATTCACCCAAAATATCTTCCACAGATTCTCTCAGATCCCACGGCAGCTTCGGAGAATTTGACGGTTATTGCATTAGGCTGTGAACAGATTCCTGAGTCATTTTCCTAAGCAACAAATGAAGCTTGATGAGCCAGATACAATAAGGCACTGTGAAACGAAAACAATCCCACGATTTAGGAGCCTCTGGTTGATGTGCTGTTTGTTTGTTTTTTGTCCTTTTTAGGATTTGCAGAGCTGCAGACGGACATGACAGACCTAACCAAGGAGCTGAATCGCAGCCAGGGCATTCCCTTTTTGGAGTACAAACAGTTTGTCACACGCACCTTCTTCCCCAAGGTGAGAAACCCTTTTTTGTCCCCCGCTATCTGACTTCGCCTGGCCGTCTAACGGTACCATTTTTCTCAATGGGCTTTTCATTTTTCTCCCCCCTCCCGAAATGTCCCCATTTCCTATTTCCCACCGCTTGTAATATGCAGGATAAAAATTCACCTTGGAACTTTTAAACATACAGTAGACGTCTAGCGAAGTGTATCTCAGTTTGGCACCCTGCTGCAGAGTTAATGTGTTCTCTATAGGTAAGCATTTTTCTGATGTGCGATCCACCCTGAAGGTAGACTGTGGGTCTATCTGTGGGTGGGTGTTTTCCACCGGTACAGACAGACACAACTCAGCGGGCTTTGTCTTCCAACCACAGGCATGGACTTTCAAGGAGACAGAACAATGGCGGGCACTGTGACAGGGAAACTTTCCCCCCTGATTTCTCAAAACACACTCATCGCTCAGCTCACACACCCACACAGTTTTGCAAGTGCACATGCTCTTGTGCAATTGCAGTCTCGCTGCTTTGTTGCACTGGACACTGAACACTGTTTTGGGGTTGTGAGGGAAGTGAGCAGGGAGAGTGTTGAAAAGTCACATAGAGGGAAACATAAATTCAAGCGTTGCTGCTTTCAATGTTGTCTCTCCATGAGTTTTCTGCTAAGACAGCAAACGCTCCACTCACAGCCCTTCTTGTTTTTTCCACGAGAGCTTCTGGTTGTCTTAGATTACACACACATGCATACGCACGGTCACACACACAAAGCAGTGTTAGACGGACTTAGACACAGTTAAAATACAAGCCAAATGTTGCTGTCCTGAAATGACAGACTGCATTGAAAGGCTGCCTCTTGGCTCTGGGTCACTTTGTCTCTAAAGCCATTAAGGCTCGTGACGTTTTGTGCCACAGTGTCATCTTTCCTTTTCATGGCCAGTCAGGGCCTATTCAAGGCCTCCTCAGGAAAATTCTGCCCTTTGGTTCCAGACAGCAAATTCACCACCAAAGTCTCGAGGCTCCCACTTTTTTTTGTTTTTGTTTTCCCTGTCTATCTATTTCCCTGTGTTTATCACGAGAGCTGACTTTGTATGACAGTTTTCTGTGTGTCTGTATGTGTTTCAGATGTGTTCAGATTACGAGAAGAGCCTGGTCCAGCCCGTCTATGAGAATGATCCTCTGGGCCCGAGGGCACTGCCAGAGACCCACCCGCTGCTGCAGGACTGGCAGGTGAGGGGTTAAGCCATTAGGATGTTGGGTTAGGTTGCACTTCCTTCTGCCAGAGTGCCTTGATTTGGGTCCTTTTTTTAACTCCACTGCTTCTCAACTAGGTCACACAGAAGCTTATTAAGGCGTCACGGTGGGCTTGTAGCTGATGAGAAATAAAGAAAGGGATATTGTGCATTTTTGCCTTTGTGTGGTTGTTTTAATGAGCATGAAGCTTGTCAGTATACTGTATGTTTTTGTGTGTGGATGTGTGAACGCTAATGCTGCGTAATTCAGTGGATTCCAGTGAGTGATTTTCAGCTTGTCAAACAACACGCAACCCACGAAGTTGCGGTTGTTGACACACTTCCCACTGGCTTTTGGACAGCAGCAGTGTGCTTTTCATTGAAATCCATCTCTAGTTGTTGTTGTTTTGTGTGTGTGTGTGCGTAATGGAGGGGTAGACGGGAGTGAGAGTTATAAGGGGAGAGTGGGAAAGGCAACGTGCACTTTCACACACTCTTTGTGCGAACAAATGCTGAAAGTGGAAGCACTTGCATGTGTGTGTGTGTACGCGCATTAGAAAGAGAGAAGGTAACGACTGCAGCGCCGGTTTTGGGTCGGCAGCCGGGGGAGCCTGTCTAACGGTGATGAAGTGCCTTGGATCCACTTCGTCTTCCCAGGAAGTGTTTTCCAGGTCACAGCAAATAAATCTCACAGGCGGGCATTTATCTTAATGGACACCCCTGTTCTCCTTCTGTCAGGCTGCAAACCACACCATATGGCTGCAGTCCAGAGGGAAGACTCCATCACACTGCTGCTTAGTCGCACCCATAGATAGGCCATACTCATTAAGCCGACTCGGCACATTTAGAGACAATCACACACAGTCAGGGACCGGAGCATGAGATACTGTAGAGGGAACCAGAGAGGGATGAGCCCGAGGAAACGAGAGGAAGAGCCGCGATAGAAAGATGAAGTGTTCAGTAGATGGGTCACTCGAGACGATGAGAGGTGGCAAAATGGATTAGGGAGAGCGCAGCAGGTGTGTAATGCAGTTGAGGTGAAATCACGCAGAGAAATAACTGTTTCACACCCGACCCCACCCCCCTCACTCCCCCTCTCTGTCATCAGGCCACCAACACAACAAGGCCTAATGTTGAGGAAGGCATCACCCTGTTCTCCACTCTCCTCAATAACAAGCACTTCCTGATCACATTTGTCCATGCCCTGGAGCAGCAGAAGGACTTTGCAGTACGAGACAGGTAACTTGTTGATGTTGTATACAGTGTTTGATGAGGGTTAGAGGGTTAAACCTCTCTCTTGAGAATGAGACCCTGTGTCTGAATGAGATTACCTCGATAAATAAAGGATACAAATAAAATGATGCTTCAACTAGTAGCTACATGTACATCCACGGACTCATGCACTAGGAATCAATTGTGTGGTCATTTTTGCTATCAAGAATGATTTTTTATTGAATAACAGTCGATCAAGTGATTGCATTTCACGCTTGTAGTGAAGAGACGACAGATCATTATCATTCAACTTTGCAGTTACGTTCATCTCCACATACTATTTTAGCTCTCTTTTTTTGTTCATGCACTGAAAATAAAACACTGTAATTTCTGTTCAGCAGCCTGTCAAATGGCAGACATGCACAGTTAGCAACTAGCTAATGAACAAGACAGAAGCATTTAGCTATTGTAGATCCTGATATGTCTTGCAGGAGACGGTGGAGACCAAAACAGAGCTAAAAGGAGAGACAGAGAGAATAATGTGTCTGCAGTACAGCCTCATCTTTCTAACAATAAAGCTGTCGAAACAGAAATGAATGGCGAATTTATTTATCCATGCTGTTGTACTGCATGAAATTACATTATTTAGTTGTCTCTATTTATTCAGTGAGACAATTTTTTTTTTTTTTTTGCTTCTCAAGCAAAGCTGTCGGGATGTATTTATAGCTACGATGTTACAGCACACCACGATGTATACTTGGTCATCATTCACTCACTGTGGTGTGTGTGTTAGTTTCCCTAAAACTGTCCAGTCATTGTGGGAGTCAAGGAGAAATTCCAGAGGCAAGACCGCATCCCTGTGCCAGCACAGCGTCAGCACCAGAGTGACTGATGTAGCCTCTTTCTCCTGGATTAAAGGGGCTTTGTTAGGGAAATCCCCTGCACCTCTGGATGTAGTCACCCAGACACTCCCTGCATTAGATCAGGGCTTTATTTGGCTCTGCAGTTGCAGGTGCTGTTGGGGAGGGACTGGGCCTTGTTGTTGTTTCTGTAATGTACGTTTTTTCCCTCCACTGACCACACACTGACAGGGCATGTTTACAGTGAGTATGGTTTTGCTCATCTGTCTCGGCTGCTAATCTGTTTTCCCCATCCTTCAGATGCAGCCTGGCGTCTCTGCTCACCATTGCCCTCCATGGTAAACTGGAGTACTACACCAGTATAATGAAAGATCTGCTGGTGGACCTGATTGATGCTTCGGCTTCAAAGAACCCCAAACTGATGCTGCGGCGCACTGAGTCTGTTGTGGAGAAAATGCTGACCAACTGGATGTCCATCTGCATGTACAGCTACCTCAAGGTGAGGATGGAAACGGCAGCAAAATAATTAGACAGATTGGGAAAAAAAATGTTTACCCCAGCTCTGATTGTTGACCCTGTCCTTCACATTCTTCAGGAGACAGTGGGTGAGCCTTTCTTCCTGCTGCTGTGTGCAATCAAGCAACAGATCAACAAGGGATCCATAGACGCCATCACAGGGAAGGCCCGCTACACTCTGAATGAGGAGTGGCTGCTCCGCGAGAATATCGAGGCCAAGCCACAGGTTGGATACACGCTCACAAGCTCATAGTTCATCCTCCACACCCTCAGTTTTTTTGCTTAGCAGAGCTCAGAGTTCAATGTCAAAACTACATGACGAATAAAGCTGATTGCCAGAAAGTTTCAACCATACTGAAATATTAAACTGTATGTTACTGTACTGTATGAAATGTATTGTTCTGTGTTTGCTTTTGCAGAACATCAACGTGTCCTTCCAGGGCTGTGGCATGGACTCACTGTCTGTCAGGGTCATGAACACAGACACAATCTGCCAGGTGAAGGAAAAAATCATAGAGGCCTTTTATAAAAACCTGCCATTCTCCCAGTGGCCGCGAGCCGAGGATGTAGACCTGGGTAAGAGCAC
This sequence comes from Caranx ignobilis, assembly GCA_021432705.1. Classification (NCBI taxonomy): domain Eukaryota; kingdom Metazoa; phylum Chordata; class Actinopteri; order Carangiformes; family Carangidae; genus Caranx; species Caranx ignobilis. Next base: position 69,951,028 of record MU269985.1, read on the forward strand.
ATTTTCTCTGATTATTTTCATCCTCTCCCCTGCCCAGCCCTCCAAGATATAGTAATCTCCTTTGCAAAAGGTCAATTCCTCTCATGAAGCTCAACTAACCTGAGGCTGCAATATAATAAATGACAGAATGCATCGAGGAGAGTGTACAGTCATAATCACAAAGAGTTATTGCTTTCAAAAGCTGTGGAGCCTGCAGAGCTGATTTGATTAATGGCCCGAGAATATTTCCACAGGTCGTGACACGGAAAGTTAGAGCACGGCTGCCCTCTGTCTCACATATATTCTTTTCCAAATTTAGGATGAAATTGTCTAATATCACTTTCTTCCCTTCTCTTCCCATCTCTTTCTTTCCTGCAGAGTGGTTTGACTCCGGTAGCAACAGCAAACTTCTGCAGGACCTGGATAACTCCTCGGTGATGGAGGATGGCCGAAAGAAGCTGAACACGGTCTTCCATTACCAGGTGTGTGTGTGTGTGTGTGTGTGTGTGTGTGTGTGTGTGTCAGACGACTGCAGTGGGTGTACCTGTATATCCCTGATATTGTAACAGCCAGAGTTGGGATGTTGAGGCTGGTAATTCCCTGTAAATGGTGTCAATGTCTGTCTCTCTACTATACATTTAGTCGTATGGTTTCCCTCCTTAGCAGATTAATGTGAAAACATTCACATGTGAGTTCACATTCATATAACTGTCTATTGTTATGTACTGCTAGACTACGGTGCATAAATTGATCGTGAATATACTTTGCATTTATAATTAATATACATATTCATGGTTTTGTGAATGTGTACTTGCATAAACATCAATTAAAATAAATCAGATTATTTACATTTTTCTAAATAATATTATAGGCAATTAAATGATCATTACTAACATATGTTATAATTATTCTACAAATGTTAAAAATAATGAAATGAATAAGAAAAAGGTGTTATTTGAATTTTGATGTGTTGATAAAAAAAAAAAAAGCGTTTCTCTTTTATCCTATTTTGTAGCTGTGCCAACAACTTAGTAAAATACACTGGAATCCCATTAGGAGTGTTTTTATGTGTGTGTGTTTGCTTATGTCTACGTTTATTTATGTGGGAGTAAACACGACGCTTGGTGTCCCTCGACCTCTGACCTGTTACCTGTACTTGTTAAGTGTTGTGTTTAGTTTTTGCTGAGCCATGGGGACAGAGCTGTGAAAGCAGCGAGCTGCAGCATGTACTAACAGTCTGGGTTCACTGACGAGGCTGTTCAATCCATTTCACCATGGGCTGACTTTAATGGGCCCAGCCAGCCTCCTGCAGTTTTGCCACCACTCTAGATGCACGCAAGGCCAACACACACACAAACACAGGCACCTCTCAGCACCACAGCACCCTGGAGGGCATGCTTAATGATGCTGCTCTGGTGCTCCCCAACTCACCCCTGACCCCGTGCCCTCTGTCCCCTCTCGTCTTTCCTCCCTCCCTCCTTCACTACCTCCGTCTTCTTCTCTCCCTTCACAGATCCCAGAGGGGGCATCACTGGCCATGAGCATGAAAGACAAGAGAGAGAACACCCTGGGGAGAGGTACGTCACCTTCAAACACACGCCGCTCCCTGTTGCTTTGTCACCCACACTCACCCACGCTCGGATAAATACACACACTCACTCGATCACAGGAAACAGCACATGCTTAGTTGATCACGGGAACACGACACGCTCATGTAAACACGCATGAAACCACACACCCTCTCATCCCCACAAGACACAGAGCCCATCTAAACACACTCGCACCTAATAAATCACAACACATTCTCTGCTGCTTCACACAGGACTTGTTTTGCTGTTGCCTCATTCAGAGCTCTTTCTCCCTGTTATAGATGTATTCCATTAACAAATGTCAGCTTGTGGGAAAAAATGCGACACAAGTTGGCCCATTGTCCAGCCTCAAGCTGAAATATAATGACTGCTCTGCCTGTTGACAGATGAGTTTACATACAGCCATTAATGGGCTTGTCCTGGTTGTCTAGGGTCTACCTTACATAATCAGTACCAGACCAGAGCTCAGTTCTGCTCGGGCTCTGTCCATCAAAGCCTCTCCTCTCATTTATACTGGGCCAAAAATAGGCTTATGTGGACCAAACCTGGCTTTGGCTTCAAAGCATCAAGGGGGTGTTATGAGACTGTAGTGCTCCCTGGCTAATATAAAACACTGTCCTGCCTGCCTGTGATCAGTGTTGAGGGTCTGGACTGAGGCCCGCTGGGCAGGAGCATCTCTGGCACAGCAGCCTGTAATGAGAGCACACTCACTATGTGTGTGTGTGTGTGTGTGTGTGTGTGTGTGTCCAGTAACTTACAGTATTTGTTTGTGTCTGTGTCAGTATCTGTGCTTGTGTTTGGACATGCGTCTACATGCATGCTCATAGTTGCTCATGCATGTGTATGAGCGTGTTTGTGTTTAGATCTATATATAAACCAGCAAAAGGTTTAATGCTCCTTCCCAGCGTTGGCCGAGCATTACCATCTCATTACACCGGCTCCAGAACCAATCACAGACTCTGTGTGTCTGTCTCCCCTAATCTCTCTCCTTTCTCTCTCCTTTCACTCGTAATCTTTCTTTTTCATTCTCTCAGACAGCTCCCCTCCCCTACCGGCCCACAGTCCACCTTAATCACTTTCTCCTCTCGCATGTACTCTATCTCCCTTGCTCTCCTGTCAATCTCCCTCTTGATTTTTTTTTCTCTCTCTCTCTCTCTCTCGTTCTCTCTCCGTTCTATCTGTCACACTCCCCTGTGCTCCCTCCTCCTGTTTCCTCTCATTCTCTCAGGTCTCCAACTTGCTGATTGCACATTGTTTCAAGCTGTGTGTTTCTTTTCTTGTCTCCCTCTCCTTTAGTCAAAGATCTGGACACAGAAAAATATGTACATTTGGTGAGTATCTCCCCCATTGGTAATCACAATGTTTCCTGAAGTGGTCGCCAAGTTTATTGCCAAAGCTTTTCCTGTGTGTGCCAGTGTTAGTCAGCCGGGAGCAGGCCTGACAACAGAGAGAATGGGGGTGAACGGAGGTGAAAAGGAAAGCTGCTGAGAGGACATGACAGCACTAATGCTTCTTAAGCTCTTTTATAAACGTCAGCCAAGATATGGGCCCTTTGACTTTAGAATAATGAGTTCCTGGGAACACAATTTGCCGGGTGAATAGTTAGTTTTACAGGACACCTCTGTGGTCCTTTTTTTGACACAAGTAGTTGGAATTTGGCTGCTTTTTCTCTTTCCTACCCCTATTTATACCTGTATGAGCAAGTCAGAGACATGATCTCACACACAGCGCAAAATCTTTAGAATTTCCCAACTCTCGTCCCTTCCTCAATTCTGTATATTATTCAGTGTGCAAAATACCCCGATGTGATTTCTGGATCATGTGTCTGATACGTGAAACTGAAAATTCCCCTTTTGGCAACAGAGGCAGTAGAGACAATAGAGCATTCATTTGGCTTCTCCTGAGGGTTTTTTATTGCTTTAACCTGTGTGCAGTATATCGACCTTTGGCTTCTGTTGTTGTTGTTGTTCCAGGTCCTACCTCATGATGAGCTAATGGAGACCAAGAAGTCGCACAGACAGAGCCACCGCAAGAAGGTCCTGCCTGAAATCTACCTGACACGCCTGCTGTCTACCAAGGTGACCAGAAACAAGAGACTGTTTATGTTGTCAGCAGCTCAAACAGACTCCAGTTACAGACAGATATCTATGTCATCGTTCCATTTCATGTTTTTCTCACCCATATTAGCCTCAGGAGCCGACTAGAAATTCCATCACATGACATGAAGCCATGTCTCTGCGTATTTATGAGCCGCCTTTTTTTCTTTTCCTCCACAGGGAACTCTTCAGAAGTTCTTGGATGACCTCTTTCAGGCCATCCTTAGCATCCCTCCGGATCGGCCCCCTCTGGCTGTCAAATATTTCTTTGACTTCCTGGAGGAACAGGCCGACAAACGGGGCATCACAGACCCAGACACCCTGCACATCTGGAAAACCAACAGGTAGACAAACCAACTCTGCGATTAAAGTCCCCTTTGGTCACTTCACTGTGCAAGTGCACAGCTTTAAATGCTTATCTTATCTCCCCGGGTGCAGTTTACCTCTGCGTTTCTGGGTGAACATCCTGAAGAATCCTCAGTTTGTGTTTGACATTGATAAGACGGACCACATGGACGCCTGTCTGTCTGTCATCGCCCAGGCTTTCATAGATGCCTGCTCCATCTCCGACCTGCAGTTAGGCAAGGTGAGTCTGTCTATCAACTGATCTACTTATCAATCCAAGAGATTTAAAAGTCTGTCAGTGTGGGCTGCCTCTGAGTAAGAATTTAGACACTTATGATTCACTGTCTTCCAATAATATGGGAGCTTTTGGAGTAAACAGGAAGTTGTATATTTTTATCTGTTGGCTACATTTTGAGCCTCTATTCATTCACATTTTGGCAAACTAGCATCATTATAACTTAGCCAAATGAACAGTTAGCACTTCCTGTTTACAATGTAGTCATCGTTCTAGAGACAACTATCTCTGAATTACTTTGAAAAAGAAAAGACAAGCTCTGAAGTTATTTCTATTTATAATGGATTCATATTCACTCACTATTCGCTACACCCAGCTCTTCATCTGTCTCCCTCACCCCCCGTGGAAATGAAAACTTCAGATCTGTCCTCATGTAACGATCACATCCACTTGATTACTGATTAAATACATGATTAAATAATGGTTATATATCTGTCTACTCATCTACCCATCATTCTGTCTGTCTATGTATATATCTAACACACACACACACACACACACACACACACACCTCCTGAGTCCCCCTGTGAACCCTCATCCCAAAGCCTTCAGACTGTCAGCTCCATCTACCTCTGCTCATGTTATTTCAGCCCAGTCGGCTGATCCAAGGTCATGAGCACCAGGGATCTCTTTTTGTGCTCGGCACAAATGTGTGTGTGTGTGTGTGTGTCCAGGCTTGTGTGTGTGTGTCCAGGCGTGTGTCTGTCTATGTGTGTGTGTGGTTGCATGTCAATGTCCTCACTGCTCACAAATCCGTCTCATCCCTCAGACACCGTGACCCTGAGCACGCTCTGCTTCCTGTCTCTCTCTGACTGGCTTCCTCCCTGGAGGAAGTGGAGGACTCATCAAATAATGCTCCTCCTTCACTGAGAAACACTCTGATTTATATACTTCACCTCAGCGCCAAAGCCAGTGCACTCACATGTATATGCAGCCGGTTTCATACACATTGATACACGCACTCAAGAGCAACAGCTTTGAGACTCTTCTCCACAGAGTGCATCTGCAGCCTCCTCATTAACATGTCGCATCTGGTTGTGCAAGTGCAGCGCTGTGGAGTCATCAGGTTTAAGGATGTGGCCACATTTTCCTCTGTAGGTCAAGGAGACTGACATGACACACTACACTCTACATTTTCCCTGAGTGTTTACAGTTGCTTGTTTGTGCATGTGTATGAGTGTGTGCGTGATGGCCTCGGGACAGGACAGTGAAGGGTACAGGGTCTGGATTAGCAGGAGCACAGCGGGGGTGAGAAAGAGGGGTAGGAAACTAAGCAACGCTCGCTGTTTCCACGGAAACCCTCTTATCTGGCAAGATGCAGACACGAAGGGCCACAGGGTTACAGGGGGGTTACCAGGCAGATGGGTGAGCAGCAGGAAGTGATCTCGTGGACAGGAAGAGAGAGGGTTCCCTATCAGAGCGGGAGTGAGTGTGGCCGCAGCCTCTCAGTCCCTCAGCACCTTTAACACACACAAACACGTTCGCACACAAACAAACACACATTAGGTGACACAAATAACTCATGACACATAGAAATATTAAGGTGCGCTGTAAGCACATTCAGTGATGCTGAAAGCTGAGGCTGCCCGTCTCTTTTACCTCCTCTTTTTCCCCTGCCCTACTTTCTCTCTGTCCCTTTCCCTCTTGCTCACACGCAGCGTACAAAGACCCACGCTCACGCACTCACAACAGTAGTCACCACTTAAACCTGAATAAGCCCACAACCTCTTAGCCCTGCTACTTTTCCTCCTGCTTGAATAAGCACCAGTGCAAGAGACTGAAGTGACTGTGGAGAGAGTGGCAGAGGAATGAAGGAGTATTGTTTACACAGGAATGTTCCCTCGCCAGCTCCGACTTCTCAGAGTCTCCTGCTGTGCGCAGGAAACCGTTACCTCCTTCTATTGTCTCATTTCAGGCCGGTTTAGATTGGGCCATTAACAAATAACTTCCAGTGTAACTGAACTGCTCTTTACTGGGACATTAGCACCAGTCATGGGAGAAATATTTACTTAAGTGAAAATAAAAATTGACTCTCATCTAAAAGTAAAGGTACATTTTTGGTAGAAGAAGGAAAAGTTGTGTAATTGTTGATGTGTATTGCATCATTGTGGTATTGGTACTGAAACATTAACACAGAAGGTCTGATTACAGTGCAGGACAATATGAATGTTTAGACCTCATAATCTAAGACTGCTGAGGTCAATAATAGGAATTTATTAGCCCATGTGTGTGTGCCCATGACTCACATTCAGTCTGTACTCAACAACACTGAGACCTCTTCTTGGTTGCGACACAGCTGAATCCCTGAGGAATCTTGATTCCAGCCACTTCCTGTGTTTAACTGTGAATTTTGAAATATTCATGTAGTGTGCTTATTTTTTTGTATTGAAGGCTCTGCCAAAGGCTCTGTGAGCTCTGTATCAAGCTTGTTCAGATTTGTTCCCGAGTATCACATGAGCCACATCATGCCAAACTAATATTAGTTAAAACTCTGACATAAGTGTCCTGACTGTTTGTGTGTGTTTCCAGGACTCCCCTACCAACAAGCTGCTGTATGCCAAGGAGATCCCTGAGTATAAGAAGAGAGTGCAGTGCTACTACCAGCAGATCCAGGAAATGGCACCTCTCAGTGAGCAGGAGATGAACGCTCACCTGGCCGAGGAGTCACGTGTAAGTTAAAGTGTTGAAAATGTGCCTGTGTATTAGTCATCTGTCCTGCAATGACATGCAATTTTTGTTTTGGAATTTAATCTGATGTAACGCTTCGTTGTCCATCCTGCAGAAATACAGAAACGAATTCAACACCAACCTGGCCTTGACAGAAATCTACAAATATGCCAAAAGATACAGGAACCAGGTAAGAGAAGAGACTCTTATGTTGCTCCTCTGTGTTGTTTGATGTCAGATTCAGATTAGATATGTTACTCGTGTTTAAACTGGCCTGTTCCTGCAGCCACAAGACCTCAGTCAAGCCCTTTTGTTGTGTAAAGTTTCCCAGATGGGTATCAGAGCGTGGCGTGGAAGATCATGCGTATGTTGACTGCAAACAGCATTACAGCTTGCCACTCAAACACCCAAATATCCTTCAAACATCTTCACTAATTAGCTGTTTTTGGGAGAAAAACACTCAGATGTGCTCCATCTCCTCCACAGCAGCCACTATTCAATGTGTCCAATCCTCCCATCCAGCCCACATATACCTTTCAGTTTAAGAAAACAATGTGCTGTTTACCTTCTCGTTATCCACCACCCCTATCTGCTTAATGACAGTGTTAAGTTGCAGCTTCATATCTCTTGTTTCGCTTTGAACTAGCCCTCTTCCAGCCCCTGCTGTCCTCCCCCATGTTCCCTCACTGATGTGACTATTCTCTGGAGAGGCTTAGTCAGTGGTGACTGTGCCTTAATGGAGCACCCTCATGATAATACAGTTTAGCTGCTTTCCACTGTCATGCTACTGTACTGACGTGGGCCAGGGGCTTAGGCTCTGATTCACAGAGCTCTGTGAATGGCCCCTGATTGCCTTTTCTCTCGCCCCAGCTCAGTTCGCTCTGCCTGGTAGCACACTGCCGCTAAGATCCCATAAATCCCACTGACACGGTGACAACTATTGGCCATGAAAAACAGAGCAGATGTGGGTTTTGTAAATATGTGAAGTGCAAAGGCTTTTGTGGTGTGGTGGCATGCATGAAGGCAGGAGGAGAGGTTGAAGCACTTTCACTTGCTCCTCTGCTGCTCTCCCGTTCTCTCCTGCTCAAGCTTTCTATGTCCAGGCAGGTGGCTGATTTTCCTCCCCTCTCCCAGAGAGACAGATGCATGAATGCTCGACAGCCACTGAAAGTTGTCTTTGTTGTGTTTTCTCCCCCCCTTCAGGTGGTGAACGCTCTGGAGTCTAACCCCACTGCACGGCGCACTCAGCTGCACCACAAGTTCGAACAGGTCATTGCCCTTGTGGAGGACAACATCTACGAGTGCTGCAGTGAAGCCTGAACCTGCCAGTCTCTTCTACTTGCCGCCTCTTCCTCCTGCTGACAGCTGCCTTTTTCTCCCACCCACGTGGTTTCTTGGGAACGTCGGGCCATTGTGGAGTTCGCCTTCTTAAGTGTCATTACTTTTCCCACAGACTCTAACAAGCGTGAAAAGTGGCAGAGCAAAGGACTTAAACCTGCCTCTTGAGCGTTAACCATTTTGCGAGGTGTCGCTCCTCTCATTTGGGAGCACCAAGCAATTTTCCCAAATCTTTCCCCATGACACGGACAGAATTCCAGTCTGGCTCAGCTATGCTTTAGAGGGAATGTGTAGGAGCTTGGAGATGAGCCTTTTTTGTGGATGTCTTTACAGTAACTGGGAGCTACAGTAAGCCCTGGTGGCAATCTTATACGCACTGAACCCTTTTCTGAAGGGAACGAGCCAATGATGCACTGTACTGTATTATAATGTCCATAGCAATATTTATAGATGTGTTATAATGCTTTCAAGTGGCCTGTTCATCAGGATGAGTAGGAAGGAGCGCGGTAAACTCCTCCCATCTCCTAAAGCCTGCAATGTTCTCAGGTGTGATCGGTGAAGATGGGTGGCTCGCTCCCATCGGTGCTCTGAACAATACGTCCTATTGTGCTTTGCAGGTTGATGATGGGGTGAGGAGGAGAAAAGAGAGGAATATAAATGACTGAAATTAATGAAATCAGATGTTATGTAGTTCACTGGGAAGAGCTGCATCAGTATAGAAATGTTGATCAGTGTGCTTGTAAATGAATGAATATCATGTTGAATTATGACCAATTTAAAAGAGGGAAATTTACATTTATGGAAAAAAATGTGAGCTCAATATAATCTGAAGAGAGACTGTATTTGTGATGCCAAATGACTTGTCAGAGTTTGTGAAATAAATTACAGTATTTAGGATTTTAAAGTGTCTAATGATGACAACATTTATTGTAGTGATACTCAGAGTGCCTCAATTTTAAATGCATTTCAGCCAGTGAATTTTAACATTTGAAACCCATTAAGGTTTGGCCTGCCACCCAACAGCCCACAAACCAGCATCTGGAACACGTCAGCGAGCCTTGTAAATGTTCTCATGATGGAGCGAGTGAGGGAAAAGTCGTGGAGACATTTAGCTTTGTTTTTATTGCAGGACACAAAACAACTTCCACAAGATCCTAGCCTTTACACAGCGAACAAAATGATATCCCCAAATAACAACCTCATATCTCTTTAATACACACACTGACATCCTGACATCCATTTAAGTACATAAACACACACCGAACACACAAACACATGCGCGCGCACACACACATACACACACACATCCAGTCTCTTGCAGGAGGCACCTTCTCGAGTCCATCTGTTTACACTCATGTCTCAGTTGATGCCGAGAGTAAACAAACCACTTCAGCTTCATCACCGTGAAGACAAGAGGAGAGACAGAGAGACCAGGGGACAGCTCTGTGTGGTGCCTTTGAAACTCATGAGATATCTAAACAAATTCATGACTAATTTCAACTACGTATTCATAAAATTTCATTCTTCAAAGCGGGTTTCTTTTGGGGGTGGGGTATATATATATATATATATATATATATATATATATATATATATATATATATATATATATATATATAGCTGCAACAATCAGCTGAATTTGAAGTGTTAATGTGGATGAAATCATGTGGTGTGGTGTGCAGAATTAGATTTCACCTATTATGTGTGTTTTTCTGTCGTGGGGACCTTGGAATGTGTTCAGTTGGATCATCACACAGCCAGCACTCCCTTGATGCCGGGTTAAACACTGTGAAGCCAGCTGAACACTTTCCATGATTAAATGGATTGAGAATACACATGCTGGCTCTTGAGTAGGTCAGTCCCACCAAAGGTGCGGTTGTGCCGCTGCAGTGAAGACACATGGAGAGGTAAGTCAAGAGGATTGGCCAGTAGAACATAGTGGTGCTTGGCGGTAGAGGGTCCCGAGGTGTGCGAGGGACAGATGGAACGTGGAAGAGGAGGAGCTGCAAGGGTGGTGGGGGTGGGGTGGGCAGGTCAAGCGGGGGCCACCTGGCTAGAAGATACAGATGAAGTCTGGGTTTTAGAGGCGGCGGCGGCGGCAGTTTCATCATCTCCAAATGGGTTCTTTCCACAGCACACTGTGGTGATCATGCAGTTTCTGAACTGGAGGCCGAAAAGAAGAAATCACAATTATGGTACAACGTCATATCTTTAAATAAGAGTAACAAAGCATTGTCAGAATATTCAATTACAAGTTGAAAAGTCCTGTATTCAAATCATACATGAATCAAGCTATATTGTTAGTAACAGGTACTTAAAATGTAAAATTACATTACAGAGAAAATGTCCCCTGTGGCTCGTCTATGATTTCATGACATTATTAGACTATTAAATACAGATGTAACAATGCATTAGCAGCATTTCACTGTTATAGCTGCTCCATGTGGAGCTACTTAAATGACCAATACAATTGTACTTGTTCAGGCCAATGGCTCCCAAAGTAGGGATTGGGCACTTTCCTAAGGGCAGTAAAAAGTCTGAGGGGCCATTAGATAATGAATGTTGTCTTTCAAAATGATGTTACATGAATGTATATAAACTTTTTGTGAAAATTCTTGTGCCTTGTTTGTGAGCTGTTATTTGAATTTAACTATGTGAGGCGTTTAGGGGGGAAATGTCTTTTTGCTGTAACTCCAACCAAGTCAAGAAAGCTTTTTTAAAAACGGGTCATAACCCTCCCAGAGGTTGAGAGGCACTGATTTAATCTTTAACAAGACATTTTCTTTCATGAGAATATTATACATTTTTCATGTAAAACGTTATCCTGAAGAGTAAGCTGTCAGGTAAATAGTGTAGTGCATAGTAGCAGTGGGGTAAGAACCATACAGTAATAAGTGCCTGTAAAATGTTGTGAAGTGGAAAGATGGAGCCTTATAAACTGAAAGTAAAATAAATACCACAGAAGTGTTCCTGAGTACAGCATGTACATAGCTGCAAAAAAAAAAAAAAAAAAAAAATCAAAGAATAACCAAACCAGGATGTTTGCTTCACATGCCTGTCTGTTTAGCAGGATGTAGATGACTGGGTTATACAGAGCGGCACTCTTGGCAAAAAAGGCAGGAGCAGTCATGAACACTGGTCCAAACTCAGTTCCCTGATTGGCAAAGATGTACCAAGCCACAGTGGCATAGGGCACCCAGCACACCAGGAAGGAGATCACCATGACAATGACCATACGTGTCACTTCTCTCTCGGCTCTCTGGGTGGTTTCAGACTCCTGCTGCTGGGCTGCAGCCTGCACACAGACAGATGCAGCTCATTAATTTATTGAAAGGATTAATCTGTGATGCAAATGTGAACAAAGGGTTAACCTATCACTCACACACAGAGAGAAATACACAGACTAACAGTAGAAAACAATGTGTTACATATGTTTTCTGGTGCTGTTGTTTGCATCTATAATGGGGTCAAACTCGGCCATAAAACAAACAGCTTGACATTCACCATTTAGTCAAAATATCAAATGATATATGCAAACATATATAAATTATAGTTTCAGCCTTTGAAACAGAAAATATCCTGCATTATTATTTTTTCAACTATTTTGCCCTCTGATACATTATAGATGATGTGATGCTATTGTTAATGAGGGCATCAGGATGACACAGTGAGCAGGCAGACTGCCCTTCAGCTTGAGGACCTGTGTATAAGCTGCCATGTTGGCAACAATCTGCCCTCCTGAAGTGTCCTTGAGCCATTAAATCCCTCACATCTCTGGAGACTCTGTGCTCTGTGATGCTCTAACCTCCCTGAGGAGGAGAGAAAGGTAAAACCAAGAAAAAAAAATCTCTACAGGGATAGAGCAAGGCATCACATCCTTATTATTAATATTACATCCCACAGCGGCGTTCTTACCGCTCGGACAGTGCAGAGAAGGCGACTGTAGCAGAAGAAAATGATGAAGAGGGGGATACAGAAATGGAGGACAAACATATAGATGACGAATGAGGTGTTGTTGATCTCAGGCTTGGGAGTGTAGTAGTCGATCCCACAGGAACACTGCATTCCCTCTGGGATGAACCTGCATCCACACATAATGATAATCCCAAGATTTTCCATCAACACTATCACACATTATATTTGCTACTACATGCAGAATGTGTCTGAGGTTCTTTTGTTGTGTAAATGATCAGCTCGGTATGTGAATGATTTTAAAGGCTGGTGAGCACAGCTTAGACTACACTGCAGAAACATACAGTACCGGGACCATCCAAACAGAGGTGGTGTAGCACAGGTCAGGGCCATGATCCATGTGAAGCCCAGGCCAGCGATGGCATGTTTTTCCCCAAAGCGGAAGTTGGTCATTGGCTTACAGACCACAATGTAGCGTTCAATAGCCAAAACCACCAGAGACCAAAGAGCAATCTCCCCTGAGATGTGAAAAAAGTTTACATTTACATGAAGCACATGTCCTAATTTAAACATTTGAAATTATTGTTTCAGATTTCAAATATTGTCACATACAAAACAAAAACAAAAGAAGCATTTTTTAAATTATATCCCATTTCTCACATGCTCTCTCTCTCTCTCTTTCTTACCTCCTAAGGTGGCGAAGAATCCTTCAATGTTGCAGCCAGTGACACCTAGGATGAAATATCCATGCAGGGCCGTGTAGAGAGTGACTGTGAAGCCCCCAACAATCATGAAGAGGTCAGCCACGGCCAGGTTGAGCAGCACGTAGTTCAGCGGGGTCCTCAGCTTTTTGTGTTTGACAGTGACATAGAGGGTGAGGAAGTTGATGGGGAAGGCAGTGACGATGAGGAACAGCATGTATGCAGCCAGAAGAGAGTACTTCCAGGGCTCAGCCAGGTAGTACTGTGGGTGCTCAAATGGGCTGCGAACCAACCCAGTCTTGTTAGACATGGGGACATAAAAGTTGGGTCCCTCTGTGCCATTCATGGCTGCTGTTAGTGATGTTTCTTTTCTTTTTTTTCTTCCTCCGAGACCTTGACAGCAGATGAAACAGTCTGTGCCTCTTCTTAGAATAAAATAGTAGGGTCTTGTGGTGCAGCTGAAGTGCAAATGGGGGAGAAAGGACAGATGGAGGGACGGATCTTAAGGAAGTAAGGTGTGCTCTGCAGCCCCCGAGGAGGAGCGGCACCTTTTTAACAGGCCAGGCGGATTAGAGATGTGCAAGGAGCAAAGTGTTAGCAGAGATGGAATTAAGACACTCAATCTCAGACTCCCTCTCTCCCACGTTCACACTTGCATACACACAAAGCATTACAGGAGAGAACTCCAGGAATAGCTATGCAGCATGTCAAGCGTTTTCAAGGTGATAGGTTACAGCCAAGGCTATCCAAACCCCATCATTACTGTCATGTGCATCAGTGCATCATGAATGAGATGAGAGGAGGGAGTGGGAGGATGGCAGAAGAAGAAGCAAGAAGCCTATCTGTGATTTAAAACATTGAAAGTGGACAAACTACAAATGAAATTTCTTGAGCAATCCAACTTATTTGCATCCGTGAAAGCCTAATCCCTAACCACTGCATAATGCAAAGCTCAACTCATAGCCTTAAGTGTAATCAGAATCAGTGGGGCATACCGCTCATAGCATGCACTCTAACTCACAGACACAAATCCTAAAGTTCACTCTGACAAAGTAAAAACTCAAGTTGTCTTAGAAACAATGGCAATAACACCAACTATAATGGAACATACCAAAATATTTTTTATTGAAAAGCCTTATTTTTCCTTGTAACAATATAAAAAATACATTCATCACTAAACAACAGATGACGTCTCTAGTACCGTTATAAAAACATACAGTATACTTCAGGATATAAGCCTGTGGAATGCACTTGTTGGCAGATCTATCTGGCCTTTGTGAATAATAACATACTCTACATAACAAACACATGTATTGGATTAGGTCAAAGTAGTCTCTCTCTCTTTGTTTTTTTAAATAAATGTTTCTATAACAATTTTTTTTTTTTACACTCTACATCCATGTTCCCTTTAAAGTAATGATGTAATCACTGACAGCTCTAGGTAATCTGATCCTAATAATCCAATCGGGTTGATTGGCTGATGGTGCACTTTTCTTACACTCTTTAATGACAACACACAAACACTGCAGGTATTACTTCAGTCAGTCAGCTGTCAGCTCCTGCTCAGGCAGGAGTCTGAAGAATGGGATCACACAAATTGAACAACAAAGAGATGTCTATGATAAATGGATTACAATGAACAAGGAATGTAGTGAAATGTCCGAAAATCAACTACTAACTGATAAAATAAATTAGCGAGAGCGAAATGTTTGAAATTGCTGCTATAATTCAATTTTGATCAGTTTGGTTCATCAATAGATCTGCGACAGTAGGGACAGCAGTTGTGCTGAAGCACCAGCAGCTCGTAATCCTCACTGTGAAACATCTGCAAGGAAACACAGATTTTAAAAGAAATGTTAGCAACGGAGAGGCACGTGATAGAAAAAAAAATCAACTGACACAGAGTTAAAGGTAGAGTCTGGAGGTTTTTGGTCAAAAATAAACGCTAGACTTATACAAATGAAATCCGGCTTTATCATCACCTGTGGGCTTCTCGTCCTGTGTGGTGGTGACTGTGTCTGCAGAGCCCCCAACCCCCGCCTGTATTTTGGTCTTTTGCTTTGTTTTGTGGTGTACGGGGACGCTTCTGGATGGAGAGTCGTTTTTTCTCTCCAGCCAATGACAGAGCGGGTTCTGTGCAGCACGAGTAGGAGAGCTGCTAGCCCCGCTAGCTGCCCCGGATACTGTCGCTACCACCTGCTAGCTAGACGCTAACTTCCGCTAGCGTTGGCAGCAAGCACCCCGCTTCCCAGTTCACCACAACGGCCCCCCCTCCTCGTCGCGTTATAGCCCTCGAGGCTCCCATTGCCGGTGGCAGCCGGGTGTCGGTCTGCTGCTCCAGTGCTTCACTCTGACTGTGCTTCTTTTTCTTTGCAGTCCTGACTAGTCCTGACTGCTGCTGCTGCTGTCAGGGGCAGGACGCATCCACATCTGAACCCAAGAGGAGGGGGCCCAGTTTGAATGTTTTGTTTAAAAAACTGCAACGAACAAACCTCCAGACTCTACCTTTAAACTGGCTGGGAGTCTTATAAATGCTGTACCTTGAAGCAGGTGGGGCACATGGTGATGCTCACATCAGGCAGCAGGGAGCGGAAGTATTCCCATTTGAGCGGCCTGGGCCAACGTTTGATCAGGACATCCCTCCTGCTCATGGAGCGCAGCACCGAGCGACTCACCTTGACGGGGACAAAGTTCGAGCCCCCCTGCTGTTTGGACACACACAGGCGTGAGCACATTCACCACTCCATTACGGACCCCCGTCCTTTCACCCTCCACAGCTGTTCTGCCCAGTTTTATAGTAGAATATTAATCACCTTATCTATTCCGTCTGTTCTTACCTCAAAGCACATTTTGGCTGTGAATGGGTCTTCCTCTGTATTATCCAACCCATCATCCATCCTCAAAGCCTGCAGCTCTGATCAGTCTTAATAAAGGACAAATCACCCATTCAGTACGTACATTTCTATCATTTTAACATCACGTTTTTTAATCATTACGTACGTCCTCTAATTATATGTTTTTATGGCTGGAACCAAAAACCTTTAAAAAATTATTCCTCAGTCTATTCTAAGACTGAGGGTGTTCAAAATGCCAATCAGTCGTGGCTGTCAGTCACGTCATGGCTGTGGGAGAACAGAGCAGACCTCAGTGCCCTTGAGTGTCTGCCGGCTAATGCAGGTTAATCCCTGCACTAGGGCTGTGGCTACGGCTCTCGGAGGGTTAGTGTCATTAAGATGAGACAGGAGAGCCTCGCTAACCCTATTAGCTCAAGAGCTAAGATGACTTAGCTCTGACAGCTTACCCACCAGCACAGAATCGAGGCCAACACAGACTAAACAGCTTCTTGGAACTGTCACAAGTTGAAGTAGAGTCATGTGCTTCATTTTGACGAGATGTTCAGTGTGTTAGGGGGCAGGGATACATACTCTCAGGACCAGCAGAGTGTAGAGTCAATAATTCATTCAGAGCTTGTGAATCATCTGTGACTTTGTGTGTACGGTATTTATGCGCGGTTACATAAATGATCAAAGGATACCACCATTGTCCGTATGCTGCAAGTGTGCGTTCTTCTCATTCATGTGAGGAACTTCCAGGTCAATAAGAGACACAGCCTCCTCATCACTGATGCCCTCCTCCAGGTAGAACTGCACCAGGGGCAGCACCTCTGTGCGTGCACGCGCGCACACGCACGCGCGCGCACACACACACACACACACACACACACACACACAAAAACATTAGAAAAAAATCCCCTCACTGTCTCTTCTCTTGGAAATACTACAGAGAGTCTTTGCTTGTCACTGACCATATGATGAAGCTGAGTAGATGAAAGGCTGCCTGCAGTTGATGCACATGCTCCCCTGGTTGTTCAGCAGGGGGTTGTTGGTGGAGCAGCGGTAGCACATCATGCCCTCAATCAGATCCTGCAGTAAACACATGGAAGCTTGATCTATACAAGAATGCAGGAGGAATAAGCGCTCCAATAGTCACAGAGTATTTATGAACAATCTACATGCAGCTCTTGAACACACCTCACTGTCGTGGAAAGGTTTGGATCGAATAATGAGGCTGCCACGCTCCATGGACTCCTGGAAGCGAGAGGGAATGTGCAGCTCCTGGAGCTTCTCGTAGGAATACCTGGCAAGTTTATACGCACCCAGTTTTTGGCTCTGCTTGGCTAGTGCATACAAGGTGTTACTAACAATCAGGTCAAGGACAATGAATTTGAGCACAGGTGCTGATTTTTAGACATCTCATTCATAATGACATAGTTCTAAGTGTGTGCATTTGCGTGCATTCATGAATAGGTATATTCCCTCTTCTTTTAATGAACTCTAAACTCAGCCAGCTGCATGGCTGCGCGCCTTGAAAGTGATACGTCAGTTGGGTTTTTGTGGACTTCTGTGTGCTTACACAAAAATGTGTGTCTGTTTTTGTGTTTTGAGTTGAGGAAATTGTTACTTATTTGTATTTATGTGGAGACTGATTGTTAGGAGAGCAGCGCTCTGAGTGGCTGTGACAGGTCAATGAGTTGCAGCTGCAACAGCTCTATGCTGGCACTCCTCCATCACCTAAAACTTAACACCACTCCTCCCCTTTCGTCTCCACTCAGCTACTCTCCAGCTCCTCCCACACACCCAGTTCTGTTCCATGGCCGGGACTGTTGATAAATGCACGTCCTCCTATTGTTTACTGCAGCATTTTTGTGACATTGTGTTTAATTGTTTGAACCAAATCCAGTGCAGGCCAACTAAGTCTGAGTCATAAATCTCAGTTCAAAGTTTTCCAGTTTGGCCACAGAGGATCCCAGCTGCTTAGCCTGATTTCCTCCTCAAAGGCTGGGCTTTCCTTCCTCGTACCACTGTGTGAGACTACATGGATTTGTCTGTGGGGCCGTGGGTGGTTTTGGGTGCATTTTTTTTTCAAATTAAAGCATATTGTTTAGTGTGTTTATGTATGTATACATTATGCATAGAGTTCAGTAATCAGAGCATTTGTTTAGATACTGGAGAATGCGCCTCTTGCTGGCATCATCTCCTATCCATGATCACCCGTTTTCTTTCTCTCAGCAGTAGAGTTGCTTCCGTGGTGGCGCCGACTCTTCCGTTTTTTTTCCCAACATCTATCTCTGTTCCACCACTTTATCATCAGCGTCTCTGCCAGGCTTGATTTGAGATTGCCATGTCTGCTGCTGAGAGTTTTCCCACAGAGGAAGGGCTGTACAGTACTTTATTCTAAAAATATTTGTTCACTACTCGATACCTTATGCAATGGTAGGACTACTTCCTCAAATGGAAGGATACACTTTGGAAATGCCTGGTGGTTTGTCCTTGGTGAGGTTGTTCAGGAGGAACCTGCAGATGTTGAAGAGTGTCTCTGGCATGTGGGAGCTGAAGGGCTCATCCTGAAGATGAAGGGATAATAAAATGAGGGAAATAAAAACAAAACAAATCAAAAAAAAAAAACTTACTAACTTTTTTCCACTCCTTCCTTCTCAACCTGATCTAAAAGCAGCCCTACCGTTTTGCAGTGCCTCATTGGATGTAGTGCCATAAAAGGAAAAGAGGAATTTGCTAAAGCAATCACGAACGGCACTTTATCCCAAAAGTTGATAGTTCAAATCTATTGTGCCTGCCCAGGAGAGTTAAAATGAGATATCGAAGTTTCCTGCTCTGGTCTGGATCACAACGATGCCTCTCTATTACCGGGGTATGACCACAGCCAAGCAGAAAGCTGTAACAACAAACTAAGGATACTGACACAGGCCAGGTCAACCATGCAGTGCTCATAACCAGGAAGTGCTTGTTTGTAAGTAGGTTAGGGCTGGGGGCTTCAAGAAGACCACTGATGAGGCAGTCATCAAGATCAATGGAGCAGCTGGTTACCATGGTGATAGGGGTCAGGAAGGTTTCAGGAAGCAAACCATCTTAACTGTGGCATGAAGGGCATAAAAATCACCAGCAGTTACATGTAGTATGTGCATTTGAAATTTCCTGCTGTCAATCAATTTTCAAGTAGAAAATTTGTCAAAAAAAAAAAGTCTAATAATCAAGTGGCTCCTGAGCAATTCAAGCTGATTAAATCCACTTTCAGTGCTCTCCTGCTGAACTTAACACCCTCATCTCTCCCTTTTTCTTCACTTTTTTAACAACCATTGTGCATGTCTTAATTTTTCCTTCCTTTATCACACGTCTCTTTTTTTTTTCCATTGACATAATCTTGCAGAACCAGACCGGCTTCTTGTCAAACTCACAGCAGTCTGAAGAAATTGATTAGAAAGTGGGCTGTGACACAGCGGCCTGTCAGCATACTCCAAGTGAGAAAAAAAAAAAACAATAATGGGAACATGTTTGTTTGTACCCAAACAGAAATCTAACTGCATAGTAGGTATTATTTCCAGGGCTCAGCAGTTTCAATCTGACAGCCAATCAGATGACTGGCTTGTAATTTCAAAGCTTCCTCCCAGTTTTGTCTGGTCTGGATATGCATGAGTGAGGTTGGCAAAGTAAAGACTGTTCTCACCACGTAGCGCTGAATGGAGCGATAGACATGGTAGAGTTCAGCAAGATGCTGGAAATGCTCAAACTTCTTCAGCATTTCATCCTTCTGTTCTTCGCTTTCTGCTTCACACAAAAGGATTCAAAGGGAAAAAGAAGTGCATCAAGCTTTGTGGTAAAAACTAACGGTGGTTTGCAGATGATATCAGAGTACTTTAGATGGATCTCACCTCTAGCGATGTCCAGACACTGCATAGACAGCATCCAGTAATAGTACCCTGCATCATTGAACCTGTTCTCCACCACTGCATTGTGGGTAAGCTGCTCCAGGACTTTCACGGCTTCGCTCTGCTGCCCTGCCTTGTGAAATGCTGAGGGGTGAAAGAATAAAGAGATGATGAATGGATTGTTAACATGTCTGATCACAAGGCAATGCTGGATTTAATGTGGCAACTCAAGACAGCTTGGTTTATTTCTTGTTGTGTGACATCTCTGGTGAGAAGTTATCACAGCAAAGCTGTTTTAATACAACACTTTCCATAAGTCATTTCACATTCAAACACTGGGTAAGTACAATGACTTTTTTATTATTTAAAGAAAACTGTAGTTAGGGAAAGACACACTCTTGCCTTACAGCTACTCACACAAATACACACACACACATACTATATATATATAAATATATATATATACCAAGACCAATTTGTCCTTAATGAGTACAAGAAAGGTTCTCCCAATTTCTTTCAATTTTTCCATGTGTAATAATGATCATAAGTCTTTTCCAAACAGGGAGGCTGCTCCTGAATATCAAACGCCAGAGTGCTTTGACTGTAAAACCTTAATAAACATGAGCGCTATTCTTCATGTTCTAATCAGAGCATAATTAGAAGCAGCTTTAGGGTCAACACCACGAGTGACCCTGCTGCGGCAAACACAGTGGGGGTCAGAGCATATTAGTGGTAAATATTTATCAGCCTACCTAGCTGGATAAAAACCACATTCAGCTGCTGATGGTTAATTCTAGGAAGTAGCACACATCCCCTCTCCCCCAACACTAAACACAAGGTGACAAAGATGAATAACACAGCACTAATGCTCAACATATTCTGATGAAAACTCACAAATAAATACATCATCCCATGGATTAAAGGAGGTAAATAACTATTCATTTACAGAGGTGAATGGCCTTTATCAATCTGACATGCAAAATGAAAAACTTTTTGAACCCCTGGAGGTCCAGAACCTCATGCTGGAAACAACTGAGCTTCACTTGAGGGCCCCAAAATATGTACCCAATCAATTCAGCCAACTGTGAACCATCTGTGGAGCTGTCATTGAGAGGTACCAGCGCAGTGGACAGGGGACAGGCCAGAATCTTAGACACTATAGCAATCACTAGTAATACAATTCTGCATCATAGCCTAACTAAAATACACACAATCAGCAAAATGCATGACCATAAGCAAGCTCCAATACAATCAGGCCTGTTCAGTCATGTATTCTGTGTCGAGACAGGCAGAGGAAGATTATGTAGAAGAGGAAGTATGCCTGCTGAGATCATAATTATAAATCTATGAGCTGATTATAACTATGGTTACAGTCGGTAATCATCATCAGAGCTGCTTGTAGTACTGGTGATTAGAGGCATGCATGCATGTCATTCAGTTAACAGGCAGCCCAGCTCTGTTCTGCTCCAGCAAAGAGGATCATGTTTTACAGTGGATGCAGAGAATCTTAAGGAAGTAGTGAAACATGTCTGCACCCACTACAGACTGAGCTTTATCACTTCCATATGTAAACACTGTTCACAGAAATAGACATACATTTTAAAGAGTATTACCCATATATACTGGAGAATACTATATACTGACTATGGGCAGTTAGAACAATGTGCTGTCTGAGATCAAGAGTGTTTATAGCAGAGAGGATATGATATTGTTTAAATATGGGAAAGTGGCACATATTTCAGGCAGTCTCTCCTAATAGACATACTTGGTGTTATACTTAGTTGTTGGCAGTAAGCAAACATTAATGTCCTGTCTTACTGCACTCATCTCTGCACTCCATTTTGGAAATGTACAGAACATATTGGACACAGACTCCACCCCAGGACCCCAAGTGCCCCATCCAACATCAAGGAGGTGTTGGGTTTCAAAAGCTTATGTTTACATATGAAGGGGCAGTCTTATGGTTGATGGAGGCTCACCTTTCTGTGCCTCCTCGAATCGATCATTCTCAGCCAGCCACTGGGCATAAGGCACAAAGACGTCATTTCTGAACTGCGGATGCTTCTCCACAAGTGAGAAAGCCTGAAAAAAAATGATGGATGGACGAACAGATGGGAGAAAAGAAGAGACATTAGCTGTAATCCAGCACATGTGACCAGCTGAGGTGTAATATACAGAGAACAGCATCAGACAGCTATGGATAATTACGACTGAACTGCAGGCGATTAGGGACATACAAGTTACAACACATTAATCAGAGAAACACACATTACTTCCAGTCAAAACATCACTACGGTGTTATTCATTAGCTGAGAACAAAGAAAAGCGTATGAGCAAAGTTGATTTCACACTCAATTAGAATTGCATCTGCAGCTCTTAAGCCATTTGAATGACAGGGTATAAAGAGCTATTGTAGTGCCCTGTGGACACATATTTACCTGTCATAATGACTGATTAATCTAAATGTCCTGTGGCAAAAACCTGAGCCAAGAAACACAAACCACTCATACTATATAGTAAAAGAGTGGAAAAGAGTGTGTGTGTCCCAGAGCTATGAGCTCAAAGTCATTTAAAGAAATGCTTTGTTTTAAAGAGGAGTGGGTGCCATGAATAGCATCCATATGGTCCATGTTGTAACTCAGTCTGTGCTCTGTCTTGTCTTGGTGTCTACCTCCCCCAGTGAAGAACATAAAGCCTAACAGTTCTCTCAACCTCTGCTTCACTCCCTCTGCTCTTTTTCCCTTTCTGTCTCTCTCTGAGGATCAAATAAATATCCAGGAAGAATTCCTCACACACTACAGCAGAATCATGTGATCATGATTTGATGTTCCGTTTTTGGCTCATCTGTCTCAGCATGCAAATCGTCAACGTGCATCTCTGTAACACCTTTAACTTGATTAAAGACGGCAAAAGGATTAAAGAAATGCAATATTTTCTTCTTGTCTGAACTGCACGATCTGCCCTGATGGAGGAATTTCAGTGGAAGCAGAACAGAGCTTTAAGCTGATACTCTTTCTGTGCAGTGGTGTTTTGTGTTTCTCACTCTCTAATCATCATGTGGGCATGGATTCAGAGAAATCCAAAGCTGGATGATTAGCTGTGTGGTGTGTGCGTGGTTTCAGTTTGTCAGTGTATAAGAAAATTAAGCAGATGCATTGTCTTACTGTTTGCATTCAGCTGTGGTTACTTTTACAAACACACTACACTTTTCTGGAGATCTCTGCAGAAAACTGAACGAGCCATGAACACAAAGTGGTTTGTGGTTTATGATATGAGTTTCTCAGTACCACAGCGGTTCAAGTAGCACAGTCCTATGTGGTGCACATTATATTTATGTGATTGTCTCTGGACACACTATATATAAGTCATGATGAGTTGAGCAGGTGTGCCTCCTGTGTGCCTAAGTGTGTCAGACCTCTTCCCAGTGCCTGGTTTCCACATGCAGCTGCACCAGAGCCTGCAAGTCTCCCATCTTGGAATAAGTCTCTGAGGCATAGCCATGGTGCTTCAGCTTCTTGAAGTAGAGTGCACATTTACCCAGCGGCTCCCGTTCAGCCTTGTCCAACTTACGCGCGATGTCTATCAGCCTAGATGAGAGGAGAGAGGGGAGAGGAGTGAGCACACACAGAGAGAATGTGTGCAGATAAACCCTTAAATGGGGATCTGCTGTATCAAACTATGCTTACGACCCAAAAAAGAATATGAACAAGTCAGGGTCATTAGCTGAATTTGATGGTTTTAGAGCTCTGACTGTGATAAGCTGCAGTGTTTGTTGTGCAGACCCACTGGAGGCAGCACAGGAGGCTTAGAGCAAGCAGACAGTGGGTCAGATGGAGTCAGTGGGGAGTTCTAATATGACCGCCAGATACCGGCTTATCAGTTTGCCTGGTTTTCACACCCCCCACATTCCCATTTAAACATGCATTAGTGAAAGCTAATGGAAGGGTAACCATTCCCCATGCCATTTCTTAGCTGCCATATATTTCCCTGTCAAATATACATTTTAATACCAAATTTCAATGTCACAGAGAAACATTCTGGATAACTACAATTACTGCCTTTTTGAATTTCTACTTCACTTAGCCAAGGTGTTGATCCATACCAGTTTAAATCATGGATCAGGGTTTAGATCTGGCACTAACCATGTACTCAGTAAATGTCACTGAAAGACAAATGAAAAATGCTTTATCCTGAGAGCGTCAAGTGAACATTTCTAACTTCTTCCATATTAACTTAATATTAATTGTCTATTGTCTATCACTGTCATCTGTCCAGTTATTAAGCAGAAGAACTAGAAATAGAAGAGGTAGGTGGAATGACATTTATAAATTTGGGGAAAACATCTCTCAGTGTAGAGGAGGTTGAACAGGAATAATGGTGTATCATTCTAGTGGAAAACTGATCTACAGTGTTTCGTACAATGACTGACACGTACATGTCTGCCCAGCCGTGCTCGCCTATAATGTCTATGGCTTTGAGATGTTCTCCAGCTGACAGGTACATCTCTGCTGCTGCCCGTGGCTCCTTGCTGCTCTTAGCCCAGTCTGCCTGCTTGGTCATCAGGATCCGAGAGCTGTTCGGGTCTGTGGCTCCAACAAACTCCTGCAAAGAGAGAGACACAGTTACAGACTTGCCAATATACCAGTTAATAAATGAGAAATCGTCATTAAGAGTGATGACAACTGAGTAATTGAAACAGAGGGACAGAGAAGTCTGCAGTGTAAAAACTCAAGGATGTGGGACATTGAAACATCCCTATGAGTGATTCATGTAACAGCTGTGTAGTTTGGTTTCAGCAGCGTCATCTCTGTGTGTTTATTGACAACAGAACAGCGTGTAGTGAGAACGTGTGCCAGAAGGACTGGAAATTATAAACTAAAAAGGACAAGTCAGCTCGTAGTTATGGTAACGGTAACAGGTGACTGTCCAAACTCTGAAGCAGCAGCAGTAATAATGAAGTAGTGGCAGGCCGCTCACCGTCACTGAAACACTCCATGGAATCTCTGATTAATAAATACGCTGAGCCGCGAGTGTCGTAGCACACCCGCTGCAGCGACTCCGGGCTCGATTCCACCCTGCAGCCCATTTGCTGCATGTCAGATCCTTTCTATATACAGTCTATGGTCAATTCCCCCTCACACTCTCTCTCTCCAACTGTCCTGTGGGGGGCACTGACTCGTGAGCAGGTGGCGGTGAGAAATGTAGTAATTCTCTATGCAGGAAAAACCCTGTGCAGCCGCATCAAATACACATACAATCTGATAAACAAGAACACACACAGGTCAGTATCACTGTAGGGTGCCTTTCAGCCTTCACTCTACTCACACATTTTCACAAAATCTTTATTTCCCATTACCTTTATGTCTCATCATAAATAGCAGACACTCATGTTGTAGAAAAAGGTGTTAGCTGAGCTCCCACAAGTATTTTCTGATAATCATTTTCTTATAAGTCGCCGACGGGGTGGACATTTTGACCTTCAGTTCGCATATTAGCTTACAACAGACTGTCACTAGCTAACTAGTTAGTCTGGTTGTTGATGAGAATTTGGTGTAGTTCAACTTGCATATTTTTAAATGTTTGTATGCTAATCCCTTTTGGCATATTTGATGCCGACAGGGTGGACAACTAGGTTTGCCAGGTAAACCAGGTAAGTAAACCTGTCAATAGGAAAGTCAGCTACCCTCTCACCTCAGCTCTTGAATTCACCGCCACTGAAGAGAGAAAAAAACTGTCATTGTGATGTCACTGGAGTGGATGGCCTTTTTTAAAGGGGCGGATTGGATGATGGGGTGGACAATCATTTTATTTATTTTTTTAATAAAATAGAATTATTAAGATTTCTTATTACCAAATGATCAAAGCTCCTAAAATGAGCAATATCGTATTTAACAAATTATAATTTGAAAACAAAAAATTTGAAATTTAAACTTTATATGTACAGGACACCAAAAGGCACCCTACAGTGATACTGACCCATACATGAACCAGTCGTGGCTGTATCATCCGCTGCAGCAAAGTAATGGTAATGCTGATGATCAAAGTGTCCCCCCACATGTAAACATAATAAGGCATAAATTTGTCTTAACTCCTACAGACCTCCTCATCAAAGTGTTCATGTAAGAGCAGATGCTTGCATTACTCGTCTCTATTCATACTCGTAAATAGGTGTGTGAGACAACCTTGTGTTGCATAGGGAGACGTGTGTAAAAGCACAGTGTCTGTGTGTACTGATCAGATGATCTATGTGGAGATTGCAGTGATATATGAGGAGGTGAAAGAAAGACAGTAAAGGGGGAACGTTTGAACACAGTGCAGGGCCCCAACTTGGCATAACTGCACATGATGAAGAAAAACACATGTTCTACACCCCTGATATGTGAAATGTTTTCCAGATCTTCCTGTCTGCATTGATACAAAGGTATGCTGTACATGTGCATGTATGTATGTCAATCAATGTTTTAATCACCTTGGCATAATCAAACATGCGCAGGTCAGTGTACATGCTCAGGGCTCTGGATTCATGACCGGTGCGTTTGTAGAGTTTGGCTGCCTCATGGAATTTCCCCTGGTAGGCATAGACGTCTGCCAGGAACAGCTCATTGTCGTTCTCACCCCGCTTCTTCCTCTCCTGCAAATCAGTTGACACAAACACTGGCATTAAAGCAGAGATAAACACTCACAGACATACACAACAGTGATGCATGCACATTCACACGCACACGCACACACACACAGTAAGTCAAGAAGTATTAGTTTGCTGGATATAGTAAGTTATACTGGTTGCCTGTCACTAAACTCTTACACCATAATTCATAGTAAATTGGAAAAAAAAACAATTAACATTTCTCTCTTGTCACCAGAGGAAAGCATGTGAATTTTTTTTTGAAAGGAAACATGGCAGGAACATTCTCCTGGCACTAGTCAAGTTCAAAAGGACTGACCTCTGCTCCACATGCAAGATTGTCAAGGAATGTGCATCTGTTTAACTGCATGTAAATGTTTGCTTGCACATGTGTGGACCAAACCCAAGATGTTCAGTGAGGATATATGTTCCTCCCTTGTTTAAGGTTTTGAAGTAGCGCCCGGAGAAAAAGCCTTGCAATTAAATGTATGATGACAATAATAACTGTGATTGCCCAAGACTCCCCTCAGCCATATTATAACTTTGATGATGTCATCTTTTGCTAGAACAGAAATCAGCAAACAGAAAATGTGAACTTGGCACTACACACTATTTGAAGGATTTTTTTCCCCCATTACTACGGGATGTAAGTATTACCTCAATGCTATTGATGAGCTCCAGGTAGCGCAGGTCTCTGATTCTAATGAAGGCCTGAAAATGAGAAGAGAAAAAAAGATTAAATGATCGCCTCTTTGAATTTCAGATTGTATGTTTCCTTTTACAGTACAAGCTTTTTAAAAAAAATCTTGCCTCAATGATTCAATATAGTGTTTATATTTGGCTGCCTTTCATAATATACACACAGTACAGTATACTCTAAATTGGTGTTGCGTCCTTGCAAATGGTATGAAGCCAAAGAAGGTGGCTAAGTTGTAAAGCAGGGTATTATCACCACATTTGGAAGTGTTGCTGTTGTTTGTTTTTATTTTACTGCAGTAAATATGAATAAGTTGCTTACATTTGTTGTGATAAGAAGAATGTGTGTGTGTGTGCATGTGTGTGCGTGTGTGTGTGTGTGTGTGTAACTGGCCTTCTTAGCAGTGTCAAAGTCAAGTCCCTCCAGGGCCTCAGTGGCTAAATCCCTCCAGTCACTGTCTGTCACCCCCAGACAGGCGATCTGGTAGGCCTCCTTAAACATCTTCCTCTCCAGGTATTGATACATGGGTGCAGACTGGACAGAGCAACAATGCCAAAATCGAAAAAGCATTACAAAATGAACAGCAGCAGTCTAATCAACAACAACAACGAGGACCACCAACAAAATTATACTTCTCACAGAAAATAGTCCGTATAATAAAATGATCATCACAAACTATAATGATCAACACAAACCAATGCCATGACATTTAAGAGACATTATTCATGACCAATGATGTGCTCTGTTTCACATCATGACCACATGGAACAGAGTTATTGCCTTTAAATTAGGACAGGCTGACAACTTAGTGCACACCTGGGGCACCTCCACAGCCGACATGGAATAAACGTGGAGACAGAAGATCTTAGAGCCATTGTAGCCGACCATAAAGCCTTGCATCTTCTGCTGGTGTACAGGAAAGTTGCTAGCTTTGATGTTAAGGTACCCATTGCCAGAGAAGCACAGCATGTCCTCACACTGGGTGTTCCAGGCCACGCTGTTAGCATTAGGCTCCTACAGGGACAGCAAAAGAGAGGAGGTTGGTAAAGGAGAGTGGTGGGGTAAAATGATCTAGAAGTAATTGCGGAACATAGACCAAGCAGAAGAACATCGGTATGATATGTACCTGCACACAAGGAAGATAATTATACATACATTTGTGCCTCTATTCTATTCCACTCCACTGCAGCTCTGAAATACCTTCTAAAATCAAGTTATGTTCCTCAGCCATAAACTATACTCCGTCTACTGACCTGGAAAAGCAGTTCTTTACTGTTGATGTCATAAACGAGCAGAGTGTTGTGCTCATCCACCACAGCCAGTTTATTGCGGGAGGCACTCATGTCCAGGCAGCGCACTGACGTTGACAGCTTCAGCAGCGTGATGGGAAATGGGTTGTCAACAAATATCTTCAGGATCTATATCACAAAGAACAAAAGAACAAAGTCAACACGGGGGATTGCAGTAATTCTGGTTAATCCATTCATAATGAATGTAAACACCATGGATGTATTTTATGTCCAATCCTTATACAAATAAATGTAAATTTGTGAAGAAGATGAGTTAAAATTCCCTGGACCGCAGGACTGTGAGCATGAGATCCATTTTTAAGCCATCTTCAGTCATCTGAGATTACTTAATGTGAGAGTGCATTTTTTTAGAAATACTCACAGCTCCATTCTTTAATCCTACTAGTAGGCCCTCTCTGCCTGGCGGACCACCAATCACTTTGATGTAGCGAATTAGGGACTCCATCACCCATTCTTTTTCCCTGACACTGGTGAAGGATAGGCACTGGAGTCTCTTCTCCTGCACCAGAGCAGAATGGGAAAGGTGAGATGGCAATTATGTGTAACACATGAAAGACTTATTGGTTCAGTCTGACCAAATTATTATGTTTTTACCATTTCACAGTGTGTTAATCTGAGCCTTTGTTTTATTTAAACGACTCTTGTAAATGTCTAACAATTCTTAGCACATTGTTTTGTTTAACACTACAAAGTGTGATTCAGTGCCAGAAAGCAATGCTATAAAGATAAACAATGATTTGATTTGACACAGACATACACGGCCCATATGAGCACAGCCCATTTATAGGGCCTGAAAGCTGTCTGAGCCATGAAACACGAGCGTGCCTGTTAGAGAGAGATCTGAAGCACCTCTGTCGCACACAGAGATTTAAAAGGAAATAACCTCTGGTGGCTGCTCCTCCTCCCTACCAACCTCTGTCAAACACACAGAGACAAGAAGCAGAGGGGAACCCCAAGAGACACCCACTGGTTCAACAGACGCTGGTCCTTCCCTTTCATTCAACTGTCTCACTTTATCCAGTTTGAAGAGGGCTGAGAGGGAGAGGGAGACAGAGCCCACAGAGCACATGCACAGCTGGGGTCTTTTGCAAACCAGGCAGAAACATCTGGGAAACCAGCAATTCCATGATATTATCAGTTTTCTCTGGGCTGTTTGGGCTAGTAGTGAATGGCTGAACACTGATTCATTCTGCTCTCATTATGCAAATAGTGCTCCGATGTCTCTACAGCCTCTTGCACGATCTGTCAAGTGTGCATTAGCGTAATTTACAAAGAACAAGAGGTCAGATTTTGGCCTGACAAGCATGACTATAGAAAAACTGTTTGTCTCATTATGTCAAGAAAACCAAAAGGTCCTGGCAGCAACAAACAAGAAAATTCAAGTTGGTGCACTTAAATGAATGTTTTAGGCTTTAAAATGTTTTATCTCCTCTTTGCCTAACCTGACACAGGATAATATGCTGGGAGCAGACTACGAGCAAGTTGCATTCAAACTTTCTGCAAATTTTCTCCTTGATGCGGTAGTGCATGTCTGAGGAGTCATCTGAATAGAGCTCATAGATGAGGATCTTCTCAGGCAGCTGGATTGCAAGACGATTTCTGTAGATGGCGATTTTCTTCACCAGCTCACGGCACTTGATCCTCACTGGGGAAAAGAAGGAAATGAAACATAAAGTGGGCATCTAAGGGGACGTGAGTAGGGTTTCATTATGTGAACCAATGTATTCTTCTGAATAACTCAAAATTCCCTCTACAAATGAGCTTCCTTTTACATGTTAAGAGAACTTCGGGGAAAGTACAGCTCAAAATGGGCTGTACTTTCCCTAAAAAATTACCTGACTTTCCTTAAAAAATATTTAATGACTGGATGCCTGTTGATATGACTGACATGGATGATGTAACAATAGAAAAAATAATAATAAAAGCTGTTAAAAGTTATAAGCGTTTTAAGATCACAGTTCACTAAATAGTGACTCCCTCTCTATCCTTGGCCACGTTCCTGACTGTGATGGTCTAGCAATAAAAGAGAGCCTCTCACATAAATATCAATTTCCTGTCGCTCACAGAGAGGTGTACCTTTTTGTTCAGTGATGAGGTGCTGGACAATGACATCTGTCATGCTGTCTCTATAAGCATAGCGATCCTTGTAGAGGCCGTGAACTGTACTGAAGATAAGTTGGTAGCAGGCGATGGTCCCATCCTGGCAGCCCAACACCTAGATAAGAGATAACAATGTAGCAGTACATCCTATTAACACCTCTAAGAAAAGACTGGGAGTGGGAAAATGTTGCTGTTGTTGAAGCATCTACACAGCAGAACTGAGAATCTGCCAACAACCTATTCTCTCTTGTATGCCTCATCACTTTCAGTTAAATATAGTGAAAGGAAAAGCTGTAAAGGTGTTATTGTAGAATAAAATGACTTGTGTATCTGTGTAGATAAAGACGGGGTGTGTTATCAGATCAAGAAAATGTATCAAATGCAGACTTGCAAGCTGAATGTCAGGTCTGAGCTTTATCAGTGTTTTACATTCTCCTACCACTTCTCTCTAACAGTGACACACAAATTATTATTTAAGGGTTGGATAACTTCTCTAGACATATGGCCTCACAAGCTGTAGACCCACCACGAAGTTGGAGTCGGGCCTAACCCGGCACGTCCAGACCCAGGAATTCTGCTCTCCAATGGTGCCTAGCCGCACACCATCTTTTGTGTAGAGGGACGCCTGCTTATCAGAACCACCCATGACTATGTACTCGCCCTTAGAGAAGTAACTGACGCAACACGGGTCATAGGTGAGAGTCTTGTCCTTTCCAATCTAGGAGACAAAGAGAGAAGGAGACATTAAACCAGGGAGAAATGAGTATTTCTCATATTTATTGCTCAGGGGCCTCAGCCAACACACATCAAAGTGCCTCAAAGCCATTTGCTGGTTTAAATACACTCTATTGTATTAATGTTCAAAGTGCATTTGCACAACATCACATCAGTTCCTCAACCTTCTGCATCTGTTTCTCCTCACTGCAGGAAAAAAGTTGCCTGACAATCCATAGTTATTTTCTTTCACTGCAAACAATTGCAATGGTGTTCTAATCAAAACAAAGTGTTCACTTAAATAGATAAATAGGCCGATGACAGTGTATAAGCCTAAGGCAGAATGGCAGAGTAATGAACATTGCATATTTGTCTATAATTACAGAATTGCCCACGGGGAATTTAGGAGGAAGGGGGGGGGGGGGGCATTAAAACATAGCAGGATCACTTCCAATGTGCTGTTATGGTTTCAATAGACCCAGACAGTCTGATTACAACAGGAAACACAGCTCTTAAACTTAGTAGTGTTTCCAGTACCATACATTTTGAATTTGTGTATTCTTGTTGCTTACTACTATAGCACATTCTGTGAAGAGGACTGATTGTACTTCAACATAATATTGGCTGTTTGGTATTCCCCAAGCAATAAAATAAGGCCTTTACTCATCTAAATTTCCACCTTACAGAGTCTGAAGTGACAGAGAAGAAAGATTTGCTTTATTAGAATGCAGTGCACTAAGTATAAATGCATAACGCCAAGCCACTGTGCTGTTTGTATTATGACATTCACCTGCTTTCCACTGAGCTGATAGAAGGAGAGCTTCTGACCCCAGTCTGCCACAGCCAGAATGTCATTATGTTCATCCCTGTGAAAACACAACAAAATTACTCTTGGCATAAACACTGCTTGTCAACATACTCTAACTGAAGGGGCTTTGTTGGTTTAGATAATGATGACAGTGCTAATGAGAGCAGAGGGACAACCTTTCAACTAGAGGCCATATGGTAAAGTCCTTTTTCCTATTAAAGGAAAGCTTTTCGTAACAAATGCAATTGTAGACCAGGAGACAGTATTGCATCTATCTTTATTATTGTTATATGTACCTATCCATCTGTGCCCCCGTGCTGAGAAAAATTCACCCTGTCGAAGAGTCTATGAGCAAAGTAATGAATCCCTAGCAGCTCAAGAGACACTGTTACCTGGCTGATCTGACCTCCCTGTGATGACCAATCATATTTCCTGCAGCAACCCAATAATGATATATCTGGTGTATCTTGTCATTGAATCTCATCACCTCCATCTTCTCCTACACGCTTGCAATTTTTCATCACCCTGTCAGCCCTTGACTCTTAAATAACCTGTCCAGAAGTCCACTACACTGGCTATAACCTTGGTCCTTGCTTTGACTATAGAGGGCATCAAAGAGGAAAAATAACTGCTCCAAATCATCATATGGCTCTCCTCCACTGAAATAGTCCTACCACACCCCAGCTCACCACTGCCACCTGCTGGCGCCATACAAGCTATTCACTTAAAATGTAAAACTCAACAGCACATCATTGCATAGAATCTGGGCAGCATTAGCATTGCTAAATTGTTAAAGGTCAGATCGCTGTCTGTATTTTCCACTAACTTAGATGGGTTCCAGGCGATGGACCAAATAGGAGAGGAGGAACCTCCTGGACGCTCTATCTTAACCTTCTCCTCTCCATTCTTGTTTCGTATGCTCACTACTCCATTCATCATGCCAAGGGCAAGGTACTGGCCATCATTTGTCCACCTGCAATCAAATGAAACACCTCAATATTAATGCATCACATGCAAATGTACCACTCTTGCAAGTAGTTACAGCGAAAGACTTCACGTACCCGCAACATGTTATTTTGCTGCTCACTTTATGTTTGTTGACAGATTTTTGCTCTGGTGACCACAGACCTAAAAACGTAAAAGGTGAGCAGATCATAAGTGATCTGTGTGGGCTTTTTCCCTTTTTATATGCAAATTAAGTGAATAGATTTATAGTATATCATTAAGTACAGTACGAGTCTAAAATACAGAATATAATTACACTCATGCTGCACTCACCAAAGTCACCAGAGGAGCAGGAGGCAAGCTGGTGAGTGACGGGGTTGTAGGCAACACACTGGATAGAGTCATTGTGACTACAGATAAAGAGATGGAAAAATACCAAGTGTTGGAGGAAAAGAAAACTACAGATGAAACATCAGAATTAAAGTAATTAGCAAAAGAATGACACTTACGTATATTTTAAAATACCCTCCAGTTTAGATGTCCATATGATGATACTTTTGTCTGCTGACCCAGAAGCAAACCTTTTACCTGCAAAAGAATGTAGCAGTTGAGAAGATTTCAGTGATGGCTGAAGAAGGAAAATGTTGTGAATAGATGGAAAGCCTGTTGAGTACCATCTTTGGCATAGGCCACGCAGTACACTATGTCTTTGTGTCCTTTTAAAGGCTGGATAATAGATCCATCTGCTGCGTCCCAAACCTACAAAAAAATTGATAAAATAAATTGAATGTAATAAAACACTTTCCTCAGATATATGCATCTCTTGGCCAAAGAAAACTAGAAAGACTTACAAGGACACGATGCCCTGCAGCAATAATGAGTTGGCTGCCATCTGGCTTGAAGGCAAAGTCATAAACACTGGGAAAGAAAACAATGCATTTGAGCTGAAATATTTTTTGGGTGATTGATGAACAGCAACAAGAAAGATGAAAAACATATCCATGGGTTCCAGCCTGCTTTACTTGGTTTCTTTAATAATTTGGGCAGGGTATCCCTTGGAAACTTACATATTTAGTTGATTTTTTGTAATGAAAATAAGTATACAAACATGTATAACAGACCTCAAACAAAAATGCTCTATCATAAGTCTTTACATTACAAATTCAGGCATTTGCACAGATTTGCATTGTTGCTAAGTTATGAGATGTTTTCTGTGTGTGTTAAATGCACAGCATGTTTACAGTAACTCAGTTGGCAGATGTTAGATGTCCCTTACATAAAAGTGAGTCACTCAAGACAGCGAGGCCAGGGCCACTCAACGAACTGCATCTACTGATAAAGCTCATGGTATCTTTTGAAGTTATTCGTGACGTTACTCAAATCAAGCATTGATGGGCAGCAACAGCAAGACTTTACTGAACTAGAGCTAGTTAGCCCGACCTAATGTTGTACCCTGTTTCAAAAGAAAGGTGGCATTGTACACCATTGTAAACCAGCCTCAGCGTCACAATCATTTATCTTACCACCAATCATCAAAATCCTGCTAGGTTAATGCTAGCTAGCTGGTTAACCGTAGTTTACATAGCAACCGCCGTTGCTAACCACGTAGCGTTACATCCAGAAGAGAGCTTACATTGTCAGCGAAACATAAACACCCAGACTCTTACCATTCACTTGTTTCTTTCCATGCTAGAACGGCTCTCATTTCCACCTTTTAGCGAAAACCGATGCTTTTTATCAACAGGTTATTGTTGCTTGAGCCGTCGTTTTTTTCATAGTAAGTAAGCTCTGTTTTCAAGATGCGGTCGCACTGCGGACTGCGCAGACTCGCATTCGGTGTTGCCAGATTTGATGAAAAAACGTAGCATTCTCAAAGCCTATAACCTGCACAGATTTCTAAGCGTTACTTACGATCCAGTTTATTTGCGATTTGGACATAGGACATATAAATACCACAATAGTGGTGCATTGTGTCTGCCGTCAGATTCTAGTTATAATTTATTTAATATTATCATTGTTAATCGCGCACGCACGTACCCTTTCACCTCATTCCTTATATTTGCCTAATTTCGCTCAGTTTACAAATCTCAGGACCACAGTTCAAAATTCATTGCCGCCCTAATGGTATTAAACGATTCTGGATTATATCTCGCCCAATTAAAAGTACGTTAGCCCAATGTGGCGGAAACACCGACCAATCTGGCAACATGAATAGCTACTTCCTGTGTGCAAAGCTAGCGGCTGTGTTCGCCTGAAACAGACTTTTGATATGCAGACAGAGCCAGTCTTAGTATTTGTCCTTCACGCCTGTAAAAAAGGAAGGAGTTGGAACCTGAGCAGTATTCACGTATGTTATTTCCACCTTAAATCTTTAACAATCTACAGACAGATTTAACCCGTAGGCTGTGATATGCTTTGAGGTGATACCCACCTACTTCACGCATCTATAAAGATGACATGTTTATGTTGTTGTAAACTGTAGGTAACCTAAATCCACCACCTCAGAGTCAACGCTCTCTCAGAGGGACGAGTAGGACCAACAACATGCATCCCGCCAACTGTGACATCCAGCTGGAGACCTGTGGAGACAGAAATAACCAAAGTCAGAGTGATGGTAATGAGTTATGCCACCCTCCCACAATGCCCCCTGGCTGGATCAGGGAGGTGAGGCAGAGAAAAGGAGGAAAGACAGCAGGCAAACTGGACGTCTACATTATAAGGTGAATCTTTGCTTGTAATGCTCCCTGTGTAGTTACGCTAAAAAACTGAATAAAAACATTATTTAAAGTGACAATTTGCCATTAAAGTAGTACTTGTCTCAGTGTTTTCTGTCTCTGCATGTTATGACCTCCATGATATTGAGGGCTCTGATGATTTTGTGTGATTGATAAAAATCATAACACCTGAACTGTCTCACACTTATACATGCACTACAGATTCACTGAGATCATCATTTAATTGACCTCTATGTTGTTTTAAGTCCTGAAGGGCAGAAGTTCAGGTCGAGGACATCCCTACACACGTTCCTCCTCAAAAACAAAGAAGGGAACTTGGACATAAACCTCTTTAATTTTACTGCATCCAAGGATGATGTCATCTCCACTTCACAAATACCTTCCCACCAACAGAAGAGAATTAAGAAAAAACTTGCAGGGGGACGGCAGGAGACAACGCAAGGTGCAACAGAAACTCTGGATCTCCCTCCACGTAAATCTAAAAGAATGTCTGAGGGAGAAACAGTGAAGAATGGAGATGAAACTGAACATATTAGTACGGACATTTTAATAGAGGATTTATTAGTGAAAAGAGACGCAACAGATGAGGCTGTGAAGTCTGCACCTTCAGCAGCAGCTGAAAATGTCAAACTCGAGAAAAGCCCTCAGAGAGTTGGGCTGAGAGAGAAACTACTCCGTCTAGTTCCATCTAGTGAACAAAAAGACATTTCCTGTGTTCACGAGGTTGAACAGGCTGAGTCGCAGCCTTCTGTCCCGACTCTGAATGTTGAACCTGCCACAGAGAGCGAGACTGAAGGTGATGATGAACAAGGCAGAGACGAGACGGAGATTCACAGCAAAGGCAACGACAGGGAGGAGGTGTTGTTACCTGACATCACTGGCAGAAGCTGTACACCAGTGAGAGACTCCCAGAATAGTAAGTATCA
This sequence comes from Caranx ignobilis, assembly GCA_021432705.1. Taxonomy (NCBI): domain Eukaryota; kingdom Metazoa; phylum Chordata; class Actinopteri; order Carangiformes; family Carangidae; genus Caranx; species Caranx ignobilis. Next base: position 69,987,534 of record MU269985.1, read on the forward strand.
TCTCCACTGTCTGACAGCTCACCAAAAGCACCAGCTTAGTTTTCCCTGATTCTCCTCCTTTTATCTCTCAAGTTTTTTTTTATTTTCAGCATTTTATACACTGCATGATCATATATAACATTTCACGTTTTTAAACATTTTAAACATGTTTAAAAATACATAAATAAAAAAAAAAATCAAAAGAAAAATTTAATTTGACAAAAAGAAAAGGAAAAACTATACATGTATGTGTCTGATAAATGATGATGATGTCTATTGTTTTCTATATACTATACTATATTTGTTTCCTCTTCACCTAGAGTCTAAAGGATTGGAAGACAAACGGAAAACGAGTCCTTATTTCAGCGGAAAACACATTAAAGATGGTAACATTTGAATGATTCATTTGCTAAACAAATCAAAGAGACACATGTTAGCATTTATGAAATAAAGTTGCATTTAGTTTGAAACGTGTACAATGTGCATACGCAGGACCTAGCCCCCCCAGGAGGAAAGTCTTCAAGAAGTGGACACCGCCACGTTCTCCATTCAACCTTGTACAGGAAACCCTCTTCCATGACCCCTGGAAGCTCCTGGTTGCTACAGTTTTTCTGAACAAGACCAGTGGTACGACCCAAAATACAGATATTATACTGCAGTTCACTGGATGGTGTACCACTCTGCACTTAAGCCTGGCCTGTCACTCTTTATTTTTTACCCGATACTCCAGGTAAGATGGCCATCCCTGTGCTGTGGCAGTTCTTCGAGCGTTACCCATCTGCAGAGGTGACCAGAGAGGCCGACTGGAAGCCCATGTCTGAACTTATGAAGCCGCTCGGCCTGTATGAGCTTAGAGCCAAAACACTCATCCGCTTTTCAGGTGAATGTGCTTATCCACTGTGCATGATGGATGACAGTCTACAGATCTGTTCACAGGCTGAATTACAGCTTTATTGCCGGAAATAAAACTGCAGATTTTTCTGAATATATGACACAATATCTGTGACCAGACAAACTTCACACTGACTTTCCTCCTGTCTAGATGAATATCTAACTAAACAGTGGCGTTACCCCATTGAACTGCATGGTATTGGTAAATATGGCAACGACTCCTACAGGATCTTCTGCGTGGAAGAGTGGAGACAGGTGAGAACAATCCAGACTACTGTACTTTCAGTGGATTACATTAATGCTCATCAATGACAACTGTTTTTAATGTCAAAGGTGACACCTGAAGATCACAAGTTAAACAAATACCATGACTGGCTGTGGGAGAACCATGAAACACTTGGAATCTGAAAGACAAAGTATTAAGAAGGAAATCAGTGTCATCACTTTGGTATCTAACTCTACTGTCATTTTAATGAAATAGCACTGTTCAGCCTGGATTGCCTTGAAATTATGTATTGATACTCTTGAGATATCACCGTTAACATTTCTTTAAGAAGTTTTACTCTGTTTGTAATAAAGCATTTTAAGTCTGGTTTCAAAGTTGAAATGATTCATGTGTGTGTTGTTGAGTCTGTCCTCTGGCTGGGTTTCTTCCCTTTACACGTACATGACATCTGGAGACATCTTCTCAAGTTTGCCTGTTGTCACGAGCTAATAATCTGTCTTGTTGTGTGTAGTGATGCATGACCTTACACTGCACACAGCTGCTTTCTTTTGTTGGGAGGGGGGTGGGGAGTGGGGTAGGGTAACCTGATTCCCAAGGCAACTGTTGCCACCGCAAAACACTCAGTGAATGCACAGGCATGTCACGGATTAATGTCTAACTAGTGTCGGTGCAGTTATTTGCTATATTTAGATTTGGAGTTGTGTTATGATTTAATGCTAATAGTCTAGTTTGAAGAAGAAAATAAAATTGTGCAGGATTTGACACTGGAGAGTTAAACCACACAAAGACCTGACCTCTGACAGGAAAGAGAAGAAACAGGCTGAACTACAAAATGAGACTACGTAAGAAAACAAACTTTCTTTTTCCATTTGTTGTCTATTATGTTTCTAGTTAATTTGTTAAACATGCTGGGGTTTATGTCAATCTTCGATTACTACAGCATCCATATCTATACCTTCCACACCGGTGTGTATTCCTCATCACACACCTCCTGTCCGGCAGAGTCGCAGCCTGGTGGTCACTCCCATGACATTTCCCAACATCTCAGACTCTGCCCGGCTGCAGACAAGCACTCAGGTGCACACCAATTCCTTGACTGTCCATTCATTTTTGTGACTTTACTCCTGTCTCGCTGGCGTACTGTATCTTCAACTTAAAACTTCATAAATCCTCTCTAGATTATCCCAAGACTGAACCCTTTACATCCACCTTTGATCCACAAACGCACCGTCAGCCTGGAGACACCAGCTGTTCACCATCATAATCACCAACGGACACTGATCATGCAGAGGAGAGAGCATTACAGGTGGGAGCAGGCTGTGATTAAAAAAGCAGTTTAAAAAATCACAAGGAATCACCAGCATCAAGCCCATCTTTGCTTTCAAGAGCTGAGTTCAAAGTCACTGACTTGTAGTTGATTTGTCAGGTATCATCATGTGTGGCGAAAACCATTTTATGGAAGCAGCAGTGAAAGAGAAGAATACAGGTACTGAGAGTATTCATACAATACAATACAGGTATATCCTGTGCTGAGTCATAAAACACACTGTAAACACACCTCCTAACATTTACTGACAAATAAAACTCTTTCTTTTCCTCTAGGAAGGAGCTGAGAGAGCAGTTACAAAGGCAGATAGAGGAGAAATGTGTAGCACTGAAGTTGCAGCTGGCCAGCAAAGCGAAGGAAGCCGAGTATGCATGTGAGGTGGACCGCCTCGCCCTGTCTGGTGAAAGAGAGCAAAGAATCCAGCACAGAAAAGCAATGACAGCATACAGAGACGAGAACAAGAAGGTACACCCATACAGAGCGTTGCCACTGCTAATGGTCCTGTGGTGATGCTGCTCACAATAGTGTCCTGAAAATGCTTTAACATGCTCTCAGGTTACAATATACATAGGGTGTGTTTGAGGTTTTTCTTCCTCTCTGTGTTGTATGTGTGTGTGTGCAGCTAATGGAGCAGAGCTGGAGGGACAGAGCACTAACACGGTCCCAGGAGATCCTGAAGGAAAGAGAGCTGCTGCGCCTCAACCCCATTAACTGGAGTGGAACACTGAAATAGGTTAAACCTCGACATCCACAGCCAAAGTTTTCAGGTCTTGCTGCTGGACTTACATGCCTGCATGTGTGTCAGATGAAAATGACAGACAATATACAGTATATAGTCCATGTAATTAGACGGATAATTTGTAATTTGTAATTGAAGATTTGTGGGATTATAATATGGAATTGCATTTATGTAATATTATCAGATTTCTTAGTAGCAGCTAAGAGCTTAGTGATGAGTGATGAGAAAGAGATGAGGATGCTACAGCAGTCTGATACACTCACTTCTCTCTCACCCACACCCTTTTTTTCCCTCTGGAGCCACAAAGCATTTAATTCTAATTTTTGCATATATGTTGTAGTACTCCCAAGACCTCCAAACAAGCTTTGATGTCTAAAAAAACCCCAAACTTTAATTTATGATGCAACATGTAATTGTAGAAAACAATTTTCTACAAGCTCGAATGTTTTTCTTTCTCTGTTTATGTAAAGAGCAGAGGAGGCTTCACAAAATGAAATTTAAAAAAACATGAGGTGTGACAAACTTTTATTGTGAAGCAAACATACTGAACAATGACTCTGTGGGTGACCTTCCACTGAAGGAAAACTAAAGATAAGAAGATGGACGGATAAGAAGTGATGCTTCAGTGGTCTTTAAATATGATGCTACTATTACCTGCTATAATTACAATTAAATAGATTAAAAAACTGCATTGAAAATGTACACAAAAACACACACAGGAAATGTCAAGAGCAAAATATGATAAACATCTTCCCAATAAATATTGCTTTGAAAATAAATTAAAGGCAACTGAAAATGGCTTGCATTGTCAAGAGTAGAGCTGGTATTTACCTAAGCACATTCCTTCACACACTCAGTTAAGTGGTCAGTAGCAGTAATGTTTGTGATCCAGCAGCTGTTAAATGTCAGTCTTCCATGCCAAAGTAAGACAACTTAATGGATGCAGCGTAGTACCTTTCATTTCAGTTCCTATTATCATGCAGTATCACTAAAAAGAATCATTCAGGAAGTAAGGAGATAAAAAGATCTGTGAACATAAATAAATAACCAGTGATTCATAATGGAGATATCCCAGAGTTTCAATGAGTCTATTCTTTGGGATGATATGGAAATCATCTAATCATATTATCATCTAATCCCATATCCCTGACAAAAAAAAGCTTATGTGTTGTTGTGCATTCGAACTATGGGAAATACTCTGCTTCACAGCATTGACATGGTGAAAAACGACGACAGATGTGTTGATTGGAGGTTTTGATTGTGTGGAAGAAAACGACATCATCTCTCGAGCAACATCGAGGCCAGATGGGACATCCAAATGCATAATAGATTTGAACAATCAGTAGTGGTCTTCATGTCACCCTTGATCCCAACGAAGTTGAGGTAGGGGATTGAGTTCCTTCACATCAGTGCAGTGCCTCCATATTTCATCTTAAAATTTATGGCTCCGTAGCCTTCAAGTTCTCACTTTTTCCTGCATTATCCTATTCATAAATATAAATGAGCCCAAGCCCTTTCAAGTAACTCCCTAAACTAAATTAAATCCCTGAAAGACGAGAATTGTAGGGATAGGTTCCTGCCCAGTTCGAGTCTTACTCACTTCTCCTGGCTGGTGTTCCAAGGTCCTTTTAGTCAAGCGTGACTACAGACAGTCTAGCGTCCCTTCAGGAATCCATCCAGCATGTAGTCTCCCTTCTCTGTCAACCAGTATCCAGCCATAGCAGCCACACCTCCGATGAAAATGGCTGTGAAAACCATGTCACCCTTTGCTGCGAGCGTAGCTAGGGCACAGATGACTACGCCAAAGAACATCTGCTGCAGTACAAGGACTTCATCATCTGTCATGTCGTCAAACAGTCCCTTCTCTGGGCCAGCTGAGGAGGTACAGGAAAAGAAAATTAGCCGGCATATCTGAAAAGATGTCAACAATGTATGTTCTTCTTTTTTGCCACTACAGCTACATACCCGGTGGCTTATTCTCCACACAAATGCTGTCCCTTCTGATGAATCCATCAGCACAGTCACAGTGGAAAGAGCCCTCCTCATTAATACAAGCCTCATTAAGCCCAGGGCACGCTATCGCACGTTCACTACATTCATCTACATCTGTGCAATGAAGCAAAAAATAAACAGTTTAAGGACATCAGAATCTTAAGAGGTTAATAGTATACAAATGTAGGAGCTAATTAGTCTTTGCTTACCAAGACATTTGGCTCCCTTCAGTCTGTAGCCACGTGCACATTTCTTGCAGCGGGCAGGACCACTGCCCATACATCCTACACATGCCTGGTCACAGCCTGGACACAGTAAGATCACAGAGGTCAACACTAAACCAAGCATTACAGAAATATTTAAAAGTTTTCAGAAACAACTTAAACTACAATTTGATGATTTTTTTTTATTTAAAAATTTGCTAATTAAAAATTAATTAGCCATTTGTCATTTATCATTTTCCAAATTGTACTAGCTCCTTCTTTCAATCTATATAAAGAGTTACGACTTTTCCTGAGAGTCTTTGGGTTTGACTGTGTCGATTAATAAACGTATACTTTAAGTAAGCTTTAAGTTATATAAGACAGCCTACCTCTGCATTCATAAGATCCATCTGTGTTGTGGCAGTACGTGTTAGTGGGACAACGAGCCAGCTCTGTGCCGCACTCGTCAATGTCTGAGACACAAAAAGGCAGTCAGACAACACATAATCAACTAACTGGCACCAAGTCAACAATATGTTAGTCCATGACCCCTGAAGCCAAACTCACCCACGCACTTGTTGTCGTGAAGGATCCAGCCGGGTTTGCAGTCGAGGCATTTGTAGTCCTGCGGCCCTGAGCATTTCTTGCACGAGTGGTAGCAAGCTACAGAGGATGAGCGACACGGAGACAGTGAGAGGGTCAATCTGAGATGACCTCAGACCGAATTTAATACATGTAGAGGGTTGAAACAGCACCTGAACATGCTCCTGTGCTGTCATTAGAGCTTTTCTCTCTGAAGTAGCCGTCAGCGCAGCTCTGACACAGACGGCCCGAGTATCCAGGATCACAGACACACTCTCCATCTCCCAGACGAGTCCCCTCCCCCTCACAGCGGCCCAGACCACCACACACACCACCAGGGCCTGATGGGCACTCTGTATTGAATAAACATGCTATTAGTGGTAGTCTGGAGACTGGAGCATTATTCTAACTGAAATAATTTGATCTTAAATCCTGATTAAATCTAAATGATTCATCACATGGGACAACAATGGACGAATTAGATCTGCTATCTTAAGTATTGTACACTCAGACAGCTTGTAGCTTGTGGTGAATGTTTTATGTCTTCCCCACCTTTGCAATCAGGTCCAAAGTGTCCAGGTGGACAGCACAGTCTCAGTTCCTCTATGCACAGCCATTCAAACAGGTCTGGTGCCTCCTGCTGCCTACAGAGCGCATGCAACATGTCAGTCACAGAGTTAAAACAGGTGCATGGTAATAAATCCTGAAAGATAACTCCGCACACACCTGGTGCCAAATCTGTCTTAATATAGAAAATCAGATGTTGGATTAAACCTTAGTTTATTATTTTAGTTTATCCCAATTTAACTTTAGCTACTTTGAAAACTTTTTATTTTTAATTAACATAAATTCTGTTGCTTCATGAAAACTGCACCTAATATTAGGTGTAGTTTTCATGAGTTAGATCAAGTTATTTTCTCGGACATGATGCACATTAACCTGGTTCCACACATATGGGTCACATCTGATTTCTTCAGTCATTCATATAGATCTAGTGTTGTGCTCTTTAACAGCGGTTTTCTTCCAAGTGCATAATCTGTCGATCAATCAAAGCTTTCTAGGCAGGATTAAGATTATTAACATCTGCTTTTTTGCCTAGCTACAACCTTGAAAACAAGTCAAAGGGATGGTAATGGGTGTGGATGACAATGATGCATGTGTGCAGGTTGTTGGGAGTCCACTAACAGAAATAACAACTCTCAACACACTTAAAACTTCTCTGTCCTGAAAAAAGAATAACTACTTCTAGCAACCAGTTTCTGAGTGTGACAGCAGCAGGATAGACGTCACCTGCTACTGAAGAATTCAATCAACATAACCAAAATGTCAGGCTCAGTCAAAGAAGTATATGAAAATGACCAGTGTGATCATCACATTTACCTGTGAAACCACCACGTCTCCACTTGGTCCTCTATCTGCTCCAGCAGCTGGTTACATTCAAAATCTGTTTTCTCACAAGCAGCTTCCACAATCTCAAGGAGCCGAGTCTCACTAAAACAAGAAGGTGACAATTAAGAAATGCAAAACAGTAGTTGAATAACAGAACGGATGCTGCTGCCCCATCTCCCCATCCACCCACATGAAAACGGCGAAGCCTTGCTCTGGGACACAAAGGGACTGTAACATTTAAAATAGACCGGCTTATATAATCATTCACACATCACAAAATAATGTGGGCAGAGAAGACAGGACTCTGAAAACTGAATCACATTCTTCAGGACTGTCCCGGTGGTAGTAAGTCAAGGAAAGATTACAATTGTGGTTGGTTATGTAACAATATGAATACATCTGTTGTTATCTTTTACCATGCATGATACCTGGCAATCAATGGCTACACAAATCCTTTAGATTAAGTAAATAAATGAGTCTTTAACTTTGAGGTTAAGTGATGTAAAGGTGTGACTCCACTTAAAACTTGCTCTTACCTGCGTGCATACTTAGCCAGCTTCTCCTCCTCCCAGGCAGTGTTTCCACCCCCAAAGTTCTTGTTGGCTGTTTTCTCCAAGCCCTAAAAAGACGAGGAAATTTCAGGACTCAATATTTATGAATATATGTGCATAAACCGATGGTTCATTAAGTTAATTGCACTACCTTAATGAAACTTTCAGTGAGTTTTTGGCAGGTCTGGCATGGTGCTGTCTGGACTCTCACTACAGAGAGCTCTGACAGAAGCACCAGAGCAGGTAGGAACGGCCAAGTCCACCACATGATCCTTCAGAGGGGACACATACACTCAAAGCTAGTATGCATGTAAAAAAAAAAAAAAAAAGTTTGATACTTTTCAGTGGTCATCACAGCAAATATCATTAGACATACACTTTAGGAACATTGTAATATTTAACTCCTCCCTCTTAGCATTTTAGCATTACATTAACATAGATGATACGACTTCCTACCTATTGTCAGCAGGATATGTGAGGATATTTAGTGCTTATTTATCTACAGCTGTCATCAAATATTACAACCTTCCTTGTAATACTCATTTCAACTGTGTTTAACAACATTGCCATTAATTACCTGTTTATACAGCAGTCACTCCTTATACGTGCCCACAGGAGGAATTACACACTAATTATTTTAACAAACAAAAGCTGTAACTGCTTAAAGCTGAATTGTAGTGTGCTGTAAATCATTTAATCAACATGTTATGAGTGTTTAAAATGGAGATTTACATTCAAATAGTGCCAAGAAAGATGTTGTCAGTCAGTTCAACATAATGTAATATGTTCTGATTTTATTTGCTATAAATCTTAAAGCTCATAGTTTTCATTTTAGTAAAGATTGTGGTGTCAGAGTGGTGTAGATCTTAACTCCTTGGTTTTCTGTCCTCCCATTGTAAGATATGGCACTGTTATTTCAAAGGCTGAAGCCATCGTATAATGTAATTTAAGTGAAATTTTACACCGAGTACACCCATGTGGCTCGGTGACTGCTTTCCGGATAGTGTGACCCTCATTCACTCCCGTTGGTGAAGCATTAGCCCGGTCAGGATGCTCCACTTTCCCCGTTAGCTTAGCCAGCTCAGCATCAGCACCACTCAAAATTAGCCTGGTAGCAGCCGGCTAAGGTCGATAGTTAGCTGCTAGCCGAAGGTAACGTTACATCGTTTCGCCACACAATAATAAAAGACTACGGTGATAAAACCTACTGTAGTCACAGATGTTGCCCTCCTAAGATACTTAACCACGGCTGTACTCAAAAGTATCTAACATTAAATGCCTGCTAAGTGATTTTAACTGTAACATTAAGCTAGCCCAACTCTTTTTATTGGCTACAACCGGCTCCTACCTTATTGCAAAAGCACCACGTCCGCTGCACCGCAGATGATTGTCCGATTCCCTGCTGGTTTGTACCGTAGAGAAGGGGTTTCATATTTTGGACAGCCGGGTTGTTTAAAGCCTCAAGTCTGCCATTTTTGTCAGCAACCAGAAGCAGTGGTCTGCCAGCTGAGTGAGTGACTAGCTTGCTTGCTAACGCAGCTGGTGCTCGTACACGGACATGTAGAGCAGTGGGGATGGATGGATGGATGAATGAATGAATGAACGAGGAGCTTCCAGTTGGTTCTCTGTTTTCCATGCAGCTGCCACACAAAATACGGCACCGCCCAAACCAGCTGGGATTTAACCTATGAACCAATCAGCCGGCGACACACACACACACACACAAACACACACAAACCGGCTGCAGCTCACTGACTCTGAGGAAATGTCGATCAAAGCATTTAAATAACAAATGAAGTCGCAGCTCTTGAAGTGTATGGTGGCTCTGAGGTGCAAAGCAAACCACCAGTGTACAGGACACATACACAGTAAAGAAAACAACATTTTAAATAATAATAATAATAATAATAATAATAACCAACACCATTTTAGGATTTGAATGTACAGTAGTAATGCTTGCCAAGAAATAATAGGCAAATAAAATCATCATAAAGACAACTAAGAGAGCACCTTGTCAATTGTGGCATGTTGTGTTTGTGCAGAGTAATAACTGATAGATTATTGTAAGAAGTGTAGGAGACATTTTTTATTCAATCCCATGAAACAGTGAAGGCTAAACACAGTATAAAACAGACCCACAAAACAAATGAATTAAAAACTCAGAGAAAGGCGATAGCTTTTTTTTTTCTTCTTCTTCTTCTTCATGCATCTCAGGACTTTTATATTCAACACATAGACATGCAAAATGTCAAATACTAGTAAATAAATACTTACATGGTTTAAGACCGAAACACAGCTGTAGGGTCAGTGCCAACACAGTAGTAACTTACTTCATTGTCATTCCTTTTTGTGTGTGTGTGTTGTGTAGTTTCAGTTGTCTAATAAGCAATACACTCCCCAGAGACCACTTTTAAACGAGTCTGTGTCATCTTCTTCCTTGAATTTCCTTTGAGAAGTAGTGTGAGGTTGTAATGTTGTGAGCTTTAATTTCTCTGCAACAGCAACAGCTCGTGCAATAACTTGAAGCTTTTATTTTAAAAAAACAAACAAAAAAAAACAAGCCATGCTGCATCCGTTCTCTGCTGCTCCCAGACCTCAGATGTCTAACCTGCATGTTAACATTATATCTGGTTGGAAGGATAGGCCTGCTACTATGTTGCGTTTGTGTGCAGCACATTGACACTGAAACACAGAGCAAATGCAAAAGCTGAAAACTGATATTGATTTTTATAAGTGTCTTTCACAGTGTCACTTCAAGTTTTGTCAAGTCATCACAGATCATCTGAAAATTTAAGCTTGGTCATGGATCATCCCGTGCTGCTGACCGACCCACTCCATGTCATTGACCTTCGGGCTTGTGTCAGGGCTGGAGGAAGGTGTAATGAGACATGGCTGCAACGGCACCATTTCCCAAGAGTCTTCTAATCCGACCCTAACACAACTCTGGGACACCCCTGCAAGGCGTAACACAGTTGTTCCCGCTGTGTACCCAGACAGCCCCCTCGCCAGGGCTCGTGATGCCACCCTGAGCCCCCCTGCCTTCTTCCGTCTGGCTGATGCAGTGGCCGTTTGCTGAGCCCCAGCCAGTTCAGTCAGAAATCCCAGGCTCTGGGAGGGGAGGCTGTAGACATGGAGGCCGCGGAAAAGTTCTGGCAGCGGCCGGAAACCACCTGGAGGCTCAGGTGGGAGTGATTCAAACTGTACCAACATAAACCGCTCACCAGCGCGGCCCTGTAAATAGTCTGCTAGAATGCAGCTCAACGAAGCACTGAAGACGTCGACACAGCGAGAGGAAGCAGCGTAGTTTCTTCCTGCCTCCTCTTCCTCTCTGTCTCTGCTCTTCTCCATGGGCATGCTTCTCTCCCAGCTCCGAGCCCCCCATTCTTCAGCTTTTATCCAAGTGGCCTGAGTAAGGACCAGCACCACTTTGCCTCCCTGCCTCTTAAGTCGGTCCAGTCTTGAGTGGAGCCACGGCACGGGGCCCAGTAAGCTGAGCTCAGCCTGGCTCCACAGGTCCAGAGACACACTAAAGCCCAGGGCCTGGAGGGAGGAGCCCAGCTGACACATCACCTCTGGCAAAGCCTGGTCATCATCAGGTGGGTACAACAACACCACGTGACCACCACCCACTGCACCTGAAGGAGGAGGACTGACATTGATGTGTTTGCTTTCTGGGAGAGTTAGGTAATGAAATTTAAACCACTGTCACAACTGTCTGCCTGTTAAATACACAACTGGTTAGTTTATCCTGGCACAAATATCAGAAACAGCTGTAAACAACAGCCCATCTAACAGTTACCACCTCTAAAGATCACTAATTAACACTTTATATCTCATTTGTTTAATCATTACAAAAAACAACAATGTGTAATTTTATATGGAATTCATGCACCAGGATGAGAAGAGATGATTGTTTTGGATTAGTGCCGAGACAAATGAGCCACGGTGGCAGTTGTATGTGATGCTTTAAACACTGGAACATTCATACTATCAACAATTGTATGAATACAGTTATGATGATTTACTGTCCACTATGTAAGAAAATGTGTTTTCCCAGTCTGAAATGGATGTGAGGCTTGCACATACCTTTAACGTCATCTTCTTTCAACCATCTCCACACATAGCCTGAAAGAAAAAACTAGAGCTTACATTGAGGTCTTTTGCTAAGATGCAATTAATAATTGATGACCGACAAACAGACAACTGACCTTTCAGGACCCCTTGTATTAAATAGGCTCCGAGCACGGCCACACACATCAGCAGTAATCCGATGAGGATTGGCAGGCTCCATCTCCAACGGGATGCTGGGAAAATAAGTCATGAAGCATGACACACTTTCATTAAACAAGTTTCAACAGCTCTGTTAATGGTTTTAACATTGACAGCTACACACAGTGAGAAGTTCCAAGGTCTGATTACTTATTTGCCAAATGCGATGAAAAGCTTGTTTCAGTCAGTAATAGTTGAACATTAAAGTCTGGACAATAATTATTAAGTCTTACTTCCAAATAGACACTGGGGCTCTACATATGACTTCATCCCATGTATCTTTATCTGAAAATGAGTAAAAGAGTTTGTGTTGATTAGGAGGCACTAACAATAAAGATTAACATTTTACAGCTGGCCTGTACTGTAAATGTGAAATATTATCACCTGGACACACAGCAGAGGATGTGAGGACACATTGAACTCTCCTGTTTTCTGAAATGAGAATAAACAATTAAATGAATACATCACAAAAATAACCAGGAAAAAACATCACCATGGGTCAAAGATTAGTTCACACCATTAAAATAATAATAATGATGATACATCAATGGCTTCAATTCAACAAAAACAACTAAAACCTCTTAAATATGCCAAGTGTTTTTATAATTTTGGCCACCACTGTAACTTTCAGATAGATCTTTGGAGCATGTGTTTGTAAAGTTTTTATCTTTTGTCCATAAAACCACCACTATGGGCTGTGTTAGAGCCATGGTTACAGTCAGGATCTAACTGGGGCTATAGCACAGTATATTTTTTCCAGGAATTGGTCAAAATCTGAGGCTACAGCATTTTCCTGAGAACTTAATCCCACTCAGGGTAGAGAAGTTTGAGTATAGGGACTTAAAATCCTGACTGCAGCCCCGAATGGATCATGTAAACAGATGTAGCCAGCCTGAGAGCTCAGGATAAAAAAGCAACATCCCGCAACATCTTCAGTTTTTCCTGATGGTTTTACCCAGTGTCCACCGTGCATTGCGCTCCAGCCTGCATGGCTGAACAGCCTCTGTCTGGAGCCCGTCACCTCCTCACAGTGGCCTCCTGCCACGTCTTTCCTGCACAGCCACACTTCTGCCTCCAGTGGGCAGGGGGCAGTCACGTTCAAGCTCAGCCCTGTGCTGCCCTCCCTTGTCTGAAACTCCTCCATTGACACAGACACGCTTTGCTGCATCCTTTCAAGAGCATCTGAAAAAAAACAAAAAAAAACAGCAACACTTTGATATGACATCTATCAAAATACCATGCAAACTCATTGTGGTCAGACCTCGGTTGACTTCCCTTTACCTTGTTCATTCTTGAAAGGGCAGAAATCACTTCGTTGTGTCTTTCCTTTCCACCACACCTTAAAATAAAACAATTCATTATGTAATTATACTTTGAAAAAATGTCTACAAGAAACCTATTGCAATCAATATATTATCTACCCGGAAGCACAGGCACGGTGCGACAAACTTTGACGAGACGATCATTTCTCTTGCGCCTTTGGGCTGCAAAGATTTAAAAAAGACACATACAGATACTATCAATATTGACATAAACGACAGGATGACATGAATACATTGTCTGGATTTATAGTAATTATGCACTGACTGACCCACTTAAGAGCCTCTCCAGGTGTTCCACTTCTTATCACCTGGCACATGAGATCATGTTGTCCGGCGTTAGTGTTTTCCAGTTGGAGGACAACTATGTTTCTCTGGTGATCAGTCTCAGCTCGGAGTCTGGGAGCTGAGACAGAGACACATGAGTCACCATCAACAATTAAACAAACTGCACAGGTGCCAATTCAATGAAATCTTGTCCAATAAATCATGCTGGCATCGCCTGGTGCTCATCATGTAAACAACACATGCCACACGTAATAAGCACAGGCAGAACAAGAGAGATGCAACATGTTCATCTAAATACATGTGACAACTGAGAACCTGATTTTACAGTATCTCTTACCATCACAGTCCTTCACAGCCTCATGTAGGTTCATGGAACAAACTGAAATACACAATGAGCAGATGTTCAATGAGATTATTCTGCACTTCAGTGTCTCTGCACTCACATCACAACATTGAACTTCATCTCACCTTCTTCTAAAGATGGGATTGTGACATTTTGGACGTGGTGTGTTTCCTCTGAATGTGTGTAGACCTGGACCACAACAGGGGTGCCAAACGACACTCCCTCTGTCAACAGCAGCTGCATTTGTTGGAAACATATGCATTTATGAACTGAAACTTTGAGTCACAAAGGGAGGATGTGTGCCATTCTTTTCACATGAGTAAAATCTTCATCTGTTCAATTGTCAGTACAGTTTTTGTTTAATCGTGTGTATTCTACGAGTCCTCTAACTTTTACTTTAAAATTTAATATCAACTTCTAAGTATGAAGTACAGTTTCTCCCTTGGAAATTGAGGTATAGTAATGAATTAAGTATCTAAAATGATTTATGTACAGTTCTTCATTAAATCTGTAGTTTTTTTCCCACCATAAACAAAAACAGAAACAACTACATTACGTAATAATTCTTTCGTACCTGCCCAGTATTAACTTTTTTATGTGTGAGCTGCTGAGAAGTTTGCACCAAACTAGAGGGGCTCAGATTAAACTGGAGCCTCTTCCAAAATTCGTGGTCGCCCGCAAAGCTGAGACCCACAATCACTGAAGCTGTAATGGAGAGTAGAAAAGATGAAAAGTGTTATTGAGACATAAAAGATAGAAGAAAACGTCATCTGGAGAAAAGCATGAGTGTGACTTTATGAGGGTTTTTGGTTGAGATCATTTTTTTTACCTCCTGGTTCAGGAGAATCGATCTGACCACTTCCTTCTGCCATTTGAGTCGACAACTCCTCTTCATCTATAGGCTCAACAGACTCCTCAGAAATGACCTTGGTGCTATCCATCTCTGCAACTATATTTACAACGCATTGTCACAACGTCATTGTCAGTCACTGTCAGTAAACACCAGGGCACACCCTGTTTTAAAGTTGACAGCAGTGAACCAGCCAAATGACATGGATAAAACCAAATGTGATGCGATAACAATGAATGACTCAGATCAGGAAAAATGATGCTGAGAAAAAATCAGGAAGTAAAGACATTATGGTTTATGACAGTCACCTTGGACAGTGATGTTGATTTGCAGACATGGTTTACAGTCTCGTGCGGCTGTACAGCAGAGCATCACTTTGAGCTGCATGTGTGTAACATCCACTGTGTCGGGTGGATTAGGCAGGACAGCCATAAATGGAACGTCTATGGAGAAATACATGATTCTGCTTTAGACAAGCTGCAGGGTTATTGCCATGATATGAGTTGTAAACATGTTGATTATGTTACCTTGGCCCATGTCGCAGTCGGTCAAGCCCTAAAGAAAAACAAGACGTCACAGTAAGTCCACTCACTCATCATGAAACCTCACCACAAGTGTCAACAGTAGTGAACGATGTTCTTTAGTACTTTATTTAGATCTGTTTTGATTTGTCTTTTTTCTTAAGCCTTATCTAACTTCTGTATTTATGTTGAGTAAACCAACCAACCAACCAACCAACCAAACAAACAGGTGTCCAAATCCTTGATAAACAATTTAAAGCGACTGTTAGTAAAGGCAGGTTGTGTCAGTGAATGGAGGATTTTATAGTGATGTTGTTTTCAGTGGTTTTACCAGAGGAAACCCAAGCTACAACAACCTTCCTGGAAAACGAAGCAGGGGAGTAAAGTGTCATGTGGAGACGGAGTTGTAAATAAATCATGTCTATTAAACTCTGATCTCTGTGTTCGTCTTTGTTGTTTGCTCTTATCCACCAAAAACCTGCAACTTGGACTATTTATTTCTTACTCTGTATGCATAAATTGGGTATATCAACATGACACTATCAACCACACACAATGATAAAGGAAGATGGTAAAAGTAGGATAGGTACCAACAAAACCACAACCTACACTTGTATTTTCATTTAGCTGGGTTTATGTTTTATGATAATAGATGATGGTTTAACAAATTACCTAAAAATGACAATGCCAGTGTCGGTTTACACAACAATATGGTGTTAAAACACCAAACAGTGCCCACAGCCACACGTGTTAAAGTCGCTCTGTTGAAGTCTGGGTCTGTGTTGACATGACTGTGCTTTTGTCCAGAGCGATTTACAATTGAAAGACTACAGCAAGCTTCAGTGCAGTATCAAAGTACAAGGAGATTATTTTAAGGAAGTGCACCGAAAGTGCAAAGTTATTAAGAAACCAGAGGATTATCATGTGACTGAACTGTTACCTCGCCACAGGTGAGATCAGGTGGGACCTTGTCAATCATCTCCAGCGCGCACACAAACAACCAGGAGCTCAGCAGCGGTATCAGAAACAGAAGGAAGACAAGATGTCCCCTGAGGAGCGACAGAGCCATGTCCCCGGAGAGACTGAACCACACTCCTCGGAATCACAAGGAGGAAATCCCGGCAGCCTTGTGCCCGGGCAGCCACGCAGCATGGCAGCACCAGCTCCTCCTGTTAAGAGTGACCACGGCTCGTGCCACACCGGCGAACTTCTATGACGCGACAGGTGTTTTTTCTTTTTTCTTTTTTTTCCTGTCTAGGCAGTGATTGACAGGAGCTGGGCGTGTCCGGACTGGATGGAGGAAACCTGTAGCAGGCACGACTGGTATCTGGTTCTTCAATGATTGAACCGAGTCAATAACATGAAATAAAAGTCAGGGCTGACTGAAACACGTTGTTGTGACTGAAAACATCTTGCTGTTAATGGTAAACCCATCAGATAAGGTCAGATACTTTCAAAATGACGCTGCAGCCAATGATAACAATAGGAGTCATTTTGCGTGATCACAATTCCAAAGAACATAATCAAAAGAACATTTTTATTGTTATCATAGTTCTCTGATGTTTTTAATACTCTCAACTCTCACAACAGGTCATGGTTGTTAAAACATACAGTGTGGATGCAGGAATTTGACCTGTGACCAGTTAGTGAGAGGGTTGCCCCATTAACTCCCGACCACAAATGCACCAAGTTGTGACTAACACAGTTTCTGTTGTGCGTGTCTTCAGTTGGTACCAGCGACCATTTAATCATTAACCTCTTTGCATGTGAGTGGCTCACTTTACTCCTCCAGATGATAATTTTGCAGTTTTGCTTATCAGCAGATAACACCTGTGCAAACCAACCTGTGGCGCAAATATCAGGATGCAAATTTTAAATGTATATTTGACTGTCTCTGTAACGACCATATGAGCATAGTCTATTCCTATAGACATCAATGCAAATGACAGCATTAGTTGCATGAATCAACCCCTTATTTCCCATGGCTGCAGTTTCACATTTGTTATTTAGCGTAATCCCACACCTTGAATTTACATAATGTGGTTAAACATGTGGGTGAGTTCACTTTTATGTCGATGTCAGGACTCAACTTTGTGTTTTAGGAGAAATGAGTTGCTACAGTGTTTAATCTAAAGAGGTGATTTACTTCCTCATCAATCCAGTTGAGCAAGTTTTAATGTCTGCTGGAGTCTTGTACAAGTCCAGTGAAGCACATTTAAAGGAACAGGTTTGATAACTGTAAACATGAGGCTTATGACAGAGTGCTAAAAAAAAAAAAACAACCTTATCAGTTTTTCTTGTCGATACAGTCAGTCATGTAAGAAATTACAAATGGATCTTTTTTTCTTTTAATTAAAAGCATTTTTTAAATTATGTATCATACAAAAAATAATGTATACTGTCACAGCAGTTTGAGGCGAACATCTCAACACTGTTTACTGAAGCAGATTTCTCTGAGTGGCAATCAAATTCGTGGTTGATTTGTGGCATTGTTATCCTGTCAAGATCTGAGGTTGCCGTTAGAAGTTGCTTTGCATAAAATTTACCGTTGAACTTTATTAGAAATCCTGCCGTAAAATAAAACCTGGGGAAATACCACTGCCCAGGTTTTTTTGCTCTAATGCTCAGAGATTTCGAGGTAATCTTTGTACTCGCCATTTGCTGTTAATCACATTTGAATAATACTGTGTCTCTCTCTTTCTCTCTCTCTCTCTCTCTCTCTCTCTTCTAAAGACACATTTTTCATGTCATGTGCAGTATCCAGAATGAAGGTGCGGTACGCCTGAGAAGAAAAGAAAACAATTAACTTATGCTTTGCTCTTGAATGTCGGAGGTAGTTACATGTACAAATATTTAATGACTGGGCTGCAGACAAACACAATGACCTATAAAACCCATTAGAGGGCAATAGCAGTAGACTTGTAATAGCTCAAAGTCTTGCAGTGTAAAGATACAGAAATCTATACTGTCCTCATACAAACCCATGCACACTCTCACGCAGCCATAGTGCATTCAGTGTCATGTAAACAGTCACTATACATTCAATATACCATGCAAACAGAAACACACCCTTCAGTGCAAGTTGCCTTATCTTTTCATCTGTTGCACTATAACACTGGGAATCCTGGACCAGCTGTGGCTGCACATCCGTGGTAAGAAAATTGCATGCAAATGTGCAAGGCCCTGCAAACAGCGGTCATACAGTTTGTTGCCTGTGCTGCCATAACACATTTTCATACATTAAATGCATTCATGAAGAAAGGCAAACATTATTTGCAACCAGATTTTCATAACGTTTAGCATATTTACAGATAAGACAGGTGTTTGTGATGGCTTCAGTCGCGAAAGCAACATAAAGAGCCTCTGTTGGAGGTGAAATGTAGGCGACAAGCTGGAGTATTTACCCCTAAAATATGCAAATCAACTGGTGGCATTTTTTCTTTTAGCATGATGGTGTTAAACAATGAATCGATGGTGGTCAGTGACTGGCTCTGAGGTGCTGCAATGGAACAGCATCTCATGTTCCTATGTAGATATCATGTTTCAAGCAGAACAAAGTCTGTCTCTGTAACACATGTGAAACTTGAGATCACAGCTTTTCCGCTCTCCATGGTGACACGTGGAGAGGTTCTCGCTCTAGTACAGTGTCTGGCTTTGCCCTGCTGGCAGCCGGCGGTAACTTGAGCCTGATCTGTGTCTTATCTGATAGCTTTTTCTTTTTCTGTGATGATGCTACACGCAGGCCTTGTCTTCTCTTCCCTTGCATCTGAGGCAGGTGAGTTTGTAGTCTGTGTGCAAGCTGCCGTGCCAGCCATATTGCCTGCACTTTAGCCAGGACTCGAGGCCAACAGTGCCATTTACCAGTTTGTGTACTTCTTTTCATCCCTCCCAGTTCCTGTATTAAACCCCTGAAATCGTGTGGTAAGTAATACCGAGGGACACCTCTGAGGGCTTTTGGGATGTCCCTGCTGTGGCCAAGGCCTTGAAAGTAAACAATGGCTACTCCTTGACCTTTGCACTGCTGCAGCGTCCCCTGCAGGCAGGCCAGAGAAGCTGCAAACACTGGTGCTATCACTGAAGAGGGCTCCCTCTGTGAGTAACAGTCTTTTCCATCACTCAATTCAACACAGTCCTTTCCACCTGCCGCTTTATCCTTCTTGCTTATTGACTGTCCTTTTCCATTCAGTTTATAATCCTCTTCCACAGCGGTTGTTATTTTATCATGTCTCACATCTGTTTTACTGTCATCTTCATCCTTTCTCTCTTTTTGGTCCATGTTTGCTCTCTCCTCCTTCCATTTCTCATAGGCCGTCTTCGCCTCAGGACTCCAAACAATTAACACTTTTCCTTGAGCCTTACGTATGTTTTCCCATTGTCCATACAGCCATGGAAGTGGACCCACATCTGCTACTCCAGTCCCAGAACCGGTCTGCCTTTGTGAGGTTTGGGCCCACAGAGCCATCTGCACTGTGGCATGTAGCTCCCCCTGCAGGATTGAGGCTAATGCACACACAGCAGAGATATGGGCTGACTGCTCCGATGAGCACACCAGCAACACTGGCTTCTGGACATACAACCAGCCTGGAGATATGGGGAAAAAAACAAACAGGAGGGAGAAAGGATTGCATTATCATTTATTTGCTGAGTTTCAAGGGTCATGGTTTCATCAGTCAAACAAATTAGCTGTTAAATTATGTTTAATCTTCAAATCAAAGACACAAACAGTGGCCATTCAAATGAAATGAACCTTGACGTTGTATTTACTAACCTGCAGCTTCGATTTTAGTGAGACGGTGGATGAAAATTCCCAGTAATACAATAATAACCACAAGCAACAGCACTACCACTGCATACATCCCATGCCTGCTGTGTGTGTCTGTGGAGGAAGAAACAGACAAACAAAAAAAGGCAGCGGATCTATTTACTTTGTAGAAGTTGTGTTTGTAGGTGTGAATTCATGCCTTCATGCATTTATAAATAAGTGTGAACATATCTATGTGGGTTGAGCACACTTACAGTCAAGGCACAGAATTCTTCTTCCATGAAGAGCAGGGTGTGACTGCCACACCTGCAGAGAGAGACAGAGTGAAAAGACAAAGTCATGAAGTCAGAAGCACCTTTCTCAGTCTCACGTAAAGTTGTAGCATTGAACTTTATAACTTCACCTGCACACACGGCTTCTCAGCAATAATGTGAGGAGGCATATTTATCTTTGTCTCCGTAGTTTTCCCCTCCTGTAAATGAATATAAGAAGTGTTTCATATTTATTCACATTTACGTTAACGTCGCATTTATTTCCTGTCTTTTTTTTATCTTCAGTTCTCTTATAAACATATAAAACATATGCATACCATTGTTAGTGCGTGGACCGGTCCCATGGGTAAACATCCCATCTCATTAAGGACACAAAGCTGAGCTGAGAACGTTGCCGGGACAAGGGAGGTAAGATATACAAACACGCTCTGCCTGCCTGGTCCAATATATACGTCCCATGTAGACACAGCTGAGAGAGGGAGTCAAGAGACAACACATTGTTAAATTGAGACTTTTTATGATCACTGTAAACAAAATAACCTGTCTCCTGTCTCCTGTCTGACTCACCATTTTGGAAGGGGCAAGAGATGTTGTGGCTTCCTTGTACTGATAACTGCAAAAATGAACACAAATATGTGAAATGCAGCTAAAAGTTAAACAACTGGACAAGTTTTAGTGCAAGCCCCTCTAGTGCCTCCTCACCTGCACACACATATTTGGGTGTTTGTCCACTGAAGATGTGTTATAGACCTGTCAGGGAGATACAAGAGATGTTCAAGAAGGCTTTTATAACTAATCTATCACCAGTACAATCAATAGCAGTGCCAGACTTACCAGGTTTGGTCCATTCTCCTCCTCTTCTAGATGTGTGGCATTGGGCACAGGTGTGCAGAGATGTTCATGTTGTCTCCAGCAGAGGGAGGCAGAGATCTTCAGGTGGCTGGAACTGCACACTGAGCTCCACTGCAAACTTGACGGGTATGTTGTGAATTCGGAGGAGCGCCATACGTCTTCAACATCTGTTGAGGCAACATGAACACAAATGTTTACAACACTACAATGACAGTTATGACCTGACTAAACACACACAGCTGTGGGTAAACCTGGTAGATTTTAATTTGCGCAGCATCACTAATAGCATATGAAATCATGGTATAAACATTAAACTTGTATTTTGAATGAAATTGGTAAATGTGTAAATAGAAATTTGGTTTCCACCAATTCATTTTATCCCTTGAGATGTCAAACTGTGCAAATTGCTTTATGTTTTATGTGCAGAGGTTTTGTAATATTGATCTCTGAAGCTTCACCTGCCATCACAGAATAATCAGGGTGGAGGGAATTCAGGACACAATCTGACTATTTGCAAAATAACTGCAAAATTTGCTGTGCATGCAGGGATGAGAGTCTACAGCCAGACCACTGACACAGTGACCTGCCCCCACCTCCGGGGTTCACTAATAGAACAGTGAAACGTTGGAGGTGGGGTACTTTGGTCATAGTTCCAGTGAAAGGAAAAGGAAATGATGCCTGTAAACAGAAAGTGCTGTGTGCTGTACATCTAGAGTAGATGTAGGATTATTTCTATATCTGTTTTAATCTGAGTGTAGTGACTTTTAAAAGGAAGAAGTGATTCTTGGTGAGTGGGCTTTGTCTTCTGGTTTCAAAATGATGTCATCAAACGGATTAAAGGGGACACCCCTGTTTTGCATATGTGAATCATAACAGAGAATCTCAAAGTCAAAGTCAAAATTGTCAATTACAAAACAGTAGCAATATGACAATTTTTTCCCTTTAAATTGACGTGTTTCTGAATGATGTATTTGTTTTCAGTTTGACTTTGACATGATTAACCCTTTAACACTCACCTGTGACTCTTTCCTTCAGAAAAGGACATTCTTTACGTCGCCGAGCATCTCTGTAGGTGTAATATACCTGTAAATGAAGATAAGATGTTTACAGGAATGACAGCAGCCTGATTCAATAGGATAATATTATTTCCTGTAGGAAAAAAACAATAATATGGAGGTCAAAGTACCTGTACACACACACAGGGCAGTAGGTAAGGGATGTTAAGTACACGTGATGGAGACTGAGATGGATCAATCTGAAAGACAACATGGCAGAGAAAACAATCCTAAATGTTTTTTTTATTGTGTACAAATAAAAGCAGGTATATGCTGATGATTGCGTGATTGATACTTACCATAATTTGGGGAGAAAGTGGCTCACCAAGGCACTGAAATCCAGAGTAACACAACCTGGTGAACACTTCATGTCCAGGTGCCACAGTTACAGTGACGGATTTAGACGACTGATTCACAGACACTTCAAACTCTGGTACGGGATCTGTCTCACACACACACACACACACACACACACAGAGTCTCTTATCAATGCTGATAGTTTAAAACAAACAGCCGGTGAACCCTGTTCAGGAATAACAGCAAATAACAAATGTAGTTAGGTGTAGCAGGAATGAACCATGTTAATGGACATCTTGAGTTCATATTAATGGCATTTGTATCTTGTTTCCTATTTTGTATCTTTTATTTGGGCAATGATCATGTTCTTAACTTTAAAACTACAATTTTAATATTTATCGTCTCAATCACTGGCAGATCTGGCTGCTTTTTTTTTTTTTTTTGTATTCATATTTTGATCTAAGTTCTTGATGAGTTTAAGTCCCGGAGTAATGAGAAGTATCTATTTTGTGATTTCTAAGCATATTTGTGATGGACATCAGAGGCAATGACGTCCTTGGAAATGTCTATATCTTGTTGCTTGTGCTGAAAATGTTACTGATATTGCTCCAATAAGAAGTTTTTGCTATAAGGACCTAAAAAATAAAATATCCCTATGACACTTTATGTTGTTCTTTTCATTCAATCATGCAGCCTTTGTGCTGTACAGGCTGCTCTATGAGAAATAAGGAAGAATGCACAGGAAAGGCCGATGGGGCAAATGTGGCAGGAAGAAAAGGTGAACCCAGCAAGTGTAAAACATGAGACCTGATGGCAGAAAATCCTTCAGTACTTTACCTGGCACTGTGTAGGTGGCACTGCAGTTTGTTGATGTTGTGTTGAACAACACAGACACATCTTCCCCTGCATCAGCTTTTACACAACAATGTACAAGCTCCCACTGTACAAAAAAATAAATAAATACAGAAAATACATCATTATCACTACCATCGTCTTCATTATAGTAGAGGCTAAAACAGGAAAAAATCTTACCAAGGCCAAACTGGTGTTACTTTGTGCCGGAGTGTCTGTGATGCCACACGTGACTCTTTCTTTGCGATGATTTCTTTCAATGACACACTAAGAAGAACAGAACAGAAAAAGAGTTTTGACCCACTGTATTCCATCTACGTTTCAGTATGAATGTAGTGACATTTCATATTTCATAGAGTTGTGCAGCAGGTGCAAAAGAGATTACGTCCAACCTTTAATTTGTCTTTCCTTTTCTTCATGACCAGTCTGATTATCTCTCTAAGAAAGGAGGAGCGGATTTCAATCTTTGGGGCTTTACAGAGATCTGGAAGGAAGGAGAGTGGTACACTGAAAACCAGACGTGCAAATGTGTGGAAGATCATGTGTGCACAGGATAACAATGTTTGACTCCATACCATCAGCTGCAATCCAAACATGGACAGTGACAAGTTCAGAGTAATGCTCCCCGGGCACCTGGTCCTTGACTGCAGTCAGTTTCACAGGGCAGCGTCCCTCACCGTAATCTGTACAGACAGAAAGGAGCTTTAATACACAAACTGACCCAATGTGGCCTCAACAAGGTTGGAACTGAAATGACAAAACTTACCATGTTGGTTTGCCGGCTACAGTAAAGACAAGAGAAGGAGAAGATGAGTTTAAAACAACAATACTGCCATTTACCAAACAGCATATTTAAGAGTCATTATTTTAAAGATGAAGAAGTGAAGCTGTTTGCATCTAGTTACTAGAGACTCATATAGGCTATAGGCAGAGTTAACACAGCACAGTCTGTGTGGTCCGCTCTGTAACAGTACCATGGCTTTAAACTCACCTGACATGTTGTGGTACTTCCCAGCTGCAGAGGAAACACGAGGACGGCAGCGAACAGCAGCGCGGCGCCCAGATGCATTTTACCCATCTGATACATAAATGTTTACATGTGAATATGCCCTCACGCGAGACCCTGGGTCCATGCAGCTGCTTTCTTCAGAGCGGGAGATCTACACCGAGGCTTTCCAAGCCCCCATGCGTCCCCGTACGTCCTGCTCTGTTCCCCCCGGGCGCTGGAGCATCACACAACCGCTCCGTGTGGCAGAGGCTCTGCAGCGAAGCTGTCTGTGCAGCCGGGTCGAGCCGGGGCGCTGAAGCAGGAGGGCATTTTCTTTCTCATCTTATTTACTGTTACCCCCCCCCCCCCCCTCCTTTTTTGGCATAAATAATCAAGCCTCCTCGGATCCGCTTCTCAAAGTGTCAGAGAGTTGTGTGTTGTCGCCTGTGCTGACTGAGAATGGTAGTCCAGAGAGGGCGTGAAGCCACAAGTGAGTCACCCAGCCAAGGCAAGGAAGAATACCAGTAAGTGTGTGTGTGTGTGTGTGTGTGTGTGTGTGTGTGTTTTTTTTTTTCACTCACATGTTGTCATGGGCAATACTTGGGGACATTACCGTAACATTTCCATTCATTTCCTGGAGACTTATAGTTACCTATGTATTTTGCGGGGGGGGGGGGGGGGGGCACAAATCACACCTATCCACTTCTGACGTCAATAAATAATTGATTGATTAAATGCAGTTTACCCATGTGTTATGACTATGTCTTATCCTCATTATTATTACTGTTATTATTACTTATTACTGTTTTGTACAACAGATAAAGACTCTGAACTGTCAGTGTCAACAGAGCTCAGTAAGTGAACCACACAAAACACATCCTCGTGTAACTATCCAACTCTGATAACTGCACCTGTGACAGCATTTACAGCACTCAGGCTGTGCAAACAGGCCAAAGATACTTAGGAAAAGTATTTGTGTATTTGGCATTGCCTTTGTCATTCCAGTGTTTATTTCTGTGTGTTAAAACAGCCTGATTGAATCCTCTCTGGTTTTATGTTGTAAAAGAATAAAACATGAAAAGGCTGATGGTTAATTCTAGTTTAGTACTAACCCTCTTTCTGTAACTTGTCCCCTTGCGATAGCACAAAGTCGACATTTGTGGTTTCGAGTGAATTCTGTCTCAACTGTTGGTCCGATGGAGGAGATATCTAGTAGACGACACATGCTCATGACTCCCTCACAATGGATTAAAACTTGGTGATCATCAAGTTACTCAAAGACCTGCAGCTCTGAAAACAGCTCTACCTTGTGTTTTTTGTTTTTTTTTTTTGCTGATTTTCAAATGCTGATGCTCACATTTAGGACAGAGCACTGCAGTGTGTGAGCCTCACACAGCACACACTACATAGCTGCACACTTTAATGTCTTGTCACATCCATCTGACAGGGTTTAGTTAAGAATGTTTTAAGAAACATTGAAATACACATTTTCACGTTTTCATTGTATTTGTTGACGTCTGTGTTTTAAAGAATTGTATTACGGCCTCATAAACCAGCCAATTTATGGCCCCAATTTATGAGGCCATAAATTGGCTGGTTGTGTGCTTGTGCAGAGCCCGGGTACATCAGACATGAGAGTTAACAGCTAGAAGGCAAACTAGGCTGCAGAAAACTTCAGTTGAAACGATCTCCACAACAGCAGACACAGGACACATCTGTGTGAGAGGCATCTGTCAAAACCACTGACTGATGCTTATCAGTTGTTTCCACTCACGTTTTGAGCATTACTTGGGGGCAGGAAGCAAAAGTGTCTTTGCTCAGATCACTTTGTTTGTTAATCTCTCATGCTGTAGTAGGTGGGTGTTTGGGTTGGGTGGGGGATTTATCAGATGTGGAAAAAAGATTGATCAAAAACGCTGGTTTGAGGAGATGGAATTCACTTTGGTTGTTCAGAGACATTCATCATCACAGCCAAATTATATTGTACACAGCAGACTTCTGGGAAATGCTGCTTGAACTGGTGTAAAATGTATCAATGGTGAAAATACAGTAGCATGGTTGATGTAACTGGGATCTCCTCAGTTTTTCGCGTACAGACATGTTTAGTGTAATTTTCATATCTTACTGATTTATGGACAATGTCCGGTATCATTATAGACAGCTGTTTTTTTAAATCACCTACAGAAAGTGAGCAACCAAGTCGTTATTGCAACATTTTATGGTGCACAGGGTTCATCTGGAACCTCCTGCAAAAGGGGGAGAAAAAACAGAGATAATAATGAGACTTGGTTTGTGTTTTGCAAAAGTTGTCTGACCAGTAAAACCTGTGTACAGTAAGCCTATGGACTGTGTGCAATGAAATACCTACCAGACAACCTCCAGTGTGAAACATGTTGGCTGCCACACACTGAAGTAAACTTATGAGGAAGTGTTTTCACCACAGTCAACATCACAGCTCAGTGAGTCCTATTTGATGTGATTATCCTCAGATTGAGCAAATAAAGCATGCCAGTCAAACAAAGTCTTTTATATCCCAAAGGTATCAACATTCGGACAGTAAGTCGAGATTGACAATCCTGCTGAGGAAGCATAAAACACAACCGGTTATGCTCACTGACAGCAAGTTTGCACCTCAACTGCTTTGCCAATCAGTATCAGTATTTCTCAATAAGTCCAATGGCTCATTATTTCTGAAGAATTAACAGATGCATGAATATTTAGCAATTTTCCCTGCAGTGCGAACAGTCGGGATGTAAACAGTAAACAGAGTGACCACAACGCAACCCACAGGTTTAAAAAACTCAATTCTTTTTATTAAACTTCTATCTTTATGTAATCTGTATATATAAAAGTTCTAAAGCCATCAGCCTGAGACTAAGACAGACAGTGAGGCGATCGTGTGTTTCAGTTTAGTCCTCATTATTCATTGACCAGCAGCCTGTGTAACACAGACGTCCGTTAACAAAACCGTAAAAACAGGAGACATGATGTACACAGAGCGACAGACCAAACAAAAAAAAAAAAAGAAACCCACACAATGATGTCTTGTGCAGTTGGAGTGATTAGAAGTAGTCCATGATGAAACACGTTTGGAAGGAGAAAGCAGAATAAATAACATTAATGTTGGTTTGCCCTCAGTTCAGGCTGCAACAGTCTCTTTGTGCTCCATTGACAAATGACACTTAGCACCAGGCCTGTTGTTGTTTTTGTCTTTTTGGGTGATGAAGGTGAAAACATGCTTGAGCGACGGCATTCGCAGCCATAGCCACAGTGTGTGCATTTCATGTACACCACATGCATTTCCCTGTTCACACATGATGCGATTACATGTGTGAATGAAGTGTGTGTAATGACAGGGAGAGGCAGAGTTGTGTATAGATCATACTGTAATACTATGTTCGTTTTTTGACTTTGTAAACCATCATGTCATTTGTTATTAAACATATATACCGACCACATACAAGGAATATTCTGATTCATGATTCTGAACATAGCATATTTTTTCCATTATCATTAATACCTTTTTATTCTCAATTCTCTTAAATACAATATTTTACATGTCAGATTAAATACGGCTTAGTGTGCATGAGTGTGCATGTCTTGGGGCTAAGGGAGTGGAGGACTTTTTCCACTTGGTGCTACTGGCACTATTTCTTGTGTTCTGTGACATAGGGCTGGGCTCTCTATAGAGAAACGTACACTCCACAACACCTGCAAGGACCAACACATAAGGTTTGTGTGCGTGTTCAGTCACTGTCACTGGTTTCACTGCTGGGGTCTCCCTGCACCTTGCTGCGGTGCTGCATGGCACGGTGATAGGCCACCTGCACTGATTTGCGGATGTTGGATTTCCTACCCTCCAGCATCTTCTCCTTGTCCAGCTCCTGGTCCACTCCCAGCGGCACCAGCTTAGAGCGCGGCAGCCACTGCCTGCATGAGCACAAATATAAGCAAAGGCTAGAGTTAATTTACAGTAATAACAGAATAGTATTAGTAGTAATTTACATTAAAACATGCATCAAAAGAAAAAAAAGACTGGACAAAGACACTTATTGTGTGTTAATTTAAAAAAAGAATTCTGTAGAAGGGTTAAAAGGCCGAGTCATTTCACATGCGAAATGAATAAGTTCCTGTTTTTGTAACTCTAGAGCTTAGACCTTTTGTCTGCCCTCTATTAAGAACATCACAGCAGTTAACAGAGCCAACTGCTGTTGTCATCAAGTTTCTCACCATCAATAATTGTGCAGCACCTGGTGACCTAAAAAAAAGTGAATTCTTTCCCCGTTCAAAACCACATTTGCCCTATTTCTGCTAAATGTTCTGTCAGCTTGTGCTTCAGTACAGGAGTGCAGTTTTCCTTTGAAGTGCTACCACAGAGCCACTTGTATGCACACCTCCAGTAACTTCACAAGCCTGTTGTGTCTGCGTGTTGTTCTTTTTATTGCACGTTTTGTCATTATTTTGGGTGGTTAAAAAAAAACAGACAGAGTTTCAGTGAGAACAAACAAAGAGATAAAACTTCAGTGACAATGAAATGAGTGGATTCAAAAAGACGACCCAGAGCACTGACCAGGTTCTCTTGTTGTCAAAGAAGAGGACCAGGAAGAGGTGTTCCCTGGCTTCCTGGGTCATTTGTTCCCCGAGTTTCAGCACATCCAAAGGGGGGACCGGGATCGGGACACCCCGATGGAACACCCCTTCCCTTGGCATTTTCGGATCAATTATCTGCCAATAAACATTGACAAGAGGAGAGTTATTTATACCCATCAACTCGTGATTAAACACTGTACTGGACTTTGGTCCGGTTTGTTGTTTGTGTTGACTTGTATCTCACCAGGGCAGGATAAGAAGGATAGCCTCGACACTTGGCCCACACCAGGTCCAGAGCTTCTAGAGAGGAATAGTCATCAGAAGTCATCCAGCATCCTGACCTGGCCCGGCCTCGCACCACTGATGTTCACAAACACAAGAACAGGAACAATCATCATTGTGCAACCTCTTTCCTTTGAAACAGATTAGAAAAAAAAACACAGACATAGTAACGATAATCTGTTTCTACAACAGAACAGCTGGGCTGGTTGCGAAAGAAGAAGTTTAAAGACCTCAACACCTCACCACAGCAGCTGCAATGCCTACGTCTATGATATCTGAAACCCATGACTTATTTTCTGATCTTCCAAGTGTTTTAGTTTTCACAAACACCAACTAATTGTATTTTCACTGACACATGAGTATGTGTATCTGTGGGTTCATGTTTGTAAAAATGCGCTTACAATGTGAAACACTCCGTGACCCTCCAACTGAGTAGGAATCGTTCTCAGTGCCCGACGTTTCCTCGCTGCTGTCTTCCTGGAAAGCAGAGCGAGAGAACGAAGCCTTTCCTCTGCCCTGTTTAGAGGGAGTCGTACTGAAAGAGACAAGAGAGACGGGAAAATAAAAATGCATGAAACTTAAGTGTTCACATTTTAACAGGTCAAAGACGTTACCACCTATTTTTACACATGAAAACACAGCTGATTGCACTTCACAGTTTTAAGGGTAAACAAAAAAATTTGCAGGTGTTTTTTTAATATATATATATATAATTTTGTCCATATAGTGCGATGATGAACCACTGAAAGCTGCATAAACCCATTAAAACCTGGAGATGACATCTTGCTGACAGTTAGATGAGAGTGTCAGTGCCATACCATTAAGATAGTTTCATGATCTTGTTTTAGTCTGCACATAAAGTTCATGTAAAAAATGTCAAGTTGCAGATTCACAGGGACCTCCATACACTCTGGAAATTTTTTTTTTTTTTTCTGTTGACATGCCGTGACTTGCTGACATTTATGTGGGCCGCCTAGTAACCCCAAAATGTTGACAGGTCTCCAGGAAGTCAAAGCTAACACATGCACAGCATCTTTCACAGAATCTCAAACAGATCTTTTCAAAGTGCATCAACTGTTTTTTTTTAGAGGCAGATTACTGTGGAATAGCGTTGCCTTCTAATGCTGATATGACTAAGATGTCAACTAGTGATCTTGAACTTTCATCTCCCTGCAGTGGAAACACGGGTGATGAGAGCAGTGGGAATAAACCATGTCAGTAAATATGTGTCAATAAACATTAAGTTAAAAGAGGCCAAACATTTCAACAGAGCTGTCGAGATGGTTGATACATCTCTGTAGGGTTGTCACCGCCAACCTCCTGCTTCATTTGACTCATTGGTAGAAAAGCTGTGGATTAGAGGAGCTTTCAGGAACAGCATGCATTTTCCTTTGCCAGCCTTGTGAATATACAGTTTGTGCACTAGTCACCTGGTCCTGTCAGAAGCTGCACTGCTGCTGCTGCTTGTTGTGGACTCAGAGTCTGAGCTGGAACGAGGGAGACGAGGCTCATTTCTGTACACACGGAAGCTCTCTGTTACCGGCTGGTTCCCCCCGTCAAATCCATTACTTGGTAAACCTGAAGAAAAGAGATAAGAGGAAGATGGAAGTGAGTGTGTGACTCAGAAGTTGAAAATCAAAGTGTTTACTGTTAATGTGTCGAATGTACCTGGCAGCAGGTCGTCATTGTCACTGTCGCTGTCAGAGCTTGAGCTGGTGTGGGGGCTGCGAGGCCTCTTCCTCTGCCTGGCTGGTGACAGCAGGGGCAGCTGTGGGGGACCGATTGGACTTTGGCTCACACCTGCTCCACCGTAGCCAGCATCCCGGTTCTTGGGAGGGCGTCCTGGCCTTTTAGGGGGCCCGGTCATCTTCTGGTTCTTCTTAGAGAAGAGGACAGATGTCCGACGGCCCACCTCTGGAGCCAGGGCAGACGAGGAGACGCTCAAATCTTGAAAAAGGGAGATGTTTGTAGGTTAGAAACACAAACTAATGTTAATTGCATTTTATTAATATTATGGTATTTTGTATCTTCCTTAAAGCACCTTTTCCACCAATCTCCTGGCTACTGCTTTCTCCTCCCTCATCGTGGTGTCCTGAAGAGGATGGGTGGTGTGGAAGAGAAGAACCCCTGTCTCCTCCTCCCACTGACTCCCGCCCCCCCAAGCCAGGGCCTCCTTCCCGCTGGTGTGCAAGCTTCCTCTTGATGACACTGATCTCTTTCCTCAGAGCTTTGGCCCGACGTGACTGACCAATGCTGTGCTTGCCAGAGCTGGCCTCATCAAGACGCACCTGCAGGAAATGCAGCTGCTCTTCCAGTGGCAGCCGTCGCCTGTTCTCTGGCAGGAGCAGGTCTGTGGGAGACAATGAAACAACTTTAGAAGAAGTAAGAAAGTTTAGGAACACGACTAAAGGTCATGGGGGTGGGTAGAATTTCTGAGGTTGGTTTTAATCCAATGAAATGACCAAAAAAAAAGGGAAACCCTGGTAAGAAGGACAAAGAACATGTAAGACAATGTTTTTGTTGGTACTTAGGTGCATTAATGATATTCTCCACCTTCTGGTCAAGAGGCTTTACTGCACCTTTGTCTCTGCAATATATTCCTATTCAGCATCATCCTCATGCACTTAGTGCTTGTGACAAGGAGATTATTGTAACATCATTATTCTTCTTTTAATGTTATCTCTACAAGAATCACACTTCATACTTAGGCCTCCATCTCCTTATGCCCACAAGACCCTCCTCCAATTTTCTTGTGCTTACAAAAAACTGCACACTATACACTTTGCAAAATGAAAAAAACATTTTTTTTCTAAATTCTATAGGATTGTACTACTTTCTTCTTCTTACTGCCTTTACTTATTGCAAGTATAAGAGACAGTTTGCACACCTGTCCAATGTACATGTATGCAAACTGCCTACTGAGCCAAATGTCTACTTAGATTCATATTTGTGTAAATGATGTGTAAATTTTCTTTGAGCTTCTCACGCCACATATTCACGCATTATGAATCTGGTATCTCAAAACACATATATATCTTCATCAAATCTAAACTGCTACTGCAGTTGGACAAGTCAGAAGTTCTCTTTGATGAGATAAAATATTCAACATATTTTGTCTCTCACCTATGTTTCACTTGTTGCTCAAGAAAAACTGCTTTGGCTGCCAAATTCTGTGAAAGATCACTTACCATCTTCATTAGAAGACAAAGGCCGGTCTCTCTCTCTATCCCTATCCCTATCTCGGTCTCGCTCCCGCTCCCTCTCCCGCTCCCGCTCCCTCTCTCTGTCTCGCTCTTGGTCACGCTGACTATCCGGGCTTGGCTCTCGGTGGAGGTGCATGCCAGTCTCGTAGTCGAATCCAATCCGTTCTGCTTGGCGCCTCGCTGTTCTTATGACGGCCCCACCCATCTCTCTGAGTCGCAGGGCAGCACGGTAAAACACTGTGTCCTTGGCGTTGTACTTGAGGCAGTTGTTGACAATGAGGCCAAAGTCTGCCTCAAAGGCCTCGAAAGTGAGGTAGCGGTGGGACTCCAGCAGGTTCCACATGGTCTGGAAGTCCATTGGAGTGTCAATATGGTCCAGGTAGTCTGGCACCTGGATAGTAGCAGGCAAACATCAGGCAGACGCACCACCAACAGGTTTTCCGCCTCAGATGTGTGGGTGAATCACGTTGTTGGAAATGTTGGTTGTAGAAATAAAACTTTATATTCTTTGTTGAAGATAAATCAGGTTGAGCCTGACCAGTACTCAGACTTTGCATCTGATACCAGTATCAGAGGGTTTTAATAAAAACTGGCCATTATAAGATTATTATAAGCTTATTATGTTATTATTATAAGCCATTATAAGCTTAAATTCTAAAGGGAGAACATGGAGCCAAGATACACTATGAAGGTGAACCTAATAAAGTGGCTGAGGACTGAGGACAAAAAATATCATGTAGTATCAATAAATTATTAGAAATTAATACTAGATGAAAATGGAGATGACATGTTGTTGAAAATCACAAATTAAAAACTGACACAAATAAAATCAATGACGCAAACTTCTGATATATGTGTGTGTGTGTGTGTGTGTGTGTGTGTGTGTGTTTTACCTCTGCCAGTGGTACAGGCTCAGTGAAAAAGTTGTTAGTGTCTCTCTCCTGTAACTGTTCCAACGTACTCCTCAACAGCACCAGGAAAGGAGTCAGCTGCATCTCCAGCGCCATCTGCTGCACTTTAATCTGATCAATGAAACAGTCAAGAATTTACCCATTTTATGCTATGTAAATAAGCATGTTGAATGTAAATAAAAAAAAAGGGCAAGAATGTGAAGTCTGGCCATTCAACTCAAACGTCATGTGTAAGCACTGGGCAATCAGTGAGCTGACCCACAAACTGTATGGTGAATGGGAAGTAATGTAACCTTCTGGAGATAACTGTTGCATTGTTTGGTTTGGGAAATACATCTAATTTGTGTCTCACCGTTTCCCTCTTGAGCTTTTCTCTCTTGCGGATGAGCTCCACCAGTAACCTGGCTCTCTCCAGGTCATGTCTTAGTCTCTGCCATGCCTTCAGCTGCTCCTTCAAGGCAGTCTGTTTCTCCTCACTGTCCCTCTGCAACACCAGTAAACAAAAGAACAACACATACATGTTAAAACAACAGTTTGAGCCAAGTGCTGAATTGTAATGATACCTTGACACTACTTACTGAAGGAAGCTGTGATGATGGTTGTGGTGGGAGTGGGTCAATATGTCGTTGTGACTGCAGGTGGGTTTGGAGCCGGCGCAGCAGAGGCACACCATTGCGACTTTGTCTCTTCAGGGTCCAGTAGCTGTGAAGTCGTTGCATGAACTGACTTTTCCTTGGTACTGTCAGATTACTGGTAATTTTGCTGAGCCTGGGGGGAAACAAAAAATAAATTTAGTTTTTGTATTGCCATGTTATAAATAACACATTTTCTTTATCAGTGTATGGGGAGTCTCCCAGCACCTCTTGAGCACATACTGTACAGATACAACATGCGCATCCCTACCTGTGGGGAGGTATACAAGGTACAGACACCACTGGCGCAGCAGCTCTCCTCTCTGCTAAGATCTTCCTCGCTCTCTTCATCTTCAGCCTCGATTTCGCCTTCGCCCTCTTGGCTCGCTCAGAGCTCCAACCTTTGGAGTCATCGTCGTGGCCGATACTGGGCTCGTCATCCTCCTCCAGCTCTCCTTCACTGTGAGACGAACCCATGCTGGCCCCACCGACTCCTCCCAGAGGTCGGGCTGATCCTGGCGGTGTGTGAATGTCACAGTAAGCTGTCTTGCGGACGCTGAAAGACGTGCCGTTGGCCCCAGTCTCTCTGACAGGCTCCATTTTCATGTAGAGGCCAGCCTGCTGGGCACAGGTGACATGGAAGGCTGTGTAACAGTTGGCTTTGTGACACTGGATGCAGGCGCCTGAGCCACGCTGCTTGCAGATGTAGCAGGTAAGTTTCCAGCGTGCAGGAGGGATGTGCTCAATACTATCAATCGGCTCCAGAAAGACTGTGTTAGCAAAGCAGACCTGCGGAGAAACACAAAAATGACTGTATTGTAACACCGTAATCAAAGTTTTTTAAGGGCAGTAATTGCAGAATTGGCTGACTGAACATGGTTTACCTGCACATTCACACAGTATTCAACTGACATTGCATCACTGAAGTAAACTGTAAACTGAAGAACCTCTGATTCTGAGAGAAATGGAGACTAATACTGAAATCTTTTGGCAGCAAAGATGAACACGACACAATGCAGGGCACCTCAGTAGCTGCAGGATTATGTAATTCTAATCAAACATGCATGGGATGGTGTATGGATTTACCTCTGGGATCCACAGGGCACACACCACATGTGCCCAGCGTGCATCGTCAGTCTGTTTGAAAGCTCCTCCTTTGTTGGGACAAAGAGCGCAGTCCACAGCTCGACTTGGTGACTGGAGGCACCGACGGCATAACCATTGGCCCTCCGGGATGTAGGGCACGCCATAGCACTCTTGGTGCACTGCCAAGTTACACATGTCGCAGAAGAGGATCACATTGCTGTTCTGACACTCTCCATCGTTACAGATGCAGCAGACAGCATCTTCATCAATTAGCGTGCTGGGGTCGGCCTGAGAGAAAGAAAGAGAGATCAGAGTTTCTATATAAGTTTCTGTGTGAAAATATCATCTTCCCCTCACTATACAAGTTCAGGTACCTTGTTGTGGCTCTCAAAGTAAGACTCCTTCTCTAAGCGGTCCATCAGGTACTCAAAAACTTCCTGAGGGATGGGTGTCACACCATCACGCCGCCGCTTGTCGTTCATTATATCAAGCCAGATGTAGTCCTCCTCATCAATGTCATACTCCACTTCCTCATCCAGCTCCTCCACAGACTTATCAATGTACCTGAACATCAGAGCAGAGAAAAACATGCATCAAATATAATACATGGTACATAACAAAGTATGTATTTACATGGGGGGGTAGGACTAACATCCACCTCACTTTTCTGTAAAAAGAGGAAATCATTACAGAATAATGCCAGGAATCTGGGGTGAAATTAACAACATTTGTTTGCCTAATTGCAAACACATGTGTAACTGTGTGCTTTGAGTATTTTATAATGAGTGTTCTGTATAAAACAAGAGACCTCCTCTACAGATGCATCCCTTGTCTTTACAGCGCCTGCCATGTACTTAATAATTCTGCCTCTAATTATTATACCTGCTATGTAATTATTAATGAACCAGATTATAATTCTCACTGCAGACCTGTAGTAAGATGACGGCCGAGGAGGAGCATCAGGTCTCTCTTGGTCCAGCTCTCTGAACACAGCCTCGGGGAGTTTGACTGCTGGCCCGGACTGAGTGCTGTGATGATGGGATGAGCCATCCTTCTTCTTTTCTTTACTCTTGTGCTTCCCAGACTTTGGGGTGGCTTTGCCCCCATTAGAGGAGGGGATATCTGGCCGGTCCTTGCCACTCCCTCCTACCTCACTGCCCCCAGCTCCACCGTCACTACCATTACACACGCCTCCACCACCACCACCAGTACCAGATGTGGGAGCATCCTCTGCATCACTGTCCTCCTCTGACACCACATCAATGTTCTCAAAAATGCTAATGCGATGAATGCGTCCTTGAATCTCAAGCTCCACCATGCGCTGTGCCTGGGCATAGGTCATTGTCTCTCTGCCCGGGGAGTGAGAACGCTCTGACCGGTTGGGGCTACCAGGGGTGTTTCCCCCGTGCCCTGGTCCTCCACCTCCATTGCCTCCACCATCATCTGTATCTCCTGACCCTGCCAGCGATGCTCGAGGAGGTCGTCCCTTCCTCTTCTTCTGGGGTACAGTCTGTGCAGGAGTTGGGTTGTCATGGTCATAGTGGTAAAGGTGATACTCGATGCCGCTGTAGCTCTTGTAAACCTTACGGCAAGTCTCCACCGGGCACTCATAAGGGGGCTTGGTGGCCCGCAGATTGTGACAGAAAGTCTTCACGTCAAAGTCCAGCCCCATTGTGCCAACAGCCACTGCTGGGACAGATGCTGTTCAAGATTACATCTGAAACAGGGGAAGACAGCCACAGAAGCATCAGTTCCAGAGACTTCGTTCAGATTGCTGTGCTGTGTGTGCAGAAAAACATTAGTTAAACAGCCTACAAGATGCTGCCACTCAACTATAGCTGGTAGACACAGCAGTCTAGACAAGTCGTGCCCGCACGTTGTGCACCTGTTATGGTGCAGTCACGTGACCGTGACCCCCAGACTCAGCAGCAAAAGACTGTTTTGTTCTGTCAGTGAAATAACAGGTGCAGTTAAGGTCAATATTTTTTTTTGCATCTGTTGGTCCCAGCTAACTGGTTATGTTTGGTTTTAGTGCAGAAAAACAAACAGCACAACAGCACGCCTAGCTGACAGTACATTGAAGCCCCTGGGATGGAGGAAGGTGGGGTTAAACGGAACAGATGTCATATTAAGCTTGAAAACTCAGAGCATTTTGCAAAAAAACATTAGTGCTTTCTAGTCCAGCTAACGTTAGCCGTAGCATTTTGCTGCTGCTTCCTCCTCGAACAATGAAACATTGCAGCCTGCCTGGCGCTGCTAGCCAGCAAGCTAACAGCAGCTAGCAAACAACAACAATTCACTTTCCAAACAGCACGGCCACAGTGGGAAAACACCTACCACTCACAAGTCATTGTTAATAACACGCTTTTGCAACTGTCGGTTCATTTTTCACCTTAGACGACGCTGTGTGTTTCATTTAGGTCGGATACGTTAACTAGTGGGTTTAATTCGCGTGCTAAACTGTAGCAGACGTTAGCTACACAAAGAGAGGCGCCGTTTAAACGTTACAGAGCATTTTTAGTACATTTAGCAACAATTTATCAACGAAAGAGTGTTTAAAGTAACACACACTGTCGCCTCAACTTAGATGACCACTCAGCCTTCTGCTGTGTTTCCCTCCACAATGACCTCATCCTGTGAATACCAGACACTGAGCA
Organism: Caranx ignobilis; assembly: GCA_021432705.1. Taxonomy (NCBI): domain Eukaryota; kingdom Metazoa; phylum Chordata; class Actinopteri; order Carangiformes; family Carangidae; genus Caranx; species Caranx ignobilis. The sequence goes on from MU269985.1 coordinate 70,025,442, forward strand.
GCTAAATGACAATATAGCGTCTGTTTTCGTCTCCGTACCGTAACTACTACAGTAAATATGATTAGGGTTGATACTCGATCACATATCTAAGATCGATGGACACACTAGTTTTCTCCCTGTGGGATAAAACAGCTCTTGAATGTGTGATAACGAGGAAAACAGCCTGGCTTATTCTGCATCAGGACTTTACTACTTCGTGTTTTGAGTGTACATATAAACTAAAAAAAAAACAAAAACAAAACGCAAAATGCACACTTAATGTGAGCCTACAGTAAAACGACTGTAACCAAATTAGCCACAAAACGAGCCCTCAGCCGTTTAACGCTACAGATCTGGACCAACGTTATAAACACTTACTACTCCACGTTCCTCAAGACTGCGTGCTTCGGCAACCCCACACCAGATCGGAAGGGTTGTAGGTCGATTTTTAATTCATTAGATAATCCCGGACGAGATCACAGGAGGCATAGGTGCAGTGAAATGATTTTATGAAACAATATAACATCCCGATCATTTCATTGTGGTGGGAATAAGTCAGAAACTCGGTTGAACAAAAGGGGCAACCATTGCTGTAACGTTACGCCGCAGACGCGGGCTGACACATTCGCCACACAAAGCGGGATCTATTTTCTGGCTTTGGTGGGAAAAACAGACCCCGTCTGCATGCTTTTTTTTTTTTTTAAATCAAGGTTTCATTATAACAAAAATCTTTTTCGGTTTTTAACATTTGTTGTGTGATTTATTTTTCATTTATACTTGACCCACTATTAATTTGTGCTGAATGTGGCGAATCTGTGTCTTCGTTTCAAAGATGTCGGTCTACGGGCAGGACTATACCATGATATTAAAGTAAATACATTACCACTGGCAGATTCTCCATGTAGGTTAATATAACCACTGTTGATTCATACATCTTCAACTGAGTATATCATATTTGTTTATCAATAATTATTTCACTCAGAAATGCATTTTATTATGGTACAGCCATATAAAAAAATCACATAGAAAGAAAAACAATGACACACAGTATCAAGCACAAAATAATATTTATTTCTCTCTCAACATACAGTCTGTGATTAGAGTGCTGCAGGTAGGGTGGGGTAATGCAGTGGGACATCCAGCAGGCAGAAGCAATCCCACACAGTTTAAATACAAGCCTTGGACAACCAGAGCATATTCACCAGGGGGCAATGCTGTCCAGAGTGAGGTGAGAGGAACTGAGCAGAAAGTATCACGGCCGCTCCTGCGCTGTTGCCTCTTAGCTCTCCCTCTTTCCACTGCACCCAAATGAATACGTCAACAATAGTTATTCCCTCCTCTGCTCACGGTGAGTTAGCAGCAAGGGAGGTGAACAAAATGTACCAGATACAAGTGACAGAGAACAGAAATCTCTTACTACTGGAAGTATTTCACCAAAGCAGAAGACTCTGCATAATATCCTATAAAAGTCCAATTCAAACCGAATTGATGGAATAATATACATCAAAGCAACCCCTCCGACACCACTACCACCATGACCACCACCACCACCTCCACCACCACCCCTTAACAGTTAAACAAACAAAATGTACAAATATAAACTACAAGAAAACTGTACAATTCACAGCTTGGAAGGATTGGGGTGCTGAAACCTTTCAAATGTGTTGTGGAGATGTGAAATTTCTAACCATAGTAGCTGCATTGTTTATCTTTGCTTTGTGGAACATGAAAAGTTGGCCATGCTTGTCAGTGATAAAACAAAACAAAAAAGTACAGGCGGTGAAAACCACTATATACAGTGAAAGAAATGTTTTAACATAGGTTAGAATTAAGGGAGACTATCTGTTGTGCAAATCTCCCACATCAAGTATCATTTAAATTTTGCAATATAATTACTGACAAGAAAAAAAAAGGCTATCATCAAAAGCAACCTGGGAAATCAACACATCATCAAAATTTCAACAAGGCAATAACACTGCTTTGTGAGCGTCTCATCTGATAATTTGAGAAGTCTTTTATTTTTAAGTACCATCTTATGTGAATGCTTAACTGTACAGTGGAATCACCTCAGACAATAGCAGCATCAAAAATCAAGCTTTAAACATCAAATAAGTTAAAAACATCAGACTTAACTGGTGATTGCACAGAACATTTTACATACAGTGTATGCTGTAATAGGACAGCCAAGTTGAAAGAACATTTAGCAGTAGTGAAGTCAGAGTCTGCAGGGTGATTTTTGTAATGTGTATACTTTGCCTGGTAATTTTTTGTCTGTTGCTAAGTGATTTGTAACTTTGTTCAACTTTTCAGCTTGCTCCTGTTGCACACATCAGAGATAAGGCTTGTGGCAAAGCCACGATCAAAGCTTTGTGGAGGGGTTAAATTGCACTTTTAAGCCTCAAGCCATCAAATATATTAACTGCTACATTCTGATCAGAACACTACCAGAGGCATATACTGTAGAAAGACATATGTACAGTATATATGGCTCTGGACACTGCCTTTCCTCTGGGCACAAGGGTACAACACTGCTAACTCTTGTGCTCTGCAACATATGTTGTCTTTTCAAAAAGGGGGCTGTGTCCGACTGAACCATTCAACCTGAAAAAGTGGATTTTGGCTGCTGGCGTAATTATTTTTCCTCCTCAGATAAGTCGTACATTAACCATTTGTTTCTGCAAGGCAACGGTACGTCTCACCACTATGGCATTCCATCTGTCACAGGGGTGGAAAGTAAACAAGGGTTAAAACATGATTTTATTTTTTAAATAAGAGCATATACTGTGTTAATAGTGCAGTACTACAAGGGCATTCATATGTAAACCAAAAACAAAAGTGTCCATAATGCATTAAAAAAAGACTGCAGTCAAGCTACCATCAATTAAAATAACTTGGATGCAGACATGCTTTGTTACACAGAAGGAGGAAAAAAAAAAAAAATTAAAAAAAGCAATGCTTTCGGGTTCAGCGCAGCTCAATCTGCCAAGATTAAAGCTGTGAGCAGCAATGAGCGAGTTTCAGACTTGTACGCCAAGTAGAGTTGGATCAGTTAGTTCAATTCTGTTTAAAGGAGTGAGACCAATGACACACTGTCATTTGTAACTCCCTTCATCAAATTTGAAACTTGGTGTGTATGTTCAGGAGGATGTTTCCGGGTCCATGAGGAAATGCTCAAAAGCATCATTAGTTTACAAGCAAATATACGATAGGCCACATCCTCTTGCTTCTATCAATATGGCACCCAAGATTTTGGTTATACTTCCCCAGACCATGCACACCTAAACTGGTGAAGTTCTGTCGACCAGATTTTGAGATACCGTACATGCTTTTTGGTATTTGTGGTGCTTCCCAAAAACAGACTGAAAATGTCCACCAAGATTTATGGAGACTGGACGCATTGCTGTGTAGTGGCCAATTTCCTGCAAAGCCCTGCCCCATGTGGAGTTTATTGGTCAGTGTCTTGAAAGCTAAAGCTAAAGATATCAACAAGCATTGTACTAATTTTGAGCTTTGTCCAATAAAAAATTTGGTCGGGGTGGGTTTCACGGCCACAGGTTTGAAAAAATTTAATTGCCAGAGAGGACGTGGCCTTTCCAAAGTTGTATTTTTGGGCCTGAACAACACCAACTCCACCACCATTGTTCCTAGAGGGATCATATGCCTTGGAAAGCACATGCAATTCTAGTTATAGGGCCAGGTTTTATGTTTCTAACTGATTCCAGCTCATAGCAATCTAAGCCGCAGCAGAAGACAAAAAAATAAAATAATCTGAAAAAACAAACAAAGAAACAAACAAAACGACAGGGTTCTGCTCCTTCATAGCTTGAACCCTAATCAATGTTCAAGGCACTACATTCCTTCAAATATTTTCATTGTAAATACTGTCCTGTCACCGTTTCTCAAACCACTGGTATTTGGATTCCAATGTAGTGTTTAAAGTGTAAATAACACAGAGAAAGGCAAAATCAATGTGAAAACTGCAGTAATAGTGAAATATCTTTTCATGACCGCAGACAAAATGTCTCATATGGCTGAGTTTAGTCAAGACCGAAGCCAAAAAGCATTAGGTATTCAGACATACTTACTTAACATGTACTGTAGAGTATACACACACGCACGCACACACGCACACACTATTTACTACAGATATATGTGTTGTATAAAGAATAGCAACACTCTGTCATGTTATTTACAGGTCAGACTATGTACAGCTGTAGCTCTGGTGAATCGGAGCAGAGAGGAGTTGGACTATCCTGCTCGCACACTGACAAATTCTAATTAGCAGATTAGGTAGTCCTAGTGGTTTTTGGACAGGGGCCATTCTCAGGCTTGTGCATGACCAGAGGGTAGGCTTGGATCCCTGGGTTTGCCATTGTGGCATAGGGCATCATTCTTGCAGCACCAAGCAGACCTACAGGACCCACGGCGCCTACAGGACTAGGCATGCCGGGCCACTGCTGAGGGTAAAGAGGACCGGGACCCATCCCGCCATAAGAGCCTGCTGGCAGAAGGTACCCAGGAGGGAGCATTGCTGAGGAGCTGGGAGCTAGGCTTGTAGGCATACCAGGACCTAAAGCAGCAGTCAGGGGGCAGGAAAGAGGCAGCTGGAACTTGCTGGGACCAACATGGCATTTCATCTGGAACAGAAGGGAGTTGTTTTACAAAATAACACAAAACCCCCTCTAAATTATATCGAATCTCACAGGTCCGTTGAGCCAGAATCATCTATCACTGTGTACCTCCTGTGTAGCTGCTCCCATGGGTGGTGCTCTGCCTCCCAGGTCGCGTTGGCGTGTCTGCTGTTTGATCTGGTTCAGTGAGGGTCGTGGTTGATTGGCTGCAGCAACAGTCTCCTTCGTCCAGTCGTCCACCAGCTTGTGAAGATCATCGGTGAATGTGCCTCTCTTGTTGTTGCTGTTGTTGGTCTGGACCTGAGCGAGCCGTGTGATTGGCTGAGGGGATTGTGAGGGTGTGGCTGTGGTGAGTGGCGGCTGTGTCTGACTGGAGGCTGTCTGAGCTGGTGTTGTGGTATTGAGCGAGGACCCTGAAAAGACACAAATGATCTTAAAGAATTGTCAAATTAAGATGCCTGTCAAATCAATTGGCTACTGTATGGCTGTATTTTAAGGCACTCTTGATGCAGGGAACCTATAATTTCTCATCCTTGAATGCCTACTCCCAATACTTAAAGAGTAGTCCTAATGTTTTTTTGAGGCCAGAGTAAATGTGTATACAGCTACATCTGTGACACATTTTGCCAACATAGCAGCCAAAGGATTGCAACATGACTTAGATGAGTAATTACAGACAAATGAAGTGTTCGATATGCAAGCAATGATAGAATTCAGCAATCAAAACACGTAGGCACACTGCCATGCAAAACAACAAATATAAATGAATGCAACAATCTGAAGAGTACCCACAAAGACCTGCCACATTTTCAAAGTGCCAAAACAAAACAAAAACATAAAGTGGACATACAGATATAAGGACTAAAATAGTGAGGACAGTAAGAAGACAGAGAGTAAGAAAGTAAATGAGATAGTTACTACTACTGCGCTCTTTGCCTAGACATAGTCGTTTCAGAGTGGACCCTATAAAAAGGTAAAACAGCACAAGACAGAAACAGTTAGGCCAGAACACACTGCACACCACAAGTATGTGGACAAGCTGCTTCAATAGCACATTCAGCTATCAAAACAATTGGGGAGAGAGAGGAGGAGGAGGAAAGGAGGACAAGGGGTTTAAAAATCAGTGAGGAAGACTGGAAAAGAGCCTAAGTGTTTTCTTAACAAAAAAAAAAAACTTGTTCAACTATTAGATATAAGTGTATCTGATAAGCTTAAGGACGAGAGCTTAACTGACCTGTGATTTGTGATGCGGCACATTAATTCATTTCTGCATCTTTCATAACTACGTTAGTATGGAGACCATCTGATTGTATCCTACCATGTGGACGAACTTACTGACAATGTTTCCCTTTTTTTTTTAAAAAAAAAAACAACAACAATGTTGTGGTGGACAGAAATCTGGTTAAATACAGTCATCTGTCAACTTAATAATAAAGCTTTGTAAATATGTGCGATAACTTTGATCTATAAGATTGTGTATGAATTATCGGGCTATTGGTTGGTAAGGATCATAACAGGATAACAGTGTTTTCTTAAAAAAAAAAAAAAAGAGGAGGAGTGGAGCCTGGATTAAAAAGAGATCCCTTTGTCCGTGTGAGAATGCCTGTGAAACAAAGTGTGAAACCAAAAGAAATGAAACTTAAAGAGCACACAGATACTAGCTGAAACTCATCAGAGTCAGCACTTTTCAGAAACATGCAGGTAACTCAAGAAAGGTGGAAGGAAGAAAAACAAAAAGTAGTAATATTGATGATACAGCCCTTCATATGGCGGAGCAAGTCTCCATCAGTGCCCTGCCTGGCGCCTGCACCATGCACGTCTTCTCCGTCCAAACATGAGGGACAGAGAGCGCTCTTCTCTACCACAGCAAACGGCCCTGCCTATCAGGGAAGGGCTGGGAGGGCTGGGGGTGGCGGGGTTCTCTGTGTTAGTATACACAGGACCGCTGACTTTGGCAAAGTGCCTTGACTTGGGAGATGTTGTCAAAATTAACAGTGGATGGAGACACACAACAAATAAATAGGGTATAAAGACTTTGGCATTCTCTCTCACATGTACACACACATACGCGCATTTGTCCAAACAGACACATTGTGTCGTTTCAGATCTGACCTCAGGCCCATGTTTGGAGAGGACGAGCCATTCACAAGCCCTAGTGTGCTTGTGGGGTCTGTATTTTGTAAAGCCAGAAGCACTGCACAAAGCATTTTTATGAGGGGGAGGAGGCATCGTACCCACAAATGAATGGTTATGAATGTAACTGTCAATTGTGTATAATTGCCAGAGGAAAGATTGTACAGATAAGTACCTACAATTATTATCATTGTCATCAATTTAAGTATTTGAGGTCACACATTCAGATTAATAATAGATATGCACACCCTGGAGATGTTTCCTTTTCAGTCTTCATGCAAAGATAATATATTGGTGGCCAGACTCTTTGTGGTCACTTAGGAAGTCACAGAACCAATGGTTTAGTTTCAGTCTCTCTGACCACCAGAGACAGAACCTCCCATCTGGAGGATTAATATCAAAATCTTTGTGAACATGCATTTCTCACTTATCACTATAGTATAAGCATGTTTGTAATGTGGCCACTGCTAAATGATTAAACAAGGCCATATTTATGCAAATAACAAATGCATTTTGTTCCAGCACACCTATCAAATAGACTATCCAGCAATGCTGAAAGCTGCACTTTGTATTACAAGTTACAGGGAGACTATTTTCAACAATCCATTTAGAAAGTCACTGCATCATACTTCAATATAACAAACAAAACAACAAATCCAACTGTTGAAACCTAGCTGTTATCTCAACACATGATCCAAGTGCCAACACAAGGCACAACATGTCTGAAATCATCCTGCAACTACTCAGTAGAGATAAGGGTTTTACATCTGTGTGCTTTAAGCACTTCTAGCACACTTGCATAAGTGACTGTGCCTTTAATAATACCATCACAAAGTGGTTGTGTCGTAGTTGTAATCAAAATCACTTTACAGCAACTGTCTACATGTAGATCTTGTCAGAATACTGAGATTACACTAAGCACATTGACAATATCTTTAAAATCAGAATAAAGCCAAAACAATGATTTGTAAATTTAATTTTAGGAAAAATCATGGGTGGCAGATGCAGTTACTCCTGTCCCATCATTTTATTGTAGACTCTGGACAGCATACACTTGGAAAAGACAAAGTAGCCATTTAAAAATGGACCCTGGTTTATAAATAAAGGCAGAATCAAAACTTGAACATACTTGCTGAGCTATGTTTTTGGAAACGTTAAACAGCCTGTGAATCACCAGTGCTATTTTCTAAGTTTATGGGCCACAGACATTTCTGCATCATTTACACTGTCTATCAGTAGAATCAGTAGGTGAGGAGACTTCCAGTGAAGTTAAAAGCCATAACACAAGCTTCACTGGAATACAACCAGTTTCAGTGATTGCTTGAAGATAAGGAAACATTTTCTGGCTGCACAAGCCTTTTACTCTGATGGAGTGTGCCTATGTTTAACAGATTTAACTGACTTTTATATGAGTTTAGCATGTGATGGGTATCCTCTGGCTGTCAAGAAAAAAAACCTACAAAAGACAAGCTTTGATGTTGCCGAGGGAAAGGGTGAGTGATAGGAGTAAAAAAAAGAAAAAGGATGATGTATGTCTGGCGAGGAGGCCTATGAGGACAGTGAGATAGAAGATCTACTGTAATATATTTAAATAAAACAAACTTGGACGACAGAAAAGAGAGGTAGGTTAAATAAAGAGAAGATGGAAATGAGTGAGGGGAAATAGAAAAGAACAAATACAAACAGATGGACAGAGACACAGGTCCACTGAGGAATCTAGTGCGTGGTTTGCTACTAGATTTATAGGTGACTCTCTCTGACGTTTGGTGGTAAACCGTCCAGCCTGTAAAAATGAATATAAGAGGGAAGAAGAGAAGAAACAAGAGAGACACTTTGTAAAAGTGCACAGAGACTGGGATGAGAAACCCCCACCATCAAAAGCACCAGCAAAGGATACTAAGAAGGAGTGCACGATATGCAGGATCCCACTATATTATCTGGTGATTAATGGGAAATTTAATTATCATCCGTCTGATGATGGAATTTCAGCCAATAAACACAACTGATAATAGAAAGCCATGTTACAAGAGTAGGAGAAAAGGCACTGTGTTAGTGTATTGTGGTTGTCTTCTTGCAATTTGTTATTTGTTTGCTATTTAGTTGCATCTGTCCTTTTAAAGGCTTGTAGTGTAAAATCAGAAAAATACACTAATATTACAACGTAGCAACATTGTAAAACATAAAAATGACTAAATAATACTAATTATGGCTAAATTATTTATTAAACCACAATATTTGAAAGCAAGATAATAGCCAGTTCTATCGGTTTTATGACACCTGACAAAAAAATTCAGACAGAAATTCAGCAGCACAAAGCCATTGAGCTATAGCTATAGAGCTATATCTAAGTTCATCTTGCTTGTTATGTAAAAAAGTAAGTGAAAAAATAAAAACAAACAAACAAAAAAAGCCAACTGCTTTGGCTTCCAAGCACAAAACTGGACCCTTGGGGAAGAATTTCAGAGATACTACCAAACATAACTGGGGGAAAAATCTTCCTCTTCCCCTGACACTCTTCAAAATGTTGTTAGCAAAGTGCAAAAACAGTCAGTGTTACTACCAGCCACTTGTCAGCAGGTGTTGTTGACTGTTAGAATGGAGACACAACAGTAGCCAAACTTTTAGCCTTAAAATGTGTCAGTCTCCATTTTTGTGAGATTGTCTTTGCACAGTAGACTAATTAACAGCTTGGTTAATCATTTATCAATATAATGGCTACTGAAAAACAGTGAGCCTCATTTTGACATTACTTATGATTTCATCATTATTCTCTGTGCTGTGGATTATTGTAAATTATTTCTGGATCATTTTTTGTCTTTTCCTTTACCTTATGTTTCATTTTTAGTTCCTGTGTATTATGTGTAGATCAAATTCCTGATATCAACTAATATAAATTTCTCCCAATGCTACACAATTAAACACTGGATATTTGTCAGCAATTATCGGTTATCATTATCGGCTTAGAAATTCCACATTGGTACATCTGGATTACTTGCCACACAGATGGTGTGTACCAGGAAACAATACACATACACAGCACAAGAGCCTCTGCTATCCTGAGGCTGACAGATGCTAGCCATCTGATGTTTATTTAAAATGTGTGTCAAAAATATGGTTTTAACAGTGAATACATGTGGTGTTAGTGGTTCAACACACAGTATGAAGAATGAAGTGGTTCTATTTGTGTCTATAACCCTTTAAGGCGAAACTCTTTTGATCCCTCTATTTGTACACAGACGGAATCAACATTAACGATTTTAATCAATTACCTTAACCCTAAAGGTGGTTTAGTAGATAGCATGTCCCATCCACAAACCAGCATGCACATTAACCTATAATGTGTACCTTGGCCAGGGCCTGCCTGGGGAGCCATTCCATCATTGTGGAGGCCAGAGTAGATGTTGTCTGATGAGAAAGAGCCCTTCAAGGAACAGGGTTGCTGTGTGTGGACCTGCTCTGGGGCGGAGTTGGGCTGATTGGCGGAGCTGGAGCTGCCACTGGAGTGGGCAGAGCCATCTGACAGAATTGAACTTTTAGCTGGGGAGCTGGACGAACTGGCAGCGCTTTCACCTTGGTGCAAAAAAAGAAAAAAAAAAAAAAAGCATGAGTCAGAGTGAATCATTCTGTGAATCACACACTCCTACAGTTTTCTGAGCGTGATGCCATCCATCCCTGTGTTTCCTACTTTAGCAAAAACGTGTGCTTCAGACTGAAAATGCTCTCCGAGAGACAAAAATCATCACATAAATCCCAAGTCACCCACAGACACACGCACACACCTTTCCTCTCAGCAGTGGTGTTAAGATTGTTTTTAAGCTGCTGGACCATTGGATTGAGCAATTTTCCAGCCTTCAGCTTGTGTTTGCTGGCCCTACGCCTGCGGCCACTTGGGGGTGCTGCATGAAGCAGGCCAACATTAGGGGGCAGAGTTTTTCCCAGCTCCTTGTACAGACGCTCAATTTCACTCCTCTGGAAGGCCTGCAGCTCAGAGATCTCCTTCATGTGTCTGGTAAAAATGAGAGAACAGACAAAATTTGTGATGACAAGATTTCTGAAAGGCCATTGGCAGGGTGCTTTTCAATTTCATTGTCTTTTTCAAGCCTCCTTGAGTAACTTGCTTACCACATAATCTGTTAATGCCTCTGTCATTATGGCTTACACTTGTGATACCTGCGTCAAGAGACGTTAGCTGAGACGTGTCAGGTTACTGATTCATTTCAATACCTCTCCTCATCTTTCTAGGGCAAGTTGGTGAGAAGCAAGTTGGACTTGACAAAGCATCTGATCAGTTAGCTATCATCTATATGATCCTTAATGTTAGTCAAAAATAATCATTGTGAATATATAACAAGCTGTTCATATACATATTATCTTGACTGATGCAAAAAGGAACACTACAGTTTTTGCATTACATATCTACTTGCTAATAATCATTAATCAGCACCTCACATGTTTTATTCCATTACTATGTGTTACTTTTGGATTTCTCTGTTACCAGCACAGAGAAACTACTGGCAGACTGAAGTCTTCAGTCGTTTCCAGGGCAGGGCTCAGGACGTTAGGAAAATGAACAACCTCACAGTTTATGCAGATTAAATGTATGAAAGTTCATGTTACAGCTGCAGTTATCGAAATATGTGTGAGGCATCAAACCAAAGTGATGAAGTGCTCTTTTTTCAATCAGTTGGTAAAGTGATAACTTCTACAATACAGTAGGGGGATAACAAGCCTAATTTCCCAAAGGTGTCACAACTAGCAGCCTTGAAGAAATACTAAACATGGTTAGAACTCAGTTTATCACTGAGACCCTTTTATTTTTCTACATATCTATCATCAGCATCTCCTGCAAATACTACCACATATACTACTGGAGAATTAAGGATGCAGTTTCAACATATTTCAGAATTAGCTGCACTATCTACTATTATTTTTATGTGACAGTCATAAACTACATGCTTAATTTGAAGCTGGGGTGTGACTGTTGCTCACTGAGTGGAATATGTGAGACATCTCCAGTAAATTCAAACTACTGTGCAACACATTTGTGCAGCTGTGAGTGCGCGTGTACAAGTTACTTTACTTTTCTCTCAGTTTTTGTAGCTCCTTCTTCATATCTGCATCCTCAAACTCAGAGTCATTGTCACTACTGATGTAAGATGAATGGGCATGTCCTGCTGCAGGCGAGGGAGCGTGGCCATTCATTGCCACGGGCTGTCGGCTGGGTGAATCAGAGCTCTGCTCACTTTTGCTCCGACCAGAGCGCCGCAGGAAGGCCACTGCCCTCTTCATGAGGTCGCTACCACTGTGCTCAGACAGGGCATGAGGTGGAGGTGCGGGGTGCACCGGAGGGAGGGCTATGCTGCTGCTGTCCTCATCTGCTGAGTCAGAATAGAGGTGAGAGGACTGGTGGTAGTGGTAATGGGTTGGAGTGTCAATGGTCTGGGCCCGAGGAAGATGGCATGGGGTGACATCAGGGCTAGAAGTTGAGGTGGCCTTGTAGAAATTTGGAGGAGCAGAGTAGCGGTTATAGCTATGGGTTTTGGATGTTCCTGCACTTTCATCTTCAGCTGCAGCTTTCACAGAGAACCTGCCCACAGACATGCTGCTCTTCTCTTTACTGCTTGCACTCTGAGTCAGGCTGTAAGACCCTCCAGAACCACTAGAGGGTGCTGCTGAGCTACAGCTGCTGCAGCTTTTCTTGCTTTTCTCCAAACGGCAAATGACATCTGGTGGAGTAGGGATGATCTAAGAGGAAGAGAAGTTCATGATCATGACAAAATCAGATTGCACAGACATCATCAGCTACACGTCAACATCACTGTTCAAGCAACCAATTGGATACAAGGCAAACAATGGGATGTCAAATCATGAGCTCAACTACAACTGAATTTGGTCAAATGGCAATTATTGCGCAGATTTGCTAATCAGAAGCAAAAAAGTTTTCTTACTTGAAAACGGTGTTTGGAGCTGTATGAACTGGAGCTGGAAGTCGCATCTCTTACTTTCAAAGCCCTGCTTGCAGCTAAAGGACAGAGAGTTTCTTTCAAAACAAACCAATTTTAAACTCTCATTCAGTAATATACAAATGTGATATGGACATTACAAAAACAGTGTTACCTACCTGCCACTGCAGAGTCACTTAGTGCACCCACACTCTCTGTGCGCTCAGGAATTTGAGGCTAATGAGAGAAAGAGAAAAGGGTGTGCGTGTGGGAAGCTGCAATCATTTGAATAGTGGAAAATCGTAAATAAGTAGATATGCTAGGCTTGTTATTATCCTCTTCTGACCTCAGTTTTGTCTAAATAAGTCACTCCCTAATTCAAAATGAAGCTGCCAGAGAAAGAGATCATGATGAATTACCGTGCTGACAGCAGTAATTTTGTTACCCTCCCCTCTCTCTAAATGCAGTATTACGCTTGCTCTTTACAGCCAATGGTGAAATCAATAGCTCAGTACAGGAAAACGATTTAATGGTGATTCCATTCCCGCAGCTTCAAACCACAGATGCAAACACACACAAACACACACACACAGTGTATTTTACCAGTGGGTCCCCTTTCTTCTTGGTAAGTACTCCCTCAGTACCCTGGCCATCGGAGACTGGAGGAGAGCTGACACCCTCTGCGCTGGAGGCCTGGGGGTCAGATGTTGTGCTCGAGGGTTGGGAGGGAGCATGCTCCTGGTACAATAGGTTTCTCAACTTCTCATCCAGAGTTTTGATGGTGCGATCAACAAACTCCACCCTGCGGGGTCCCTCACTGTCCGATTCTCCAGGTCCCCCAGCTGCTGGCTGCTGGTGGCTTGTCGACTGTGAGGTCTGGGAGGTCTGATGTGCTGGACTCTGGGGCTGCGAGGTAACTGTCCCAGGTTGCATAGGCGTGGCATATGGTTGCTGCAGAACCACAGACTGATGAGAGCCCAGCTGAGGGGGTAGTTCTCTGGTAGGACTGGCCTTCTCATTAGGCTGATTGGTTTGAGACGAGACCAAACCACCAAGTGCTCCTTTATCATTGGGATTCACATCCAGAGAGACAGGTGGCACAATAGCACAGCATGGCATGTCTGTCACCATAGAGACAGCAGAGATGCAAGTTTCTTCCACAGGAAGGGAGTTTTGATGGGTTACACCAGGAGCAGCACGGTCATGTTTGGTTACACAGGGCTGGGTCTGCTGGACCCGGGCTTTGCCAAGGTTTTGGTCTGAAGGTTGCACTGAGGTTTGAGCAGCAGGGGGCAGAGAGGAGGAGGACGGGCTTTGTGAAGATGCCGCTGGTGTAGTCATTGCAGTTGTGTTGCTGCTGGTCCTGACTGATGATGAAGCAGACTTTTCAGATTCTTAAGAAGGACAGAGAAGAGTTAATTAGAGGGAGAACAGATTGGGAGTTACACAGCCAAGGCCATGAAGAAGAGGGTCTGGGTCCTGTGAGTGCCAGAGTGTTACATCACTGCTTTTCTTCCCCCATCAGGCTCTGTCAGCTGGAGTACAAATCCTGCCCTTCATTTCTGCCTAGAACCACTGCAGAAGCACTCTTACATAACTGACCCCAACGGATGAACCACACAGACGCACACGTTAATGCATGTGCAGCGCCTTCGGTATAAACAGCAGCAAGTAAGACAAGTACGATTCATTTTATTCTATAGAAATTCTATTCCTGGCAGAAAAGGCAAAGCATCAAATTAACGGGTGTGATTCAGTGAGCGGTGAGTAATGTATAGAATACCCTGGGCTGTAGAGGTGTGTGATGTAGTCTTCTCTTTGTCTAGCATGGGCGTCTCAGCTACAGGGCAGATGATAAACCAGCGCTTGCCAGTGTGGAGGACTGTCAAGGACACGGAGGAAAAAAAAATCATTATTCACTTTATAAAACAAAATAAAACAGAGTGGGAGAATACAAACAGATTTTGAAATAATTAATTAAATCATTCTTATTCCAATGCGTCATCATAATGGGCCTTACCATTTTGTTGGTAGACCAGCTGTGGAGTGCTGGGTGCTGAAGCCTTTCATCCCAAGAGAAAAAGAAGTATTACTACACAGAGTTGTTGTCGGTGCATCAGTTTAATAGACATTTAAAAGGTTTGCACAATGAGCCAAAAAGCTGAACTTCAGAAATGAATTCAGTTAGATCAAAATGTCACATCAGCAAGAATGGTATTTTTGGCATCTCTTGTTGGCAGCACTGCACACAAAGTCATCTTGAGAGTGCTCTTTAGAATGATGTATCCAAGGAAGAGGCACTCGCAGACAGATCACAACCATTGACTATCAGCAGTTCCTTTCTCACCTCTGTTCCCAGCGTGTCACTTCCTTCACTCTGTTTGGGACTGCCTCCCTGGTCAGAGTTCCTCTCACCCTCTGTGTCCTCACTCAGCATGTCCTCAGCTTTGTCCACAATGTCCTTCAGCTGTTCAATGAAAACCTCTTTTTCCACGGGTAAAATGAAATCATTCTCCACCTGAAGGGAAAATAAAGACATCAGAACATTAATAACAGGTTTTACAACTGATGCATGTTTATGTAAGGTCTAAATAAAATGATGCACATATATTCATATCATTTCTTATTCTAGTTTGTGACAAAGATAAATCAAATATTGTCTCTATTCAATTTAAAAATGAAGAAAATCAGATGACTACATTTACATCACTTTCCATAACAGAGTATTTCACTTTACAAAATGTAATTATATACATTGCTTTAGAAAGTGTAACAATGACGTACTTGGCTTGGGCCAAATATTTCATATGATAAGTTAGTGGAGCAGTTACGCCATGAAATATTCATCTATCTATCTATAAATATGAGCCCAGTATGAATTGGTTGGGGTTGGACGAGAGAGAAAGAGCAAGAGGCAGACAGATTTTTTGCTGCATTGCAGCTAAGAACAGCAACACAGGGAGTTTCAGAGTTCTGAGCCATAAGAAAGCTTCTAAGGAAATCACATCTTACTGAACACTACAAAGACCTTTGTACTGAATGAACTGACAGCAGCTTTGTCTTCTACTTACCATGTATGTAGCAATCTCCTCCGGTGCATCTCCATCCAGGTCAAACTTGAAAGTGACCATTTTATGGTTATGAGTTTCTAACTGACACTCCACCATCTTATCCCCAGTGTTACACACCTGCAACAAGAGCAGACACAGTAAATGTGTTGTCTACTATTATTATTATTTTTGAGCATGTGTTCGTGCTCTGAGACGTGTTCCAAGAATATGTTTTGGCTACTCACATTGAGCATGCTGAGCTTCGGCCTGCTAGTCTTCTCTTGACGAGAGCGAGTGCGTGTGGACCTACGGTGGTGTTTTCGCACTTTGCCTTCACCTTTGCTTCCATGTGTCCCCTCACAACCATCACTCATCTCCTTTCCTGATGTGGCATCAGAGTTGACACTGGTTTTTGGGAAAAAAGGCAAATACAACAGAGTAAGTTCTGCTTTATTCTTTACTACCTCAATACACAATACACAGCTCTACATGTAGGTGGACTATTGTTGTTTCAAGACTAAAAAGGTTCCTGTGCTTGCATTTATAACAAATATGCATATCTCTTTACTATGCCCAAGATTGCAGTCCAGTCTTTACCTCCTCTCATTTAGCTTGAAGAAAAGGTTTTGTAAATTTTATTGCTGCTCTGGAATGTCTGTAGGATTTAACGCTTTGGTGAGGCATAAATGAATCTAAAGTAAATATAGATTTGTGAAGGATTATCTATCTGCTATCCATTTTATAGGAACAACTGACTTTCTGAAATTAAAAGGAGTCCTGGCTGCTGCTGCAGTGATGTGAAAGATCAGCAGTTCGACATCTGCCCTCAGTGTTTTCTTTAGATAAACTAACAATGTCTTTGCCTCTGGAAGTTTTAACAAGTTTCAACAACAAAAACAGTGTGAGGAATCCTTTCAACATTTTCAGTTTTATTTTTAAGCCTGAAGTAAGAGGGGTCCAAAAACAGTTAAAGCCTATATGTATTTTATTCTCATGAATGGATTGTCGAGTCAACAAGTCAACAACATCATCAGTGACCTGCTGCGTAAAATACATACCTGTCATAGCTCTGCCCTGCACTGTGCCTCTCTGTAGCTTGATCCTACAGACAGAATAAATTAATTGAATTAAATGAAAGTAGAGTGATATTACATGTGAGTGCATGGTGTCTTTTCAAAGCAATGAGGGCAGGGGAGGAAATAAACTGTGGGGACTAAAAAGTCAGTTGTGTGTCTATACCTCTGTGTTGGTCTCTGTTGGACCTGGACCTGCAGCTCCTGTTAAAGTAGTGAGATGTTTCTGCTGAGTCAGACTGGAACTGGCAGACCCAGATGATGCTCTCTGAGACTCAGTGGGCTGCAGTACAGGAATTTGGCTCTGAAGCTGACTCTGGGCCTGGGCCTGCAGGGCCAGCTGGCATGGGTTACTGTTGTCCAGATGGGCAGCAGTGGTGACTGTGCCTGGGTCAGGCCCATTCTGCATAGGTGAGGAGAATAGTGTAGGTTGGACTGGCTGAGCAGAGGGGAAAAGCTCAGGATGGCTGATCTGGGTCTGCTGGGGAACCTGCTGTAAAAGACAAACAAGATAACACATTATTATTAGTATTATAATCATTATTATACATTATATTATACATTACATACTATTTCATCTTGGGAGATTCTGTATTTGTCTGTTCATATAGGATTCCTCTTAGATGTTCTTACAGGATATATGACAATACCTTTTTTATCTGTATTACCTAATTAATCAGATTTTAAAACCATACTGCACGGTCACTTTTAGCGCAAAGCTTTCTTGTGATGCAAACAAAGATTTGAAAAACAATCTGGAAGGCAGTCTGAGTTTTTAAGAATCAAGCTTCACTTAAGTAAAACCACCTATGACACACGCACAAACACTCAAATTCCAGTTCACACCTTCTTGGCAAACATCTGCACTCCACTGCAGACATCATAATTACCTGTATCAGAGGCTGAGTGCTGCCGTTTGTGGGAGGGTGTGTGTTTTGGGATGGGGAAATATGTGTGTGCATGGGATGGGTGTTTAGTGCAGATATAAATGCAGGTTGTGAATGAGAGGATTCAAATCTAGTGCTCTGCTGCAGAGCAGTGGTGGGCTGGTGCTGTGGGGATGTGGGTCCCATCTTACCCAGCATGGGTGAGGTGGGAGGCATGAGAGACACTGGAATGGGTGAGACTAACTCATTTTCAATGTGCAGAGGGGAGAGAGGAGAGACAGAGGGGGTTACAGGAAGAGTCTGTCCAGGAGAAAGGAAGATGTGATTAAAAGAAGAGGAGGTTGAATGGTGAGGGGCAGTGCAGGAATGAGTGTAGGAGGATTCACAGTCAGTCACAGCTGTCATCACCTGGACTGTGGGATACTGTGAAGAAAACTGAAGGGAAAAGAAAAAGGGAAGAGACAGAGGAAAATCAAATCTAAATCTAGAGAACTAAGTTCAAAACAGGAGGAGGATGCATCAAGACAACTTGGTTCAAGTCAATATTATTACTGCTCTGTAAATATAATCCAAGCTAGAAGAAACTGCAGAAACGTAAAATAACTAAGACAAGAGAATTTTAGAGCAGTGAGAACAGATCAATAATACCTTGGGTGGCTGTGATGGTGGTAGAGAGGTTGATAACTGCATTGGCTGGAGTTGTTGATGGAGCGCAGCCTGAGCCACTGATGGTTGAGGAGGAAGTGCCTGGCTGAGATTCTGTCCATGGCCCTGTCCATCTTGCCCAAGCTGTGAAATGCTTTGACCAGCAGGAATATTCTACATTCAAGAACAGGAAGAAGAATGAGAAAAGGAGGGAGGAAGTTCAATAATGGCAGGGATTCCAATTTCATCTCTCAGTTTGGAAATCTGTATTTCCTGCTATTGACCCAGATCAGAATAGCTCACATTTTCCATCCTGTCTCTAAGCCTGGAATAAGTCACAATCTACTGGAGTACTTTGTACCGCAAAACAGGCACAGAGTAAGCCTGGGAGGGCTGGCGGATGCAGCGGCTAAAACCACTATTATTGTTTTCATTACTGTTTCCATTATCTCTCTGTTGGCTGTTGTCCGAGGAAACTCCTGTTATTAGGCTGTTCGTTTTTTCATTCACCTACTGTCCACCAACACAGCTGCTTCAATTCAGCTGCACCAAATCAAAACCAGGCACCACAATATGAGTAGGACCAAAAGCAGTTACAGCACTGCCCTAAATAACAATGTTCGCTTTTTTAAGTGCATGATGTTTTCTCTCCCTCCCACAGTGTGTATGAGACAAAGACGTTCTACCTGATTCAGGAAAGCAGCGACGCAAAGATAGGGCTGAAACTGATGAAAAATGAAAAAAGGGCCAGGTCAGAGGAGGGAAAACAAAAAAATTAAAAAAGTGGGGCACTATCTAGCTATAATATACTGCATCACACTCACCTGCTGAACAGCATGTGCAGGCTGGTTGATGTGGGAAGGGACTGGAAGGCTCTGAGGAGCAATGGTAGACTGTGCAGGCTGGTACTGGGTCTGAGCTGGAACAGTTTGTTGCTGCAGGACATTGAGGGTAGAATGAGCATAGCTCTGGGAGCCAGCATCAGGCAGACCTGCAGCAGGGTAACTCTGATGTGTGGCTGCAACCTGCACAACTGGGGGTGCCGTCGGATGAGGCTGAGAAGCTGGGGTCTGAACCTGCTGGACTGTAGATTGGGATGCACCCTGACTCTGCTGTGGAACTTTCTGGCCGTGTTGCTGAAAAGTCGAGGTTTGCAATTTTTGCTGACCAGGAGACTGAAGACTTTGAGACTGGTGGGTAGGCTGTTGTGCCATTTGTTGGTGTATGGGATGCACAGTATCTTGGGTATGCTGGAGTTGAGGTTGAATATAAGCCTGCCCAGCATTTTGTGGTTGTTGTATACTGGATTGAGTATTTTGCAGTAAGGACTGTTGGTGCTCTTGCTGAATTGGTATCTGTTGGCTGTAAAGTGCTGGTGTGGAGGAGCTCTGACCAGGCTGCTGACTTGGCAGTTTGACTGTAGCTTGAATGTGCTGCAGTGCACTGGGAGCTTGTGCAGGATGACACTGGGCTGTGGCTGCCATAGTTGGGGCTACAGATACAAGTGGGTAGCTTTGTGCTGGCTGCTGTGCTGGCAGGTTGCCTGCTGCTGCTGCTGTAGTCTGCTGCTGAACTGTAGAGGGATATCCCAATGCAGACTGAACCTGTTGTTGAGGTGGAGCCACATAGTTCTGACATGTTTGGTGGCCTTTAAGAGGAAAAGTTAAAACACTTGCAGCTGCTGCCTGCTGCTGTTGATGGCCTGGTGCTTGGTGGCTCTGTGCAACATGCTGTGGCACAGCTGATGCTGAAATATTTGCTGCAGCTTGGCTCTGTTGCACACCTGGAGATGCATAGCCAGCAGAGCTGCTTGCATGCTGGATGTTGACCAAACATAGACTAGCTGGAGCTGGTGTTGCAGCACTGGGCTGACCAGCATATGGAGCAGCAGGGTAGCTGTGTCCTGGCTGTAGGTACTGCAGTGGTGTGTGTGCTGCTGTGCTGGAAGAAGGGAGGCCCTGGACAGATGGCTGATTCTGGTGACCTGCAGAATTGGTCTAAGGAAAAAAAACAAAACAGAAATTGAAGTCAGACTCTCTTGGGGGTGAATTTTTCTGGTCATGGATAAAATCCCACAAAAGCTATTAACAATGTCAATTAAATTAACTCATAACAGATGCAAGTATAATGAAAGGATGAGGGATAAAAATAAACATCTGTTTCAACAAAGAGCAGGCGGCGACAGGTATGAGCTAAAATAAGGGCACAAACAGCAGGAGTGAGGGAGATCAGACAGTGGCCCCTCCTTCAGAGGTCGTATATCCATGGCAAGCTAGGAAAAAATACAGCTGTAACATGGGGTCAGTAAAGCAGAAAGGAAAATATTAAAATCTAGGACACTTCTAGAAGGGATTGGTTAGGATTAATCAGCAGAGACTGTGCATGTTAGAGACTGGGCCATTGTCCTCCAACACGAGCAAGCTTATGATTTCTAAGAAGACTGTCAGCTCTGGGGGCCTATATAGGCAGCAAGACCGAGAAAGTAGACAGGAGATCAGACCAGCTCCATGCAGAGTAACACTGTGCCTCCTACAGGCTGGGAAAAATCAGTTAAGCAGGTGTTGGCCCCTCATGGGAAACAAAAATGACTCATCTTCTACTGTGACCTACCACTCCCACCACCCCGGTAACTTGTGGTTCTCCGGCACAGAATCTATCCTCGCTGTCCCGGAGGGGTTCTTGTTCCCGAACTGCACTGCCACTCAAGACACGACTCTTCAGATTGCCATCTCCATCACTGCAAGCAGACCTACAGGCAGCTGAAGGTTGCATCAATGAGGCTTGGTTGGGTGGGGTGTGACAAGGGGCTGCTTTGCGGCTGATTATGTTGTATAGGGATTTCTGCAGCAGCGAGAAATCAGAGCAATCACCGGAACCTTTTGGACGAGCATAGGCAGCGGTCGTCATATTTCCACCAGAGGATGGATGGTGTCTAAGGTCACAAGGACACTGAGGTGTTGGCATGGCAACAGAGGGTTGGCGGTGGCTACCCTCTCGTGACCTCAAAAGAAGCAAAGAGAGGCAGGCCTGGCAGATGTGGGATTTATGCATTCCAAGATGGTTGTTATGATGTGAGGTCATACTCAGAAGGCTACTAAGGTCAGAGTGTCTGCGTACGCTTGGCACAGGCAGTGGTAAGTTCTCACTGGCCTCTGATGCTAGTCGGATGCTGGTGTCACTACGGCGGCGGAGTTCAGAAGGTGAAGAGACAGGCGAGACCTGCAGCATTGCCAGAGCACACGGAGAAGGGAAACCATCCTCAGCCTCTGAGTGAAGTTCAGAGGGGCTGAGTTCTGCCTGGTTCTCTGGTACAATGAGGATGGGACTGACTGATCTCTGAGACTGACTGAGTCCATGGAGTTGAGTGTTGCGGGTTGCCCTTTGAGTGTCTATAGCAGGGGCACTTCCTCTCCGGGCTGTTGCTCCCAATCGAGTCCTGAGCTCTGGGCTCAGTGTCGCACCCCATATTTCACTCTTTTCACAGGAGTGAGGCCGATCTGTCAGAAAAGGGCTACTGCTCTGACACTGATTGAGCAGCAAACCCAAAGCAAAACATGTGTTACTCAAAATGAACATCACAACAGAAGAAGAATGATGTGATGAGATGATAATGAACAAACTTGCTTGCCAGGACATGTGCATGTAATGTGTGTGAAATGTCAAAAAAATGCCTACAAGTTGACTGCAGAATGTGGATGCAGAACCTGCATTCAGTATCGAGGCCACACAAGCAGTTTCTTGTTTCAAAACTGTGTGTATTTCAATGAATCTGAATGTACATGGTCCACCTGGGTGTGTATGCTCTTGATACAGACCTGCTGCGTTGCCATAGTAATAGGCTCCAGCAGGGACTGGTAGAGGACACTCTGCTGGCTGCTGTGGGAGTCTGAGTACACAGTGGAGCCCATGCCACTGTCAAGTGTGCTGTCTGCTGCAGAGACACACAAATCATGTACTCATAAAAAAGTCAAAGATTAAACTTATGCGTTTTTGATTGGGCGAGAACAGAATCTTACATGTCACTGAGGTCGCACTTGTCGGTAGGTTACGCAGCCTGCTGTGCTGGTCTACCTCAGGCTCTTCTGGTTCCAACAAAGGGGGATGTCCTGTAGGTGGAGCCCCAGCAGAGATGCCTTGAGATGGCGTCATCTGGACCCTGTGCCCTCCTTCACCCTGATCCACTGCAGCTGCAGCAGACACTGTTCTCTCTCTTCTCCATTTGATCAGTGCCACACGGTCCCTGATCGACTTTCCCACAGTCTTAGCATCACTCTCGTGGAAGAAGCCAGACTCCACCTGACAAAGAAAAGAGGAGAGCATGACTTCCAGGATATTTTTAGCATTGAGCATGAGAGAGAAGAGAGGGTGCATTAAAAAGTGGAGTGTATGAGGAAGAGAGAAAGTACAAGGAAAGGAAGGAATAGAAAGTCTATTTTAAGGGGATCAGAGCAGTGGGGAACTATTCCCTTTGTCAGCAGTTGGTTCATTGCTCAGAACAGGACTGTTATATCTGCAAGTAACAAAAATGAGAACAGGGTATGGAACATATGGTTATGCATGCATTTAGGTTTCACTGGCACATGACATGGGAGCATGCTGGTCATACAATCTCATTGTGCATTTGGTCCACATGTCTGCCCTCATCCCCAAGGCAATTGTTAGAGAAGCCTTAATCTTTTTTTCCAGCTTCACAGCCTGGTCAAGGCCAAAACAGCACAGACAAATTGAAGGAAAGAGAGCAGACACAAAAGAGGGAAAGAGACGTGTGGGATAGCAAGAGAAAAAGAACGGAAAGGAAGACATGGTGTGAAACAAGAGACAGTACTAGAATTACTGTCTTGCGGTTGGTTGCCTTCACCAACCAGCACAGTTCCAGGAGTTACAGCCTTAATTTATGGCCAGATGTATTTTCGCAGAACATTGTGCTGTCACAGTGGAGTTGACCTCTGACCATGTAAAATCTCATCACCTCATAATTTAATCCTATTAGACATTTGTGCTAAAGCGTGTCATAATTAGCACACGAATTCAGTTCAGCCTCGAGCCCAAACGAGTGTTTGTGCCAAATTTGAAGACATTTTCTCTAGGCGTTACTGACATTTTGTGTTCATAAGAACGAGACATACGGGCAGACAAATAAACGGACAACCCAAAAAACATAAGGCCTAGAGCTCCTGGCTTTTGCCGACATGAAGGCATTAAGACAGAAAGCCAGGAAAGCAGGTTATATCACTGATTGGATCAGTTGGTTGAGTATTAAGCAAAACAGTTCTCTTTTTCAGTGTGAGGGAGAACACAATCTACCAAAGTGATTACTGGGAAAACCACTCTCAAAACTTTTGTCTTTAACATGTTTAGTTTATGCATGAAACAGACTGTGTCACAAAACAAATGTGGATGTGGCATCAGGTTTGATGTATGCAGACTAGGCTTGTTCAGTATGCTTGCACTAAAAAGGTACTGCGGTACTAAAGCATTTAAAATGATACTATACTGAATTTGGGGGAAAAAAACGGTACTTCAAGTATACAGCTGTCAGTGGTGATGGGGAAGAAAAAACAGCGAGCGAGGCGGCTGAGCCCATAAAGACCTCTACCGAGGTTATTTTAAGTTATAGGTTTAACACCACAGGCTAATGTGTCCTTTTTTATAATCTCCTCTCCTTCAGCCTGATGTTCTCACCACATGCTGTTCTGTTGTCAACAAACACACATGGCGATGACGCTGCAACCAAACTACACAGCTGTTAAATGATTGGCTATTTGCCTGTCACTCATAGTGTCCAGGGATATGATAGGCTGTGTATGCTGCACACTTAGCGCACAGGATATAGATCCTAGATCCTAGATACAGATCCACTTTTTGTGTTACCCCTTTATTTGGAAAAGTATCAAAAAGTATTGAAATACATATTGGTACCGATACCAAAATGTTAGTATTGGGACGACACTAATGCAGACTCTCTGATGATTAACACCTACTGAACTGTACAACACAAGTCACAATCTGAGAATATGTCATCCGTTTGCATCATTGATTTGTGCTGCCATGTGGGAAACGATGCATTGATCAGTTTGTATTGTGTGCAAAATTCTTATTAATTGGTTGGTAGATGTAGGTTGAAGTCATATTGCACGATGAACATCCTAAATTTATGATATTGTGAAAATTTTGTTACAGTTTATCTTCTGTCATAAACTGTGACAACAGCTATTTTTTAGACACTCCCATAGCAGGACCATCGCCACAACCACGACCTATTTTATTTCATAGAAGAGCAAAGCCTGACATCTGTAACATTTACATTCTCCAGCTGTCATTAACTCAATTCTCTTGACCCATAATGCAGTTAGAGAAACTTTCACTGTATTGCAGAATGTTAGATAAATGACATTAAAGGCTTGAGGTCAGTGTCATTATGACTCCCACGCAGAGGGCTTTGTTTATTTCCGAACAGGTTTTTATTGCTGGGCCTGTGAGCACCTTATCTCATGATCTATACTGGGAAAAAAAACATGCAAACCAAAGGAAAAAATAAAACCTAATCACTGTATTCCTGGAATAGCAGAGTAAGTTATCACCAGCAATCTACATTTGAGTGCATTCCCCACTGATGAGATATGAGCACTCCCAGCAGGTTCTGAGCACTAAACCACAAACAAAACAAATACATGTGCAAAACTGAATTTTGAAAACGTTCAATTATGTCTGGAAGACAGACAAATATTTTAGTGCAATCACCACAGTTTAAAAATGTAATAAGATACATCACAGGTAGCCAAATCCAGTTTGATCTCCAAATACTTTTACATGTATGACTTATCAGTCACTCACCATTTCTTGTGCCACGACCTCAGGAACCTCTTTTTCCAGGTCAAATGTGAACTCAATGGCTCCAGTCTCCTTGTATTTCCCTTTTAACTTCTTGTGGTCCTCCACCCACAGTTTGAGTGCTATTGATGCCTTCTTCCCATCATCCTCCTCAGCTAGCTCTACCCTCACACCTGTGTCCTCAGCAAAGAAAGCATGGTTCAACAAGTCCTTGATGGTGTACCTGGGAGAAGGAACAGTGAAAGGCAGATTGAAAAACATGTACTACACACACACACACACACACACACACACACACAGAAACACACACACACTGCAGACACTCATCTGTAATAAAGAGGGTTTGCAGATAAACTTGGCATCAATATCGTTAACTATGGTACAAAAATCCTGGTGTGTGTGTGTATGTGTCCAAGTGAGTGAAATAGTGACAGATTACCTGAATTTACTCAAATTCAATAATGCTTCAATTAAAAAAAATCACTGGAAGCTAATTGAGGGTTATTTTCCCTTCTGTACACAAATGTATTACATAACAGAACTGAATAGGCAGACACCCTGCAGATATGTGGAGCTGCTGACAACCCAACTGTCAGCATCAATGCAATGAAGCAGGGGAGGTGAGATAAGGCTCGAAAGATGAGAGGGCACCTTGTGGGCTCTGTGGGCTGGACACTGGACAGTGATCGGGACATTCACTCACCGCTCCTCTTTCTTTTGGCAGATACATTCCCCAATAATCTCCTTGATTTCAGGATCCATGACCTTGTTGTAACTGGCTGGCTTCACTCCCTAAGGAAGAGGAAATGTAAGCAAAGCGCTAAGGACATGCCACAAAAGGATACTGTCTTGATGAGAAATAACGATGAAGGAATAACAGAGGAAAGAGTGTATGCGGATGTTTTTGTGAAACTCCACCTAAAATCTTATGTTTTAAGAATCACACGCTCACACCCTGCAGGCTTGTCGACCCTGACAGAGCACGGCAGCTGTGGTCAGCCTGAATCTAGGTTGCAATGGAGTCCAAAAACCACAAAAAGCATCCAGAGAAATCTCCCAAGCTACCTCAGCATCAGAGTCAACATTTCATCATGTAGACTCACAACACACAAATTATAGCTTAATGCAATGACTTCCATCTTAACTCTCATACACAAAATTTATGAGTTCATTTTTAGGTGTGGATGTTGACGCTCTTCCATTTGTCACAAGAGGCAGCTGGCTTGAATCTTGTTCTGGTTCCTGATGTTGCTTTGTCCTACACTATAATTTGATAGTAGTATTGTAATAGTATTTTTACTGCTGTGAAACATCCAGAGCAAATGAACGGACAGTGAACAAGTGGATTATGTGGTGGGGTTGCTTTGATAAGTTTCTGTTTCAGTACGTTTTGTTTAGATTATCACTTTTAGCAGTGAAAAAAATCCACACACTGTATAATGTAATCAATCTATTTGCAATGTGCTCTGAAACACTGAAGATAAATTGTTTAGCACAAGGTAGACATTGTTTGGGATGTTTTGAATCCCTTCTCCTGCTTCATTAAATATGTTTATAAACTGTTCTTCTGCTTTAGAAAATCACGTTTTAAATGCTGGAATATTTTTCATAAGACTACATCTTATTCAGTCCATTGCTCAGACCTTCTGTCTAATTTTTTTGCAGGCACATCTTGCCCACACTCTCTGTGGTGCAGCATTATGAGTGGTGTTGATATCACTTGGGAGATTGTTAATTTTTGAAGGAGGTATTTTCTGCATCTCTGAGATTATCTGTGTGCGTCGTCCACATTAACATTCCTACCAATTATGCAGCTGCATACTGTATGTATTCAGGGAATAGTTTAAAGCTATCAGGGTTTCTCTTTGATCAATCTATTAATATCCTGCAGTGCTCCCTACAGGGCATTCTGATATGCATATAGTAACAATGCAGAGAACAGTATCCAGAGACAGCTGCATTGATGCTGTCCAACCACTGATATGGGCTGAGGCCTTTGCTTCTTAAACAGCAGGTGAAAGAGTCATCTCTCAGATTCCAACCCTTGCCAAGTCTCGGGGGTGGAAAATCAATACTCTTCATCAAATCAGGAGGTCTATCATGACTTTGGACACCACGTAATCTCAAACAGTCTGCAGTAAGCTTTACTAGCCGGGGCACAGTCATCAAAATGGAATGGAATACAGCCTTTAGGCTTTATCTAAAAAAAACAAAGGAGATTTGGTCTCCCTCTGTGACTCCATATGGTTCATTAGATTCTTCACCCAAGAAATTCAGGGCTGAAGACCATATAGCTGAGAACAGCACAGATCCTGATCTCTAAAAAAGCTGCATTACTTCAATTAAAAACCCTTGTGCTTTCTATGTGTACTATGTACTTTCTACACCTCATTTTAGAGGTTCACACAGCATGTCCCTGAATTAAGACGAAATGCATCTATCACGGCAGAAAACAATGCAATGCCATAAGCAGGTTTTCCGTTTTGCATAGAATATATGTGACAGCTAAAACACAATATGCCCTGCCCTCTGCAAAAATAGTCACATTCATTATGAGTATATTGTCACAGCTGGCAGCAAGGTTATTGCTGTTTACTTACTTTATCTGTTATCATTTCAGGCAATTTAACACATATATATATATACATATATATAATTTATGGTGAATATTTTCCCTACATATCTAATCTCTGAAACAAGCAGGAAAATTGTTCACTCACGCTTGTGACTTTGCGGTAAATCTGAGCGGCATTCTGACATTCGGAGTAGGGGTATTCTGAGGTGGCCATCTCTAGCATACACATGCCAAAGGCGTAGACATCCACAGCCTCATCATAGTGCTCCTCATACATCTCTGGAGCCATGAACTCAGGGGTGCCTGAAAGAGAGTGACCAATGGACGTATCATTTTTTTTGTTTTACTGATTTACCTAAACCATGGTCTGCAACATTACATTTCAAAGTCTCCTACCTATGACACTCTTGGCAAAGGAGGCTGCCTTGAGTGTTGCCAGTCCTAAATCTCCAATCTTGACTGACCCAGTAGGTCCAGTGATAAATATGTTATCACATTTGAGGTCTCTGTGGATGATGGGTGGGGTCCTGGTGTGAAGAAAGTGGAGGCCTTTCAGGATCTGTCTGCACCAGCTCCTCAGCACCTTGGGTTTCATTACCTTGAAACGCTTTAGATAGCTGTAAGAGAAAAAAGGAGTTAAATAATATATTTTCTGTGAACCATTAAGACATTTCATCACCAGAAAGTAAGTTTACTTATAACTGTTGTCTAAAAATCTCTTCATGGCACATACAGCTGTGCACAGTTTCCTGGACTATATTTACTCACGTTTTTAAGGTCCCTGATGTCATGAGCTCAGTTACTAGAACAATGCACTTCTTCCCTTTAAGGGGCGACTCCCAGAAGTCATAGAAACGAACAATGTTGGGGTGTTGAAGACCTTTCAACATCTCTGCTTCCTCCTTAAAGCGTTGACGCTCCACCTTGGACAGCTTACGATCCTATAGGAAAGATGACAGATGCAGCAGAAGGAAATTACGAATTTCGAACGCTAAATCTGGATACTAATTATAACATATTTGCTTCACAAGAACTACCAGATGGAAGAGGCCATCACCTTGGAGGCTCTTCCATGCACATTTTAAATTAGTGCATCCAGTGTGGTTTATTAAGAGGGAAAGACAGTGAGTAAGAGGGAAATTAAAGTCATTCTTTGAGGCATTTATACATCTCTATTTGGGCTATGTGTGTATCCATGATGATTACAATCTGCACTTTTCGTGAGTGGAAAGAGTCCAAATCACTGGCTTTCTCAAGCAGTTCATGACTTGCTTCTTACCCATCTTGCATGTGTGTCATATTTCAACTCTACAGTCAGATGTGATTTTCACTTCTTAGTTTTAATTTATCCAGAGATAGAGACTCTGTAGCTGTGGTTGGTCACCCCTTTATGTCTCTACAATGACTCCAGGGGGAGAATGGACCCACACATTAACATGGTCACACCCACGACACACTGCAGCTAAAGGTTACATGTCATTGATCTCTTCCATCTTTCTCCATCTTTTTCACTTGCATGCTCACTCTCTCATCCACTACCTTTTGCTGCCTTCCCCCTCCCCCCATATCTGCAATCCGTCTCCCTCTCTGCACCACTAACACCAACCACTCCCTTCTCCATCACCAAACATCCCACGCACACACACAGAGACACATCTTCTGTAACCACTCCCTCTCAATCGCTTCCCTCTCCAGTTTTCTTTAGGGCCGAGTCCACGCCTTACTCTAGTTAGCACCAAGGGTTTCTTTACTTCGATTAGCCTTTTTTAAACCATCACAGCAAGGACTTACATAACAAACACACACGTACACTCAACACTGAGCATGGACTAGAGGCACGACCCCACCCCTTACAGACACAGACTATACAGACGGTGGAATGCAATGAACACAACCTACCGAGATCTAATCTATTTAATTATTCAACCTTAGTGAACTCACAGTGAGAAGATATAGCAGAAAATTACAAAAAAACTGCCTGAATAACCTATAACCTAAAAAGTGTCAATGAAGCAAGATGTGCTGTGATGCAATGTCTTAAAGTGTGGAGTAATAAGATGATAAGTATGGCATGCATGTGTGTATGTGTCTCTGTGAGTGTGTGTGAATGTGGCATATCAGGTTTTGTGTGCAAGTGTGTGGGGGGTGGGGATTTTCACCACACTCTTCTGAAGTCCCATGAATAATTCAGTTCTGCAGAGAACCCTTTTTACTGAAGCAAGCTGAGCTATGCAAGGCTCGGGCTGGGGCCGCCCAGGTTGGGCTAGGTTATCCCCGAGTGCTCTTTGCTGCACAGGAGCAGCACACAGACTGAAGTATACCTAAAACACAGGTCTAAAAAGAGAGAGAGAGAGGGAGAGGAATGAGACAGACAGCTAAAAGCTAAAATTAACCCCTGAGCAATGCAGTTTTCTTGCCTACAGGCAATACTTTCCTCTCATCCCCACAATACTCTTTTTTCTTCATCATCCCCTCCTCCTCTCATCATTTTACTCTCATCTTTGAGGAATCCTGCTGCTTTTTTCCTAAATAACCCCAATAACCCCACCAGAGAGTCTTCCCCAAGTCCCAAACACACACCCAACACACACCACCATTTGCGTCTACTTTGCCTCTGAGCAGACACTGGGGTTTCTGCATTATTCAGAAGCCACATGTAGGCACAGAGGTGTTGTGCACAGCATGGTGAGATACACAGACAGATACATATGCGCACTGAGACACTAGAAGAATGTCACTCCCAAGACAAACAAACTTGCATATGCACCAGACAAAGCATAAAGCAGAAGCATCAATATATGAGACTCACTAACTGCTTCATAGCTATTGTGCGGGATGTGAGCTCTGAACAAGTGTGACTCATAATTGCATTATATTTGAAATCATTACTGCAGCAAACATCAAGTATTTGTGTGCAGGTTTTCAAACTCGTATCAAGCCTGTGCTGAATACCTCTTCAAAGAAAATACTCAGATGGTTATAGCAGCATGTGAAGCCGCCCAGGCGAGGTTTACACACACACACAGAGAAAGCCATACTGGGCAGCTAGGACAGAAAAATAGATTGTGACATTAGCAGGAAGCAATCTATATAGCGGTTCCCCACTCTGCTGCCACTGACTACATCTGTGTGCTGAACTCTATTACCTCTACACCTCTGGTAGCTCATACAGCAGTAAAGACATATGAGAATGAAATACTAAAACAGTGGCCCTCTGGTGGGACCAGGTAACAGATTAAAGTATTAGTCCTGGGAACTTTGCTGGCTCATATACCATGTAATTGCAGAACTATGTGTTGAAATCAAGTTCCTGGCCAAGTGTCACATGTTTTTTACTGCATACTGTCCACGAGAGAACCCTGAAGATCTAAGGGAAGATAAAACAAAGCTGGTGGTTTTACAGTTACAGTTCCCAGTTAAAGACGCTAATGTTATACTTTTTTTTATATCAACAGTCAACTAATAATTTGCAATATGTAATATAACCCTTCAGGTACAGCATGCTCTAGTTTGGAGTTAAAACTGCACTGAAGCCACCAATGCTAACAAATGTACAGTCAGTATTCACTGGTAGATGGCATCACTCCAGGTGCCATCAGGCCCCAGTAAAGTGGTTTTTTTGTTTGTTTTCTTTTGTGTTTTGTTTGCCAGGTCTATTTTAAAACACTCAAATTCATCTAAACACAAGTTAAACCACAGCTTTTTGGTGTGACTGTGCAACATACTGAGTAAAGAATCTGCCATGCCATTATTGGACCTTTGATACATACATACATACATAGATAGACTGATTACTGAAGAGTCTGATGTGGCCCTTAAAAATAAGCAGCGTAATAATCAAGCTTGATTATTAGCCTATCGAACTCATGCAAAGAGAAGAGACAACACACATAATGCAAGACAAGTCTGCCAAACAATGAGCATCCTTTAAGTGAAATTAGGTCTGGAAGACCTGGTTTCTAACGCGCGAGTACTAAGCTTACAGTAGAGAGCTCAGGAATCATGTCAAGAGATTTACCATTAAATTGGAATTTCATGAGCAGCAGTGTAAAAAACAAAAACAACTTATGATCACTGTCTGTGTGCATGTACTCACAAACAGTGTAACCACAACTGTGTATAGCCAGGTAAGTCAAAACATTGTTTCCCTAACAACAGTGATTTTTTAACCTGCAGTATTTGAACTTTTTGTTGGATCATAAAAAGTAGCAAAGTGCCGAAAGCAGGGCTAAGACAGGATGAGTATCTAAAACTGATTATCCCCCAATAGAATCAGACTTCTCCCAGCAGGCGAAGAATGTTGAGGCAGAGCTCCTCTCCTGAGCATCTATCTAAGTGCCATGCACCAAGCAGGGTGAAAGATTAATTCCTATCGTAACACACACAAATACACACGCAAAGATGCTGATGGTATCCTGAAGCACAGAAAACTTTATAAACACAACTTTATTAACACCAGCTCCCTTCTGCAATTATTAACCACTATCTCTCACACAACCACACAGAATTTGATTTAAAAATGCAAAAAAAAAAAAAAAAAAAAAACTGAGTCATGACACTTATCAAGATGGATTCTTCCTATCTCGTAGCTGAAATTACAAATACCAAATTAAAGGGGTGAATAATCTTATATATTGACTTAAAGCCTTAAATGATATTCTAAAAAAAAGGGGGGGGGGGACTAAAACATAGTATTTAAAAAAGTACTGATTAGTCTTTTGTATTAATTCATACAGTCTTATAAGACACCCACTTCCCAACAAGGTTGGCACAGTCGCCTGTTGTGCTGGTTGTCATTGTTTATAAATGATCAACAACAAACCTGCGACCCTGGACTCAACAAAATAAGTCTTTGACATGATCATTTAAACTTGGCTTAATGTTTTGTAGTACACATTTAAAAAAAAAAAAAAAAAGGTGTTGCATGTTTGACAAAGAAATAAAGTGAAAAAGTAAGTTAGAAAGCAAAGAGGCAAAAGAAATTTTAAGACCAGAATGATTTTCAGAATTTGTTTCTTTTTTCAACTGTACTGTTGATGAGAAAAAGTTCACAAGTTTGTACCCATTATTCAAATGTCACGTATCAGTGAACCAGTAAGATCCCTAGCCAGGGGACTACATGTGTTAGCAGAGTAACAAGTTTCAGTATTAGACCTAATTATGGCAGCTAAATTACACCTGTTAGGTTGGTCTCTCTCCACAGCGCTGTGTTCCTAATTACAGTTTCCTCTTTCCCTCATTAACTTGACCTCATCCTGATCCTTCGTTAACAAGGATTAGATTAGCAACATTTTGAGTTAGTAACAATAGTGTGACAGGGATTAATATTCAAACAACTCGTCAACAACTTCTACTATAAATTGTAGACAGCTAAGCCCAACGTACTCAATGTGTCACAACATTTGGCTAAGAAGATTATGTAGAAAAATATTTCACCTCAGGACAAACTACACTTTTATGAAATCATGATCACATTTAAACGGAAAACCTGTACAGAGTAATCTCACAGTCACTTACATACTTGCCTTTCTAGGACCAACCAAAATGTCCTCACAACAAAAGTGACTGCGAGGAGATTTTGAATATTGGTCTAGAAAAACATGGAAAGTACACAGAAACCACTGAGCAACTAGGGTTTAGTATATGCTTTTAACACGGCAATGAAGACCATCCCAACAGCTGTGTCTTATTCACAGCTTATTCAGACCCGAGACTGACAATGAGGCCGTTTGGACTCATGCTGCATGAACCCTGGTTACCAGGTTGAAGAAGGTATGCTAATTTACTTGGCCACCCCGCCACCCTCTGCACCCATCCCTTATAACAGATGACTATTGCAGTGCTTCTGCTGCTGTAACAAAAGCTGCTGCGGGATTTGCAATGAGCCAACAGACAGCCCATAGCTGGACTGTGTCCCATCAGTCCTCCAGTCTCCAGAAGGCTTTGGCCAGCAGCTGCACTGGTCACTCCAATATCACTGTTTTGGTGTTGCACTCTGCCATGCAGCCACTCTACATTGAAGATGTAATAACAGGCAAACTGCACTGGTTGGGGTATAATATTTCAAAAATGGAAAAGCAAGTTGAGAGCAATATGCATTTATATCATCTCGGCTTGTCAAAGAAGTCATGAAATGACAAGAATGACAAAGATGACAAGCCACTGAGATGTTATCACAGTAAGATGACAATGCTGTCTATGATGATTGCCCTCTGAGTGTGTTAAGAATCAGCTGAGAGGAAGTAAGGAAAAGCCATAAGGAGGAGACCACCACACCCTATCTTAACAGTAAATGACAAACAGCTCCAAAATAACACATGATGCCACTGCTGCACTTCATGACTGAAATGAACTGTAAGTGCCCTATAGCAAAGGCACTTACTGTAGACTTTAACACTCATACAACAAACATACTGTACGAGTGTGTCTTGATTATTTTGACCAGGACTTAGCCAATGTGGATTAAAGCATACAAACCTCCTGTAAACCTCTTTCCTGTCACAGACTAAATACGTAGGCTGACAAACAAACAGTTCTTTGACACGGAGACAAAGACGCAAAAATTGCTGATTACACACTTGCCTCCTCAAAAGACTAATGCTGCTTATGCAAGGGTCATGACAACTGCTGAATGATCACATCTTTGTTTGGAGCCTGACTGACACTGGATTTTTGAGGTCAATACTGATATAGCATATTTGAGATTTGACTTGATCAGGTAGTCATCTATAAATACCGGCTACAAATATTTTTGAAATCCCTAAAATTTCCTGACACGTGATAACAAAGACGGTTGTGTCATGAGGTGTAGGATATGGTTGAACTTAAATAATTTCAGAAACACAAAGATGTGGTCCCAGGATCTTCTGATGACTGATGAAGACAAACAGAATAAGTGAATAATAAAATGAATGCACATGTATGAAATAAAAAGAGAGGGGATGCTATTTCACACAGTAAATGCCACATTTTCAGTGAGTGTCACTTGTTTTAGTCTAAACTGGTTTTGGGGAAAAAAACAAAACAAAAACATCCGCTTATTTCTTACAAAAAAAAAACTTTTTTTTATCCCTGACAGTGCACACAACCTGAAAACACATTTTAGTACTCTGGTCTCCATGACACACACAGATTGCTGACACACTATTACTTGATTAATTGGATGAACAACTGAACATTGATATTAATGATGAATATTAATCAATGATATTTATCCTTTGTTGTGAAAATATACAGGCAGCAAAGAGCAACATAGGTCATGTTCTTGGTTTTTTAATCTGTAATCTCAGACACTTCATTGTTGACAAGAAGCAGCATCGAACTAGTGTGTCCAGCAAAACCTGAGAAACGACAGCTGGTGGTGACATCTACAACACACACTCTTGCACAGACACCAAACATTCATGCTTAATGGGAACACACATATCCTCAGACAGATTGTAAAAACCATACCAGCTACAAATAGCTGTGGTGCTATGATACCCAGGGTGGCAATTTCACCCATCTGTTCTGAACTTGAAACAAATATTCACAAATGTTCTCAATGCCCATGTAACTGACTTAAGCCTAATGAGCCTAGCCTGGACTAGTGCAAGCCAGAGAGTGAGAGTGTGGAAGGTGACCCATCTTGCACATGTGACCCAGATCACTGGTGATGATGGTCGGGGATGTGAGGAGGCACAGAACAGTGGTGTGCTGGCCAAAGATGTCCTGAGCCGAACTGCGCAGCACGGCCAAACCCCCCCCCCCCCCCCCCCCTTGACCATTTTATCATCCACTGCAGTGTGGGGGCACAGAGCCAGAGAGACAGCCTTGATTCAGCATAATACCCTGACCCAGACTAAACACCACACAGGCCAAACACAAGTGAGGCTTTTCCTGCATGGAAAATTCGAAAGTAAGGTTGTTTCTTTATTCCTGTGGCGCCTTTTCCAATACATGTCCAGGTAATCAATAATAAAAACTGATTTCAATGTGTGCTCAATGACACACTGCCAACTGCAACTGCTACCTCAGGGCTGTGGTAGGTTAAAAGACACTTCAGCGGCAGGCCAAAACGCTGCTGGCCAATAAAATCTTTATTTACTAACATGATGTCATGTGTTTGTCAGGTTTCACAGAAGTCACAAGCTCAACTGGGAAGACAATGGCAGGAGGAAGGAACCAGTGATGGAGACAAGAGGCAGAGTACTCTGTGATACAGATAAACTTCTGGTTCTCCCTGTTAAATGGTGATTAATGTTGGAACAGAAAAATCTGCAGTTTCCCTAACTCCGTACAGTACTCAGAGTTTCCGCGGGGTCTTAAAAAGTCTAAAAAAAGTCTAAAATTTGAAAAATCAAAATTTTTGGCCTTAAAATGTCTTAAATTCACTGAATTATTGTGTTGAAGTCTCAAATTATTTTAAATAGGTCCTAATTTTCTTATGCCCATGTAACGCTACCTCAAATGCTCGATAAAATGGTCCCGTGACACTTTATTAAATGTATTTATAACTACAAACAACCCAAACAGTACTACATTAAGTTTGAATAAATGATACTACTTTGCAAGTAATTTTGTGACTCTGCATTTTTTTGTACATTTCTGTATGTCGTGATATAGGTCTTAAATTTCATTCATAATGGTCTTAAAAAGTCTTAAATTGGAAACCCTGGTACTGCAATGAGGCCATGTGTTTTTCACTCATTATTACATAAATAGCTTAGTGATGCTGAGTTCAAATAAAGTGTGTGTCAAAAGTAACCCTTGTCTTCATACCACAGGAGCCTAAGCAGGAGGCTTTAACAGGATACAGAAGTGCTCCAGATTCATTCATACAAAATAACGCCCTTAAATTCCAACAGGGATTATTAGTCCTAATGAGCTGTTGTGACACTTCCTATGAGGACTAGGGAGGTCAAAGGCCATTTAGCTAAATCTTCATCAATTCTAGGTTAACCTGCAGGAGTGTACATGTGCTAAATGTGGGTCTCTGGTGGTGGTTGTTCACTAAATACTGGTATGACTGAAGCAAATTTCATAGCAATCAGCTTTGATCACAGCAAGCAATATTTCCCATGTTCACCACTGAGAAACTGCAGTATATGTCATTTTAAATAAAAGTCTGAACATGATGTTTTTTTAACCAGGTTTTAAGTCAAAACAAAGCAGCCCACATGGATTGATGGCAGACAGCCCCTACTGGCACTGATGAGGCAGCAGCAGCAGTGGCAAATAGTGTAATTTAGAGGTGCAATGATTACCA
This sequence comes from Caranx ignobilis, assembly GCA_021432705.1. Classification (NCBI taxonomy): domain Eukaryota; kingdom Metazoa; phylum Chordata; class Actinopteri; order Carangiformes; family Carangidae; genus Caranx; species Caranx ignobilis. Next base: position 70,062,435 of record MU269985.1, read on the forward strand.
TTGAATGGTCTGTTTGACAGAAAATTTAATTGGCAACTATTTGCGTTGTGGAAAGTATAGGCAGTTTTAGATTAACCAGAAGGACTGAAAAAGCGCTGTGGTCATTTCTCTTCGCTATTTTCTAGTGTTTTAGAAACCAATTATGAGGTTCACTTAAAAAGATACTGAAATTCTACATTTTATTATGAGGCCTTTCCTTGTTCACCACTGTATATATAAGCTGTTTCTGCCAAACACTTGATTTATACAAGCATTCCCAGTACTGGAAATGTTCCTATAAACATTTTCCTACTTCTCCTATAATACGCAAAAGCTTGCTTGTAGACTTTTCAGCAGTATTAAATGAGGAGAATCACTGTTCCCCTCTTGACAACACCTCAATTCTTCAACCACTACACTACCTACTACAAGTGGCATGTGTGCAAATGTCTGGCCACTTTATTAGGCACACCTAGTAACAACATTAGCAGCAGCTCTGGCACATATTCAAAGTTTTAAAAGCTTATGAATGGCCAGGTTTTCTTGTTAAAACTTTACTATGATTGTAGTTTGTGGTGGCTGCACTTCAAAATCAAACATCAGGCTTTATAACTCCATGTTCCACTGTTTTGATAGCCTTTTCTTACTTTATGCAGGAAGGGTAGCATGCTATACGACCTTCTTTGAAATTCTGATTTTGTGTTGTATTGTTTGGCTTATAATGTAAAAGAGTCATCTTATCTCTGATCTGTCAGAAAAATGTTGATATGACACAAGTAAGCCTTTAAAAAAATTTTAATTTTCCTGACAATGCAAAGATTTTGATGTGTTAGATTTAGATTTCAATAACTAGCCTCTTATCAACAAGCCTGTTGGAGCTATATCACAGACCACACTGCTGTGGTTCAAACAGACTTGTTCTTCATCCCTCAGGGTCTTCAGCTGGCCGAGTGACACGGGACCTCAGGCATGCCAGAAGATGGGGTCCACTGATAAGGCACTGTTAGCTGTAACGACTGGGTCTGGCTGCCGTCGCTTCTGTGGGCTTCTTCAAGCCAAATGGGGTGTAACCAATGACCCACTTGGGATTCTTCAACTCTGTTTTTATTTTTCCATCTCACTAGTCAAGGTTGTTGTTAGCCAAATACATGCTAATACAAAGTGACAACTACAAACTATGCTCAAAAGCACAGTACTACCCCATAACATGGCCAAATCTAATCTATAATAGGGAAAAGCCAGTGTTTAAAACCAAGATATTGACCTATTGACTCATGGCTCCATTTATAAGGTTTGTTTGGATCAAGAATGCCAAAATCTCCAGCAAAAATCCAGAGACAGGCAGCTTCTTATCCACACCATGGTATCATGGCCAGCCCTGCATTCAAGAGTTGAGAACTAGATTTAATCTACAGAACAACAAGCTCACTGCCAAACACCCCATAGAAGTCTGCACAAAATCAGAAGTAAACTCAGTATCTGCAAGTGTGCACATAACATTCATCATTGAGATAGAAATCTATACACAGAGCCACAATTGGCAGAAACGGGAAGTTTCCAAAGTTTAAAAAATAAATTCCCATGAGCAATGACAGAAAGAGACAAGGCAAACAGAGGCACAAGAAGTGTTTCTTTAACAATAAAAAAAAAAATCACAACAGGCATCATTCTCTCAGATTAACATCCTTGCCTGAGCCAGGGCCATCTGTGTTATGCCAGCAGCCTGGCACAGAACAGAGATGTGGGGGAGATGGCATGGGAGAAGAGGGGCAGGGGGGTGAGACAGAGAAGGTGGGGAGAAAGCAAGAATAAACACAGGACCAGATTAAAATTTCTAGACAAGAAAGGCATGTGACCACTCGAAGCAGGGAAAACAGTGGAAAATCACCGTCATATCTCCTTTGCTCCATCTAACTCAGAAAGCTCATCTATCTTCTGCTGTTCACGACAGTTCCCTGAGCGACGCAAAGGTGGCATCCCCTCCATGCAACAATGAATTGCAAACATGCATGACGCAGACATAAAACCCTCAATATTTTGGCTTCAAACATAAGACTAGTTCATACCTGCACTTCCACTATGTTGTTGATCACTGAGAAGACCGTGGGCAGTATGGACTGTTGGTTTGGACCACCAGTCTTATAGTGTGTTAAGTTTATCCCATGATTAAGCAACTTCCAAATAACTTGACTTAAATGATAAATTTATTGTACTAGAGCAGAATAAGACAAACTGAAATATTTAAAATGACTAGAGCTGAGTAGTTGATTTATCATTTATATCATCACTAACTTTTGATTATATATTTTTTGTTTAGCAAAAACACTTAAATGACTCTGATTTTTTTTTTTTTTTTTGTTTTTACCACTTTAAATCTGACATCAGGGTTTTGGAGAGTTGGCCTGAGTTAAAGCTACATGAAGTGAATGATGAGAATGTGATTGTGAGGACAGAACATTTGTATTGTGATTAACAGCCATTATTGATTGTCCACTAGAGGGATTTTTAATATGTCTCACTGGGGAAGAATAAAATGCAGTAAATTGTTTCCTGTTCCTCTTCCTATCAGCTGAGTCCTGCAGCAGATTGGTGCTGTCAAGTTGAGGGAGATGTGGGATTGCTCACTGTTACTACCAGCCTGTATGATCTCATCCTCCAAATGAAATCATTGTGTGTCTCTTGACATTACTGTATCTAGCCAATAGCATGTTATCTTTACAGCCCTCTCCAGTGATGGGGTGCATCACTGTCTCGTGATGCTAGAGTTATACAAATAGGTTTAGTTCTTTTCAGTGCATCAAGCAGTCTGCATTCTTTAGTTGCTCAGGTTTCTGACGCAGCACATTTTCATGATCCAGAGCTAAGTGTTCACTGAGGCCACAGGACCACCACGCACTTCCCAGCAGGCTCCAACGCACTTCAGCTGCTTCCTGTCTGCCTACCTCCTGTTGCACAGAGGGAGGGAGGCAGGGAGAAGCACAGCTCACAACATACAGACACACTGCTGGGACACAGTGCACACAAGCATCCTCTGCAATGTCCGCTCCAATAACTGTGCTCTATGGCATTACATTGTCAGCTGGGCCAATGACTACAGCAAAAATGAAGGAGCAGTGAATGAAATTGAATTCTTAACTACTTAAATCTGAATGGTGAAAGAGTAATAAATCACAGTGCAGTTTTTCATTCTCAGAGGGGGCCAGTCATGCTTACTGTAGTCCCCCCTAAGCCCATGAGAGGGAGAGGGAGAGAGATAATCCCTGCTGCAGTCTCCAAAGGACGGAAATAATTAGTTAATACCTTCGCACAGTCTAAGCTGGTGATTTTCTTGTGTCTGTGTAATGCAAGACTAGATAGGCTCTCCTTGTGCATTTCCAAAACTGCTGATCCCAGGAGTTCAGCGGTGACACGCATCTCCACGTCAGCAGCGAACACTTGTCAATCACTTTTCCTGTGTAAACCATTTAAAATTTAGTGGTAACCCATTAGCAACTTAGCGCACACCCTCGTGAGACCCTGGTTGATTGACAGCTCCCCGAAGACATCACCATTACAGCGTCATGATGCGTGAACCATGAGAGTCCGCCATCCCACCACTCCTATAAATCACTACATGACATAAAAACAATTTCCTTGAGAGCACAAATGTGAAGACGGATGTTTTAAATATTTCAATAACTATGTAAAGCAAAATTTCAATGCCGTTTAAAGTGCCTCCCAGGCTACTGTTTATGCATAAGAATGGAAAAAAGTGTAAACCTATATGTGACTGATGCATGTTGTTGACTTTTTTAATTGGCAATATGCTTCAGTAATACAGTAGTACTTTACCTGCAGCTCACACCAGGCAACCTCCACCCAGGTCTCAGTATCCAGGCCCTTGTAGACGGTTTTGAAGGACCCTCTACCCAACTCGATGTCAAATTTGAGGAACCTTCCTCCCGGAGATGTGGAGACTGCTTTCATCTCTGCCTCTTCCTCATTTTCCTCACTGGCTGCCTTGATGGCACTTTTAGCACCATCACTGCATGTAACAGTTAATGCATCTCCACCTTTTTCCTTCTCCTCGTCAGCACTGGCGCTCTCTGTTGCACTGTCTTTTTGGCCACCTTGACTTTCAGTGCTGGATCCCTCTTGTACCCCACTACTAGTCCCCCGAGTCCTGTCCACTATTGTTCGCAAGTTTATGTTCAGGATCTTACTCCTGTTATCACATTCAGGTGCTTCAAAGGCCTGCTCGTCTGTGTCAGAAAACCACAGACTCCTCCTGATGAATCTCTGATGCACAATCCTCTGATAGCTGGATGACGGGTAAGCACTGGGGTCACTCCCACCCCTCACTACTGGGTCCACAAGACTGATATTTCCATCACTCATGGCCAGTTCACACTGAGAGTTGGGCACGGATGGATACTTAAGGTCTTGGTGGGCCCCGGAGTTTGAATGACACTCCGGCTCCATGGTGGTTTAAAAAGTTCAGTCACTTTGGTTTCCAGGTCATTCGTGCCATGGCTAGACTTCCCAACATGCAGATTCAGAGATGGATACCTGCAGCGCCCACTCGGTGACGCAGTTTGCCAGCGGAGGCCCCTAACAACACCGGGATGTATGGCATAGACGAGATTTCATCCGATATGAAGAGCTGGAAAAGAAACATTACCAGTTAGTGAAACTAAACCCAAGAATTCATGACATGAAAGCAACTACATAAACTATAAACTGGACTCACGGGTGTCCATGATTACGGAGTTTAACGTAGTTGATATCAATAGAAGCAGGTGGGTGAAAAAAACAAGCCCGAGATAAATAAAAAATAAATAAATAAATAAAAATAGTAACAAGTCATTGCTAGCTAAAACGGTCGTCGCTCAGGTGAAGGGAAGACTAGCTAGGTAGCTGTGACGACACAAGTTAACGTTAACTTTGGTATTTCAGAACAAAGTTTACAGGGCTTAAATGACCCTCCAGCATCCATATAACACTAATGAGTCTTAAAACATTCAAACAGCAGTGTCATTAAACACAGACAGGACTCACCTGGTTGAATAAAAGCGAAGAAAGCCGACCAAATATCCTCGGCTAAACTAACGCTAGCGAACCTGACAAGTCCAGCACCGGAGAGACGTCGCTAACGTTAGCCAACCGTCCACGACAAAAGGTGGACTTTAAAAACGCCCTATCTGCATATTATCCCCATTTTCACGGACCACAGCTTCGCCCAACGACCGCAAACAAAAAACAGGTTTTCCTCGCTGGGTTGCTAACTAAACACGGACCCCATAACGACGAGGTGGGCAAAATGACGGATTTTATTTATCTCCTTTCAAGTCCTCGCATCCCTCTCTCTCTCTCTCGCTCTCTCCTCGGTTGCAGATACAGCAGCAGCTGACGATGCCGAGACTCTCCACTGTTTCTCCGCGGCTGCTGATTGCGGAGCCTGTAGTTAAAGAGCAGTCGGTCCGCGTTAAGACATCGGCGGTTTGAGCTCGTCTGTCCTCCCCCTAGGAAATTAATTTGCGTGTACAACTGTTTTCGCTTGTCATCGTCTCTCCCCTATTGGGTTTATACACCGGCGAGGCGCACAAATGTGTTTCCCATTCAGCTCGCTTGGTTCCACGCCCCTGGTAACGACTGGAGGTAATCGGCCAATCACACAGCACCGTGGGACACCACACGGAGCCTATACTGCTGGACTGCTCAGTATCAAGAGTGACACACATTTCACATGAAAGAAGACACATGTTCACAGTTGATGCAAGTAATGACAAATCATGCGTAAAAAAAATAAAAATAAATCTTCCACGCCCTTTAGACCAACCACGTGTATCACGTCTCACCCAGAGCCCAACAGCAACATGTATCTACATGACAGTTTTCATAAAATATGAGTACTGTTGCTGTTGTGGCACCATAAAAGGACAACTGCATTAGCGTTTATTGTTGTGCTCTGTAGGCTGTTTGCCTCCGAGCCTTATTTTCCCTTCCTCCACATCAGGTTCCACTTTAGAGCTCATTTTCTCTCAGAGCTGCAGTCTGCAGGTGAGGTGCAGCAGCATAGGCCTGGGAAGATGATAATCATCAGCAGCAACAGGAGAAGTAGAAGTGAGGTAAGATATATGAGAGCTTTTTTTTTCTAATATAAGGAAAATATAGAAATAATGCATTGCACCACACTATTATATGAGACAGGGTAAATTGTGGGCTGCACAACTTACAAATAAAAATATATCAGCAGTGTAGCGATACAATATTTCATTTTTACTTTATTGTAGAGTCTACAGGAGAATGTGTAAAATAACAAACAGATTGGGGCCATACATACAATCACAGTGAAATCCAACAAGTGCTAAACAAGTGCATGGGTATGGACATATTGGACCTGAGGTAAATACAAATGAATTTAATGCAGCAGTCTTGCAAAAATAAATATATAAATCAAAAGCTGCTCTGTTTTGTTCAAAGTGTGTTGCAATGCTGCATGAGGCTAAAATAGATCATATAAAGTATTCATATGAGGATTTATAAAAAAAAAATCTAAATATATGAACTGTGCAGAACAGATATTATGATGAATGCAAATCATTGCATGTGCACACAGAAACAAATCAACAAAGGAGAAACGTTTGAACAGATGATTTTAATGTCTGTTGCAGGCAGGCTGGGTCAGATGACAGTCTGGCTCAGTTGAGGAGTGAAGCATTGTTGGCACCTGAGTGACCTTATAAATAATGAATGCCCTCCTTTGTTTCCACTTCACCGGCCAAAATGGACACACATAAACACATGCTCATACACAGTTTTACTTTTACATAATGGCATCTGACTGCATGCGACAGCTAGACTTGCAGGGCAAGAAGTGTTTATTGTGTTTTATGTGGTGATTGAAATTGCCATTTAACAAGTAATTGCAATATACTGTAGCTGTATCCAGTTTTACAAGGCAAAGAAATGGCTTTCACTGTGTCATCGCTGAAGTTGCTGTCTTAATAGCACCATTCAATTTCAGATAGATGAGTGAGTGTGTGTGTGTTTGAGGAAGAAGGGAGGAGGAAGAGAGAGAGTGACCCTTGCAGCCAGATCCTTCTTTGTGACTGTCGGCGCTCAGCCAGCAGATGCAGAATGTAATACCCTTACGCTCGATAAAATGAGCAATTGGTTTCATTTACAATGTGTCTCCCACCAGTGTGAGTCAGTAAGAACAGAATCAATCCATGGTTGTTTTGTGGGGTGAAGCTCTGCAGAAGAGATTTTTTTTTTTTTTTAACTCACAATTCCTATTTTTTTCCTGAAGAACCTGAGATAGAATTCAAAATTTACCTCTTGTGCAGGCTTTCCACAGGCTTTTAATTTCCAGTTCCTGTGTTACACTGAAATCTAAGACTAATCAGATTGTGTCAGATTTCAGCACAGCACTGGAGCGCATTCTTTGAGTTGTCTTTTTTATTCATATCACTAGGTTTTGCGCTGCAACATGCTGCCATAACAGGATAGAGTGATCTGAAACAGTCATGTTTGCTTTGCACTGCGTGAGGCTGTAAAAACTAAAGGCCCTACAGAGAATCATGAAAATTAGATTTACACTTGGGTCGATCCTCATCTGGAGGAGGGCCAGAGTTTAAGGTGAGTGAGTGGGAGAGAGAGGCTGCTGATAGGACATGATGGATGGAAACAGGGAAGTGCTGATGTAAGAAAGAAAGAAAGGAACACCAGGAAAGGAAACACACACCCATGCAGTTACAGACATTAGTGCATTGGCTTTTTCATCACGTTGCTCAACAGCAGCAACTTCAATTAACTATAAATGATGAATGCAGAGTCGCACTGTGTCATAAGTGGTGTCATGCATTGCTGTTGCAAGTCGCTTTCCACATGTCAGAGGCTGAGCTTAGTGGTACAAAAAAACAGCAGTCATCTCTCAGTAGCTGACATGCAGGTATTAAGCTCAACTGTAATCAGTCAGTGTGATGATGTGGGAAATGTTTAGGATTAGGTGAGTTCAATGCCATTGCTTGGAAATCAGCCAAACCCTTAGCTGCTCTTTGAATGCACAATGACAGTCTTTTTTGTCTTTTCAGCTAGTTATGTGTAAGGTTTGTATTCAATCTGTGGAGTTTAGAAGTTGGAGTCTGACTGCATGAATCAGCACTGGTTTAAATCTCTGTCCTGTTTTGCTTGGTTTCTCCGTAATAGATTTATTGTCTAGTTCCTCTGCATTCCCCAATACAGGTCAAACAAGCTATTTTCCACACAGACAGATTGGATTTTCTCTTTAATTGACATTTAACATGCTGTTTAGAAGATCCATCTTATCCCGCAGACTACATCAAAGTTATTGTAACTATCATCATCCATTTTTTATCTCTGTTGTGTTTTGTGTGCTGTGCTTTTTCATTATACATTATTTTTCAAATAAAGTTATGATATTTGACTTAAATATTAAAATATGCGAATTTTTCAGAGGAATAATTTATAATAAAACATTTATACATTCAATAATGAATCAAATTATTTATAATTTCATTGAAATGATTCAGATGCATCTTAATTTGTCAGTACAACACTTTGGTCAACATTAATCAGTTAAAGAGATGCTCCACAGATAAACTGACTGTCAGATATTCATTGCTTCACATCCTCATCCTGCAACATAAGTGACACCTAATGTGATCCTGCAGGAAGCAGGATATGCAACACATCTTCACATGGATCTATGTGTTATCCCTCTGTGATGCATAAATGAGAGTTATTAGGGATTCAAACAACTTTTCTATTTCTCATTGTCTTCCTCCCTCCATCACATCCTCCTCCCTCTTTCTGCTCAGTGTGTACCCTGAGTCTGTTTCAGACAAGGAATGGCGTGTGAATAATTCATCACAAAAATAAGCATTGAAACCTGGGACCAGTGCAGAACGATTGCCTTAATGAGAACCTTTTGTTTTAGATTGTGCTGAGTAAGAGAGAATCTGTATAGGCTGCTGTGACTGACAAGCGTTCTGTATTTCAAATGGGGAAACCAAAGTCAGTGCAAATATGCAAATGTTGAGTTATCTTCCGTATTTTTCATTCTCCAAATGAAAGCCTGATCAGCCTGCACATGTAGCTTTTTTTTTTTTCTTACCCCATGTGACATTACAGTGTGACATACCATGGCCTATATTCCCTATCTTTTTGTTCTACATGTCTCCTCTGCTGTGATTAGTCATTGTCCTATGTTCTCAGCCATATGATATGAGCAGACAGCAGGATTAATCCTGACAAAAAGCTTGGACTGACTGAGTTGGTGGCCTATGTATCTTGGCCTAGTTGCGTACACAATACAAGTATCGGCCAGAGGTGAGAGAAGTTCACTATGTTTGTTGGTGAATTTTGGAGAAAATTCATTGGCTGTGTTTCTAGACATATTGACTGCATGTTTCCAACCTGTGATCTCACAACAAGCATTATCTCACTGTGGCCTGTTGACTCGGGGATAAAAGGCTGTCTTTGAAAAGCCCGTGTTAGTGTTTGAGAGCAGAATGGCTGACCCTGACACGTCATGACAGAGTGCCATTTGTGGCGTTTGGCACAAATCACAGTCACAAGGGTACTACACCACACCACATTGCTTTTCCCGTGGAATGTAGGGAAACATGTTTTGAAGAGCTGTATAATATGAGTCGTACCGCGGGGCATTATGGCGCTGAGTGAAAAGGATTTAGAGAAAGCCCACAGAGACATTTTTTTTGAAGATTTGCTGGATGTTGTGAGGATGTCTCTGCAGTATTCACAAAGAAGCTATGCCAAGTTATAAAATGTACACTGACAGGGATGCCACCGGATGAATAACTTGGTTGGTGACATGTGATCCACTTTCTGAAAAGCAAAAGCTTATTAAGAGAATTAAACATGACTTGTCCAGTGGTTATCACAGGAGTGAAAAAACAACCTCATCAAAATAACTACAGCAACATGTTTTTCTTCCTCAACCCCCATAAACCACACCTATGGTTCGGCTTGTACTTTCCCCTCATATATCAACCTAACCATGCCAACTGATTGTTGTGAATCTCTTAAAGACATTGTAATTCGGCTGTAGCCTACCCAGTAGCAAATTAGAGGGTTGCAGCTCTTCTAGTCTCCCTTTTTGTCTGTATCCCTGGAGCAGGGGGAAGACAGTTTGTACCAGCTCTGTGGTTTGGTTAATCTGTGATAAACTATGCTTTCAGCAGCTGCAGGGGTGTGTTGTGAGAAAAGGGGAAGGCCTCTGGTGTTGTGGAACAGACTGCAAGCATGCTGCTGATTATTTCATGTTCGTGGAAAGCGAAAAAGGTTTTGGCCTTGACATGACCGACTCTTCAGTGTGATGGTGTTGCTGTGATAGCCAAGAATCGCTTCGCTGGACAGGATAGGTCAAAAAGGATTTTCACTCACCAACACTCCAGAGAAACTACACTCACATCATCTAAAAGTGAGCTATGTCTTATTTTTCTTCAAGCAGACTGTTTGTCAGGCACCTGCTGTTTTTCTCTGTGCGGTACAGAGTCCACTGGGATGGAGGGGACACACGCACAAAACCTTGTTACATAATCATCACCCACACAGGAATCAATAGGTGTAAAAATTATCTTAAATTTAAAACTTTTTTTTTTTTTAATTAACCTATTGATCACTCACAGAAAGGGTACTGTTCAATATTCAAATATAGCATGTAACTAAGAGTAAATGTCTTAGTTCATGTAATTAGCTGCTTGACATATAAGTAAAATGTTGGTCCTGAGAAAAAAGGGGTGTTAATTAGATAACTTTTACTCAGTGCCATTAAGGTGACCATGTCATCCAGCTTTCACAGGCAGGGATATGAGCTGCATATGGCTGAGGGTTCACTCACTACCCCCTACTTGTATGTATATAAACACAACACAGTGAGTAGTCAGTGGTCACTGCTTTGATTTGAAAAGTCAACAAATAGTAGAATAGGGGGCTGAAAGTGCAGCTCAGAGCAACACAACATGCTCTGAGCCCAGTGACATTTGACATTTGCAAAGAACAAGAGAAAGCCCAGACTGGATGTGATCATTTGAAACCATATCTAAGTGGGAAGCCCTGACCACTACTTATGCTGACTTGTTCATGTTCACCAGCTTTTAATGGGTCTGTCACCAGTCTGTCAGTATCTCTTTGGTGCAGTAATCGCTCTGTTTTCAAAGGTCACTCCTCTGTAAGAGCTGCTTGTTGTGCTAATTAGGTCAGAGCGATAACCAGATTCTCACCATCAATGCACAGGAAGCACAAAAAATTACTGCTACTCTCATCAACATGCTGCCATGTTGCTCTGTTGGGAGGATGCAGAGCAGCACAGAGCGTGCCTTTCTGTTTATTTCGAGGCATTCCTCTTCCAGACATGATCTCAGAGCCATAAACATTATCTCTGTTGAATACTTTCTTCTTTCCTCAGGCTTCCCATCCAGATGTTTGGCCCAGAAGCCCTGTCTCAGTGAACACGAACCACTATGCTGATAAGTGGAGTACAGCAAAAAGAGCATGCTGAGTGTGGCTCTACTGATGGCCAACACCAAACAGCTAAAGGCGGTGCCGGGGCAGGGACCAAAAATTTCCTTCAACTCCCCCATCTTCGCCCCAATCAACATCCCCCTCTGCCTGCAGCTGACAGATGTGGTTTATCTCCAGAGGTGAGAAATGTAAATGAGTCCAGAGCCTTTTGTTAGGGTTTCTTTGTTTTTGTTTTTGCAAGCCACACATCCCTCAACCTTCACCTGCCCTTCATGCTTCAGCCCCTCCACCCTGTCCCTCAGCAAGATTGAAGCCTCCCATATGCCACCTTTTGCCCTACTATGCATGTCCTCCTCGTCAATGTCAAGTCCACTGAATCCTGACAAACAACCCATTACCTGCTGGACTCTAGCTGTAACCATAGAAACCAGGCCTGACATCAGGTCAGAGTTCACTTGGTTTAATGCTGCTGTCAGCACTTGAGGGACTCAAGGGGAGGGGAGGGATGGTTTTTTTTTTTGCTTGTTTATTAGTTGTTTTTTTTTCGCTCTTTGTTATGTATGTGCGTAAACGTGTCAATACATCTCTTGCACGTGTCTGGGAGTAAATAGAAAAATAGCCACAAAAGAGCGAAATGATTGTAAAACTGCCTGACTTCCACAAATATTCAGAGATATCCAGCTTTAAGAAGTCTGTATTTATCAACCACAGCTGGGATTTAGTAAAACAGGTCCATGAAGATGGGGGGATGAGTTAGGATGAGGTGTACCGGTGCAAGAGAGGCTGCAGTTCATTTTGCTCTGACAGGCTGAACAGTAGGACAGTGAACTTTAGCCTGGTCACTCTGACTCATCTCAGTTGCAGCAGCATTATTTGTCAGTATCCTCTCCATGCTGGAAATGTTACCACCCTGTACATACTATCTCTCTGTGCTTTCAGTGAGAATCTAAAAATAATTAGTCATAAATCAGACGTTTTAGGACACACACCCCAACTAATGTTTGGTTTTGTTTCAGTTTTCAGTTAATTCTTTTACTTAAAATGTTACATATATATTTTCACAATGTAGGAATTAAGGTAAGTCGAATGAATTTGGTCTGTTTACAAAAATCATTATTAATTCTAATCAACTGAGTTTCACTATGCATTTTAAAAGGATCACGTGTCAGAGAGAAAGCTGGTAACCATGTGAGAGGCATCACACATTCATTAATGAATACCCCCTTCGACCCCTCCCCTCTGTCCACCAAATCCTCCACTGCCCCTCACCAAACTACCCCCTCCCCTTTCCTCTTCGTCTCCACCCGAATATCAAATACATCTCTTTCTCGTTGCTCTTTTCATTCCTCTTCTTTCTCCTTTGACTATTCTGAACCCCACTACCCTCTCTGCCCCCTCACTCACTCTCCCTCTCCCTTGGATCCAGCTCTGTCTAATGGAGCCAGTGGTGCGTGATGTGAGTGGCCTACATACCACCCACCCCCACCTCCCACCCCAACCCCAACCCCAACCCACCCCACCCCACCCAAGGCAGATCACACACACACAGAGCCAGACGGGGTCCTTACACCATTTAACCTTTGGTAATTTCCTACAAACACACATACACACACATAAAGAGGATGCAACTGTGATTCACAGCTACTGTACACTCCCCCATATGCACACACACACATTACCCTGATCACACCGTTATTTTAACATTATTCATAGGCCAGCCCCTGTGATGATGAATTGCAACTTAGTTTAGTATGCAAAAATCAACTATTACAACATGGCGTAGTTTCTTATGTGTCATTTGTGATGTGCCAGGTGTTACAGGAAATGAAAGCTTCCCTTGATCAGTTTCTCTCTTCCCTGTGTTGTTCTTTATGTGTGCATTGAGTCAGGTGTCAGGTGTCTTTTGTCATTAATTGTGCAACATTATTAAATCCACAGTGACTTCTGAGGGCCAAAATCGTAAGTATTTGGATTTTTCATAAAAAGATACTCTATGTGTTCATGGCACAACAGGTTGGAGGGCAGTTAAACTTGATTTCATTAATTCTCCAGCCAACCAACCCCCTAGTTGTTTTCATTAATAGATTTGAACTAATCTATGAGGCATTAGTAAATAATCAATTAGAATAAACCCTTTATAAATGAGGGGTTTTGTCCCACTCAACTGTGGTTCCAACAAGTAGTTGATCAGTGAGAAACTAAATCACATTACTGCATTATCCTCATGTGCCCTTGTTAAAATAAAACATCCAATATCCTGCATTTGCACAGGATCACTCATGAACACAAGAGCTCTCTGAAACCAGAATTAAGTAAATGTGGATTTATGAGTGACAGTAAATCTGTTTGTCATAATGAGTTGGCTTCAGTCCCAGAAAAAAGTAGATTGCTGATGTTTTAATAGACATTCATCGAGTGTGTGTTTGTGTGTTGCTGAAGTTGGTTTCCTGGCTTTGTCCACAGTTCGATGGAACTTGAATGATGAGCAAAACCGTACACTATGGAAGACTTGGCCACAGTCCTGCTTTTCATCAGCACAGTAATCAACCTCTTCATCACAGCCTTTGAAGTCCACCGGCCAAACCACAGCGACTGACCAAGAACACACAGGTATTCTTTCTATTTTTGCCAGTCACATAGATTCTTTCGTTTCACCCTTTTTCTCTGCTCACCTCTGTCTATTCAAACTGGTTTTTCTCTCTTGCCTTACTGTGCAGTTTCCTCCTATAGACATCCATGTAGTCAGCATGTTTTTGGTCCTCTCCTCTCCTCTCCTGACATGACCTTCACAATCCCCTACCTGACCTACAAACACACTGACCTCTCCAGGCTTGCAGAGAAATTTCCACCGGAAAACAAGTCAAACAAAATCCAACCAGTTTTCTTTAACTAGAAAACCATTGCTGCTGCAGGCATAGAGAGAAAAAAAACAGTGAACAAGAGAGAGAGGAAAATTGACAAAAGAGTCTGGTGTGTAAACAACACAACATTTGTTCCTAGTGGACAAACAGGAAAGTGGAGACAACAGCAGTGAAAGACATGTGACCTCACCATGTCTGTCTTCTTAACTGCCCCAGAGTGACCCCATGCACTAGCCAGACACGTATGCACAACCACACTCACTCACACACACATACACAAATGCTGACAGCTGAACAGGGTTCAATTTTTAATTGCACTGATGACGTTCGAACAAGATGTCATGGTGCTTTTCCAGACAACTCGAGCCAGGAGGTTTGATGGGTCTGCTGAGCACATGTATGCAGGGCAGGGTGTGCCTCATCTGACTCAAAACTCTGACCCACAGCTCCACAGCTCTAATCGTACCGACACATCTGTCCTCGACCGCAGGCGTCATGCCTAACATTCAATTATAACAATGTTTGGTTGAGCTATGACTCCTTGTGCTATGAGCAAAACTGGAGAGTGTCTGTGGTTCCCTGGACCAACAGCAGCTGGTGAGTCAGAGTCAACACAGCACAGACCCCAGCAGAACTGCTTGTTAAAATGGAAGCCTTAATTAGACCATGTTTTAGCTATGTCACTGAAACCCCAATTAGAGCCAAGCAAATGCTCATTTTACACACTTGAGTGGCTTAACACAATACTATGAAAGCAGTCTGTTTCACATAATTATCTGCTAAATACCTGAGGAATATTCATGGTCCATCTATAATTTCCTCAATGTGATTGTGACAAAGCACCTTTCAGATGACAAACAAACGTCACAATCTTATACTTCTCCTCCTCCACAACTATGATCGGTAACCATGGAAACAGCCAGACGAGCAGAGTGCCGGATTGATGACACACAGCTCCACTCAGGGCAGATTCTGTCGACTGATATATATACATAATGTATATCCTTGGCTTCTATGCTTCCGGAGCCATCTCAGTCCTGAAGTTGAGCAAAACTGCCTCAGTGGGAGGTCGGAGCATCTGCAGACGCAATGAGAGGGTTTTAGGTCTTGTGAAGCAGCACTATTAATAGCCCTCTATCTCTCTTGCTTTCTCGTGGGAATGTGGATGCCAGTATTTGAACTGAACAATCACCCTGGTGACACTTCCAACCCCCTTTAGCACCTCCCCATCCCTCCCCTCTCTTCTGTTGCTCTCTCTTGCAGAGAAAGAAATAGAGATGGAAAAATCTCTCTCGATGCTGCAGATCTTCTGAGATCAGACACTTGTGCCTTCCTCCAGACCTGCATTTTATAAGCCATCTCATACAATGTGGCCGTTTTCCCACTGATTCATTATTATCAACTTGAAAGCACGTCAAGAGAATATGAAACGCATCCACCCCGCTCTCAAATGTTTGAGCAGTCAAGTACACAGCATTTAATATACCATCCAATTAAGTTGACATTACTCATCCAATCAATTTGATTGAGTCATTATTAATTAATGAGGGTTGTCTCTTGCTCCCTATTGTCATCGTTACAGCACAGCAGAACATTTTCCATCATCCTGGTTTTCCACTTTGCTGCACTGAATGAGGGAGCAGTGCCCTCTAGTGCATTTACGCCTACACTTCAATCACTGAGGTGAATCATCATCTCCATTTCATGTTGATAATACAAGCCAACATCCAAGCCTAGTAGCAGACTGAACAGTCCCAGTGACAAGCCTGGAAAAACCCATCACTGCTCTAATAATTCCTGTGGTACTAGTTCAAAAGCAAGATGCCATTTCAGGTGATGTGAAAAATGTTTTGTGCTTTATTTGAACAAAAGTCAAAGATTGTTATAGTGCACTTTAGTCAGCAGATTTTTAAAAAAGTCTCTTTATCACAGTGTTCGAAGGCACTGAAAGTTAAACTGTCGCGAGCTGGTGAGACTGTCTGCTGTGTTTAGGAGACTTTAGTGTTGAATGTGTTTACATTGTACTGACAAATTCAAGTTACGCTTTAAAAGCCCCTGCAGTTACTCAGTCATAGTCAGTTAATATTATGCTTTGCTTTAGCTCAAAAAGTGACTAGAAATATTAGCTCTATACACACAGTACTTTCCAGCAAGAGTCGTGCATACAAATACTAAAGGAGAACATTACACTCATCCTTATTTTAGGACATGCCAGCTATGTGTATTAGTGACAGAATGAGTTCAACAAATCAGTTAGTACCTGTTAAAAACTGTATAACTCTGAAAGCATACATGAGTTTGGCACAGCAAAGTGGCAAATTTCATGGCTTGTTCTTCTCACAGGGCTAGTTCATAAGTATTCACAGCACCCTTAGGCTCATTTTCTCTCCTTTCCAACCTCGGCATAGGTAATGAAAACATCTTTAGCACCTTTACTGAGTCGTGCTGCAGAGCAATGAAGAAACGGACCAGTGCATCTCAGTGTCTCCCCCTCTGTAGACAAAAAGAGGGCCACCAAAGGTTTTAAGAAATATAGAGACAGTGGTTAAGAAAATATAATGAGGAAGAGGTTTTACACATGAAATTGAAGAGATAAGAGGAGGTTTAGATGATTTTCTACACTGCCAGTGACACATACGTCTGCACATTTCTTTGTCAGTTTGTATGACTCACCTCCACAATAGTAGAGCATTGCAATACCAACCACAAAACTGAAACAGCTCAGGAAGAACAATGGTCCTGTGGAAAGAAAGAAAAGAGATAAAGCTCACTCACCAGTGACTATTGGATAAATAAAACCTTTGCATAAACACATAAATATTGGACAAGCAATGAATATAAAATAGCGAGGTTGGTGTCCTCCCTAAACAAACGGGAACTGAAATGTACACTAGTATATGGAAAGAGTCAAGAGTCCTAAGCTGCTCTATGAAAACACAGCTGTCCTGCTGTTCACAGACTAAATAAACAGTTATTTCTTTGTATGATTGGGAGTCAGTGTCTCACTTCATGGCTGATGACCCATTTCCCTGCTGACATACCTTTCACCCAGTGGATGTGCCCCTGAATGTTCAAAGAAATGCAGGACAGAGGAAGCTGTTTTGGATGGGGGGGGTTACACGTGAGCTTAACTGACCCACAAAGCCAGTGCCCTGAATGTAATGGGATGATGAATGGTGGAGCAGAGCACAGCAGTGGGGCCCACATTCTGATTCGAGGGGTTAAAAGGTTCAACAGACATCCACGTTTGCTGAAGAACAAAGCTTAGTTGGGCTTAAGGGGCTTATACGTGGATCAGTGAGGGGTATGGAGGCACCGTGACCCACACTCATACAAAGTGTAAGCAGACAAGGGGGGGTTAGGGTACCCTGCCCTGACAGCAATGCATTAAGTGTCAACAAGTGGAGTCAAACATACAGAATACAGACTTGTTTTAACCCATTTACATATAAAACCAATGATATTCATAATTTATGTTTCATTACTATCCATTTTGTTCATGCCCAGCTACAAGTTTAAGTACATATCAGTTTGCAATATCAGTTTTGTTTATATGCAATCAATCAGCTGTCTTGTTAGTTCTGCTGTTTTCACACACTCCTTTATACAGTCCATTCAGACACCATTTTAAGATTGTACGTAAAGTTAAGTTTGACTTGACTTAAATATATTGGTGCTGTATTTGAAAATGAAAACACAAAAAAGTTGAATTAATAAAGTAACAAAACACAAGGACAGTGCCTACATAATGATGACTTTACTATCTGCTGGTAGTCTGATGTTAGTCATGTTATAAAGTACCAATGCTGGTTGTTTAATTATGACTGAGACAGTCAGTTTTGCTAACCCTGTTGAATGAGCTCTGCTGTCATGGAATAAAATAGGATGTAAACCAGTAAGATCTCAAAAGTTTCTTATAAATTTCTTCATATTGTTCTAAAATAAAATGGACAACAGATCCTCAGTACTGTTAAGTGCACTATAGTATCTAGGCTGTAATTTGCAAAACCACCAGCATGGATTTTTCTGTTGCAGCAAATACATAGATTTGCAATTTAACTTGATAATACAAATAAAAAACAGAAAACATATGTTTTGCTCTACTTTAATCAGCTCTACAGTTCTACTTGATTTACCTCTGTCATTGAGCACAAATCGCCCTGGGTGGACTACCACCTTTTTTGTCCATTTCGGGTCCGCCATCTCTATAACAGAAAGTGAAAATGATTTATGGGTAAACGCCACACTCAAAATAACAGCCCACAAACTCATGAATCCACAACGTGAGCTGCAGCCCAGACAGCACGTTGGCTTCTCTGTGTGTCTTAAATAGGATAAACCTGAGGCCAAGCAGGGCAGTTACACAGCAGGGGGGCTCCAACATTACTGGACACCTGGGAAGTGTGATTTTATGTCTCCCTTAAAATACCCTGGACAACATAACTTTGAAATATGTATCCAAGTATGGATTGATGTACTGATACAACACAGCCCTACTTGTGTAAGCAGAGAGGAGCTTTTCTGCTTGATAATGTGTGTAACTACTTAAATGATCTTATGCACAACCAAACACACACACACACTACAGGTTAACACACATTAACACAGCTTTGGATCTATTTACCAGCAGCTGCTTTTTGGCATTACAGTCAGTGTGATTTATATAAATCCTGATCTTATTCTTCTTAATATAATCTCCCCACTTAATGACATTGATATTTTTGCACTAAAGTACGTCTCAAGAAAACATCCAAATGTGGTTTTTAGGGCCACATACTCTGACTAGAGATCGTCCTCACCTGACTGCAGTTAGACTTTGCAATCTTCAGCCACTAAAACACCTGAGAAGCCTTGCTCAGTGTTTTACCTCTTTGTCTGACTCTGGTGGGCAGGCCGGAGTAGACATCCTCAGCATGAATGTGAAGCCCTCTGTAGAATTCGTGACACGCCTCATCCCCCTTCCCGTACAGGTGCTTCAGCAGCTCAGCTAAGCGGACCTTGGTGGGAATGCTCAGGTTCCTGAACTGCAGGGAGACACATGTTGAATTGAGCCACTGTTCATACTAATTCAAAATCATTCAATTTTTGCCATTGCTATATATAACCTGTATGGACCTTATGTGCTTCCTTGTCACTGAGTATCTGGGGGTAGATCCTGTTCAGCTGCAGCACAAGTCTGTCAACAAGTTCAGTGTCCATCCTCGAATCTGAGCACAGGAACTGTGCATCCCTCTGAAGCTGCTCATGGTAACAGTCAATGTCTAGTTGAGGATGACAGACATTACAACATTAAAGAGATGAGGAAGAGATAGTGTTAGCTTTATTCCCAATTTCTAAATTCAAGATGCTGTGAAAGGGAAGAAACAGGTCATGACCCTGAACAATTAGAGCACCTTACAAAGCTGTAATCAGAGGTCTGCAGATTTTATGTCTAGTCTTAAGTAGTTTCTTTGTAAGCTTTGTAAGCTGGCATCAGTCCTGCTCTGAAAATAAGTGACTAAGAGGTTTATTCTCCCATTTAGAAAGGTGGATGTACACTTGTTGCAGAGTGGTCCATTTGCCCACTTTTTATGTGAATAGCTTAATGCTAATACTAAAACCAGGTCACCGTAATGTAAGAGTATCAAGTCTACTGAGCTATAAATAACAGAGAGCTGTAACAATAGAAAACCAGAGGCCTGCAGTAAATACTGGTTTGGTGAAGCTTGTACTCTATGTTAACGGTTAAAGGTGCTGATGGTCATTTATACATATATTCAACCTAGCAGAACATCAGGCTCCCACACAACGGTGGATAGTAGGGAGCACAGCAGTAAACATCTCAGAGTCTTTGAGTGATTCTTAGTGAGGCTGTGCTTTTTCTTTCCTTTGACAGCTTCAGTGGTACAAAGGAAGAAAATATGTACCATCAACAGCATGTAGAGATGGACCAATAAAGTGGTAACTGCAGTAGTAGTAATTGTAAAATGACTGTTTGATGGTGTTGCATTTTTTGTGCTACACTGCCACAGCCTTTAGAAACAATATGAGGAAGTGTATCCAGCTGCTATTCAACTATAAACACAGACCTAGGCTGATACAAAGGTCCAGCAAATCTAAATGAAACCGATTGATTCAAATGTCATTTTAATGCTGATTCTTTGTGAAAATCTCTAGTAAGCTGAATGAGAGTGACAGCCAGGAGCTTAATCATCAAGGCTATATCTTTAATAAAAGGCTGGAGGGCCCTGAAATAGCAGTAGTAGTATTAAAGTATTAAATGACAGAGCGTAAATGGAGCTGTCCATCAAACTGCTCCTGGTTTATTTTAAGGCTGGATATTTGGACAGAGAACTCAGGCTGCTTCTCCCAAATATGTCTTCACATGACACCGAAATTAACTGTGTTTATATCGTTATGGCTAAGACTACGTTATTTTTATGCAACAAGTGGCGCGCGCTCCCTGCCCTGTGGGCGGTCCGGTGTATCCTGACAGACAGCACGCGGGGTTTTACTGCAACGATACACAACAAGACAAAACATCTTACCCTGAATTCACAAACCTGTCATACTGACAAACAAACGACGTGTGGGCCTCGCTTAGCCGAACCGAACCGAACCGAGCCGAGCCGACAGCCTCCCCGTTTAAAAAAAAAAAAAAAAAAAAAAAACTTCCTGTTGTCCGCGGAGTGACGGTCCCTGCTGGCCCCGTCAGCACGCTCGACCGCTGCGCCTCCCTTCGTCGCCCCGGTGCCACATGACTGACCTCCAGTCCACATGACGATTATCAGGCCGCAGACAGTGACGGTTTACTGAGGTGACAGGCAGATTATCAGCTACACGAGCAGCTCCAGCTAAGCTTCCTGTTGCACTGAGCACAGAACCACAGAGGTGTCATTAACAATTTTATTTCATCCTCTTCTTCTGCTTATAGCAATGACTGAACTTGATCAAGTGAGTCTGACAATAATGATAATAACAACAGGCTTATAATAACAACACTCATCATCATTACAATCATCTTAATGTTCAAGTCTGTGAAACTACTGCAGGGATGAAGACCCCTCTTTTAAAGTATATTCCATCCCATTGATCCCAGCTCACCCACAGGCTCCCAGTTGGGTTGTGATCAGGTGACCATGCAGGCTGCAGCATGATTCACATCATTGTGGTAAATCCATTTGATGTCCAACTCATGCCCAGTATGGAAATGATAATGCATTCATTATGTTTCTCCAACTATTAACATTTTCTGGTAATTTGTCACCTACTCACACATCATGACACAGAACAGTGCAGCTGCACTGCTGCCTTATCAAGTTGACATGACAGACTGAAATCATCCCTCAGAAGGACATGTACACTTACGCCCTCTTTCCACGCAATACAGTCACTTGTCGTCATTAGAAGTCTTTAATTGATTCACATTCGTTTTTAAAATTATATTTACAAACATGCCAGTCCAGTGCTTTCCAGCTGCTATCTTCCTCCTCCTTCAGCAGGGTGGGCTTTCCTGCTCTGACATGAGTTACTCAGCATCTTCTGAAAGCATGAGGTGAACTATGTCCCCATAAACACCTTGATTGTTAACCTCAACCTCATCATGATTTAATTTCAGCTAAATTAAGGTCAAGGAAATCCCACGACATCCCATCCCATGATCCAAAAAAAAAGCTGGTGTCCTGAAAGTGCAATGGCTTCCCTTTTCCGACAGAGGGCAGTGTGCCATTAGAGTTTGCCAAAGGCACACGCTCCTGTCAGATCAGTATGCCTACAGAGCAATCATATACTGTGTAGAGCTGCATACATAACAAATTCAACAAGGCCAGGAATGTTCAGTGATTACTTCCTGTAGTCCTCATTGATAAAGTAGACCCTATTGTACATAGTTGGTCATCAAACAAGTTCTTGACTGATCGTATCCACCTGTCCTCACACTGATATGATTTTTAAAGAAAAATCTTTGGCCGGGTTTACATTCCTCTTGTTGGACTCATCTGTGGTTGGCAGATTCGCTCCTGACAAAGTGCCCTGCAGTCTTCCATGCTGCCACATTACACCAGGCCCCACAGCTGGCATCTCGGCCAGACCTGGGCTCCGAGGTGGACAGGAAGCCCGAGGAAGTCCAGGGTACTGAGGTGGACCAGGCATCTGCATGAATTCTGGGTTTTGCGGTAAGAGAGGCTGGTCATAGTCGTGCCCAGGTAGAGCAGCAAGAGGTGTGGTGGGCCCATATGTGCAGATGGGACCATAGGCATACTCCTGGTGACATCTGTGGAGGAAAATTCAGGAGGGTGTTTATTTAATGTTCTTTTGATATCTGGTCTGCAAGGACATTTCCTCCCCTTTTCAGATTTCAAGCTCAAGCCCATCCATGTCTCACCTGCAGGCTCGCCTGTTGTCACACATGGCTGGGTGATGAGTGTCCCACAGACAGAGCATCTTCTCCTGGGTGTTGTTGTTGTTGTTCCTGCCTTTATGGCTGTAGCGGGACCGGTTGTCTTCCTGGTACTGGGCCTGCTCCTCCCACTGCCACACATCTGAGTCCCTGTTCAAATACATTTAAACCTCCATGTTAGTTTTTCAGTGTGTAAATGCCTCACAGGAAACAAACTGACTCTTTGAGTCCTTGTTTTACTCCCTCCTGTGCTTCTTCAACTGACGGAAAGTAACCAAGTACACCTGGTTGTGGTTCAGATGCCTTGGAGTTGTTAGCTCCATCAAGGACGTATTCCTCCCTAAACCCCCAGATGGATACTTATAGCCTGCAGTGCATACACTGAGTAGGGATGTAATTATCCAATGCTCCATTTAAAAAAAAAGCAGAGATTAAAGAACTTTATGCAGCATAACTTTCTTTTCCCTCTAGCCCATTATTCATCTCACAACCACTCAGAATTATCTTGTGACCTCTGGTGAAAAACCATTGAACTAAATGACCTGCCTTTATCAGGCTTTTAAAAGAAGCTCCATCTTGACCTCAGCTGCCACTTGCACAAAATTTCTAGTAACATAATGTAATGTAAACTCTCTTAATGGACCTTTACCTTTGTATGCTTCAAATATTTTGCTGATTATATGTCTGTACTTTGACATTTTCATATATTTATATTTTAAATTAAAAACCTCTGGGTTTCAGTTTGCAGTATTGGTACTTTTGAAGACACAATTAAAGCTTTTCTTTCACCCCCTTCTTGCTTCTCACTCACGTTTCCTCCTTTTTCTTTTTGTCCTCTTTGATGCAGTCAAGCAAACAGCAGGTGAGGAAGGCCACAGACATGAGGAGGATTATGCCTGAGCTTACAATGGATGCCAAAACAGCCACGCGGAAACCATAGTCCTCGTAGGGAGCCATAGCTGGAGAGCAAGAGAGGAAGACTGATTTATTGACTTTATTTCCATGTCGTGCACACAGCTTATTGGACAACACCAGTCATCACACTGCAAAATCTATGTATAACAGTTCCTTTCCAGACTCAAATACCACAACAAAAAAAAAGTCTTAAAACTTTGCTGAAGATTTAGGAGATAAAATCTGCCACAAGTCTTTCATTATTGTGTGACCAGAGACTGGCAGAAATAAAAAGTCATTTTCCAACAAAGTGCGATGCCAGCTCGTCACAGAGACGACGAGAAAAACATAAATTCCATCTTTAATTTCTTTCGGGTTCACATCAGACAGCTTCTTCTCTCCCATGATGACTGAGTCTGAAATATAATTAAGCTCCTGCTCTCACTTTTTCCACTCACTCGCCAAAATAATGACTAAAAGAGCACCTGCTTGAAATCATTTCTCTCTACCTGCATTAGCATTAATATTCTCCTTTAATGAGCTTCATCCCAGAGCAACAAATTATTTTCTCTCATACGTGTTCTCACATAATGTAGAGCATTAATTACTGTGAGCCAAACTGACCACTATCTTAAGATAAGATTAATTTGTCACTATGTGCAGTGAAATGTGTTACTGTGCTTGCTTCCAGAAATTATAAAATTAAAAGGGACAGTGTAACATATAAGATATATAGATATGACATGTGATAATATCACATATAGTGTTGAGGGTCGTCATGTAACATTACTCGTGGCCACAGTGCTTATCAGTATAATGTTTGATTTATTCCATCTCTTCAGAGCAATGACAAGTCAGACAGTTCAGGGGAAGTTTTGCAGCCACTGCGGTTCAACATGTAAAAGCATGTGGAACATTTTAGCTTTTCACTTTCTGTTCTTTGGTTCTACTTACGTTTGCAGTAGGTCTCCCCCACCCAGTGGGTGCTGTTGGTTCCCATGACACATGTCACCTCTCTTCCTACTAATTTGTGTTTGGCTGGGCACTGCAGGGAAATGACTGTGCCTACGTTGGTGCCATTGCCCTGGATGATCTTCTGGGTGCCCAGGGCAGGCAGCGGGATGGGTGTGCACTGAGCCTGGGGGTGACCTACGAGAAAGAACCAACAGTGAGCCAGGGATAAATCAGACTGTGTGTGATGAAAACAGCGGTCGTGATTGAATTATGTTGCAGATGTTTGATGTGCAGTAAATCATCAAAAGTTCACCCAAACCTGGTGCACATGTATAATTCATGTTGTCTTCAAAAGAAATTTGTATTCAAGGAGATGATCAGACAACTCGGAATTCAAAAAATAGCACGACCGCAATTCAAGGTGAACAATATGAACAACAACGAAGAGTGGAGCACACTGCAGATGAGATTGAGAGTGGAATGGGACAGTCATTCCACAGCTATCAGCACTGAACCCCTGTTGGGCTGCACAGTACTGCGTGACAAAAACATTGGTCCGCCTCCTCGTAACACTCTGGTGCTGTGCTGCATCGAATTCTTAGAGTATCGAGGCAGGAAGAGAGATAAATCATTAAACAAAAACGCCTGCAAGGCTGGTGGAAACACACAGGCCATCTGGAGCCACGCTAAACAACCGGTTATCATACAGAACAGCACAGTGCTCAGCATATTACAGGAGGTCTCAGCAGTCCGAGTATCACTTCATCATGAGGCAGGCTGCTGGAATGCAAATAAAACAATGACATCAACTCGGTGATTTCCAGCAGAACCAGGAAAGGATGATGTGTGATGGGAACAGGTCCAGGAAAAGTCCAAAGCAGCATGTTTACTGAGGGAAACCTGCTCCTGGTTTTCACGGAAGACAACGTGACAGACGGGAGATCATGTTATGTTTTTGTTCTCTGTGACTGTTGCTTGAAGGAAAATATCCCCCCCAAAAAGAAAAGAAAAAAGTGTGAACATTGCATGCACTTCCACGAGAGCGATGCAGTGCACTTCCATCACCACAGGGGGCAACAAACCAAGGCAAAAGTTAGAGGCTTCATTGACAGAAAGAAAGAAAGAGAGAGAGGAGAGAGAAAGAAAATTGCACAAGCCTGTGTTAAAATTTGGCCATGACACTGGGCCAGACACAACTGGGATAAATACTCCCCCGAAGGCCATTAGCATTAGCTCACCATCTTTTACGTAACGGCTGCGTGCGTGTTAATGTGTGTGCGTGAGATGCCCAGCTGTGCATCGGCGTGAGGAGCCTCCTCTTTTCATTTCCTCTTGATTTTTTTCAATCAATGCTCTGGAGGAAAGGTGCAGGACGCTCACTGGATCTTCACTCAACTATACAGACCCCTGATCTGACTCCTCTATTCTATATCTATTTATTATTTCAGTATGTTTCATCAAAAATGACGCCACGGAGACATTACACATTATCTACCCTAACTATTTATCCTATAATAGTTACTAGGAAGCTGCTACCACAGCACATACAATGGGTCCCTGAAGTAACAGTCTATTGCACGAGAGGAAACGCAGGTCTATTAACGCAACATTCACATTAGATAAATGTTGCAATGATCATTTCAGAGGCCAGTGTTTGAATGAGACATAACTTACAGATGCCTCCTCACAGGAAAAGAAAAACTACAAGTATGTAAATCTCAGCAATAGCACAGCCTTATAGTTGTGTTAAGAATAGAACTGGGAGAAGTGCAAAGTGCCAAACAAATCGTCCCACACACAACCTACGCACACAACCGACTCACACACCATCTGGTTGGCTGTTTCATGTCTTACCTGAGTTACCGCGGTCATCGCCATCATCTCTGTTGGTGAAATCAGTCCTGGACACATCTGCCGTTGCCGCCGACATGGTGGTGACAGACAGTCAGATGCGATGCGACCACCCCCCCCCTCCTCCCCCTCCCGGTCTCTCCACTCCGCTTTCCGGGTTGTGCCTGCGCAGAGGTGCTCGCTCCGTGGCCGCTACAGAGGTAAACAAGCCGGGATCCCGTCGCTTGAGTGGAGCGCGTGAGCTTCTCTGTGTGATTTTATTCTCCTCTCTACCTCCCAAATGCACACAGCCTGTCATCCGCTGAGTCCTCCCACAATTCCTTCTCACCGCTACACTCACTTACTCTAATGCCTGGGTCGGACAGCGCGCTGTCTGAGCCTGCTGTCGCGCAAGAGGATGAGCGCTCGAGCGGGCGGGCGGGCGGGCAGAGATAAAGTGATCGGCCGAGAGACCTTGTTGATCAAAGAAAAAAAAATGACTCTGAGGATTAGACCGGGTCAGGTCAAGCCGAGTATCCGAGCTGGGCTTGTTGGGGAGGAGAAGAGATGAGTAACTGGCTACAGCAGCGTCTGACTGCTGTTTGTGGGCAGGATGTGGCACCTCTGTTCAAGCTGAGCCTATCAGGACGTGGTGCTTCAAAAAGGGCTGAAAAAAATGCACAACACTCATCGCAAGTGACATGAAGTGAGTTAATCTGAAAGAAACCTGAGGCCATTAAAAGCATGAGAGTGCTAAGACTGTTTCACACCTGAGGACTGTGAAAGTGACACAGATTTGATGAGACTATGCACCACCTTGCATTATGTTTTACTGCACAAGGAGTCACACACTCATTTTCTGTGTTATATATGAATGGGATCAGTGAAAATGTAGCTTTGCCCTTTTTGCTGAGGAGCCCCTGTGAGCCACTGCATTAAGAGACAAATGGCTCATCTTTGCAGTGTGACTGTTCAGCAGCATTTGCACGTCATACAACAGATTTCGATTTCATTTGCATGGGACACACGAGGAAGAAAAGAAAACTTGTGTTTTTTGTGATACTGCTGCTCCCCTGACTGTTTAAAAAAAGTCTGGCTTGTCTCACTTCTCTTTCTTGCATCACAGTTGGGTTAGGCTTTATTGTGTGAAACCACTGTTATTACTCTGCTCTTTTACTGACATATATGATGACGTTCGTCTATAATGAAACGAGAACCAGTTCAAAAGACATGCAAATTTTTTAAAAAGAGAGTGTGTTTTTCCTTCCATTTAAAACATGGTGCGGGGGAATGCTGCAGGGTCGGGTTAGACGTGCACAAACACGCCGAATCTACGCAGGTTCCTGTTTTAAGGATGCCTTCACATTCAGAAAGCACTTTTCCTCTTGGTTAAAGTGCATGTTGTCGGCCTCTAACGTCATTGTGAATTCTGGGCATGCATGAGACAGTTTCTGCTGTGGGTGATAAGTGTCTCCACAGGCGCAGCTCTGTTCACCTGAGCACACCACCTCACACACACCAGGAGCCTCTGTTCAGACAGCAGTTTGTCTCATCATTCATGAATATATTAGCATAGCTGATTAAAGAGACTTGAGAACTATGTAAATGCTCAACAGCTACGTTCATTACAGTTATTATACATTGTTTATTATTGCACCCTTCAGTTCTTCAGTTCGCTTTTATCTAGAGAAAACTTGGGAAGCAGAAGTGTGTGTGTGTGTGAGAGTTTTTGTTGCCTGGCCAATTATTTCCACTTTACTTGTCATCAGTCTGCAGGTATGAAACACATCTCCTGTATAAATTTAGAAATAAACTCTTGACATGACTTCAGCTCCGTTAGTTATAATATTTGTTTTTATGAGTAATAGACATGAGTTTTAATATAGCTGAAAGCCGGCAAAATCTCTTTATGTGCACAGCTCTTAAATATAGGTGTCCGCAGCTCTGACACTTGTGATTGTATGAATTCAGTGTTAAAGAATATTTTTGCTTTACCTTAACAGGTAGAAGCAGAGGAGGGTGAGGAGGCAGGTGGAGAGACACATTGGATGGGGACTCTTTGAGCAATTAGTCTGCTCAAAATGTTCGAGTTGTCTTCCTATTTGGAGACGGTTGCTACAGCAACAGTTAATGTGTTCTGGCATTGTCTCAGCAGGTACAGTTTGGACTCTCGGTGCCTTCCACTTTATTCTCTACCCAGGCCGGTGTGTTCTGTACTTTGTGCAATCCAATAGACGAACAGGAAGCCTGCTAATGAAGCTGGGGACAGTCAATAATGCCTCTGTATTAAAAAGGAATCAAGCAGATACTGAGTGTTTTGCTTACAAAGTTACCAAAAGAATGAATCAACTAAATTTCTATACAAATAACAGAAACACACAAAGAGAGAATTTGTCTTGTCAAAATTATTAAATAATCACCTGATCGCAATTATTTGTGCATAATTGGTCAAATCGTTTCCCTTTACCTGCATGAAACTAACAGAAATGCTGTACTTCCATCAATATTTCTACATTGTTCCTCTTTTAATGACATTATCCCGTTACGTCCCTTTCTTCTTCTTCTTCTTCTTCTTCTTCTATGGTTTAATGACACATTAGGTCCAAGTGCTTAATTTCTAATATTCGACGGCTGCATTTCAATGAGCATCTATTGACATTACCATCATAGATTTAGTTGTAAAGCCTAAATCCAAACAGAAATGCAGTTTTTATTGATATGTTACAATGTTTAATGCCAATAAATGGCTCTTCTTCTTCTTCTTCATAAGGTGTATGTGTATTATTAAACTATGTTTAGGCTTATATTATAATTGTGATGATCGGAAATCACAATAATCACAAATAAATCATTAATCATAATTATTTCTATGGCAATTAATCGTCAACCAAAATTTTATGGCTGTGCCAGCTCTAGAAAGAAGGTAAGAGCCAAAACTGTACAAAGAAAGATTCACTTGGCCAGAAAGAAAATCCTCCGTGGCTGCTGCCATTTTATTATTAATCTTATCTCCCGAGACAGGGACAGAAAGGTGAGCTCCGCATGTCCGCTCTGCCCCTGACACAGTGTGACACAGTGACTCTGCTGGAGGGGTGGGGGGGCCCTCACTCCATCTCACTGGTAATTAAGTAGAGCAGGAGGGGCACCACCTCTTGCTGCCAACGTACTCATCAACACTGCTGCTCAAACCAGGCCACATATGGCTGGAGGTCTGGTTGGAGGAGGCTGAAGGTGCCTTCTCCTGAAGTGTCCTTTGTTAGTTCCCTTTATCCCTCGAGACAAAACAAACATCCAGTGCCATGTTAGCGTGAACTGCTCGACCACTGGACACAGGCAATGATCCAATTATAGCTTCTCCATAGGCGAGTGAATTCTGATATGCATTCAAAGCCCTGCTGTGGATCACTGCTGCAAGTGTGGGTCGAAACATATAAACCTGAAAATCAGCTCGATTTCCAGTGACTGAATCTTGCAGTGTTTACGTGCTTAAGAATGAAATATTTCCCACTAGAGAGCATGACATTAAAGACAAATGCTGATTGATGCCTGTGGTTGACGTTCATGGTTAAAATACGGACTGACCAATTCCTAAAGTGACACCCACTTTCTCTCTTTCTTTTTCTCTCCTGTCCATGACACCATTAACACTCCTCTCTCCCTATTCTGTGTCTGTAATCACTGAGCAAATCACTTTTTCAGGCTGGACTGTGGCCACCAGCGACCGGGCCGCTCCATAAATCTAAACCTCTATATACTTGCTGAGAAAGGGAGGGAAAGAGAGAGAGAGAGAAATAGGAGGGAGAGGAGATAGGAAATGGGTGGCAGGGAAGAAGAATGAGACTTGAAGAGGAAATTGAGTTGATCAAGCATTTCTTTGCCACAGACGTGCACAGCTTGCAAGGAGAGAGGCTACATATGCACAGCATTTCCCAGACATCACAAAGGATGAGGGACAGTTTTACTGTGGCAGTGCTGAGAGGACTAAGTTAGTAAAGCATAGATGTAACCAGAGATTTGTTTATACGGCAGATTCATTTGCATCTTTTCTTTAAAATCCATATGCTGAAATGGGGCAGTATTTATAGCACTTCCAATCCAGCTAGTAGTCAATTTTCCAAAATCCATGGGTTAAGGTAGCAGTTGTTGAAATATTTTCATATTTTAGTTCATGTTGCATGTTGCAGTTGCCAACCACTAGCAGCCCTAACAGATGGCAGGCAGCCTCCCTCTCCCTGTATTCAAACCTGGATGTTGTCAACAAGCAAAGTGGAGAGTAGGACAGGTAACATCTGTAAAATCAATGCAGTGATGTGGTTGATCTGAAAACTGAAATGAACTTTTCTGTGTCCCCCCTGTATCAGAATAAACTGGTGTATATTAAAGACATGACTGGAGCAACAACCAACTTCAGCAAAGACACCTGGACAATGACCTGCAAGGTAAGACTACTGGAGCCCAGTAGCATGGATTATGGCAGGGGAATTAGTCAATATCTCTATGAGGGACGCATGATAACTCCTGTTTTCCGCTGATACCGATAACTATCTACTTCTCATAACCGATGCAGATAACACAGTTAATAGTTTATATACACATCTGAGGTTACGAAGGCAAAGATGTAGTAAGTAAAGATGCATTTACCTTTATAGATCTGCCTCTGACTTAACCAGATAATATAACTGACATCAGACAACACTTATGACTATTCAAAAATCAATTTGTTATCGTTTCCAATCAACTGAGGGGGCAAACGGACTGAAAATGAGTGAAATCAAGGCAATGTTGACTAACTATAACTGCATCTAGTAATCAGGAAAAAAAATGTTATTATTGGACTTATCTGTGTAATTTGGCCGACAATTATGCCGATAATTATCGGCCAATATCAGGCCGATAATTATCTGTACGATAGTTATTGTGCTCCTGAAGTCACTAAAGCTACACTGCTGGTGTGGATAAAAATATAGATATTGTAAGCAATTCTTTTCTTTATTGACCACTGAGGGACACTGTTTTTTTTGCTTTTTACATCCTCCATAGTGAAGAACAAGGGACTAGTCACTTGTTATATCACAATGCTGCAATACTTCTAACTTAATATGTCATTCCACAGTCCTGCACTCTCTCCTCTCATCACCTCTGTCGCCAGAGATGAGAAATAACGAGATGTGAGCAAAGACAGAGAAAGTGAAAGAAAAATGAAACGTAGCAGGGGGGTTGCATCAGTTTCATTGAGTCACAACTACCCTGTAGGTCCCTTAAGTGCTTGTACATCCATGTGTGCCAAGCAGTGTTAATACAACTGGTGCAGCCGGGGATGAGTCCCACTGTAAAAGTGACAGAGAGCTGACAGCCCAACGGCTCTGAAGACAACAAATGAAGGATGAGTGTTTGTGGGCAGGGGGGGGGGCTCTGAGAAGAGAGACTGCAAAATATGGACATCAGTAACGAGGTGGAGTGTATTCAGCATTGTTAAAGCAGTAGTGCAGGTTATATGTCGTGGGGTTGTGTGAGGTATACATCATACACAGCATGTAACCTGCAGTAGATATAGACTGATGCCCTCTCAGAGTTACCAGCACAGAAACTGAACAAATCAATGCAACCAAAACAAAGCCTTTACAAAATACCCGGTGATAAAAGCCAATATCAAACAACTGCAGTATATTCAACTGATACTAGCTTTTTTCCCCAGTTGGCATATTTTTTTAAAAAAAAGTATTAGTGGATGGCTCCAACCACAGCAGTACATTGCTCAGTGTCCCTGGCAGTAATCCCGGCTGCTTTAACAAACCGGGAGGGCGCTGATCTTAATCTACTGCAGATAATACACTATGTATAACTACCTCAAACAACCCCACGTAAAATAACCAGAACTATCCCTTTAATCTCCTGCACACAGAGAAAGCTGCATCACATTTGCAAAGGAGTGAGACAGAACAGATAAGGCTCAAAGCGTAAACACAGGCAGCAGAGGCTGCTGAAACAAAGCAAACTGTATTCAAGCTGAACAAGTTGGAGCCACACAACAAATCAAATCACATATTGGCGTATGATCAATTTATCACCTATTACAGATCAAATGGCAGCATTGATCTTATCAATGGGTGGATTTCACTGTTACTGTTTATCTGAACCCATACAGTCAAGACAATATCATAAATTGAAGATGTGTGATCTAAACATTTTATTCCTTACTCAAAGCATATGGTCACAAGTATTCAAATAAGTTGAATATAGTACATGTTTAGGCCACACGAACACACTGCTGATACTTTTATCCACTTGCGGCGAAAGTGCAACCAAGGTTGGTCGACGCCAGTAATTAGTCGGGGCCATCAGGCGCATTTGATTAAATTAGCCGCCACCTTGTGTTACACTGTACTTTCGACAACTGAACTTCGTTCATGACCAAATAAACCAACGGACAGACATCCAGAAACAAGGCACCTGCCACGACCTGACAGGCGTGCTCGATCACTTCAATCTTGTGAAGCACACTCCAACACTGCGAACACAACACCGGTACATGCTGAACTTACCTGCAGCCGAAGTTTCCCCGTTTGTGGCTGAAAGTAAATCCCAACATTTGTCGTGCTAATGTTTAGGCCTCCTGCAGTTACCTGACTGAACTATAACGCTTATGGTCACGTGACAGGTGACCTGCCCTGACCTCATGTGAAAGGTCATGATATGACGTCAACCGACTCACGGCAGCTAACTGATTATTCATAGCCACATCCTTATTATGTATTCTTGATTAGGGTCTCTACAGATTATAGGATCAATAACAAAACATATAAATTTATAAAATAAACCCACCCAATAAAACCTTTCCTTGGTCACCACCATCCTCTGCACGTGCATGCCCAGTTAAAATAACAATGATGTGATTTTCTAAACCAAGGCTACCATGGTCTGGTGGCTCCACTGTTAAGTTAATCCAGGTCTTATCTGTGGTCCTTTTCACTGCAAGTTCATCGCCTTCCATTCACAGGACATAATGTAAGTGTGACATCTTATTATTGAGGACATTTGAAGAGCATGGCCTCAGCAAACCTTTTATAGCTGCACACAGTGAGCACATTTCTAACATTGAACATTTTCTCAGGCTGTGTAACATTACTGCCAAAGTGGTGTGTGGATGCACTTATCTAAAATTAAAAGTGCATTTCTAGGCGATGTTTGTGTACATGCACACATCACATGTATGTTGGTCTGTTGCCAAATCACTCATTCTGAAATTACTGGTGTTATTTTAACCGACTCGCTGTTTGTTTCAGTGAGCTTTAAAACCTCGGTCTCATGGTGCTCCATGTCATTTCACAATGTCCCATACAAGTTGATGAGATGTTAGATGTTCTGTATAATAAGATACTCAGGTCTGGTGTTTCCAGCATCATTTGTTCAATGGCCCAGAGTAGATGGTGCTTGGTTATGGATGGCGTTTTCTTCATTAGGCTGCAGTATAACTTAATTTAGTGTAAATGTGAGCAAGTTCACACACATTTGCATATTTGACAGAATAAAACAGGTGTGAAGCTCAAGGAAATACATTAATATTAGGTTTGCTTTGGAATGAATAGGGAGATACTCTATTGTTTCATGATATGGCGCTGTTTTGTCTTGCGGGAGGTTGAAAGAATTTGAGGGAGAGGCAAAGTCATGGATGTCCAGGCTAATGGGGCCATAACTAATATAGTTCTTTTGAGGCCATTCTGGTCATTTATTTAAATAGATCCCAAATCATCATCATCAAATCCAGTTTAATGATTTCCAATTAGCATATAAAGACAGAATGACCAGCCTCTCCACTGGCTGTGAATACGAATGAGATTTTGTCCTTTGTCCACCTCCACTCTGGCTGTGAATGAGACAAAGATGTGAAAGATGTTGTCTCTGGTGATGTATTGTTACTATTACAGCAATTCATCATCATCATCTAGTAAATCTTCATCATGTACCTTCTGTATTTCCCCTAGGGCATCTGATGGATTTTTGTTTCAGCGAGGAGGCCAGGCTGTGTTCAGATCCACAACAGTTATAAAAATGTTCTTCAACTGTGTCTAGGTTTGGACTTCCTGAAAATCATTTGGTAAATTGTGAAAGTAATTAGGGCTGGCATCAATAACAAGCTGCACTTTCTATCTATTGTTGGTATAGAAAAACATGGCTTCCTGTTACAATGCTGTCTGACATCAACAACACAAAACACAATAATGAAACTAGGGGAACCAACCCTCATCTTCCATCTAGGGCGTATGTGAGCACAAAACACCACTGTCAGGAAACAGTTGCAGCCACATCCTTTACAGGAATAGAGAACTGTCTGCTAACATCTTCACAGTACGCAGTGAAGCATGGCATTTGCATGTGGGTGTTTTTGCAGATATGGTTAAGAGCAGTGTGATGCAACGTATCCTGACAGCGACTGACCCTTACCCCTGTTTTTAAGCAAAAGTTCATAGTCTAAGAAAAAAAATGGAAATCTTTGTCTTCTGTAACAGAAGATAAAGGTTTCCACCTTAGTTACATAAGATCTCTAATCAAATTATTTAAATTCATCTAAAATATTCGACTTGCATTCACCAGGTGGCCAGAAACAACATAGTAACTGCAGGATATGTAAATAGGCAATGGTTTACAAATAAGTTAACCACCTCAGTTCAAGAGATGATTATATATCAGTGTTGCCTTCACAACTTGTTTGTGCATTCAGCTGTTGCACATTTTAACATCCATACATGATTCATGACACAATTGAACTCAGACACAGTGAAGTTAAACCCCATTGTGTCATCATAATGTTCCACAGGAACAGTTATGTTGTAACTCAGGGAGGGATAAATTGAGTGACCACACTTCCAGAAACTTGGATGTGTCACTTTTGACACGTACAATGACCTGCAAAACAATCCAGAATGAAAGCTGAATCAAGCCTTCAATGCTAATACTAGCATTTCAGCATTAATCCCATAATAAAGCTGAGAAGAGAAGAGAAGAGAAGAGAAGAGAAGAGAAGAGAAGAGAAGAGAAGAGAAGAGAAGAGAAGAGAAGAGAAGAGAAGAGAAGAGAAGAGAAGAATGTGAATGGTAATTTGTTCTACCAGTTTTCTCATATAGGTCTGTCAGCAGGGTGTGTGTATTCAGGGTGTGTTTGGGAATACAAAATGGAAATGTTTCTGGGCTACACAGATGTACAGGACACACTCATTCACAAACACACACACACAAACATCTGGTAAGAGGATTATGCTCCAGTGGGCCTATACAGCTCTCCCATTAAACCTTTCTCCACTGCCTGTTGTGGTGGAAGAACATGCAGCACAGAGTCGCAGCCACAACCTGAAACCTGGACAAATAATCTTCATCTGAAATTTTCTGCTTGGCTTTGACTTTTACCTACACAACTGTTCCCTATTACATTTCTGGCAACAATAATGGCTCAGTTCATCCAACCCTGCCTTTTGTGCTCATTCAAAGAGGCCTGTGCCCTTGATGAATAGAGCCATTAAGAAAAGCCTTCAGGGTTATGATGGAGGTCAGTATGACGAGCTGCAGCTTCACCTCAACTCTGGTAGAGTCAGCTGTTACTGGCAAACACACACATATAGGGACCTGAAAGCAAGAAAGAGAAGTGAGAGACAGAGGTGCGAAAATGTAGAGCTGCAATACCAACAGTAAAGCACCATCTCACAGATAATTAGGTAGGAGCAAAACTTCCTCTCCACAGTCTTTGGGTGTGAGCCAACTAAATCTGCAAATTTACAGCTGAGGAAAGAGTTACTCATATACATTTTCAAAGAAAAAAATAGTCAAACAACGCAGAGCCTTGGGTTTTCTAAGGAGAGGACTCTGGAGAGATGATGAGAGCTTATCTCAGCATGGTCTCTGTCCTCCAGTAGACACAGTATACCCACCCTGTTCCACTCTGTTCTAGATGTACAGCATGTAAAACTATGACAGAAGGAGGCAGTCAGCAGTTTGCTCTCTATCTCTGCACCACAGCTCACAGCTCCACAGAGACGGCAGCCTTCCAATTCATCATCTTGACACTCAGTGTTGACTTGCTAAATAAAGAAGTTATGGTTCATACCACCTATCAATAGCTGTCCTCTCTCCTTTTTTTTCTTTTTGAAAATGCACATCGATATGTTTATGCCCACAAGAGCTGCAAAAACATTGTAATGACTGCAGAGACAAAACAGGGAGGGAAGATGAAACTGAATCAAATCAAGATGTAGAAACGTGGACCTCAGGCAGCTGCAGCAGTTTTTCTACACCCATTTCACGCCTTCTATTATGTACACATACATAGGGTGAAACCATCTGAACAGTTCATGCAACCAACCCTTTCAGTTTTTATGTAATCTGTATCTTTGTCAGGGATTTGAAGGAACTGTACCCAAACGCAGACTGAAGGCAGGAACACAGGGGATCAACGCAGACAACCCAACAAAGGGCAATGGGAAAACACTGATGTAAAGATACATGAGGAAAACAAGACACAGGTGGGGCACATGAGGTAATCACAGGAGGGAGAGCACAGGAAGACAAGACATGGGAAGTTCAAAATAAACAGAGAACAAGAGACAAACCACGAAAATCTTTGTTTCTATATAAATGAAATATAACTTGTCCATGTGTGAAGTGGGTATGTCATTTCTAGGATGGTTGTTCACATACTCATAATGCAAACACACCCAGACAAAAACCAAGTTAAGTTGATCTAAACTTAGATTACTTGCAGTACTGTGAAAACAATCACACAAATGGAGTCTGTGGACTCATCGTCTTCTGACATCAGATTGAAGCAGCAATAACACTATGATCACAAAGGGCTCTGCCTGTATTGTTCTCCACGTTGAGGAGCTTGTCGTAAGTCACTATGGCACACAGAGTTTCGGTGCTGTTCTCATGGTGACAGCTGGCTATACTGCTGCACACAGCAGGCAACGTGTTTTTAAAAAGGCACAGTGTACTTGACTTCATGTCGATAAAGCCCTTTGTTCCCACAGTTGCCACAGATCTATCTTGTTCAGCAGTCTGAATCCATATCAAAACACTCACAAAAGCACACTCAGGTCACATGCCAAAGAAAATGCACAAATTCAAAGCAGCAGAATATAGCAGATAAAACCTGAGCATGAAAAAAGTAAACAGATAACAGCAATAAAACCTGAATTTATAACTGAGTGTCATAGTAATTTCTCAGTTGATGGCTTTGATGATCTGATGTTTCTTACAGTGACACCACAAGGTCCACATTTGTGGCACTGTTGGATGACGTGCCATTAAATTTGCTACACGCATTTATGTTTCCTGGAAAATGTCTTATA
This sequence comes from Caranx ignobilis, assembly GCA_021432705.1. Lineage (NCBI taxonomy): Eukaryota > Metazoa > Chordata > Actinopteri > Carangiformes > Carangidae > Caranx > Caranx ignobilis. Next base: position 70,100,158 of record MU269985.1, read on the forward strand.
AATACGTTAGACTTAGATGATAAACATGGTGCTCATCACACATGCTAAAAAGAATCACATTAACATTGTGATCATATTAGCATCTGACTCAAAGTGCTGCTGTGCCTGACCGCAGAGAAAATCAGTTTTTTTGGTGGTGTCTTCACCTTGTCTAATCAGTGGAAACCAACAGTGGCCTGTCTTGCAATTATTTCTCTATGCCGCTATCTCAAGATCACAAGTTAATTATTTCATTATCTCAAGATAACATAGTGATAGCAGGTTAATTTATCCTGAAAAATTAAAGGCTAAATTCTTGAGATAACAAGTAATATGAGTAATCACGAATCATGTTTAGTGATAATAGTGTGGTTCTGGTTGATTTCAGCCTTCAACATCACTGTCATCACTGTCTGGGGGGATTCATGTGGGAAATAATTAACTTGTGAACTTTATGTGACAGCATTAAATAGTTTGTTAGTATGTTAGTACAAGTATAAGGCTGTTTTGGCTCCTGTATAATATGAAAACCATGAAAGAAAGAAAGAAAGATAGAAAGATAGATAGATAGATAGATAGATAGAGCATCTACAATATGTGTTTAACTTCAGCCTGTTGCTTGGGTGTGACCATGTTAGCATACCGTTATCTTGTTATTATGCAACCATCTCCAAGCACTAATATAACTGTGCTGAGATGCAGTTTCCCCGGGCCTCTAAAGCAGCTGTACAAGCTCTGTAGACTTTTAACTTTTAAGTACGAATACAGAACACAGACATTCACGCTCAAAAACCACATACAGAATTCACCAAGGAAACTGAAGAGAAACCAAATAAGAAGTGAAAACCAAGAATGGAACTAAAACTACAGCATAGTGACCTTAGATGATACCGTATGTAGAAATGTGCACTACAGCAGTCCATGTGCTACACTGATCCCATCATTATACTGAATTAAATATCTAGTGAGATAATTTCACAAGCTGCAAGATCAGCGACTGGGGTGAAGGAGCATTAGCTGTCTCTGAACAGGAAGCGCTCGTAGATTGAGCTTTCACTTACTCTTACATAAAGTGTAACATGTACAGTCCGTGTAGTTGTGTGTGTTTCATTAGGGAAATGACAAAGATGTACGCAAACAGAAACTCAGACCATGTGAAGATCTGCTTGGACAGTGTGGTGCTGAATGAACCACAACATTGGTTTTATTGATGATATGCTCGACTGCTTTTCCACTGTGCACAATCCATAGTTTTAAAAACACTCAACGCTGACTCTGCTCACTTACAGTACGACAAGAATGGATTCTGGAGCATAAAAAGGGGGACAAGATTTCAAAGCACGGTACATAAATATGAGTGAGTTTACATGCACAAAGATCCAATGAATAGTTTTTTTTGCTTTTTTTTCCTTAAAGGCTGGTGCTGATAGGAGCAGGGTACAGGGGGTCAAGGCAGAATAAACAGTTTTACAGTACAGTACTTGGTTTCCATCACATCACCAAAGAGAGACAAGCAGACAATGGTTTCTATGCTGAGAGAAAGAGAGAGAGAGAAGTAAATGGAAAGGATTTATTCATTCATTTATTTCCGAACCTGCAGCACAGGGTCAGAATTGCGGCCATGTGAGCCCGTCCTGGCTGCATACTCGCATCAGGGAGAGTCACGACAATGAGAGAGTGGAAATGATGTGGATCAGAGGTCTCAGTGTCCAAAGACAATGACAGGAGGGCGCTATTACCAGTTTAAGAGAGAGAAGTATGAGTATGGAGTCTGTAAGATGGGAGCTGACAGTGGGAGCATCAGGTGGCCAGCCACAAGTTAACACATCTGTGTTTTTTTTTTAAGTTAAAATGTCTTTTTTTCTTAGTTTCCTTACTTCATACTATAGTATACATACTGTACAATACCCACTGAACTGCCACTGTGTCCCCATACAGGTGAAGAGAACAGAGAGGTGGCGCAGGTGTCTTACACTAACATTCAATACTTAATAAACATAGGAGTGGGCTCACATTCAAACACACACACACACGCGCACACACATATATACATAAACACACATCCAAATGGAAAGACAAACTTTTAAGAGTTAATGCTTCACAACACAGTCAGATAATGTACAAGAAACTTCATCTTAAAAAACAAACAAACAAAAAAAAAACAACAACAAAAAAAAAACGACAAATCATACAGGAACTTATTCAGCTATATTACAATTAAAACTTGAGTTCTTCAAAGACCCTCTCCAGCTGTTGAAAACACTCAGGGAAATAAAATATCCTAACCACATACACATACAGTGGTGGTGATGGCATGGTCCTTCTTTTGTGTGTTTTTGTTCAGGAGAGACAGAAAGATGGAAAGAGAGTGAGAAGAGGCCATGTGGTCATGAAGATAAGAATGAAGTGGCATAGGAAGGATTGAGTGGTCCTCTAAAAAAAAAGAAAAAAGAAACAAAACTAAACAAAACAAAAAGTGCCAAGGTAAAGTGAATTCAAGTAATGTGTGCTCTATACACAGGAGAAGGAGGGAGGAGGGAGGAATAGAGGGAGGGAGGGGGGCACGAGTCCTTTGGCTCTAACTTGGCCACTACTGGCTCTTCCTGTGTTCAGTCAGGCTCATCGATGTATCTGTGGGCGTTTCTCCGCAGGCAGCTCTGGAAAGGACGTCCAGCCACTTGGCCTGAAGTTCTGCATCTTGGGCACTTAGGAGCAAAGTTTGCTGGATGTGGCTGAGGCGGAGGGTGTGTTTGACGTCCGACTTTTCGGCCCCTGATGGCGGGACCACACTCACCTCGAACCCAGGAAGAGGCACTGCCCTGGCCCCTTTGGAGTCCTAGAAAAAAAATCAGTACAATAGATCAATCAGAGAATATCTGATCGGTTTTTAAAATTGTGTTTCTCTTCTCTCTTCTGTTAGAAGAAAAAGGAAATAGAGTGTAAGTGAAAGCTTCTCTCTTCACTTGCAGGAGAGTATATTCCACCAGGCATGTATAATATCCCTGTCCTCCTCTCTCTCTCTCTCTCTCTCCTCTCCCTTCCCCCTCTTCTTTCTGTATAATCAGGAAATGCTCGTCCAACTCCCATTAATCCTAATCTTTGGAATGGCAGCTTTCTGCAGTGGGATTGGGATATTAGTCTTGGAAATGAACCCCGGGGAGGCTTTAACAGGCTGACTTCTCTTCTGCACCATCACACTACGATATGAATGACAGCCCTCTCTCGTTGAAAACTTTCCAAACATGACTGCACTCTAAACTGTTTTTTCTTTTATTTTCAGCAATCACATAAACCGCTCGTTATATGCATCTCCTGAGGATGTTGGGAGCAGATTTATTGCTTCAGACCGACCCGCGATTTCAAGGAATTGCAAATCCAAAGAGATGCTTCATCTGGTCAGTGCTAACTAAAACCCAGACACAGACAGTGGATATACCTGTGGGCAGATTCAGGACAACTAAATCCTCCTGGCCCAAATCTACAGAGCACAGACAGTGCACAGACAACCTGGCACAGGCAGGATGGGATAGATCTGACTATCACTCAGTGATGTACGCTGGCGCAACACTGCACAGATGTCCTGCTTCAAAAAGAGGAAGCAGACAGGATGTATAGAGAGTCCAGACGGGTGCAGAGGAGGATCAGCAGGTACTCATGTGATGACCAACGCACAAGCACAATGGCCAAGTGGCCATGTGGGTGAACGTTCACCAACTTTGTTGTCCTACATTGCTTAACCTAACAGGGGATCACATGTGATACAACAACCTATTGTGAAATTATGTAAAAAAAATAAGGGATAGCTTATAGTTAAGATATATATCCCTAAAACTGATGAAAAGGCTGAATGTTATGTGTGTGTTTAACTCTTACCTGCCCACTGCTCTGCAAGTACAGCACCAGTGGCTCAGCCTTGGTGACAGCCACCCACATTTTGGTCCAGCTCTTCCCTTTCTCCTGCATTTGGAGGTGGCCGCACAGTAAACAGTTCTCCCCTGTCAGAGATGTCTGTCTCTGAAAAGACACAATAATATAAAAATCAGAGGTGTAACCAACGATTAATGACGTGTGGACTGCATAACTGACTGAATACTGAACATTGAACCAAATAGCTCAATTTAATCTTGATTTTCTCACGTCCAACTCTTTGCAGCTCTAAGTATTTTAAAAATGCCGTTCATCATCATCATCATCATCATTCCTGACTTAAATAAGTTTTCTAATTGAAATCCATCTGAGTAATGAGTTGGAGATTTAAATTTGATGAGCAAACGATGGCGCAGGTCTTTTGCATTTCACCGTTATATAACAGCGATGTAGGCCACAGTGAGATTTGTACATGGACAGGTGTTCAAGCTCCTGCTGCCCCTTGTCTAACCCCTACATGGTCTACAGCTCCCCCACGTGGTGACTAATGTCACTGCAGATTAGATTTTATACCCCCTTGTTGGAGATCCTGTCATTGGCTGAATAAACCTCAATCTGAATCATACCACCATTTAAATGTTATGTTCAATATGCTTCTGTTAGCTCTTCAGTGTAACAAGAGCAGGGTGTCCATGCACCTGCAGACTCTCAGGCCGACACCTGAAGCAGTCAGACTGTTGAATCAGCAGAGACAGCTGGCCCTGCTTAAGCTTAGATCTCTTTATCATATTAGTCAGCAGAGAAGGATTAGTTGATCTTTCAATGTGCATATGTATATATTCACACAAGTACATATGCTGCACGTGTACAACCTGTGTGAATACAACAACTTCAGGCTGCTTAAGCATTCAGGAGAGAAAGTGTACCGGACTTAGTGAGTACACTGCAATGTTTTCTTTTTGTTGCCATCGGTGCAGTCTGGCTGCTGAACCCTGGTCAACACTGAGCAGCAGTATGACATGGTGAGATGGATTTCACTGGACTGGCACGGATTGAAGCAGAAAAATAAACTGTCATGCACATGCTGTTCAGTCTTTCTCTCTGTGTCCGTGTGTGTGTGTCTGTTCATGTTTTTTGTTTGTCTCCAACTGTGTGTATGTCTCACCTCAGGCGCAGCTTTCCTTTTCTGTTCACCGATGCCGAGATTCTCCAGGCTGAGGCTGGCTTCGAAACACTCTGGGCACAGTCGACTTGTTTTGTTGTCCAAGGTCTTTGAACACTTTGCACAGATGGCCTGCAGAAGGACAGAGAGAGAGTGTTGAGAAGCCGCTAACAGTTCCTGAAAGAAACCTTCCACTTCTTTTCTGACTTCTCTCTTCATCCCTTCATTTCTACACAGTGCCCAAAATTTCCCCTGCTCCATCTGTGCTCACCGCTCCACAGGACTTGCAGTGATGTTTGCGCTTGGTGAAATTGAAGCTCTCGTTGCAGCCTTTACATGTTTGCTTCTCTTTGTCCTTCTTCCTGGAACTTTTCTGGAAGAAAAGAAAAAAACACAGGAGTCACATGTCACGGTTGTCACGCTGTTCACTTTCAGCACAGATGAACCAAAAATGAATGTCTGACGGCTTGTCTTGCTTCATCCTTTGTGTGTCTTTCATTTCACCTTTTTATTAACACAAGACACAGGATGACAGACACCCACACAGACAAACTATCCCTTACTTAAACAACACATACGGAGGTCAGATGGTGTGCACTGCAGTACAGGCTGTCAGATTATTATTATAGATCTGCTGTAGGAAAAACTGAAATGCATCTCCACATGAGAGCTATCTGTCATTTTTGCAAGAGGCCAGTCAATGAAAGTAACACAGCTTAAGCCTTTCTCTTTTGTTTTTTGGATGAGAGAAGGAGATAGATCCATTGTCATTGTCTACCCAGCATTATAATCACCACTCTCATCCAGCCTGAGATCAATTGCCTGAAGCCAGATTGCAGGAAATATGGCTGCAGTGTTCCTTCCCCAGAGTTACAGAGTTGAATAATGGTCAGTCTCACAACATCAAGGAAAGAAATTTGGTCCCTTAGAAAATCTTGGACGACTGTTCAAGGACGTTTTCCATCTAATGAGACCCTACTCTTCCCTCAAAGATGCTCTGCATTAAAAGCAGAGTGTGTGTGTGTGTGTGTGTGTGTGAGTGCTCTTGACATAAGACAGTTTATGTTGTCGTAGCTGGAAAAGCACCAGTGAAACACATCAAATGTCTCTGTGAGGCAGCACGATGTCTGGACCTAAAAATTAGCGTATATGAACTGAATGCAGATGTTTCAATGTCAATAATTATGACTCTGCTTTAAAAAATTCTTGTATGAAAATGTCACTGGGTATTTATTAGCCATGTTTCCTGACGTATTCACTTGCTACAAATGATGGTTTTGAACATACAGTGATGTCCTTTCTTTGACTGACTCCACTCTATAAACACTCAAAAGCTGTTGTTTTCCCACTGCGACACATAACGCTGCAATTTATATCAAATACAGTCGTCTGGTAACGAGGTCAGCGCAGAATTATTTTTGGTTAACAAAAGTTCAGCAGGAAATGATGATGCAAATGAGATGGTGATTATACACTAGAGTTCCTCTAAATAAGTCTAATGAGCCAATCACATTTTAAATTAGAAGATAAAATCAAAGATTTTCCCTTCATTGAATAAAGCGAACAATAACGAGCCTTAAGGGAAAAAACTGCAGTGCAAACCAGACAGAGCAGGCAGCGGCCCCAGGGCCTCAGACCCTCAGGGGACCTGAAGGCTTCAAGTTCAACGTATAGCGTTTTTAGTTTGTGGTAATTTCATTAATTTGCCAATTAGCCTGGTAATGCTGTGTGAACAATAAAGGTGCTCTTGCTGCGACACTGGCATTTTTACATAATCATGAGGTTAAAATCTAGTTTTGCGAACTAGATCAAAATTTGCATTTTATCACATTACAAGCTAATAGGAACTGATTAATTCATACACATTGCAGACAGTGGGAGAAACAGGGTAACCAAGAGGGGCCCACACCTCATCTTTGCCCTGAGGTCTGCTGTAGGGTTAATTAACCTCTGATATCAGAACACTGATACACTGATCAGCCATAACATTATAACAGGTAACTGTTTTGTGGTTGATTGGTGTGTATCTGTGGCCTATTGATCTGTACAGATGCAGATCCTTGCTCAGTCTTAATCATTAGTAATAAAAACCTTCAATTGAATTTGTTGTGAAACTTATTTTCCACAGCTTCATGGCTTAACTCAGTCAAAAACATACACAGATCAGTCACAACATTAAAACAGTGCCCCAGCAAGCACAACCAGCATCACTGGAGACAATAGGTGTTATTTCTGTATAACAGTATCTTACCCTTTCATGCAGCCTTTCACTGTCTGAGTCCATGGATGTGCTGCACCAGGGACCCTGAGAAGCAGAAACAGCACAGATTAGCTTCACTTTCTATGGTATCTTAACCCTTAAGCAGCTTCCCTCCTGCAGCCAGTGATCTCTACCACTAGGTGTCAGTGTGGTCCTTCTGACTACCATCCTCTGGCTCCTGTCAAGTTAGGTTTGGCCAGGGTCCAGCTCGAGCCAGCCCAAAGTGGGTCAAAGCCGATCCATAAGAGTTTTGTGTATACTTTGACTTGGGCTTTCCCTATTAGGTCATGAGAGAGTTGTGGAAGAAGAGACTTGCAGACACTACGTGTGCGACTGTCAGGATGGAAAGACAGAGCTTCTTTATGTGTGCGTTTTGTGTGTATGATACTGCCACATCCATAGATGGAGAGCTGTTCAAGTGGACAAAGACCAGACTATGACAAACTCATTTCATTGGAACATTCAGCCTCCCATGATTCATTGCACGGGATGACCCACTAATTGACTGATTGATGAGTTGACTTGCTGAAGGAGTGGGTGACTGACCGGTGACTCAGGGAGATGGTCATCCTCACGGGAGAAGGAGCTGTTGAAAGCTTTATTGAAAGTTTCGCTGTTTTGTTTGTGTCTCTCGATAGTGGCCAGGATCACCTGAGAGTCGGCAGAGATTTTGAGGAGGACAGAGGAGGATTGGGGGGGGTCCAAGAGAGAGAGAGAGAGACAGAGAAAGAGAGAGGAGGGAAAACAAAGAGAAGAGATGGATTATTGATCAGACACAGGTGCATTTGTTGAATGGATTCTTTCTTTCTTTCATGACCAAAGGCAGAGTAAACATCCTAAATCGCAGAATTAGAGCATGATGTGATGCGAAAGTGTCTGATCCTTAATGTCAAGTTAAAAGAAAAAGATAAAAGGAGGTGGAAAGCCGCCTCTCCTTCCCCCTGCCTGAATTGGAAACAAAGCGGGTGACTGTGGCGTGCAGTCTGGCCTGAGCATGCCCCAAACAAAGGGGGTTAGGGGGTTAGGCAACAGCAATGACATCACACCTCTCAAAGCACTGTGGTCCTACTCCTACGAGCCCTGGCTGACTCACAGAGAGTAAAAATCTTCTATTTCCTCTTTAAAACAATCTTTTGAGTTTACATTACACTGTATATCAGCTTTTTTTAATTCTCCCTCTGTTCATTTCAGAGCCTTATGTTTTACATACAGACTCACAGCCCACAGAAAAGCCCTCAAGCCTCCCTCTGCAATATGCCCACCCTCTGCTCCAGCTTGTGCAAATGTTTTAATCAGCTTTACTCTGCTGTAATGGACTAAATGAGCAATAATGAGAGGCTTTATTAGAGAATATATTCCCAAACACACTGAATGAGTGTGGGGAGGAAATCTTAGCTAAATCCATCCACTTAAAAAAAAGCAGAGCTACCAAAGGCATGGACTCAAAATGGTGTATGTGAGCCTGAGACACAGACTGTTTGTGGGTGCGGTGTGCTATATGTATGTTGCCATGTGTGTGATCCTTGCCTGAATCCAATCTTCCTTCTCCTCTGCTGTCCTGTAAAGTAAAATGAAAGATCATCATGAGATTATTTTGCCATCAAAATGAAATGGCTGTTCAATATTTTCACATAAAGTACTGTAGTGCAATTACACAATAAAGCCACACTAGAACCGATGTCTGTGGAGCCCCCACACTCTTTACTTTCAGATGTCTTTACCTGGCCTGCAGCTCCAGTGAACGCTGCTTGCCAATGATGGCAAATGTGTGAGGAAGGTTTTGCTTCACATTTTCCTGCACCTGAGGCCAAGACACAGAAAGATATTTGATTTTCACCCGAGCAGATTAAATAATAATCAAGAAAAAAAAAAGATGTCAAATGGGAACAAGAAGCAGGGACTGCACCTCCATGCCAGCGATGTCAATCCTCTCTCTGACGCTGAACTTCTGCCCCATCAGTCTGAGCTTAGGCACACAGTATAGCACCATATTGTTGAACTAGATCAGAGACAGAGATAGTGCAGGTGGTGAACAGTGCAGATAAAAAAGGGGGGCAAGGTGCAGACATCCTCTCACAGTCTGGTGGTGTTTCTCTAATCAAAACACCTCAGTGCTCTCACCAAGTAGAGGTATCGGTCTTGTGCTGTTCCGTTTTTGGCTGACATTTTCTTGATATGTCCTTCTTTGATGAGCTCATTGGCTGGGTTAACGATGTCCTCTTCTCCCCCAAGACGCTCATAAACCTCCAGCAGCTTGTTCATCTTCTCCTGAAAACATCAGGGGTGACAGGATGGTGAGGAAAAAGCAAAAGCACAAAAAATAAGCAGACACTAGAGAGAGGGAGAGAGAAAACAGATGGAGCTGTAAAAGCCAAACGCCACCAGGGGGAGTTTGGCTTTTCTTGTTTTTTTGTTTTTTGCTCTCAGCCAGGGCTCTCGATCATTCATGTGTTTTCCAGAAAGGCAGAGAGCAGGTATTATATTTCTTTATTGATTCATACACCATTTGTCTGCTTAAGTTGTTTCAAGGATGTGAGAGACAGTATCATGGCCAGACAGAGGGAAGAGATGAGGAGGTTGAGTGTTGAGTAAAGAAAATCAGCCGGGTTTCTGCAAAGCTGTGAAACTCGAGGCAGGAAGCAGCAACTTCCTGTCTGCGTGAATTCAACATGTTCACTCCCTCAGACAAACACTTGCAATGTTTCTGACTGGCAGCATCAGCAACTCTTTGATTGTGAAACACATGGCTGGTTTTTATAAGGTTCAATCAGATAGTGTTTAGAAAGGGATCAGAAGAGTGAAGAGCTGTGTTATCATGTGTAGTCTTACCATTTTCCTGATTGCTGCATTGGAGTGGTTAGCTGCGGTAGAGATCAGCTCCAGTGCCTCTGTAACACACAGACAAAATTAAAAATACATGTTATCACAAAATCCAGAGTTAACAAATGCAGTTCAAGGAATGATTAGATTATGAGAATCTCACACTACAGGTCTTTATTGTTTTATCCAAAGAAACACAAGAATCCAATGTTTGATGCTTGGTAGAAAATAACAATTATGCTGTACATATTCAACATACACACTCTTAACATTTAACGCACTGTGGGCATTGACTGGCTTTTAGCCAGTAGAGAGAGCACCTGAATCGGTCACCTTACTCATGCCCTAGATAAACAGAGGAGACACAGAGCCAGGGGACAATGAGGCTAAAACAGCTGAGACAAACTGCTTTTCAGTTGGAGCGTTTGAGAAAACCTCCAAGTTAAAGCCCAGGTAAACACACACATAGGGATTATGTCCAGTTGAATTTATGGACATTAAGAGACGTCTCTTGATGTGATGTGTACAACCCTCACCCTAAAGGCCGTGGCTGCTGAATGTCCTGCCTTCATTTCCATGATAGATTCAATTAAACAGTTTTCCAAATGAGGGTATTAATGAGGCTGGGGTACTTGTCTGTTGGGGCTGTTTATTAAAGACTCATTTTATTCATCTATTTATGCTGCACATATGGTGTAATGTGTTTAGAGGCCTCAGACTTCATATTGAGTCAGTCAGGTCAGTTAAGATGATTTCTACAGGTCCTCCTTGTGTCTGACAAACCCTTTAAAACATGAAAAGTTTATCACAGTTTCAGGAAAGTCATTTTCTGGAATATAATCTCATCTGGAACAAATGACAGGTTATATTTCCCCGCATTAGGTGTGTAATGTAGTCCTACATAAAACCAAGAAATGTGATGATATCATAATATCCGGAAGTAAAATCTAAACAACTGGCTCCCACACAAAGCTTGAGCTCAGCAAAGTAGTCATGATCTCAAACAAGCTGCGTTCACATACATCACAGTGAATTTTTGGCTCCTTCTAAAAGCTGAAGTGGTTTATGCAATTGAGGGGAAAAGTGGTCATTTGCTGTGAGAACAGAGACCAACTGTGTTTAAAACAACTCAGACAATCTGATCTCAAAGCTGACCAGTTACCACAAGTCTCTCCAGTTTTCTCCTCCTCCTCCTCCTCCTCCTCCTCCTCCTCCTCCTCCTCCTCCTCCTCCTGCAGCCCCAGCACAGTCACGGAGTCACATAACACAAATGTTCACTTATGCATTATCAACTCGGGTGGACGTGTCTTTACTTCATCTCTGCTTTTAGGAATGTGGATCTGCAGTATTTCACCTGCTTTTATGTCTCTTCCAATGACCTCTTTGTGTTCACGCCACATCTAATTATTGTATAGAAATTGTGTCTAACTGAAAAGCTCAAGCTGTCATCTACAATCTTCTTCTTTATCGACTTTAATGTAAAGTTGCAAAGCAGGATGATTTCTTTCTCCTGGTGTGATGTCTTCTTTTATTTACGTTTCACATCAAGATCATTTTAATCTAATGTAATTCTAAAGATTAAAAGGACAACACTTAAAGACACTGGCATACTAGTGATACTATGATGTATGAGGCAAATAACCCAATTAAAACAATTACAGGTAAAATTTTCAGACCTATTCCTCTGGCAGTGGGGAGGAGGAGATTTAAAAAAACAGGCTGTCAGGAGGAGAAAAGTGTGTCTGTGAGTTTCCTCTGTATCTGATCAGCTGAGCCAGAGCACAGTGTGTGTCTGCTGCAGTGAAAACAGTCGCTTAAGTAACTCACTCTCTGCGTCTTTTCGGTCGAGTGCGTCCTCAGGCAGCTTCTTCAGGTAGTCTTTGAGCAGCAGCTCGTAGCGAGGAATCCGCTGGACGGGCTCCAGCATGTGGTGCTGCAACGTCAGGTTCCCACACACATCCTGTTTCTGTTGTTTCAGACACAAAAACAAAGATATGAAGTGATTAAAAGCTGATTAAGACAACGTCCTTCCCCAGCACATGCAGCTGAGTATGGAGAAAACACAAAAATGATCAATAGTTAAAACTCACCTGTATGTTTTGCACAACGCTCTTGAACTGCGATGACCGCTGTGTCCAGGTGTTGACGAGGTCCATGGCTCGGTCAAAGTTCTTCACATATTCTCCATACATCTTCATGAACGGAGCCAGTTTTTGGAGGATGTCTCCGATACGAGGATTGGAGTCCCTACAGCGACACAGCGACAAGCATGTCACCGTTTTCATTTTGTTTCATGATAAGAAGCAGAGGCGTTGTTTAAATTTCTATTAAATTTAACTTGTTGATATCTCAATCAAGCTTTCCCTGTAAATCAAGTCACATTATCAGCATACAAGTAAAGTACAGGTGCAAGTACAATGCATCTGAAGCTTTGGAGGAAAATCCAAATCCATCTCCTCACAGTTTCCTGCTCAAGAAAGTGAGGTTTGTAATTAAAGGTCTCTTTCACCTCATTCAGTCGCATCTTTTCTTATAACTTCTCACAAACACAAATCAACATTCAACATCCAACACCGGTTCTATCACTGTGTTTATGAGACACAAATAGAGGCTCATAAGATGAGACTAATCCCACAAACTATTATTTTTGGCGGATTTCACCAATGAGTCCTCCGTCTGAACTTTCCTCCCCAGGTGCATTTTACTGACTTGTTGTGTAGATGTAAGACTCTTCAAGTCTTTCTTTCTGTGCCAATAAAATCTTAATGAGATCCAGAAAATATTGTGACAGGTGATTTCCCTAAACACGGCTCTCTAGAGGAGTCATTATCTACAAAGGTTGGCTAATGTTGGCACAGTCACACACGTCGGGGGTTAATTTCCTACTCACAGCAGAAAAAGACAAAAAATGACCTCAATCTGCAACTCTGACACACTGACAACACTGACAGCATTGAGAACCTGACAATGAAACCCCCCGCTGCCGCCCAGCTGTCCGAGAGTTTCGGGCCAACGCCAACGGCCTAACTGACCACTACTGAGCCAAAGCATCTCTAGAATAACATCACACACACTGATGCCTTGGGAAAGCCGCTGAGCAGCCGGGTGTTTACCGCCTCACCATTCTTCAGTAATGCGTATCTTTAGCTCAGGGAGCAGGAACTTGTCATGGAAGCAGTAGATAGAGGAGATGTTGGAGAAGATCCCTGTAATGACATCCTGAGGGATTCCAGCCTCTGTGAGCTTAGTGCAAAATACCTGCAGAGCAAGAGAGAGAAGAAATGCACAACTTTTGTATACAAGAACTGGAGCAACTATTTCCAAACACCCTGAATCTGGCTCCTATTCACAGAGCAGACATGTAAACAGACACAGACATGTTGTTGTTTATTCACAAAAACATTAATGTGGTCCAGCTTTGGCTTCTTAAGTGTGACCAGAAGGTAAAACCTTTACCACTCCTGTTATTGTGGGACACACCTAAACACTGGATAAACTAATAAAGATAAACCTGATGAATGTTTTACTTGAAGTTCATCTTTGTTTCTAAAGCAGCTACTGACAATGGTCAATGAGCAACACTAAAAATAATTTCATGACCTGAGGCAAAACAACAATAATGATGATTATTTTCACTGCCAATTATTTCTTAAACTCAATTTTTATTTCATAAAATGTTAAAAAATGTTTTTTTAAAAAAAAAAAAAAAAAAAAAAGTGCAACACAATTACCAAATATGACATTTTAGAGTTTCTTTTCAACTTCAGTAAATAAAAATCATCACATCAGAGAAGCAGTTCAACTATTTTATGAGTCATTGCTGGTGAAAAGCTGAATTCATGGTAACAAAACAGTTGTTACAATATCCTCTGTGGCTTGGTTTGACGTTTTGTCAAGTGTGAGAAAATTACCCTGATGGTAAAACTGTTGAGTTGTGGATCTCAAAAAAAGGTTTGTGGGTTATATAGACAGAAGGAGGCTGCTGTGTGTTGCATTAAAAGAAAATGCAGCATCCAGTCAGTGTTTGACGAAGCTTGGACCCCGACCAGGAATTACAAGTCAGGATATCTTCCCCCAACAAACTCTGTCACCTTACGCTTCCCTCCCAGTCACAACAACGGATGGGCACTATTGTTTCCACGGTGTGAAAGTGGTGCTTCAAAAACAGGAAGTTAACAGTGACGGTCCTCTGCCCTCAGCAGCAACTAAACCATAGCTGCTCTGTGATAGGGCAAAGATGGATCTCCTCCACCACATGAGCAGAGCAAAGAGGAAGGAGAGTCAAACCACCAGGAGTAAAGTCCCATCACAAACACAGAGTCTCAATGCAAACAGGCTGAAACAAAGATGATGGCCCAGTTACGAAAACCAGGATCAGACTCTTGACTCATGACTCTTCTGTGTGATTAGGGGAATTTTAGAGGTGGCTGGTGGCTTATGAATTTAAACCTGAAACAGTTGATTGATTATTGAAAATTCACTGTTCACTGTTCTTCTTTGTTTCCAGTGAATGTGTTTGGGTTTTTAGACCACAGGTAAGATCAATCAAAGAATCTGCATGTCAGCTTGAATCGTGGGAAATTGTCTGAACATTCTCAACACAGACAAAATGAAAACTGGGTTGATTGAGAAAATCTTGTTGAGCAAATCTTCCCCAAACAAATCAGCTCTACATAAACCTTAAGCTGCACCAGTTTGCCAAACTTAAGTGTGTGGATGTCACACTCACAATCTTTAATTATTTTAATGGTGGGAGTTAAAACAAAAAAGTATTTTACAGTACAGGACACACACACACACACACACACAGATAAACGGCAACATACAAACCATTACAAGCATGTGTTCCTTTAAAAAGACACACACAGTTGGTGCGTATGCTCACATTCATGCTGCACATCTATAAATATAAACCACATGCACACACACACACACACGCACACACACACAATTTCTCACATGATCATGCTTACACTACTCTGAGTAATCCAGTCAACAGAGGAAGGGTTGTTGTCCAGTGGATCACAGTGCTGGTTTTAATCCAGCTCAGCCCTGATCTCAATCACCACTGACTCTCAGGCGACTGAAATTTGGGCCAAACACTTCCACATCCACACACACTATCACACAACACATAGCGGCAGATGAGAGAAGAGGTCGGGAAAAGCGCTACCTGGTCGAGGAGGTTGAGTCTTTTGACGTAGGCCTCTTCAGTGTGGAGAAGCTCTTTGGCGATGTTCAGGAGCTTCTGAGCCTCTGAGCACTGAGGGGAACAGACAAACAACAAGGGTTACGTCTGTGGCAGCAAACAAAGAGCAGATAAACACTTGACTCCAATATATTTCTAAGGAAACTTTCATTTCTATGATATTTGGGTAGTTTTCAGAAGCCTGTGTTTTCAAGTCTCTTGGCATCTCAGGTTTTCAAAATAAAAGCATGCATCATTATTTAACACAATGCAAAACTAACTTCCCTTCTTCACCTTTAGTCTGCATGCAGCAATGTGCTCTTAAAATGAAATGGTTTAAGTTGGGGTTGTTTTTTTTTCCAGGAGCTGGGCATCAACACAATACTGAAACACTGTTTTTTTCTTACACCATTACTGTAACAGAGAGACTGTATTAAAACAGATATCACTGTCATTTTTAGGGTTGATTTTTTATGATTTTCTTAAGCTGTGTGGCCTCTGTGTTGTGTCCCAGTTACAGCTGGCTGTTGTCCTACATCCATGTACCTTCAGTAGAGCACTGCACCACTTGCTGTGACATTTGCTTCCTTCTTAACTCAATGATTTCGGTACAGCTGAGGTCACACTGTGCCTTCAAGCTGGGAAATGAGGTTCACATTAAAACTGATGACTGTAAAATATGGTTCTTCACTGACTCTCTGAGGGATAAACCATCCGGAGCAGCTCCTATAGTCTGACCAGCAACAACTGAAATTCTTAAAAATACATGATCCTGATTTCATGTAGTACAGGCAATATTGCTTGTCGATACTTGTATTTATTTATTCTTGGCTTTTTGTTGAACACATACTCTATTTATAATGGGCTGCAACGAAAGCTTTTGGTGATTCATGAGACTGAGAAGCAGCAAATCTGCACATTAGAAAAGCTGCACCTGGAGAGTGACAGACATTTTTTGATATAACAGTTCAAAAGGAGCAGGATTTTGTTTCATCTGCCAACCTGTCAACTAATCAACTTGTCCTTTCAGCTCTACATTTATTTTTTCATCTATCTGTTGTTTTCTATGCGATCCATACAATCAATCAAAATGACTGGAATATCAACAGGGGATTAGTTACTGATAAAAGACAGTCAATATAGGTTTTTACGTGACACATAAAACACAGATAGCCGAAGCTAATACATATTGCTCTCAGCTTTCAGCCCAGAGCTTCCAACTAAAGACATCGATGTTAGAAATGATTCAGAAATATGTCTTATCTTTTTTTTTTTTTTTTTTTTTTATAAACACTTAACAAAACTTTGTATTGTTTTAGCCACTCAAACAACATCAATGAGGGAAACTCGATGTCTCCCCGAGGACAATGGTGCATGTTGGGATTCAAAATCAAAAAATCAAAATAAACTCCAGTTCCCATTTTCACATTATTGAAGGAACACCTCAACCAGTGCAAGAGTGAAATAAACTGAAATAAACTCATCCCTAACTATACAGAAAACTGTGAAATATCAGCAGACGTATTATTTAATACTGATGATTGAAGCAACATCTGCAACGCACACAGCCGATTACTGGGAAGTGATGTTCACAAAGCTCTATTTCAGTCAGTGGTTGGGGTCAACACTGGTAACCTATGAAACTTCACCAACATATGTTTTAAGCCCATGCAGCGAAACTGGTGAGCTGCGTCTTTTCTCTCATTATGACATGTTGAGACCTGACAATGGCAAAAGACTGTGTGAAGTAGAAAAATTCTGTTGCTGACAAAGTTCATGTCAGTGACACAGAAGACACAGAGTCACGAAACACTGCAGCTATTGCAACAAAGTAGATTTCACAACAGCTGTCTCCCACATAAACACACACTTGCATACTTGCACTCTTATACACACAGCACAGATGGGAGCATAGTGTATGATAATTTAACATCAGTGTCTAATATATCAACAAAAGCGAAACTCCAACTGTTCGTATCTGGTGAAAAGGAAGGTAAAAAAATGTCTTTTTCTTTCAGTCTCTTATCCTTTTGCAATGTGCATCACTGAAAAACCCACATCCTCTGTCATATAACCATCAACATGTCGGCTGTAGTGTCAGAGACATTTGTGAAGTCACAAACACAGAAAGACGAGCACACACATACACATAACACCACACACACCCTTCCTGTCCACAGCAGGGTTGGGATCAGGAAACACTGGAGAGCAGAGATACCTTTCCCCAAATGACCGAGGGTGTGGGCGGTCAGCAGAGGTGTGTTTTTGTGTACTCATCTCACATTTGAGTGTGTTCAGGTTGTGTTGTTCAGCATTAAACCAAACTTAGAAAGATGTTGCTATTTAGGTCTACATCACTGCTGGTTTACTGAAACTCTGCTGCACTGTCTGAACATTTACTGTTTGTCTGTGCTTTTGTCTCTTCTCATTTGACACCGTTTCATCTTCCTGTCATCACCCTCAGTGTCTCTTCTTCTCTGGTGTGCCAGGATATTTTAAGCTTTTACCCTGATAAATCAGAAACTATTGGTCTTAAATAAAGGAAGCACTAGTGCAGTACTGTATATAGGCCACCACCAGGATAAGTATGTTTCTCTTTGAGGTATCCGTGTTGTTTACAATCAATAGTCAAACTGAAGGACAAGAGGAAACTGAGACTTCTGTGCGGAGACTCTTTCATCCAGCGGCCCTCACAAGCTCCTGTTACAGCTTTTGGGCAGGTATTCATCCTTTTATGTAACAGCAGAGCTGCTTTTAGAGACGGGTCGGTCACTGGTGAGCAGCAAACTGAGGCTCTAGCAATGTCTAACGTTTCATGCAGAAGTATTCTTTGAAACTGTTCACTCAGGCCAGGATAATAATAGATACAAGCTACTTTTTTCCGCTACATGAAAGACAGTCTGGCTGTCTGAGATGAAGCTTTTAAAGCTCAAATCAAACATGCTGTTAAAAGTTCCTGAAAATTATGATGCAATATAGATTAAAAAGGGAAGGTGAGGGGATTGAGGGAACTGGGAGACACTAATGACCACTTTGGAGGTAAGGGGGGGTTATTCAGACTTCAAATTATGGTTGTTCAGGTTTATGGTTATGACTTGATGAGGCTTAAGCATGCGAGGTACTCACTTTGAACGCCTCTGAGGATGGATCTGTCAGATAGCCAGTCTGTGTGTCTGTCAGAGAGTGCATCTCCCCACTGCTCCCCTCATCCAAGTCACTGTCCTCATCCTGCGTTGAGTCTCGCTTGTTGCCCAGGGTGACACAGCAGGACACACTCTCCGTTTCAGTGACACTGTCGTAATGGTCCTCCTCGTCAATGGCGTCCTCGTTGGGGAACACCTCCCCCTCTGCGGTGCACGACGGGCTGTCGATGCCACTGTCTCGGTTGGGAATCTTCCCGTTCTGCTCTGAGGAGTCTGGATTGTCCAGGAGCTCGTGGGAGGAGCCTTCCTCTCGCTCCACATCGTCAAGGCAACTGATGCCGTGTGTGATGTCGTCCTCTGCATGCAAATCGTCCAGCGCGGCGTCATCTGAGCCGTCAATGTGCATGGTAGCCAGACATGGAAGGTCAGAGACCTCGTCAGTCCGTCTGGAGGAGCCAAGTGCAAGTTTGTCCACAGGGGAGGAGTCTCCGTCTCCTGCAACTTTTGCTGTGTTGTCCTGGCCACAGGAGGAGCTCATGTCAGACGCAGTGTCCATTCTCAGACACAGGTGCAGCTGGGACCGTGGGAGCACCCCCAGGATGGGGACCCTAGTAAAAAAAAAGACACAGTCACACCTTCTCTAAGAAAACTGAAGAATTATAACACTGTACTGTGTTTCCCACTGAAAATACAATGAGAATATCAGATGTTTTTTTAAAGCTTTCTTTAAGCAATCACATTCAGGCAGATCACATGAGAAACATGTATAAGCAGAAAAAATTAAACTTCTCTTTGAACACAAGCACACACGTTAACAGACCAAACACTGTATCTGACAAACCAGCAAAGCATGATTTTTGATAATATTTTAATAATTTCTCCAGATGATGCCTTACTTTGAATTCTCAAACCTCTCGATGAGCAGCCCCACCTTCTGGGCCTCTCTCTGTGGCTGTGCTCCCGGGCCAGGAGGGGTTAGACTGGGCTTTGGTTTCGGTGGAGGAGGGGGTGCTGGCAAAGGCCTGCAGGGCGCTGGGGGGATCCTCTTAGGTTTCTTGTCTTGCCCAAGGGCGAGCAGGTGCGCAGGTTTAGGGGGCACTACAGATGCAGAAGTCCAGACGAGGCGAGAAGAGCAGAGGGAGAGAGACGCATGAGGCTCCAGATATTCACAAAAACAATCAGGTGACACGTATAAATCCCAGTGAGAAAACCTCCATGGCTGGGTCCATGAGCTAAGCCTGCTTGTTTCCTCGTAAATCCTCAAGATATAACTCCAACAAAACAGAAAAAAATACAGTTTAAAAGAGAGACATCTAGCAGCGGTGTCGAGTGAGACCAGCTCTGAGCCTCAGATATCGGCCAACTTCCTGATTTGAGAACAGGATGCTGAGATCTGTGTGTAAAGTCACCACAGTTACAGTTAGATTAAAAGAAAGCACAGACAGAAAAAATGACAGAGCTCTCTTCAAAATGCACAGAGCATTCATGCGTGCCTGCACACATTAGGCAATTTGACTGTCGAGCCCGTTGCATTTGCATTTTTGGAAACCTAAATGTCTGAAACAGGAAATGTGATGATGTGTTACACTTGTTAATTCGAGCACTTCCCCTGTGTCTGTGTGTCACTGTCAGATAACACAGAGAAGAGGCTGCAGAGACACTGTAGTGTAATGATGACTGTTTCAATAGTTTAACTTCTAAATTTGGCTTTGTTTTCTAAACTTACATCGTACTCACATCTGTCATTTGATAGTTATAAATGGTGAAAATACAGAATTGATCATTCTCAATAAAATCAGACTTTCTACCGGTGAGGCAGAGAGAACTACTGCACAGAAAAGAGGAACAATAAGAAACAACGGCGATTATTTAGTGTTTTAAAATACAAACATAAAAGACAGTTTGATTTTTACCTGGTAAAATGATCTGATTGAATAGTTGATTATCAGTCACAATGACTTCTGTCAACCAACCAGCTTGTTTCTGTCACAGCATTAGAAATGTAAGCAGGAGCTGAACAAGTGACTAAAGTGAAAGAATTTTTTAAACTAACAACAAAGGAATGTACAAACAGCACAAGGTCCCTTTGTATAATCGCTCTCCAACATTTTGTAACCACAGTTTTTTTTTTCCAAAAACCTTCAGAGGGACTCAGGAGGTGTCGTTACCGAACCTGAGTTTTAACCACAGGGAACTATTTAGTTCCAATTTTAGTTCCTTCCCCCCAAAATTTTCTGCTCCCGAGTTATTACTCCCCTGCCAGTGCAAAGAGAGCTGCTCTCTCAGGATAAACTGTGAGTGGAATTTTAAAAAAAAAACTGTTGTGGAGAGGAAGTTCATCCTGTCAGGTGGGAAATACTGTACGTACTAAAATGCACCATGAGTGTGGTGGTTAAAAATAAGCGCGTTCATTCTGCCCCGTAGAAAAAGTCACGATATGATAAGTTGTTTTAAAATCACTGGTCAGTGGCGGACACAGAAAGTGACTGATGGGCGGGCCTGAAAAGTTCTGGATGGGCCTGATGTATTTATTCAATCGTCTTACGTATACGTATTATGGGACGTAGAACTGGGGTTATTGTAGGTTCTCTCTCTCACACTCACACCTGCCTCTTTCCTGTCTTTCTGCTCTCAAGTAGTGGGCTGCCTCTCTGTTCCTTTGAGCTCCCAGATGTCCATGGGTCTGGATGGGTTTACATTTGAGTTCTCAACAGGATGTTCTAGGATATCCCATGATATCCCATGATATTCCAGGATATCCCATGATATTCCAGGATATTCCAGGATATTCCGGGCTGACCAACCCAATCAGACGCGCAGGTTCGGGCCGAGAATGAAGTCGGGCCGCATCAGGTCTGGGCTCACAGATGATCACAGGGGATCACCGGTGATCACCGGTGATCACAGGTGATCACAGGTGATCACAGGTGATCACAGGTGATCACAGGTGATCACAGGTGATCACAGGTGATCACAGGTGATCAGATTCTGCAGCTCAGGTGGAAACTGAACTAAAGTGAAACCTTCATATTTCCTACATGTATCACATGTACAGAGTGAAACATCTCCACCTTGTAAGTGTTTTAATGTCGGTGATTAGAGCTCATTTAATCAATACGGGGATAAACATGGCACACGAGCTCAACCACAGATCTCTGCAGGTATAATTAAACAATTCCAAGTGGCCTTTCTAAGGGTCAACAGGTAGATCACAGATAAACTCGGCTGTCAGGTAGCCTATTAAAAAACAGCGACTGCGTGGTGGCCGTTGGTCATCCTGGACAACCAGCTGTTCTGTCATTCTCCAGAACACACAGATGACCAGTCCGCCTCTGGAGGCAGTCATTGTAAGAGAGAATGATTTCAAAATATGTTTTATACCCTTGAAGATATATAATATAATGCCGAGGACGGCATGAAATAACAAAACTGGGGAAAGACATTAATAGAAGAATATTAGGCAAGCTGTCAATCTGGGTGGGCCTACGCCCATCCAGGTCCACCCGTAGATCCGCCACAGTCACTGGAAGTTCAAGTGTTTTCTACATTCAGTGACTGAATTGCCTTCTATTTTCATTTTTAAAACCCTTTAAATTTTGTGGATAATTCATTTCTGCACCTTTTTATTCCTGACATTATTCACCCTGAGAGCCGATACAGAACATAATTAGGGGTCACTGTTATATTAGCACGGCAATTATGGGAATCATATTATGGACAAAACAATAATGAGGAAAATAAATGGAAGATAAATTGATCCTGCAAAAAATCTTTAGTTGCAGCACTGTTTATGCTCTGCACCAGCAAATGTTCTCCTCCATCACAATCAAAACACGAAACGGGGGAACAATTTAAACACTTTCCAACATCCTTTTATTTTTGTGAGCCATTTGTATGTATTAAAATATTCATCAAATTAACGTCACAGAGAACCCCTGGTGATATTTAGCAGGATAATGAGATGATCTGGATCATTCTGGAGACACTGAACAACTACGAATGGTAGAGAGCCTTTTAAATATTGAGGCCAAGTCTATAGTGAAATGTCCTGGTATGTTTCTCAGTAATTCCCTAAATGTAACACGTGTTTTTTTTACATTTAGCATTCTTCATATCAAATGATGCCCAAACACAAACACTTGGGAGCCGCTGCTCTGCTTTACAGCAGCCGCGACCTACTGAGCTGTGTGAGTGACAGAGTGAGGCCAGACAGCTGACACACACCATGTGTTGTCAGAGCAGAATAAACGACAGCTCAGTGGCAGGGGTCTGATCCAGCTGCACCTTTCAATTATAATGATGGCCCCTGTGTCAAAAGTGGCCTTGAAAGGGGCCAAAGTGTGTCACCGTGTTTTTTACCTTGAGGTTTCTGTGCGGTTGGCGGTCTGGGTGAGGTGGAAGGCTGGGGCCGGGGTTTGATGGCAGGCCTGTCGTGACATGGTTTGGGGATGGGACCTTTCTTTGCCAGCCGTGGAGAACACAGGTAGTCCACTGATCCACACTGGTACTGCAGAGGAGAGGAGGCAGGGAGGTCTGAAGAGGAGAGACAACAAGAAAGACAATATCAGCTATTGATCGATATAATGAGATTCATCGAGACACGCATGCATGAGCACAGTGTAATCCTGGTACAGCAATGCGGTGGTGTGCAGCAGTGTAGGTGAGTGACCTTGAGCTGAGGACGGTGCCCTCAGACAGAGAGCGGGGGGGACCAGAGAGGAGAGGAGAAGCTCTGCAGCATCGATCCTGACTCCAGCCCTGAGGCAGCAGACTCAGAGCTGCACCGGCTCTGGTATTGGTTTCTCTCACGCTCTCTGATAGGCCTCTATCTGACTGACTACATCTAATCTTCTCTAGGCACTGCCTTTAAATAGGTTGCTTGTTTGTGTGTGTATATGTTTGTGTGTGTGTGTGTGTGTGTGTGTGAGAAAAAGCAGCCTAATAATGAGGACCTGTGTGAACGCCACATCAAAGAAAAGTTTCCATTGCCCTGTGATGGACAATAAAGAGTTGTGGTTCAGACTGTACTGCTTTGGATTGAACAGTCTGATGGGCTTTGGAAGATACTGGACTGAATTTCATTGCATGTGTTTTTGTTGATTTACACATTAAAATACCCTAATTATGTAGAAAGGCAGGTTGATTTGAAGGATGAGGCTGTAATTTAGTTTTTGTCAATGGGTTTTATAAAATGACCAAATCTAAAGTGGTAACATCATCAACTCCTGTCAAAGATGTTAACTGCAAATATCTTCTTTTATTAATCAGGAAGGATGAAAAGTGTAGTTTTAAGCAAGCGTTACTCAAACTGGGGTATACTGTGTTTCTCTGGGACCATTTTCTGCTGCAGATTTGCAAAGGCAAACTAATGAGCAACATTACGGTAATGATGATGGAACATATCTGTGCGCTTCACTGGTGTGTTTTTAATAGCACCTGCACAGCAATTGAGCTTTATGGCACAACAAGCTAATGGCTAAATCAACAGTTATGTTCATCAGTTCTTGTTTTGGTCTTTTATTGGGATTTAAATTATATGGTAAAACCAAAAAGACCATCACCAGACTCATTGTTTTATGTTGTCATGCTCACACATGTAGTTGTTGTTTTAACTTCTCTTGTGACAAACAGAGCTCAGAATATTACTCTGTTACAGGAAGTGTTGGGAAAAAAATGTGTTGAGAAAACAGAAATGATCTGCTGGTTATGCACAACAATGCATTTGTGTAAGCAAAGCAAAGGAACTAAGCAAAAAGAAAAGCATTTTTTTTGCACTTTTTAAAGATCTAATTCAATTTTTTTATATATTGAAGCAGAGACTGACAACTGGAGCACACAGCCCAGAGACAGCACACAGGATAGAAGTTATAATGTGAGCTTGTGTGGTCATTTGTGGATTCATGATTTTTTGAGTTTCAGTCAAGAGAAAACAAATCGGGGATTTGCAACAATCACAGTATTTTGTGTGTGTGTGTGTGCTCTGACCACTTTCTGTGTTTTTGGCATTGTTATCTGATGTGTCTGTCCATTACCACAGAGTGATGTCTCAACATGACAACAACTATGCACAACTACAGCCACACGTCTCCGCTCCTCTGGGCTCATGGATGTGATCTACAGTTGGAAACTGCACTGAGCCCCCACAAGAGCCCTGGCACATCTAATGTGGTGTTTTTGAGCTGTGCTCGAGGCGGTGGAAGGAGAGAGTTCAGTCTGTAATGAGTCCTGTTACACTGTCTGCCCCATGTGGCATGCTGCAGGCTTTCCCACCATCTCTGCACCAAAAAGGAATAAGAGGAGGCAGAGGAAAAAGATGAAGCTCACAAACATCTCCCACAACTCCAGAGAATACAGAGGTTGAATATGTGGAACTGTGTTTTCTTCAAAATCCAAGTTTTGTGGGTAAGTAGCTTTTATATTCTTATTACATATATTTTGTGACGGCCCTTAATTTGGTCCCTAGCAACAGAAATATTGTGAACCTCTTGCTGTGGTTTCTGTTATTACCATCCCTAAACCAGCGATGACTCGTGGGTTGAGTCAGAGGAAAACCTTGACCTATGATCAAATGAACAAGCACGTACTTCAGCTAGAGAGCACTGCCTGGCGAACAACTCTTTGACCTAAGACTGGCTGGGGTCGTTCCTGGGAAAAGCAAACAGCAGTGAAAGACGGACACATAGGGGTCAGTACCTATGGAAACTGAGTGCAGCCATGGTTACCTGAGAGGAAAACCTGGGCCCCCGTATGAAACTGCCCAACACCAAACAGGAACTTGACGACACAGCAGTGCGGGAAGAGCTGACAGACACAGTCTAGTCTCTCTTAATTACAACCTCACAAAGCAAAAATAAAATGACACCACACATCAACCTTCAACTGGCACACAGGGAATACACAGGGAATACACACACATAAACACACACACACAGAGTGAGTACTCAAACAAGTAAATAACTTATATATACTTAACTTATTTATATCATATCCCAGTCATTACAAGCTGTCACAAAACTTAACTGTCATTAAAGTTTACAACAATTAAGAATAGAAAAAAAACAACATAATTAAGAGTACAGACTGAGAAGGGAGCCAGTTAGCGAACATTACCTTGCCTCCAACTGTTCAGTTTCACATATCCAAAGTCCAAAGAACAAGTAAGTGGAAAAATCTCTCACACGGTTAATATCCCAGTGTGCGTGTGCAACTGAAACTAGTCATTATGACAAACACACACACACACACACACACACCCTCCAAAGTCCTTCAAAGCTCGGCCCTGCATCACGCCCACACCCACACACACTCATATTCACCTATCCTTTCTCAGGTGCATTTGAGGAGTTGCACCTTGTCTGTTCACTTGACAAACCTGATCCAAGTAACTCCCCCTGTGGCCAAAGTGAAGCGACTGTGTGTGTCTGTGTGTCACCGTGGAGGCCGACCAGACAGACGGTATTTCGTTACAGCTGGAGAATGGCTTTGACTATATCACACAATTCAACAGATGCTGTCAGTGCTCCAAAGCTGACATTAACCAATACAGTGGGTCAGCCAGCTAATTGGTTTGGGCTTTGAAGGATCTGAAGTGATGGGATTAATATTGTAACTGTAATTTTAAGAGGGTTTTTGTGAAAGTGCACAAGAGAATACTAATCTGAGCTCATGAATTTCATTAGCTTCCTGCCGGTTACTAAGGGATGGATGAATAGGACAATTAGACAGGAGTTACAAATATTATCACCACCGCACCCGTCTGCTGCCGTGACAACCTTTCTTTGCAGATGCAATTTCAGCCAGTATTACTCATGACACCTCCTTCAATTAGGCAAACCAAATCACAAATAACTTAATTGTCATCTTGCCTGTTCATGATGTAACTCGCTTTTAGGAAGTGAACAGAAACAAACAGCATGCAAAGACAGCATGGTGAAATTTGGTTGTAACCTGAAAGACTGCATTACAGGCTATTCTAATCTAAACACAGTGAGGTGGACAGCTGTGTACTTGTAACTTGCAGAAATATTCAGATACCTTCAGGCATGTGACAGGGACATACACATTTGAAACGTATAGGTACTCTCACCCTCACTCCTTCTGTCACAGTCAAGAGCATGAGGCCTCGTCAAGTCTCTGGCGACACTGTCAGAGGAGAAAAACCTAAGGAATCTATGTTATGTCAATAACAGCAGTGTGTATCTGTGTGTCTGTGCTCGAGAGCTTTCACTTCTTTATTTTTTTGCATTTAGACATTGTCTGAGCTGCGATAATGTAAACACTTGGAGCTCTGTTTATAAAATAATTTCTGATAGTCAGTCAAATTATGAGGCTTGACATGTTTTGACTTGTAAGCCTATACTTAAATACTTGTGTTGATACCACACCTGAGTGTTGGTAGCACACCTTCACACCTTTCTGTGAGGATACAGGATTCCTATGAATCCAGGATGCAAGGAACCGTAGATACACATCTGTAACTTTCGTTTTAGCCATGCAGGTGGTGCAGTGTAGTGATGACTGAAATATCTCAACATCTACTGGATGAATTCGTACACTTGTTTCGTACATTTGCAGCATTTATGGTTGGCAGATCAGTCCTATTAAGGTGTTTTTAGTAACAACTATTCAATTTCACTGCCATGAAATCCGGGTCCCCTCAGGATGAATGGTCCCCTGGGGAGTTTTCCATCTAACATTTCATAATTGGGCAACAAAATAACAATGACATTCTCATCAAGCTTAGTTGTTCTGTTAGTTTAGTGCTAATTAAAACATGTTAACATGCTAACATGCTAAATGAAGACGATGAACATGCTAAACATCACACCTGCTACACATCAGCATGTGAGGCTGTTTGCATTATTGACATCTGCATTCAACATGATGCTGTGCCTATAGCTGCTAGCTAGCATGGCTGTGTGGGTCTTTTATTCATTTCACAACAACAATAAAACTTCTCAGAGGTTAAATTGATAAAACTGGCAGAAAAACAACCGAACCTGCTCAAAATCATCTAAATTTGGCAACGGTTTGATTAAAATTGGGACCTATCTGATCCAGGAATGAGCAAACAGGCTTATGAATCAATGCTAGCTGCCGCCTGCCAAAATATATTTCTATGCCAAATAGCTATTAATGTCCACTACTTGCTAATGGGTTAGAATATGTCTTCTGTAAATCAATAGCTTTTAAAATAAATACAGCATTTTGCAATTTAAAAATCAAATCAAATCATGGGAAATATCTAAACATTGTATTCCAGTTTAATACAAACTGAACTTCAAAGTCTTCAAAGCAAATTAATGGTTTGCTTCCCTGTTATATTCTGGTCCAATCAGAGCCCTCGGGTGGTTTTTGTACTAGATCTAGTTCTTGTGGACATGCTTTCAGCTGAAGTCCTGCTCTCTGTCTGATGTCCTCTAAAAAGTGTCCTACAGCTTCTGTCCATTACCTTGCCTTGTCTGACAAGCAAATTATCCTAACAAATAACTTCTTTCATCCCCAAATAGTCCCAAAATTTGCATTATAATTTCATTAACTTTGATGGCTGTGTACCTAATACGAGACAGCAGCTGTTATTCTGCCTCATTTTGGAACAAATGCTCTTTGCTATTCCTCCTTTTACTCAAACACCCTTGAGAGATGCAAACTCCCCCCCAAAAAAAACACTACCACACACACAAAACTACACAAACCTAGCTGGCTGTCAGTCAATGTCAGCCCTGAGGCGACCCCCTCAGAGTCATTTATTACCCATCATCCCTTGAGTACAGTGCTCTCGCCCGAGTGCTGTCTGGGAGACAGATAATTCGGATTCAGCACAGTCTTCCCAGTCAGGCAGCCAGTCAATCAGGTCTCCTCCATGCACACCAACCCCTGGTGAGTCTGAGCTGACATCCCTGCTCCTATCACATCAACCAACCCCCCAGTTCCCCACCAAGACAGAGCTGAAACCCAGTGACACTTTTTCTGAGTATGGCACCTCATTATTCTCATATCACCATCAAATTTCCCAGTTTCTCTGTCTGCATTCGATTCACTATGCTCCTCTCTTTCTGCCCAAGTCCATGTATTTGTTTTACTCTTTCTCATCCCAGATGTATACCATATTGATCTGGCTTTAGCAGTCTGTTAGTGGAGCAGTCTCTCATCTAATGACTCCTATATTTCTAATGGGCATCGAGCCACTTAACTTCTAAACTCCCACAGTTGAGCGCACACATACTGTGCATGCCTCAGTGCTGGATCTGTCCAGATAAAGAAAAAAGAGCAAAACAGGGAGACAGCAAAAAGACAACAACAGCTGGGAGAAAGAGTGGTGGAGATAACAGAGAGGTCGACTGTCACTATTATGTCAACCTTCACATATCCTCCTGTCC
Source organism: Caranx ignobilis (assembly GCA_021432705.1). Classification (NCBI taxonomy): domain Eukaryota; kingdom Metazoa; phylum Chordata; class Actinopteri; order Carangiformes; family Carangidae; genus Caranx; species Caranx ignobilis. Next base: position 70,128,956 of record MU269985.1, read on the forward strand.
TTTCACCTCACCCTGTCTCTACCCTCCCTGTGCAGCAGGAGACAGTAATGAGTGCTCTGACCTTGATCTGCTTCCCAGTGATTACCCCAACAGTTAAAAACCAGAGAGACAGCAATCCACTGAGAACCACAAAGACTTTAATGCACATTTTTCAAGCACTGTGAGGTGTCAGACTTATGTGAACATTAACGCATGTGTCAGTGAATGAAACCTGACAAAGCCGGGATAAGGATTAAGACAGAAGTTGTGCACTTACTGTAGCCCTGGTGTAGCAAAAACATGACTCTGTGGATCATGCAAAGCATTAGTTGATGAGAGGAGACATCACCCTGGAGCTGCTGTGGATGTTTTACTTTTTTTCTACACCTTATCAAAACTGATCAATACTGAAATCCATCATAATAGACAAGAATCAGGTTAAATGCAGCAGCTGAGATCAGTGAAAGACAAATCCACAAACTTTTAACAACCAACAGTTTTTTTCTTTGTCTCACATGATTTGTGCTTAAGACATAAATGCAATGATTCTTTGCTTGTCTAAAAAAAGACATAAAAGAGTGGGTGGAGCGTCACTTCAGGATCTATCTCACATGCACACTGGGAAAGTCAATAAAAGCTGAGAGAGGAAATGATGGTGTCAGTACAACCACAGCTGCTCCAGGATATACAGTAGGACAGATCCTCAATCTCTGACAATCAGCAGATTTCCCTCAAGGCTCCAAATGACTGTTCACCACAGGCTTTATTAACACACAGACAGACACACACAGACACACACACACAAACAGACACACATGCAATCACAAGGACAGAAGGATCAACAGCTACAGTATGCAATCATGTAGAGTAGCATCTGGCCCCAGATTAGAAATCTATATTCATCTATTTCTCGTCATACTCCGTTATCATAACCTGTCACGTTCTCTTTGTCAATTTCCCTCCTTAGCCTGTGTTGTGTTGTTTAAGAATTAGTGGCGCCTCAAGTTTCACTGGTATCATGGCTTCCCAGGGGCTGGAGGAGGGGGAGGGGGGCTTGGGGTAAGTCATCTTGTTAGGTTTGTCCTCTCCTCCTAAATCAGGCCAGTGGGCACAGCAGGCACACTGACATGTCTCCCACACTAAGTGGGAGGATTTCACCAGCTCCCACAGATTAGGACCATGCGATTTTGGATGGAGAATAAGACGGGCAGAGACTGAGAGGTTGTAAAGAGGATGAGGGGCAGCAGATGGCTGGAAAGTGTTGATGAAAGTCATAGCCTACTATTGTGGAGGCAGAAAACTGACAGAGAGTTGCACATGAGCGACAAGAATAGAGGTAATGAGAAAAAGTAGGGCTGAGTTGGTGGGTTCAAATAAGAAGTAGGAGATGTGCCAGCGCTAAGAACGTGATAAATGTATTAAATGTGTGACATTTTTCAGCAGATATACAGTACAGCAGGCAGAGCTGTAAATGTGGTGAGCAAAAAAAAAATCACCCCATCTCCTTTCAGTTCCTGTAATAATCTGCTGTAACTGTCAACAAGTGGAGAACGGTGAACATTAAAAGACTGACGAGTTAATATCAGTGGCATCATCCTTACGGAGCCAAAGTAAATCAAGTTACTCTAGGAAGAATTCTCCTTTACAGTGCCTCGAGAAACCGAAGAAGAGGCTATTGCTATGGCAACAATGCTGATCTATTTTGCTAATATAGTAGGTAGGTCATGATGAACGATAAAGAACTACTTTTCTTTCAGCAGCCACACAGCTCAGACGTTTGGTGGACGTATAAATGTCAAATGAATTAAGGCAGGGATAAATCAGACACCATTCAGAGCTCAGTCCTTTGCCGGCAGGACTGACCAAAAGCTGAGAATGAGAGATGACACAGTCACTGACCTTTTTCCTACAGCATGAGTCAAAACCTTGTAATCTGGCCCCCAACTATACAGATACAAACAAGTCATGGGCAGACACTCAGTTTACAGCAAGTAATACAATGATGTGAGGACGCAGTAGATGATTAAAATTTATTCATCAAAACATGTGACTTGCTGCACACTCACAAGTGCCCTTTGCAATTTTGGCGCCTTGCCTGCACAATTCACAACCTCCCCCCACAACCACCACGTCAGCTATAACAGGACTTTTTATGAGGCACAGTGCAGAGAAGTAAGTCTCCATTTGTCTGGATCCAGTACAGTAGCCCAGAGGTAAAGGAAGCAGCCGCAGATTGGCAATTAGGGCAACACACACACAGGATAACAAGGGGGTTTACAAACCTGCCTGTGGAGATGACTACCCGACTGTCCCAGAAACTACTGAAGCCTACTGTAGCTGCTCTCAATGGCGGCTTTCACTATGTGTGTGTGCGTGTGTGTGTAACCCAACTGGCAGTTTTGCACAACAATCAGGGCAAAGCTGAACAGGAGCCCATCTTTTCCTGTCAGTCCATTTTTACTAGAAACACTAACACACCTTCAGTAGCAAAGGAAATTTCTAACTGCTGCTGCTGGAAAAATACTCCAGCTCTTTCCATTGCCACAGGGGGGATGGGGGTGGGGGCTAGGTCTCAACAAACACAGGTCTGCTTCATGAGTCATCAGCACCCAAAGCCCAAAATAGCATTTTCAAAACAAATTTCAATCACAGCCTGTCCAAAGAAAGCCATATTGTAATGAGGATTATATGGCTTAATCTTCTGGGTCCAGGCTTGATCACTCTTTGTGCTGAGGAACGGCCTCTTAAGTGTGAATGTATTGATTATTTTTTACCATATATTGATTGGTGGGATTAACCAATCATTTTGGTGGACAATACCAACTAAAAACCAGTCATCTGGTTGACATGCATGATTGATTGATTACTGACTGATTCATGTGTGTGTATGCGTGTGTGTGTGGGAGCGAAGAACATACACCACCCCCGCATGGGCACATGTTAACATACACATGCATATATGATTCTGGCTGCCTAACTTTATAGAAACCCATGTGCAGAACAGACCGCACAATTACTCTGACACTTAACTCATGTCAACATCCCTGCCGTTACACTGTGATCTGCTTTACAGCGAGCTGCAAACTGCTCCACTGTGACCGCAGAAAAACATTCAGTGAGCTACCAAAAACACTGTGGACCGAATCGCTCCCTTTCCCAAATAAAACGAAACCCACAGTAAGAGAACATGTCACAGGCGACCAAAACACACCTCTACTGGCCACAGAATTACACCTTTGGAAAACCAAGTCTGTGCCCCAGTAGAAACAACAGAGGGAAGTGGTGAACGCAGAGCACATCCAGTGACTTCAGCTTTTCCAGTTTACATATAGACATGTTTGTTGGAAAAGAGGTATTCATTAATTAGCAGGAGGTGGCGTTCCCAGCAGGGATGTGTATATTTATACCTTGGGTGCATGCATGTGTCTCCGGCAACGAGGATGATTATTTTAATTACTAAATATGTTTGTGGAAAATTGTTTTGTTTACACAAGCTTTCCATTAACGGTTAATTAATCCATTCGTTGAAAATCAACAGTTTTTCAACAGAAATTTAACTGGCTTATTATTGACTGACTTCTTATCTTAGTCAAACATGATAATACATTGAATAGCTTTGTCTTCTGGACTGTTGGTTAGACAAAACAACACTTCTCGTCATCATGAGAAAATTAAACATCATAACACACACACACATATTTCGTCTGACCAACAGTGAAGGATCTGAAGGTACTGTGTTTCATTTAGGAGGTGAAAACTACTGAAAAACAGCGAAAACAAATATTAACTTTCTGAGGCTTTTACATGACCATGTTTTGCATTTTTGCTTGATAAAGAACCTAAAAGATTGATGATCAAAACTGTTCTCAATTAATTTTCCGTGCTGATACACAATGGACTATCAGGCTGTACACACAGAGGAAGGGGTATGATGCAGACATGTACATGCAAATTTCCTTTTGATCTGTCTGGTGATATCATTGTTCTGTTTGAAAAAGAGGAAGTTATACCAAGAGACAGTAGTTCATAGTTTTTGTATTAATGGTGAGAAATATGTCCTTTTAGATAAATATAGGTTTACAGAGTTTATTGATGATGAAAGTCACTTTTATTTTATGGACATTCATTCGTTAGGAAACTTATTTAATGACAGTTTTGTGACAGCACAGCTTCCTTATGTAACTTCCCACCACATGCAGTCATCTCTTATGAACGTTATGCAAAGTTGTGACGCAGGCTCCATTCTCTTTGAGCCGTGTGGTGCTACTAGGTGAGACGTTCATGTGCCCATCACACCGCCCTGCATCTGTTCCAGGCAGGATGGATGTCAGCATGTGGAGGGGAGTGTCAATGAGGGTGCTGACAGTCAAAGGGTCCCAGAACGGGACAGCCCTGCCCTGCACAGGTCAACGTGTTACCCAGTCCAGTGCAGTCTGTTTGGTCCAATCCAGAAAGGGTGTGGAGACGTAAAGGGGCCTGGCTGATGAAAAAGAAGGGGTTGAGGGCGAGGAAGAGGAAGGGGGCAACGTACAGTCTCCTCCCCTGTCATTGCTCGTCTGCGCTGATACACACTGGATTCCTACCAACATACACACAGAGACAAAAAGGTCACTGTGCACACAACACCGACGCGTCTTCTTTGACGTCAGATTCATTTTCGAAATGTCACTTGGCTCCTGGAATGGCATCGTCAGCAGTGGGATGTCTCCAGCAAAGGAGCATGTGAGGCGAGGAGCTCCTGTCAATCTGTCTAAACTTATGAACTAAGTGTTTAACACACAGTTCACTGGTGGACTGCAGCGTCTTGGATGAGTCACTCAAATTTGAAAACTGAGAATGCTTTGAAATGCCAGCGAGGGAAAAGGTCCAAATTAACGTTCTGCTCAGGAAGACTTTTGAATGGAAACCTAAATCACTGAAACCTTTTCAATCTGAGGTTTGTGGAGGGATGAATTAGCTAAGACATGAGAGCAGGAGGCCAAGATATACTGAGAACCATGAGCACACACACATGTACACACAGACGCAAATCACTGTACAAGGAGAGGCCTGTTATAGAAGCCAGGTGTAAACTAGACAGACTAATAAAGGCTCCTATTTCCTCTCTAATGGTTCCAGTATTTCCCCTTACAGCTCTGCAGTGGCCACAGCCCTGTTAGTGTACCCACACAGGAGACAATGGGTCGGCCAGGGTTGGCCTCTCATACACTAGAATCACTGTCTGAGCCTGAAATATAGATGCCGACCCACTGCTGTAATGTAAATATATTTCAGAGCTGCAGTATGTGTTCGTAAGGAGATTAAATCAAACAGTTAATCATGATTGTGCTCTAATCTGGCCTCTCACTCTCTCAGCTGATATTACTTTGCAGATTTTCTCCTTCTGGAATAAAATCTGCCATTGTGACAATCCATTATGTACTCACTTAAATTATACATAAAGGTGCGAGCAGCTGCTAAGGAGTTAAGAAACAAATCAAGAACCATCTGATAATTGATGAATCATTAATGAGTAGCTCCCGAAAAAACTCTAGTAGATAATGATGGATTACCAGAACAGACAGGGAGTCAGTCGGCTAATGAATCACTAGTAATGATAAGCCTCTCCGACACAGAGGTAACAGCCACTTTCTTCATGAGTCAGTCCTCTGCTGCTTCCCTTGTGCACATACTGTCCATCGCACAGAGGAGAGATAAAGCAGTCGCTCATTACCTCGACACATGACCCCCGGGGGGGGGGTTCTGGAAATGGTCAGGTTTATGTCAGTTGTCATTTCTTTTCCTTTGACTTCATTAAAACAAGATGACAGGAGAGTAGGAGAAAGCAGCATGCTCTGTAGATGTGCTGTTTAAATAAAGTTTATAATAATCATAATAATAATAGTTGCTATTATTGTTATCATGTCTTTTTATACTGTCAACTCATGTCTACACGTGGCTCTTTCAAAACCAGTTACTTCTGCTTTATAAGGAAATGTCAAAATAAACACTCACATATGCACAAGATCTTAAAGTTAACACATAATCACCATGAATGCACCATGTATTGAGACCATTTACACAGGGTGTTATATTGCCCTTCCTATAACCACTGGCTCAATCGCAGCCTTTGCTGAATTTCTATCGAATGAGCTGCAGAGAACTCCAGGAGCTCCATCATCTGTCACCTGTGATACCTGCAACAGCTTGTCTCTGAAGGGGGTCTGAGGAGTCAGAGGGACGAGGTGAGGATTGATCAAAGGGTGTCCAATTAGAGGGACTGCCATTATTGCCGCAACATGGTGTCAACGTCAGGGGTCCAATAAAGGATGTATAGAAACAGCCCTGGGCATGAGCTGCTTCTATACATCCCTGGTGTGATCAGACACAATATCTTATAGATTGTCTAGAGCATTGGTTCCCAACCTGGGTTCCGGGCCCCTCTCAGGGGGGCGCCAGAGATCTCAGTGGGTCCACAGAGCTTTGTCTGTTCTGAGGTTGTGAGACTGTCAAAATTATATTTGTGCAAATTAAAATGTAAAAATCCCAATAACACACCCAAGTGGATAATCAAAATCATGTACAAACAAAGAGAAAGAGAAAGAGAAACAAAAACCTACAACTGCTGTTTGTAACTGATCCCTTCTTTTGATGTGTCTGTGAAGGCAGGGGTTGTGGATGGGGGGGCCTGGCTTGTCTTGGACACAAGCCGGGGGGGTGGGGGGGGGGGGCTTCAAGGAAGCCAGTTGGGAACCACTGGTCTAGAGTGCTGCAAAGCCTCAGTTAACTTCATATCACAAGCACATAAATGCTACAAGACAGTCACATTCTTCCTTTCTTTCCCGTTTCCACATTACCAGATTTTTTGTTGCCAGGAAACATCAGTCAACTTTTGTGAACTACAAAAGTGGGGAGATCACTGAGAGCAGCTTACTGTCCTGAAATTTACCATTTATGGTAGTTCCCCAGTTACTGCAAGCAGCACCATGTGTGCACAGGTACTAACTTTCCACTTTACGACGAGACATTAAAGTCCCCCCCGATGTGAAAGGATTTTCCAGTCAAATATCACTATAGAGCAAAGTATATTAAAAAGCACACAAAATAGTAGCTCACTTTCACAAATACATGCACACATAAGACATAAAAAAGAGATGTGCTTGTGTACTGTATATGCACTCATACTATGCCCCGAAGCAGAAATTCATTAAATATCTTGTTACTGGTCACTGGCAGCCACCCCTCACTCTCCCCAAAAGCAGTAGGACACAACTACAAAGACACTTTCAGCATTAAAACTGAAACCTTGTAGCTTTTGAAGTGAGCAGCAGTTTTTTTTTTTTAAACAGGAGACAACAATTAGATCCAAACGGGCTCCTGGAGGTCAGATGTAAGTTCCCACTCTGAGTGAGTTTGTCAAGAGGAGGTTGTTGTTTGCAAACGTGTGTTTTCATCATGTGATTTTTCTGTTTCTCCTCCTGTGTGATGCCAAAGGCTCATACAAAGCCAACACACATGCTTGAGTGGAGACAAGAGAGCTGCTAACACTTTCCGACTGACTGCCCAGACCAAATGGACAAGTAAAGGACAAATGCACATCAGGCATATGCACGCAAAGGACACAGCATAGATACAGGACACAAAAAACGCTTATTGTTCTTTTCACTGTCTGACCTGAAGAATGACAGACAAAGTTCAAGCTGAAAGTGTAACATCAGACAGGAAGCGTGCTCTCTTTATGTAGCTGCAACATCAGTCTGCTATGCCACTTCCGGTTAAGTGGTAAACGAGTGTCTGCTGATCTATCACCATCATCATCATCATCGTCATCATCTGATCACTTGGCTTTTTCTTTTTTGTTTGCTTTTGACTCCTATAATTATCGTGCCAACACCACAGGAAATGGCATCGGCAGCTTCAAGTGGATGAAGACCCCAGGTGCCCCTGTTTGAGAGGAAGTCATGGGTATAATTACCAGGCTGATTGAATACAGTAATCAGGATGACTGTTTAACATGGTATCTGCATGTGTGTGTGAGTGTGTGTGTGTGTGTGTGTGTGTGTGTGTGTATGTGTGTGTGTGTGTGTGTGTGTGTGTTTGTGTGTTTGTGCGTGCGTGCGTGCTTCTCTGTGTGTGTGTGGCTTGGTCAGTGTCACCACAAGTTCTCCAGCGTCTCTGACCAATATGGAGCATTTCCTTCCTCTTGATTCAGCTGAGGAATGAGGAGAAAACCACAAGTCTGACTTTAATGAGTTTATACAAAATCCACACGAGGTGAATAAAAAGAAAGGAAGGACTCAAGTTTTCAAGGGAGTTTAAAGATGCAGGAATACAGATGTAATCATCCAAACTAATGGCTGCCCCCACATAACAGACCCGCCCCTGTATTAAATAGTTGTGGACACTGTGGGCTACAGGCATCCTTTCCTTTTGGCCTTCTCTAAACCTAAACCTGTCCAGACGTAGGAAAAAAGGGTGAAACATGACTCACTACTTTTTCCACTGCCCAGGGGTGCTAGGATTTTGCCTTTCACATGAGGTTACTGTGTGAGTCTTTGTGTGTTGGCCTTGGGAACAGGCAGTTCCTACATGGCAGCCTTACCATAAATACCAGCTAACTGGACTCATAATGTGACTGACAGCTCCCGGCAAACTGTTTTTGTTGAGACTGTGTCACAGAGGTGCTGATTCAGTCCATTTCTAGGACCACCGTTCTTCTTCTATGCTGATTTTGTTGTTTGCCTTCAGCAAATGAAAGAACTTTGTAGTTATTGTAGCATCAATAATAAGGAGCTGGCAAAAAAGACGTGTGACGCCCTACTGCTATTTGGTTTATTTCCTGTTCACTGTGGTTTGGTTCTTTCAGAGAACCTTTTTCATGTGGTGTTTCTGTGATTGTGTCCATCCAGGGTCTATGTAAAATGACCCCACTTCAAAGAGGGCAAGATTAGGAAATCCAGCACCAACAGAGATGCGGATATTCAGAGGTCACACTTTAATTACACTTTGAATAAATCCACCTAATAAACATGATTACGTTGATACATGAGAAGCCTGCTTCTGCACAAATACTACACCAACCTAAGAGGATCAGATCGCTCTGTCGCCAGTGAATCCTGCGATGACCCAGGAAATGTAAGCAGCTGTACAGCTGTACAACGCTAGCGTCGTACTACGGTATATGTCAGACAGACCTTGTAGCTGCTTGGCTCAGCACCAGCCCCATTGATCTGGGTCAAAAGGTCGTTGATTAGACCGAGTCTCCCAGTCTCTAGGCAATGCCACAGTGTCTGCCACACACTCGGCCTCAGCCTCAGCTCACACAGCTGCTGCTGGTCGTCATGGAAACACTCAGACTCCCCGCTCCTTAAGACAACTCCCTAGTCAGCTAAATTATAGTGTGCCAAAAAAACCCTAAGAGACCGAATACAAACAGTAACATACCAGCAGTGAATAACTGACAGAGTGCACCAGTGCTGGATGTGCAGTGAGATAAGCCTTAAATCATCTCTGAAATCACTGTCATGCTGCCACGTAATGACATCACCGAGATAGTAGTGGTCATCACTGTGACAGTTTTATTCACTACAGTGAGCAGGCATCGACTGGAAGTTGTAAAATTGTCAGAGCACGAACAGTCTGCAGAGCGGCCTTATCGGAAAGACATCACAAGGGCAATGAACCCAAAAGACACTGGCGTTGCTCTCCCCTCACTACGTTACTCACCACACATCACTTGTTCAAGGAGCCGGAGGGCTCGGCTCTCAAACCTAATTACACACTGTGGTATAGATGAAAGAGAAAACCAAACAAACTAGAACCGAAACACAACATACGCTGTCCCACTCAGATATTCCCTGAAAAAACACTGCAGGGAATCCAAGAACCAAGGCAGCGGAAAATTGCTCCCAATGTACGTTCTCAATAAAACATTCAGACTGCCATGTATATTTCAGAGGGCAGTGAGAATTACCCCACATTCTGCAGACAGCAGCGAGCCCACACACCCAAACATAACCCAGACAGAGGTTTGCTTTAGAGGAAAACATGCAGCTTATAATTTGCAGCAGTAGCAGTAGCACCTGCTATACACACTCACACACACTAAAACATGTATAAACCAAAGCTCAAGTGTGCACATGTTCATCATCACCACAGGAATATCCTACATATAAATCTACAGCACAACACAGACGCAGGATGAAACGCCATTGGTAACTCACCAGCTCAACTCAGTTTGCCATCTGCCTTTGATGTTTCCTCTCTTTTCACTCAATCTGTGGCTCTTTTCGTCTCTTGCTGTGTGGCACAAACAGGAGCAGGAATACAAATTCAAAAAAAAAGAAAGAAAAAGAAAAGAAAACAAGCAGGGTCCGATCTAGTCCAGCACTGAGGAGCCACGAGGAGGAGGCTGACTGAGGAGCCTGGATGTTTTACGAGTGCTATCAGGGAGCAACATGAGTCTGCTACTGCTGCTACTACTCCTGTTCCCTCATCGACTCTCTCCAACCACCACGCTGCCCCTCTCCCTCCCTCCCTCTCTCTCTCTCTCTCTCCTCCTAGTAGTTCCCTCCCCTCCTCCTCCTCCTCCTCCTCTTCCTCCTCCCCTTCACCCTCTACACTGTCCCTGCCCCAAAAAAGTGCTCCTCCTGTTCTGCACTCTCCCTGTCCTGATCCCCACACCATTCAGAGCAGCGGACTAAACAATGCCTCTGCCGCCGCCGCTCTGAAAGGAACCCGGGAGCAGTTCTCAGCCGGCAATAATGCCTCCCAACTGTCACCATGGAAACTAATGACGGCCCAGGCTGGCAGCAGGAGGAGGGAGGGAGAGGGGGCGGGGGGAAAAAGGGGGTAGATGGAGAGGGAGGGAAGAGTTAAGTGAGAGAGAGAGAGAGAGATGAGTGGAGGAGGGAGAGAGGAAAAGAAGTGGCTGCATGAAAGATGGGGGAAGTGTGTGAGTATGAGTGGGTGTGCCGGCACAGTTGTTGCATGAGTGTATGTGTGTGTGTGTGTGTGTGTGTGTGTGTGTGTAAAGGAGGATATGAGTGACCTGGAGAGGAGGGAAGGTTTTAGAGGAATTTTTCAGGTATTCACTGGAAACATCCTGCGCTACATAAATGAGAGTTAATCTTTCTATTGGCTGAAAGTAATTATTTTTGTTACTAATTAATTAGTTCGTCCACAGAATGTCACAAAGTTGTGAAAAATGCTCATAGTTTCTCTCCAAATATTGATTTTGTCAAGCAAACAGTCCAAAAATCCAAAAAACATTGCATTTACAATGAGCATGTCCACTGCTTTTTGTGTTCTTCAATGACACTGTTCATGTCTATTGATCAATCTATTACTCTACTAACAATCCCAGAGGTTATTTTCTGTAAATTATTTGTATTTGTGTTGTACAGATAAGCAGCAGATCATCACATTTAAGAGGCTGGAATCAACAAATCTTTGGCTCTTTTGCTCAATAATCAAATGAAACACTTCAAATATCAAAACTGAATCACATTTGTGATGACTGACAAACTGACTGATCATTTCAGTCATAGTCATCCCTAAAAAATAATTTGTATTTTTGATGTGTAAATAATGCATGTTGCTGTATCCCTTGGGGAGGCACTTTACCACAAATCTCCTGGGAGTACATCCGTGTCTCTGCGCAACTTCCCCCCACAGACATGAGGGAGATCACAAAAGCTGCCAGGGTGACGCGCCCAAGCTGCTCCAACCCCTCTTCATATGCACATATAATTACAACCAACCCCCCTCTTCATATCTCTCTGCCCCCCCCCCCCCCCCCCCCCCCCCCCCCCCCCCCCCCAAACACCACTTCTTCCCACTCAATAGTTTGGGGTGACATCGGCCTGAAAGACGGGGTGACATTACCCGACACTGGCTCTGAACCCTTAGACGAATGCCACCGATAACCATGGAAACACTGCAGGAATATCCCTGGTTTCCAAAACGATAACAGGGCTTTAAAGCTGAGTGTGGAGTGTGTGTGTGTGTGTGTGAGGAGCGGAAGAGAGGGAGAATGTAAAGAGGGGGATGGGTGGCTGTGTTTGATTTAGATTCAGGAAATGCAGGAGCCTTAAAAATTGGAGGCGAGTTGAGATCAGGTTAAAACGACCTGATCGATCCTCCTGTTGAAACAGTGACCACAGACAACATCCTCCTGGGTGAACCCGTTCACCTGCAGCTGCTTATAGCCAGGGCCTGAACTGATTGAAATTCGCCACACAGTGAATTATGCATCACAGTGGACTGGGGTGGGAGGGTTGGGGCTGGGGAGGGGGCAGGTGCTGCTCTCCACTGTAATAAAGCTGGCTGCTCAAACCCAGCAGACCTGCTGAGGTGAAATATTCTCACACGAGGGGAAAGATGAGATAGGGAATGGGTGAATCGGTGCTGCAGCCGCCCTGAGGGGCAAGTCCAAGTGAAGGGAGAAACCCATTTCAAATCCGAATAGAGCCTCGCCTTTGTGGGTTATCTAATGAGGCATGGTGCTCGTGCTCCCGCTTTACACCAAAGAGAGGAATGTGAGCTGTGGTTTAGGGAGGAATGTCAAACCTCTCGCCATCTTGTTGGCTCCTTTTTGGTTTTCACTGCTCAAAGTAGACTTCAGCCCCGATGGTGGGTGGGTGGGGGGGCAACTGGACGACTGTGATTTACGTGTTATAAGCTTCCAGAGACAGAGCTGGATTCACAGAGGATAGAGGCAATGCGGCAAGCTGGCACAGTTCTTCTTGCCCTTCTGTCACCTCTTTACCACTCGCACTAATTACAACAATGATCTCTTTCCATCCGACCACAAAGACGAAACTCTGTGTGATTATTCGCCGTCTCTGTCGCTACATAAACCCGCTGGAATATTGACGACTGACACTAGTCTAAATCTTCTCTGCTCCACTGACCTGAGGAGGGCATCTGTCACACATCTGCTCTGTGGGTTTGCCAACCTCATGCGCTCCCCTTCCATCCCTCTGTTACTCACACAGGGATGGAAAACACCACTCATCACCTCGGTTTTTATATTAAAAAAGGATGTGTATATTTTTTCCCCTGTTTAACCTCCGAATTGGAGGCAGACATTTTAACCTTAAAAGACACTCATTTCATTGAAAATTAAGGTCAGCCAATGAGACATGGCAGAGAGACATGTCTACGTTTGTCCTTCTGTCGATGGATTACACTCTCCAGAAACTGAAGCTATGATGCCACGGTTCATCGCCCCCCCCCCACACACAAACACGGTCTGCATACAAGACATACTGGGACATACACACAACAGTCCCGTCAACAATATGCAAAACTGCACATCAGCACTGTTTGAACGTCTGCCAGACTTCTGTCAACTGACTTTCAAAGGGCTGTATTGAAGACACACACACAAACACACACATATTTGCCTTCTCTTTATCTAGTCCCGGTCTACTGCAGACACACAGAGGACTTAGCCCAGTTAGAGTCAGAGGGGACTTGGTACAGAAATCTGCATATATATAAATAAGTGTCTTTTAAATAGCTCAGATCAATAAGAGGCTTGATGCCATGGCACACTTGGTTTAGCTGCCTCGGCATGCACCCTGCGGATGAAAGCCGGAAGGAGGACACTGGGCTGTTGTCATGGAGACAATTCACATTCCACAGCATGTTGACCCGACTCCAGGATTTTTTCCAAAAAGACAACACAGACACGCACGCACACGAATAAATCTACACTCTCCAGCTTGGACTAAACCACACACAGACACACACACAGACACACACACACAAAATGAATAACTATAATGTTCACACGTCATTGAAGGTCCTGGAGAGCCAGCAAGACACAACATCCAGACAAACATCAACAGAGGAGAGAGGTCGAGGAAGGACACGGTCGACGCAGGCGGCGTCTTCCTCCTCCGTTACTGACACACATTCATGTAGACTCACTAAACCTGCGGATCAGCTTTCACCGAGGGGAACTGCACTCACAAAGATTCAATACAGGGGATCAATTAGAGCTTTCAGAAGGAAATAAGGCCTGATGATAGTTATGAATGAAGACAGGTGGTCTTATGTGTCAGGTTTAATTGGTGTGCATCTGTTGTCATTGAATAAAAGTGTCTACAACACTAGTCTGGCTGCTCAAATATTGACCCTGAAGGTCTCCTCTACCATAACTCCTCAAACATTCAGCAGCTCAAAATCAAAGAGATGCTTTAAATTACTCTTAACAAGCACACTGCCATCCCTCCCCTCTGTTAGGAGTCAAAGCCTCTCTTAAAAGAAGAAGTCATTAATATTTCACCCAGAGGAGAATCTTTTAATTCATTATTAATATTTAAACCTATCTGCTGCGGTACAGAGGTCTTATCTGAATTACAAAGAGGCTGGAGCCTCGGCATAATCCGAGTATCTATGTTACTCCCAGATAGAAAAATGATGCGCTAGACCCGCTATTCCACTTTGTTGGAGCAGTGACAACTGGTGGTGGGAAGATCTGGGGAGCGTATTTCTACAGTGGTCCCATGCTGTCTGTGGGTGCCTGGGCCTGGGGCTCAGGAAAGATGGTGGGTGCATAACAGAAAGTGGAAGGAAAAAAAGAAAGGAAACTATATCTCTCATACATACAAGAGTTCAAAATATTACCATGAAAGGAAGATTCACTATCTAACCATCATCTCGACTCATCGAATGATTAATTGTGAAAAAATCTTACTGGGTGTCACTGGGCCGGTTGCCAAAATCTGTATTGACTGATGTTTTTCAATTTAAAGACACTACTTCAGACAGAGAGTGTTGATACTGTGGGTGTTTATTGTGACATGAAGGTTAAAACTTCTTTGGTTTTATTCATTACTAAACTCACAGGGGAGCAGCTTTGCTGATGTGGCTCCATTCAAAACACAAGTCTCTGCGGAATAATTAGAATATAATTACAGGAGTCTTCTTTGTATGATCCAATTTTCACAATGCCGCATCTATGAAACCAGAGGGGCAGGTTTGTTTTTTTTTTTTAAATTAACCAGCAGTCAGCAATCTATTAATGATCTCCACGAGCTCCTTCTGCAGCCACGCAGACAAGACGAGCAGTCGGTGAAGCAGACAGTAAAGCAATATTAGAAATAACAGACAATAAAATACAGTGGGCTTGTTATATGAATTGGGTTCCTATCTGGGGTTCAGATGATTGTGTTCTGTGTAAACCACAGATTAGCTGGATAATGCAAAAATAATAAACCACTCACATTTCCATACAATGTCTTTTCTTTTGTTGCTCTCAGAGACCCAGTTTTTTTCCTGCAGCTCTCTTGTGCTTGACCAGCTTTGAAGTGCAGCAACGTGTGTGTGTCTGTGTGTGTATGTGTGTGTGGAACATCATTAAGTGGTGTTGCAAACAGTGTGATTTGGTTTCAAATGTGATGCCGTTTATTTCCACAGCGTTTCATCACTGCGATGCTTTGTTTGTCCTTGAGTATGGGCTTGAAAGGTGTGATGGAAGTGAGCATCCCCGTGACGGTTTGTATAACTATTAAAGGTGTGACCGTGCACGGATAAGTGAGTGTGTGAGTGTAAGTGCACGAGCGCCCGTCCACCCACGGTGCTTTTGGTCATCTGACGAGCTGCGAGCTCATCTCTCCCCACAGCGCCCAGATGGCCTATGATTATGCACGGCTCAGTAGAGATTACTGTGCCACAGAGATAGGGAGAGAGAAACAGAGTAAAAATAAATGGTTCAAATGAGGAAAAGGTTGGCACAAAATATCAAATGAGAACACGAGGTATGTGGAGTCAAAGAGACAGAGAGAGGGAGGTGCTGATGATGATGATGATGATGATAGCGGCCAGCTTCACCCATCTTAGCATCAACAGAAGGCAAACATGCACAGAGACCCCACGATCACCTCCATCTGCACAGAAACATAAAACCTTTCAACTGCACATTATTTCCACAGTTCTGTTTAGTTCTGAGCTTTGCTGCTGAACACCTGCGACCAAAATTATACGCTCAGATTTCATGTGTCAGCCACATGTATGAGAGCAAAAGGTGTGCAAGGTGAGGAAGCAGGTGATGGATGAAGAAGGTTTGCTGTGCATGTTCATATATTTGTGTGTGAGATGGGGAATACACATGAGGTCATTTGTCACCAGCAGTGATCTGACATGATTGATCACACGACGGCAAGTAAAGGACACCCAAAAGAGCAGTGTGAAAAATGATCAACGCTTCACTGAACCAACACGATTTAACTCTGGATGCTTTCACTGGGGGGGTTTCCTCCAGAGAGAAAACTGAAGGATCTGCTCAACAGTGATATCTGTGTGAAAAGGTATGGTTCAAGTGCCTCTGACAAAATTCAGCTTTTACACTGTAGTTGCAGCAGCTGCAGGGGCATGCATGTGATTTAAAGACTAAAAAGTGTGAGTGAGCAAATGCAGAATGCAAAACATCCCGAACTTCCACTTGTGAATGAGTGAGCACACCGACAGCTCACTGAAACAAGATCCACTTCACTCCAGTCATATTTCTTCCACTGAATAAGATACAACGATGATGCAATCCTTCACCGACTGTCATTCAGAGAAGCAGGCCCACAAGCTACTTACTGTAATAGGGTTGAATCTTGTTGTGGTTATGAGTGCTTTACCTATAAGTGTATTGCTGGCACACTCTCCCAGCTGTCAAGTAGATTAGGGGGAGGATGGCTGGCATTTAGCTGTTTTGTTTTTGTTTATCACTTACTGACTGCAAGCAGAGCGCAGCAGCAGTCATGCTACAGGAGGCCAACATCCACCCGTGTCTGTGTGTGTGTGTCCTAACTTAATGAGACTCATCATTCAGCTTTGACGAGCAGTGTAGTGATAGATGGCAGTTTAAGAGCCCACAGTACATGTACTTCATATTTAAAGGATGTTTTTGGGAGAAATTAATTACAATGATTTAGCTTCAGGCGTTTAAAGCAGCACAGAGAGAGCAGGCTTTTTCAGAGAATCAACTGACACACACACACACACACACACATACTGCAGACACACACATGCATGGATTGCATGCAGATGCCGAGCAGCCTGAGGCAGTCGGTTGTTTTATTACATTTTGACCTTTCAGGATCGATGTAAATCTAATGAAAGGGCTTGTTACTGAATTAGGGCCTCAAAAAAAAATGCTGAAAGCCTGAAATAACTGTTTGAGGAAGATAATCCACACCGCCACAGGAAAAGGATCCATCTGTGTGGATGTACCTCTCATCTCCTCATTAGGCGCAGGGTGTTACGACTGTCCTGTGATGAGAGCTGGGGCTGGAGCAAGGCATGCTGGGAGTGGGGGAGACGCAGCGCAGTGGCCATAGGAGCTAACAGGTTCAAATCACGGGATGACAGTTTAAAACAAAGGCAGGATCTTGGTAACACACCATGACACCGAGAGGGAGGGGATTCTCCACTTCTGGTGAAAATGCCAAGTCATTGCAAAACGCAGCCAAGAAAGCAGTGAAGTCAGAGTCCAGATCTCGCTCACCATAAAACTGTGCTATCTTGTTTCACAAAGTCATTATAGAGTCAGTGTAGTATAGCATGATAAATCACTGACGGGCGGTGCAGCAGACTATAATAGGAAAAAGGAGAGGAGACGGTGGAGAGTCGGCCTGCTGTTGTCAGGGTGACCTTCAGTGTGAGGCACTTCGATGTCACCCAGAATGAGAGCAGCCGAGAGAGAGAGAGGGAGCTAGAGGGAGAAGGAGAGAGAACAGAAAGTGGTGATGATGGCCTGAGTGCACAAATCTCATCACAAACAAACACATCACTGTTCAGGAGCAGTTTTTTTTTTTTTTTTTTAAATCTGTTTGACTTATGCCACCTTGAAACAAAGCAGTCTAGTCTACTATGACTTCTTATAACTCCATCAACTTTAATCATGTCAATAAAGAGAGTTTTTATTTATAGTTTTTTTTTTTCAATCATTTTATCCTGGCCTGAAGACGTGTGTGTAGAAAAACATCAAAAACTAGAGTCAAGTCAAATAGGTATTTGTGGTTTTTTATACTTCCCCATCTTGAAATCATCCCATGACAACTCACATTTGTTGTGGGAGTCACAACAAGACTGGGATCCACTGTTTTAAACCGCACCCCTGCTGCAGGAAGTCATTAGTGTTTAAAGCTGAACTTCATACTGAAGTGAAAGTGATAATCTCCTGTCACTGATTTAAAAACTGCTGTGTGAGGAACTTTACAGGAGTAACGTAACAGTGCCATCTAGTGGTACAATGGCTGCTGTACACTCAGCTTTGAATGGACAATAACAAAATACAGTAGACAGTGTTGTGTGTGTGTGTGTGTGTGTGTGGTGGTGGTGGGGGGGGGGGCTATGAATAGTACTAGTGTGAAATAAAATCATCATCTGATATTATGAATTATCTTTGAATGATGAGAAGAAAGGCCGGGTTGTAAAAGTTGGTTCTCCTGTTTTGTTTCAAGCTGCTGAGTCAGCGTTTGATGAATTACAGCAATAAAAAGCTGAGATGGCAAGTAAAAAGATGATTCAAAGCTCATGAGGGAGGATGAATCTACATTACTGAGAAATCACACCGCAGAGCTGTTCTACTGACAGCAGCATCTTTCTCATATAGCTGTACTATCTCTCTCACACACACACACACACACACACACACACACTCAAAGCAGTTGGGACTGTTCAATGGTGAATGCCTGCATCCAAACCAGAAAGGCCACACACAATACAACTTTCACTATGTGGCAGTGCCTTATAGTGAACTAAATGAGAGCCCTGTTCAAACAGCCGTGCCATTTAAAGACGAGCTGATCTGTGTCAGGCTAAGGCTGGTAGAGTGAAGGAGAATAGAGCGAGGAAAAGTAAGTTTCCTGTTAACTGTCTGTATGTGCCCCACTATGTTGCGTTTAAAGTTAAGAAGGTCGTACGTAAGTGTTGGATATTAGCAGGAAAACCTGGTGCTCTGCGTGATTTATTCCATAACAATAATACACAGACTTGTAGGAAGGAAGAGGAAAGAGAGACAATGGTTAATGACAACAGAAGGGCAGAGCAGGAGGGGATGGAGGATGGAGGATGGAGGGTGGAGGGGGCACCCAGGGGAGAGAGCATGGAGAATTCAACACAGGCCGCCTTTGTTGGCTGCAATCAGCCAGACTAGGAAGACATTTACAACATGGTTTATGGCTGCATCAGGTGAGTGAATGTGAATGGCGGAGTGTGTGCAGTGACTGGGGGGGGGGGCTGGGCTAAACTTAGCTGAAAGGACATAAAGTCCTCGAAGAGCAATCATGACTTTCCCAATCAGAATAACATATTTCATTAATACCCTGAGGAAAATTGTTTTGTTATAGCGATCCACTCCAAATGAATACAACAAAACAATAATGATATAACCCCCATATTCAAAATACAAAGATGTGCCATGTCAATAGTAATAAATATTGTACACATACTTCATATTTAGAAGTCAAATCATGTCCGGTTACATTACTCGTGACCATTTTCTATGTCATGTGAGATTTTCAGATTGATTTCCTTTCTTCCAAGCAGCTGCTGTGGTTTAGGAATCAGCTTCTTGAAATCTGAGATGGGTAATCGATCATCATTTCATTGTCAGAGTTACATGCGGCTGCTGCAAGCTCAGGGACTGCTTTAACAAACAGCAACTGTGTACTGCAAGACCATACCAAACTCACACAGTCCTTCAAACAATGTCCATGTTTGGCCTTTTAACTCTGCACCTCAGAGCAGCTGAGTGTCCTTGACAGCACAGCCGCAAAAACAATCCCTGCTCAAAACCAGAATCCCATATTAAAAATGTAACCTTGACAAAAAATATGAAAGAGGCTTAAGATTTTTATACCACAGAGAAGTATGTATGCTGTATCAGTAAGGATTTTTAAGGCTTGAGTCAATAATTCACTATTTTTAAATCAAATACTAATCAGCATATTATCAGCTGGATTACATAAACAAGACTGAAGATGATCCCTTAAAGGATAAGACTGGTGGTATTGTTAAGAAATCACATGCACCAAAGGCCAAAGGCAACAGTGTTTTCCTTCATCTCTCAGTCCTTTATGTCTTTCGCTGACTGTTAGTGGAGCTCAGCCTTTAAAACAGCTCATTCCTACTGATGACTGAAATATTTATGAAGAGGTTGTGGATGTACATGTCCAGCTGTGCACTGCAGATTTCTGTAAATGTTACCTGAACAAAAGAAAACGGTGTATTTTCTGACTCATTTTCATGTTTGATAAAGTAAGTGTGTTTTTCATGAGATCTGGTGGCTGTAAGAAAAACACAGAACATTTATCTGTTATATTTGGCTACTAACAGATTGTGACAGTGTGTATGAAGCAAGATATCTAACAAACTTGTCAACAGTGTTTCTAAATGATCTCATGCCTCAGTTTCTTGTTGCCTATCATCAACCATTCAGATGTATCCGTCACACTCTGATCGTAAAACTCTTTTTTCAAGCATCACACACAGGAATCTCTGTTGCCAGATGTGAGCCAGACTGCAGATGCTCAACTATCTAACCTAGAGGTGACCTCCACCTGGATTCATCTCCCTCCTTCTCTCTCCTCCTCTTCTTCTTCCTCCTGCCTCACCCCAGTGTGTACAGGAAGCCCTGCTTCTAGAGAGCCTGCTCCTCTGATGATCAGAGAGGAAAAACACAATGCCTTCAGTGTGCTAGAAAGGAGCTCAACTCATAAAATGCACACACACACACACACACACACACACACACACACAAAGGGGGAGAGAAATAGAATGGAACATGCTTTTACTATTAAGGCTCTGTTTTTTTCTTTCCATATGACTTTCCCAGGAAAATCCCCCTCATCAGAGTAGGTCCAGTCCAGACAGACAGCAGACTGGAGAAGACGGCACAGATACAGATACAGACACAGAGGCCTGTGGAGGAATTGACCTTCTCTTCCTGTGACAGAGTCACAAACAAAGACTTTTAGGGTGTTAAAAGATGACTGAACTGGGTCCCTTCTCTTCTCTGTTCTGTTTGTCAGAGCTCAGCAGTGACCTCAGATTGTTTTTTTTTCCATTTTTAGGCAGGCTATGGAGAGTCAGTCAATGACCCTCGATGAACACTCCCACTCTCAGAAGCTTAAAAAGTAGTGCAGTCCAGCATCTGGTTTATACACAGCTCCATCTATCTGGATGACCAAGATGAGATTAATTTAGTCTCTGGGGTAATGCTCAATGTTTGACATGACTGTCCTTTATTGGGTGACACCAAGTAATTCTGTCCATTTCTAAAAGGCCTCCACAGTTGGTACCATTTAGGAAATCTAGGTCACTTCCGCCTTCTGTGTGTGTATGTGTCAGCCAGCTCCTACTATAAGCCAAGAGACCTCCAGTATAAACATATTGTGCAGGAAGGAGTGCTGCTCTGAACAGAAACATCCTAATACCAAACAGCATTTGACTCAACACTGCTGCTCTCCCTGCTGTCACACTCCAGCTTACATTTACTAATCTGTGAAAACCCAGAGTCAGTGTGATCTTCTGATTGGCTCGTTTGTATTTACTTAATACTCATTTTAATGTTCGAATATATAATCTGATAGCACTGCCTTGTTGCACGCTCCAGCTCGGCTATAAGGACGTGACTGTTTTGTTACTTCTGCTTAAAGATGAGTCAGGGAATTTAGAGTTCAGCTTCACTCGACTGGCCTTTGGTGCCAGGTACTGCTTTTGCCACTGCAGACAGTATCCCCTCAGTGCAGTGCAGTTACTATACCAGCACTGAGGACACCCAAAGTTAACATCATTTTTAACCAAACAATGCAGGATATCGAGGGGACACCAGGCAGAGGAAAATCTCTTATTTGACCACAGGGTGGTTTTGCAGGTTGCCAATGCCAACTATGCGCACAATGACAATGACACAGCAGTGACGTTTCGATCCAATTAGCACTCTGCAGCGAATTCATGTCACTTTCTGGTATAGCCTGAACCGAAGTGGAGGTGCAAGAGAAAAAACACCTTAAGCTTTTGCCTGAAGAAAACTTAAAAAACTAGAGTTAGGTAAAGTTCAGCTGAGTAGCCTCCATGCTGTGGGAAGGAGCTATAAGATCAACGCCTCCTTTGCTGCATGACAGGGATTCAAACACTAATACGACAATGCTGCACAACCATTGTAATATATTACACGACAAACTCTGATCATGAATATCAAGCAAAAATAATAATGATCTTTTGGGGATTTGAGGGACCAATGGTGTCGCTCAGGATCCTTTAGGGGATCACAAAAAAAAAATCAATAGGGAATATAGTGACACAATTTGTCCACACTAAACAATAAGACATCACGAAAGATACTATTTCACATTTGGCATCACAAGTGAAAAGGAATGGGAACTGCCCCTGGTTCCTAAGAAACACAGTCTTAAAGCTATTTCCTAAAGGGCAGGTGTGGTGACAACCTGCAACAATACTTGTGATACACTTCCTATTAGGAGTTGGCAATGATAATGCTAAATTATTTATGTAACAACAATACAAATAAGTCAAAACACACCTCTCGAAGGAGCATTCCTGCAAATGACTCAAGAACCAGTTAAACAGGAGTGTCAAAGCAAAGTGACAGCAGTGTATTCACTGTGGACACAGACACATGAGCAACATCTAAAACAAACTAGTTTCGATTAACACCCAAGTTAGCTCTGATGCATTCAACCATCCGTCTGTAAACATGTCATGAGTGTGCTTCACTTAGACTTGCAAACAAAATTAACTCATGTCTTATCAAGCGCAGACATGAGGTTGTTTAACAAAACCAATGTGACAAACTGATGTGACATTTTCAGGAAGCTCGGATAAAGATTTGAAGATGGGACACCACCAGGCAGCTGTGCAGAAACATAAAACTAAACCAAAAATGACTTGTCAGAAAAAGGGTCACATCAGAGATCCCTTTAACACTCACACACACACACACACACACACACACACACACTAGCTGCAACACCGTCTTCGGAAGTCTTTTCAACAGCAGGACCCACACATGACCACCATTAGAAAAATCAATGTGACACTCAGGCAGGACGGGAAAGAGCCCGAAGCTTCGGAATGGCTCTGAAACTGAGTCATGCTGTCTCTTTCTCCCTCTCTCTCTCTCTTTCTTTCCCCACACACACACACAAACAGAGAGACGGAGACATGGAGGAGTAGAGTATTTAGGGGATGTTAGAGATTGGTGCTTACGGGAACACACACCGTCTTGTTGGATGACTGGTCCGTTGGTCACCTTGAGAATGTCAAATCAAAACAACCCATGTGTAGAAACAGCAGATATTTTAGCTCCAGTGCTGTGACTCGTATCACTGTGTTAAATGAAAGCAGCCAACTGGCTTTAGCCCAAGTAGTGACACTGATCTTATACTGATGCATCAGAGGAGCTGATATTATCAAATGAGCTGAACACACACAGAGTTAATGTTACATCTTCTGTTGTTTTTGTTTTTGATTTCTGTCACATTTATGTGCTTGGTTCTTCTGTGCAGCATCTTAGGCTAAACTCCAGATATCATGGGTGAACATAGGTTTTGATTCTGGACTCAAAATAACATTATCTGTCAGATTCATCTGTAAATTTTGTTTATTGTGGGGTGCTTGGTGGTCAAGTGGTTAGAGCACATCCCGTGTTAATGTAGTCCAAAGCCGTGATCACCAGTTCAACTCTGGACCAAGACAATCTTTACCACTTGTCTTTCTCCTTGCCTTCCCGTCTGTTTACATCTGCCATCTCAATATTATCATAAATGACTGTGTGTGTAATTTCGACACAATATCAATAATTCATTTAGTATCGTACCTATCATACCAGGGAGTAAACGTCAGGAGCCATGTATCATCCATCACTCATCACATTAACATCTTATCTGGAACAGTTTGGGATCAGAGGATGCAAACCATCTCGCTCATTCATTCCTGTCCAGTGAGTTGGAAACAACTTTCTCCAACTCATCGTAGCATCCACGTGACGGAGCTGCTAATCACCTGCTATCTCTCTCTCTCTCTACACTGAAACACTGTGTTATAGTGTCATAGAGGCTGTGATGCATTGATCATTTTTAACACCTCTGTCCTGACTTAATGCATGAATGACTAATATACCGGCGGTGCCTTCAGTGACAGCAGATGAACCACAGTTTTAATCATGAGACC
Organism: Caranx ignobilis; assembly: GCA_021432705.1. Classification (NCBI taxonomy): domain Eukaryota; kingdom Metazoa; phylum Chordata; class Actinopteri; order Carangiformes; family Carangidae; genus Caranx; species Caranx ignobilis. The sequence goes on from MU269985.1 coordinate 70,153,112, forward strand.
AACAGCTGGGATATTTGAGCTCAAAAATAAAAGTGGGAACAAAGGGGGAGGTGGGCAGATAATATTCTCACCATCCTCCGCTCTAACTCCCGTGCTCTATGTTTATCTAACACGAAGGGGAGATGTTTACACTGGCTTGGTTAAACACAGGCAGCTCCAATAGCTTTTTTGTTAATAATAAATAACCTAAACAGCCAGCCAGGACATTCATGCTGGTGCGCTTCTCTGCCAAAAACATGGACCACCATTGTCCTGCATCTGCTGAGGAGACACACTCACCCACATCTGAGCACGACGTGATGGGAGCATTCAGTGAGTGTAGAAAAGTTTATGGAGTTGGAAAACCAGTCTGAGGCTTGAGGTGGAATTCAAACTGAACGGCATGCTATCTATCCGACCGCAGTTTATTTGTGATGTGGTTTATTTTGATAGATTCTCCAATGATTAGATTCAGGCAGCCTACAACCCCTTTGACCCTCCCATCGTAAACACAAAAATAAGCACTGGTGAGTGCATGGGATGGTTGGATTCCTATGTGCATATAGAGCTGAGGGAACTCAAGGGAAAACTTCTACATGTATTTAACCTGATGGAAGCTGCAGTGACCACTAAAGAGTCGTGTGTGTGTGTGTGTGTGTGTGTGTCGAGGAGGGGGTTTAATGCAGATGGGGAGAAGAGGGGGCAGAGATTGATCTGGGACAGTGTGGGAGAGAAAGAGGGAACTGTAAAAGAGCGAGAGAGGGGGAGCAAGGCCTTGGGAATGAATGTGTGTGTGGGAGAGAAACGATACACCGCTGGACTGCCGGAAAAAGAAAGTCAGCCAGGAGGACAGCAGATCGATTCCTCCCCAGAGTCTCACAACAAACACACTCTTTTTCTCTCTGCATAGCTCACCTCTGCTGCAGCCTGATATCGTCCCATCAGCACTTCATCTCTATCACTCTCTCTCTCCCTCCCTCATAACCCCCCCCCCCCCCCCACTCCCTCACTCCCCTCTTTGTCTGCATGCTAGCACTTTATTCTGTGGCCTCTGTGAAAAAGGTCTTGAGATTTAGCTGAATCTCGTACGGACACCGGTTCTCACAGTAACTCACTTAGCCTTGAGTTGATAGGAATATTAAGCCAAATGGCCCAGATCTGTCATCTCAGCAGCACTTTGCTAAAACACAACACATGACACATGAACAATGACCTGGACACGGCAAATAATGAAGGGCCGAGCGAAAGAAAGACAAGCACAAAGTGGCCCTCCCTCCGTGACTGTGGTGAAATGCAAATCGAGAAGTAGTTTATCTCACAATCGAAAATATCTCTGTATGTAACACAGAGGGGAAACCACACACACACTGATGGTGACAAACACACACATACACAAATAGTCTACCTCAAACAACAATAAGTCCTTCTTGCAGCTGTCCTCCCAGACAAACTGGCAGATACTTTCAACATAGCTCTAATCTCATGAGCTCTGCATCAGACAGACTCTCCTCCACTCAAATCACATTCCACACAGGGACACTGTAGTACACACACACACACACACACACACACACACACACACAGGATGAATAACTCCTCATCATCTTAATGATTGTCATCTTAACTTCTAGCTTGATTTCCAGTTAAGTACAGATAGTATATCTGAGTGTGTGTGTGTGTGTGTGTGTGTATGAGGGGGCTGCGTCAGACTGGGGCACTAGTGAGGTCACAGCTCCTTTACTCAGGCTTTGCTCCTATTCTTGTTGTGTCAGCTCCAGCTTCCCAGTGGAGCATTAACGCAGCCCTCAGAGTGTCTGTGGAGCAGACAACTCCTCACGTTGTTTTGGAGTTGATGCAGGGCCGCAGCTGCCCCGCTGACAGCTGGCAAAAGCATTTCGGAATTCAAACCCTGTGCGCAACGCAAGCTGTAGCCGATTGGAAACAACTTGAGAAAAACCGCAGAATGTGTGTGTGTGTGTGTTTAAAAAAAAAAAAAAAAAAAAAAAAACAGGACACCGAGAGGGAAATCCGCATTTAAGCACCAGGACGGTTCACTTACCCGTAGCCGAAACCCCCTGCATCTTGCACAAACTTCTTCCCCGGTTCTTTTTCTCTGCTGATCTCGTCCTTTTCTCTCCGAGGAACTGGCAACAACAGTGACTCCTGCGTACGGCGGACTACACGCACTCGGAGGAGCGCCTCCACTTCACAGCCCCCCTTTCCTGTTCGCCGAAAAACACACACACGCCAAAGGACACTTCATGGCTTCCTCAAAGGACGCGAGAGCTTTTGTACCCGGGTCATTTTGTGTGTGTGCAGGGTGAGAGCAGTGCGGTGGTCCTCCGTGCAGTCCTCTCTCCTCCCTCTCCAAAAACAGAACTCTCTCTCCTTTGAGCCGCTGGGTGGAAAAAAAAGAGAAAAAGGAAATGCGCGTACCCGCCATTTGATGCGCGCCCACGACTATTCCATTCATTGAGTGTGAAAGCAAGAATGGGAAATTACCAAAGGAAAACAAAAAATCTCCTTAAACTTACTAACCCACTTCAAAGCAGCTGCCGCAGTCGATATAATTCACTCTAGTTTTTATCCCGTGTCTTCTGCTGCTGTAGTTGTGCATCTTTAATGTTACATAGACACTCAGCCATGCTGTGCCCGCTGGCACAGAGGCATGACTTGGGTTATCACGTGAAGTCATGAAAAGGATGAGGGATATTTCAAGAGATGGCTCTGCTCAGAAAAAAAAAGCCCACAGCTGCCTATTAGTGTGGAAAAAAGAGGAAGGAGCCTGGAAGACAAATACATAACTGGGGATGCGTTTCCATGTCAGTGGGCAGGCTTTCTCCTGATCTTTTCATTGATTACAAGCAGAGTTTGCAGAGTGGAGGCTGTCAGCTGCCTCTGTGAATCACTGGAGAGACTCAGGAGGAAGCTGGAGGAAACAAATGTATAAATTTGCAAATGGTTATAATCATACATTTCTACAGCTTGTGTATGTTTTCCCAAACTAGTCAATAGGGAATATTAACCCTTACTGCTGGAAGAAAGTCACAAAGTACTCTCTCAGATCCAGTATTTTCTTCCATGCTGATACATCACTGAGCTATATATTGTACCCTTTGACCTCACTTGTGGCAGCTCAGGATACTGATTGCTTATCAGTTATACATTTACATAAAGTAATGTGATAATCTCATACTTGTGTTGTGCATTGTCTAAGGTTTAACAAGTCATTCTCAGTCCTTATGTCTTTTTGTCCACTAAGCAGCAGTGTCTTGTTGAGGCCTCTCGTCGCCTTTCAGATGTCTGTGATTTGTTTACTTTTCAGCCAGAAAAGTGATTTAACCTCCAAAGATCTTGGGTGGTTTTATGTAACTAACAGTTTCAGACAGAAAAGTCCAAAAATGAACATCTATATTTTTTTATAGTTTCTGTTAATAATGTAATGTAAATATATATACATATATAAGTCATCTTTACAATCTGTGCAGAATTAGTCATTTTACTGTTGACACTGTTGACAAATATATTTTGCTGGTAATAATCTGAGCTCTGATTTCTTTGGGGATTCACATTATAGTGTGATGTGTCTGAGTGTCGTTTCTGTCTGTCAATAATGTTTTTCTTCCGCAATGTGACTATTTCCAACCAAACCCTCAGGAGCATGATTGTGTGGTCGCTAACCCTTTGTACCCCTCTCTGTGTCTGTGTGTCTGTTGAGCCCTCCATCTTTTTGGAAACCCGTGTCGACTCAGCTACGCGTCATTAACCCCCTTTTGTGGCCGGAGCTGTTGCTGCACGCTTTTCATCTGCCTCAGATCAACACACACAACAGCAGGGTCTCTAATGATAACGCCTCCCCATCTGGCTGCTTGCCAGGCAGAGGGCCACTATGCTGACCTGTACGCCTCTCTAATAAGCTGTATGTATACAGTATATGTATATGAGCTCGTCTATAGCAGCTGTCCCACTGCACTCTAATCACTTAATTCGCAGAACATGACTCCCATTTTGTAGATCCAAGCAAATACAAGAAGAGAAGACACGCCTTCCCTTTTTACTTTAAACTATTTTCCACTTTGCTTTAGAGAATAATTCTGAACATGTCAGTGCAGAGACTGAAAGGCCAAGTGTTTTGTGGATGACTGAACTCGTGTTTTAAATAGACCAGGGGCCCGGTGCCCCTGCTAGTGCCTCCGAGTGCATGGAGCTGCTTGTCAGCCTGTCTGGGGCATGCTGGTCCACAGAAAGCAGAACACTAAACAGCCCTCTGGGATACATCCTCTCCTTCGCTTCCCTGGGGCTACTTCCTCCACTCATAAGAGCTGAGCTGAGCAGACCAGAGCAGAGCTAAACAACAGCATCTCCAGAGAATGAGGGAGGAGAAAGAGAGAGGGGAAGGGAGTTAAAGGAAGAGGGGGAAAGGTGAGAGACAGAGGGGGCTTGTATGGAAAAAAGACAGTTAGGATTAACTGAGTTGGCAGATGAGCAGCCAGGCTGATGGATTGGTGTGAACAACGACACAGATAAGTGTGAGATGAGCTACCTAGAGCTTTTTTTTCTTTTTACACTTATCTGGACCCATGATGGTGTAAAAGCCCCAATCACAAGACTAATCACACTCCAGAGCGGGGTGCCAGGCTTCACTCCTTCACTCTTTCTGCAGGTGTAAATTAAAGCCTCATACTGATTGAATCAACTCTTCGTCTGTTGTTTGACACAGATGTTGCCTTGGTAACCTGTCGCTGCAGGACCACACCAACAGTTTTGTGAAGATAATACCGACAGATCAATGAGTCACGGCAGGGAGGGAGGAGGACACTCACACCCTTGCGTCCAGTGTCAGGCCTGAGGAATGCTTTAATGCATCATGAGGCTGAGCTCACTCTCCACAGGCCATAAATTTGTTAACATCCTCAAGAGGTATTATTTCTGCTCCGGTGGGGTTGTTCTGAAACGTGTCTGAGGCCTATCCATGTGAGCCATGTGTGGGGTGTTGATGATTGGTGCTGCTTGTCCACACCGGCTGACCGCAGCTCCTTCAGGCTCCACATGGATTCATCACATGACAGCACTGGCTGAAACAACACATAAAGAAGACTCTTTGTACATGCAAACACATCCTGCCTCTTGCTTTAAGGCCAGTGCTCGACCTGAAGGTAACTTCTGTGAACTCATGACGTTGTCAATAGCTGTAGTATAGGGACACCAAGTGGTGCATCTTAGTAGTACATCAACTAAGAGGTGAAACAGCTGCTCTGCTGAGTGAGCCCCCCCCAACCCCACTCCCACCCTCCCACCAGGCCATAATCACAGTACCTGCATATTAATAGAGCAGCAGCACTGATACCATGGAATGAGGCCCACTGACCCATATTTCCTCTGCCAGTTGAGCCCTGGGTGGGGAGGATATATGAGGAGACTGGCACCAACAAAGGCTCCTCTGTTGCTGAAGTGATGTCATCAGTTGTCTGTGAACTGACCTCTTCCTGTTGGCTTTTATTAATACGCTGATATTCAAATTCGATCAGCGTAGCATATGTTGGATGGTAGCAACTGGTTTAGCTGCACTAAATCATAGTAATGTGTGAGTGACATGATCATTAATGCAGCTGATTTTGGGCATATTTAAGCAATCAGCTGATTTTACACACACACACACACAGTTCAATATATTGATCTTGAGAGGTACTATTGTGTTTGTTGTGGCTCTGCAGTGACCTTTCCAAACTTAAAAAAAAACTGAGAGTTAAGATATCTTGTCCTTTGCTGCCTTAATTTTGACCATTGTTTAAAAAAATTGAAAAAATAAATAATAAAAATAACTCTAATTTGCTGAACTACAATTGAAAAGGTCAAAATTTGCATCATTTTGCTGCTAAAGTTCAAATTGCTTCCTCAGAGCCAGAAGAAATGTCTTAAAACCCATCCTTGTAAACAAAAAGATATTCACACATTTTTTCAGTTCAGTTTTGGGATGGAAGCAAACTTTTATGAATATGAATCAAAGCATGAGTTGTATTTTTGTGAGAAAGGCCAACAGCATAAAAAAAAAAAAAAAAATCACCACAAAGAAAATCCGTGTGATATTAATTGGGCAGAGCACCAGCCTCCAGAGCCTGGACAGGAAGTGCCGGGTGTACCAAAGGTCAAGAGAATCTGGCTCTGTGTGTGTGGGCGTATCTCAAGAAGGCAGGGAGTGGGGAGGAAAGGAAAAGAAATGGGAAATGGAGAAAGGCTGAAGGAGGGGGGAGGGAGGGAAGGAGGAGTGAGGGTTGAGGGAGAGAGCAGAGGAAAGACAGGGAGGGAAAGAAGGGTTAGAGGAGGGGGAGGGTGTTTTTGTGCATTGTGTGAAATGTGATCATGTCCTGGAGCTGCTCAGACAGCTGGGAAGTTCCCCTGCCCCTGGCTTCCAGCTGGGAACACTCTGAGGAGACACCGGGGCTGCACACCATTTACTGCCCCAGTTAACCCTTCATGTGCTGCTGCTGAGGATGAGGAGGAGGAGCGACAAATGACGACACTGAAACAACTTGGAACTTAAGTCACATTTATTGATTTTAGCCAGTATGACTACCTTTACACAGACATACCACCTCTCTACTGGAAAACAAACAAAACACTTTCATAGGATTAGTTCAGCAGTAATACATCAGACTTAACTTTTGTCTTTTCTTTTTTTTTTAATCCCTGTTTTTTCTTCTTTTTTTTTTAAACACCCTAACAAGTTTACATGTTTGTTTTCAATTCTGTGTAAAGGTCCCATGACTGAGAAACATGCATATGACATTTAGCTGTAATCAATATGCCACTAATCATAATGCACATTATTGATAAGAATACAGTACTGCATGACAATTCAAATAAATACCAACATACAGGTGAAGTCGTTATTTCATATAAAGATATCAAACTCTCATTATGGATCAATACTGAAACACAATATGACAATATAAAGTTTGCACAGCTAATTTTATTATCACAATGCTATCGCTTCCAGCAAACAGAAAACTTATTCTTTTTTTTTTAATGTAAAACTGAATCTGAATTGCACTTTAGTTTTTTTTAGCTTCTCGTCCGTATTGGTAACTTTGACGCCTCAACAAACAAGCATTGGCTTATAATGGCACTATTCAAGCTTGTTGATGCTCATTTTGTTTTCTGTTTCCTGAAAACATAATGCTCAAAGATGATGTAAAAAAAAAAAAAAGATTCAAGAATAATAATAATAATAAAAAACCAACAAACCTCAAATTGGACAAAAAAAGAAAAGATAAAATGCGCTCTCTGCACATTTTTTCAACAATACTATTGATATCACATTACCTTCACCAAACAAAGCTAGAGATACGTAGATGTTTTCCAATAGTACACTGATCTACCCCAACACATTACAGATGCTTGGAGCATTTTGTTCAATAACAGGAGGCCAAAGGGATTTCTTTTGGTTCCCAAAGTTTGATAAAAAACAAAACCAAAACAAAACAAAAAAAAAAAAAAAACAACCTTTTCTTAATACCCCTGAATTTATTGAGTGGATCACTGGCCTGCAGAATTCAATGCAATTTCAGTTTCATTGAGCTAATTTCAAAACTATCTCACTCATGCAGAAAGGGCGGACGTTCCCTTTTGCACTTATTGCTGCTCACAGTCATTTTGAACCCAAAGTCCTCACCTATAAAAAAAAAAAAAAAAAAAAAAAAAAAATGAAACTGTAAAACACTAATCTAAGATTCTCCCTTGAAACGATGAAAGGCACTACTGGTCAGAAACGAAGAACTAAACAAACCAAAAAAAACAAAAAACAAAAACAAAAAACCAAAACCCTGGCGCTCGCATGGAGAGCCATGGCCCCGAATTTTTTTCTTTTTTCACACCTTATCTCAGTGACGGCTTGTCTTCTTTCCGAGTCTCGATTCTTTTCAACCCTAAAATGTTGTACCAAAGATTTGGCACGATAAACGAAGAGAGAATTAAACAATTCCAATTTGGAATTTAATCGTCGCACTTTGCAGAGAATTCTGAAAGTCAGTGATCCCGTTTCAGTGGAACGCCCTCGGTAAGAAGCTAGGAAAAGCATCATGTCCACATCACTCACAAATTTTTCCCAAAACACAACTTACCTATTTGAGTCAGAGCGTTGTCAAGTTTCATTGTGTTATTTTGAACTATTCCTAGGAATAATAAATACATGAAAAAACCCCAGAATTTGATCACCCTGGATTTTTTTGTATAGAACATGGCAGTAGAACAAACATAAAAGAAAAAAACAACAGCTTAACATAGGATGTAATAAAACAATTTAAGAATGATTATTTGATGGATAAAATCTTGAGGAGAAAGTCGCAATAGTAGATCTGTGGTTTGTGAAGCCCTTAATGGAGTAAATAGTCAGGTGATTCAGGAGGAAGTATAATCCTATAGTCTTATAACCTATACTGAATAACTCACAAACCATAGTACTACCACGCTTTCCCATAGGTTAATAATAGTCTGTTATAATCCTATATAATGAAAGTGCACAGATTAAGAAAACAATAAACTAAAGTAACAACAAAAGTTTGTTGATTGACATTGAGAAAAAAACCCCATCTCCCCTGGCTTCTCAATGGGCAGGTCGTGTCAGAAATATTGGTTCAGAATGTTGATCAGCTCCATTGAACTTGTGAGAAATTGGCTTCCAGCAGCAGCAGCACGCAAATAGGACACCTAGAGTAATGTGCATCACTGTTAAGTGTTCAAAAGGAAAAGGAAGGACAGTTGATTTGACTTAATCTTAAATCTGTGTTTTCATTTTGCAGATTTTTCTCTTTATGTTTTGCTGTTGAGTGTTTTTTTTTTTTTTTGGTCTTCAAGTCCAAACAGCCTACAGTGCTAACTCTTTTCGGCGAACTCAATCAGCTGCGAGAATGGACCTTGTGTCGGTACGTCATCATCCGCGCAGAGCTACTGTAATTTACTGCAAAATGGAGAAACAAACAAATGATCAGCGTTAGCATTATTGGTCAATTTTTTAGAGCGACTGTGTACTGTGTTAACAAGGTCAACAGCTGAGGCCACACAAACAAAAAAGGTAAAACAGCAGCTTTTCGTTAGTCAAAGCAACAGAAGCCGATGTTAGGAGCCCTTCTGTCACATCATCGTCATTTATCTGAGGAGCTGATGTGAAAGCACATTCATCACCACTTCTCTTGCGCGTGCAGTTAGGAAGCCAATGACTCACAGGTACCATGATCTTTCATCCAGAGTTGAAGCCACATCCCACCACCCAGGTCAGAGGAGAGGGGGTCTTTCTCATATGCCATGCGAGTTAATGAAAATGGGTTAAGGGTTTTTGACATGCAGGCTTACAAAAAATCAGAAACTAGATGCATCATGTGTAGTAAAACTTAAAGGTGGAGTGGGAGGAGCCTGCAAGCAGAGGTAGGAGGAGCTTTTTTTTTTATTCAGTGGCATGCTGTTATGACACCAGCTAAGCCAGACATTGATTTCAAACTAGACAGAGCAAAGTGGGAATTCACCTATCTAAGGAGAGGGGAGTCTAGTAACAATCACATCCTGGGGTCTATCTACTGCTCAGTGATCCCACTGAGCCTGTACAAGGGGAGGAGTTATGGGCTCAACTAATTTGAATCAATGTCCTCTAGTTGATTGAGCAAATAGTCTTCTGTTTTCATTTTCTTTGTTTAATTCTTCCTCCATAATTTAACAGGAGTTTCCCCCCTCAGGAAACCCCTGGACTCATTTTCTCCACAGTCAGCTCTCAGCGCGACATCTGGCTTTCCTCACCAGCATGTCTAGCTTTCTTATCTGGTCTCTCTGAAGCTGGTTTTACAACAAGAGAAGTTCTACTTCCTCTACTCCTCAAACCTTTTCTCTGTCAGCGCAAACTGATAGAAACTGAATATATCGCACTTGTAAGTTAAGTGAATCTCAAACGTATGAGTGATTGACCTCTCAGGAGGTTTGCTTCTCTTTTTTTTTCTCTTTTTCCCTAATGTGTACGATAGCCTTGTCTCCATGCTGTGTGCTGAGGCTTATGGATGCACATTCAAGCAGGGTTGACTGCTGATGTTGTTCTGCTTTCGAACGAATAAATGAGCTCCCCTCATTACATCTGAGAGGAAGGAATACTGTAGTAAGATCCTGCAAGATTACAACCTGAACATGGTCATATTAAGAATATAGAGCATAATATATAGCTTAGTAATAGTAGAAAACTCAGAATTTGAGAATCTTGCAGGATTTCCTCACATCAACCCTGCTTTTAGCATCATAAAGCTAACGTGTCTATGATCCACAAGCAATACATGGATTTATTAAACACAGGCCCCACTTATATTTTTTCCTATTTGCGTAACGCTAGCTCGGCGAGGGGTTAAAGCTATTGTGGATACTAAAAACAGTACGTTGCTTTGTCCTCACACATCATACAACAAAGAAAAGGAATCGAGCGACCCTCCATTTGCAAAAGTTCAAAACATAATAAACACACATGAGGGCCATTTCACTTCAACGCTGATATACACACAGGCAGAAAAAAAAATCGGGAACACAACATATGTTGAGGACGTTACCTGACGAAAATTATTCAGAGAGCAATTTTCCCCACAATTCCTCATTCTAGTTAAAGGGTGAGTGGCGATGCTTGGGAAGCAAGCTGCTGACAATCTACAAGAGAGAAGGTCGTTATGGCGACCGAGCGACAAGACACAGATTAGAGACATGAGGAAAGGGTTTCGTTTTTTTTTTCAGAACCACACAGAAATTATCTGAGCCATCTCTCACAAATTGAGGCGGGAGACAGAAGATGGAAGGAGGGGGAGAGGGGAGAGAACAATGTTAGCTCATGATGAGACACAAGGACAGGGCTTTACATCAACAGATAGATAAATATCTCAAGTGTTTGAGTCGACAGGCACTTTTGCCAAGCGGTCGGTTGGTTTGATTTGCAGATTTATTGTCCGGATGTTGGTGCCTTTTTTGATTTGTGCTCTTCTAGGATTTTCTCCACATTTAAAAAATCATCTTTGATCAAAACTATATTGTATCTCTGTTCACAGTAATCATTATGTCCATTTTTTAAACAGAAGCAGGAACCTGAGGCACCTATGCTGAAGTGCACTTAATTTGGGTATGGAGATCGATTTGTCCAACTTTCTTTCTCTCTTATAATATGGCTCTGAAATAATCCATCGCAACATAATGGGTCACATGGAATAGATAGCCCTCCTGTATCTCACCCGACACCAAATTACAAACTCTTTTTTACAATGTAGAGCCCTGTGGTACATGAGTTTGCCTTGTACCAGACATCCGACAACAGAAAAACAGTTAAAAAGCTCATAAGCGTTTTTAGCTGCAAAGCCATGCGATTCTACTGACCCTATTGTATTGGTGTGCTAGCATCACAGCTTCAAAACGATCCTGAAATAAACACCTGTGGTCACAGGTGCTCCTTTTCTGCCCAAACAAATCCATCAGAAAACCCACTTGAGAGTCTTTGAATTTCTGTGAAGAATCACACTGTGCTCCCCTTGCGACAAAGCAGGGGGAGATTGCATATTTTAGTTCCTTTTTCTTCTTGTAAACATTTAAGAGTGACCTGATTAGACAGTGGGCTGCTGGACACAGGTCAGTCCTGGGGGGACCAGGACGCAGAGGCGAGGGAGAGAAGAGGGGCTTTTATGTTTCAAAGGAGCACCAATGCCAACAGACGAGCCGAAGAGCAGAGGATGTCATATTTAGTTACAAGAGCGTCAGATTGACATCCTCTTTACAAGTCCCAACCCCCACAATGTGTTACTGTTACCAGGCAATACACTCAGGGGGGCAGAACAGACAAGCACAGAAGCTGCCACCTTTTACATCATACGTACAGCACCATGACAGCGGAAAGAATAGACACTCCATAATATCCACAAAACCCCCAATATAACCGGGGCCTTATAATCCACATGCCGTATATGTCTACTACAGTCCAAACGTCTAGTGCACACTGTACATACATCTGCATTCCCCTAAGCGTTTACACTAGCACACACAAGCAGCCGGTTAGTAACACAGCAGTCCCTAGAGGAGCGCAGGCTGGCCGGGGAGCTAAGCGAGCGAGTGGGGCTCTTTAACACTAAGGCAGGGAGGGTTTGGCCCGTGGGCCCCCTCCCCTCTGTACACAGCAGTCCCTTGCAAACTTCTTAGCCGCTTCAGTCGCAGTAGATCTTGTACTTCTCGCTGCAAAAGACCACTGGGCCTCCCATGATGCCGTTGGGCATGGCATTGTTGTGCTCTGGTCGGCCGGAGCCAGAGCAGGTGAGACTCTGACTTACATGGGGGATGTTGGCGGTGCCGCTGGCCGCCTTGCTGCGGGCCTTGGCCCGGCCGGTGTTGACTCCCCGGCGGGTCTGCTCGTGGTCGAACTCCAGGTCCTCCAGGCGCTGTGTCAGGGCCAGTTTCTGCTGGATGGCCATGCGCAGCAGAGAGTTGAGGGTCTTCTTCTCGTCTTCTGCTGCAGCGAGCTGCCTCTGCATCTCGTCCAGCTGGGTCACGTACTCATCGCAACTGTAAGACACACAGACAGAAAGCTGTAGAGTCAGACGTGTACGTATTGACTTAAACCTGCTACTGAGAAATATCAGCAAGACATTTTTACACCAACAGGTAACTCCAGTGTCAAACCACCAGGGGGCACTGTATCCCCCAAAGACACAAAACAGTCTGACTCAATAGAGGAAAGTATTTGTTGCGTTTTTTTCTTCAAATATTTGCATTAAAGCAGCTGTGAAACAATGATCATCACACATAGACGCCAGCTGTATATTTAAGACACTGACACCAACACTCGTGAAGATAAAAACCTATGAAATTAAAGCACTCTCTTCATGACCTTTCCCCTGATTGCATAGAGTTTTTGTCACCAGCAGGTGGCGCCGTTGAGCCACTTGGTACAGGCCTGGTACCACTGAGGAGCTTCTGCATTATTAACTTGAGCTTTCGTCAGCCATCTCACAGCTTTCCAGCTAAGTTCACACACTAAAATGTTTGTCATTTCAACATCAAAGTGTCACTTTGTGTTTTTCGAGCGATAAAGTCTCTCTCTGTTGTCACCAGTTCAGAACGTCTGACTTGGCCCTTTCAATTTCTATAAACTCTTTATAGACTGTCAAGAATGATATGCAAATCCATGCTTTGGGGATTTATATCACTGCTGCTACAGGTAAGATATCTCAGTGCACTCTCATCTCAGTGTGGCTTACAGCTTCTCTAAATGATGACAGCAGTGTATGTGTGGTAGAAGTTAAGAACAGATCACACACACATCAAGATGGAAGCATTAACCTCAGGGTGACTGAGAAGATCCTTTCTGCATCACCTGTGGAACAGACTGAGGATAGGGGAGGAAAAAAGAAGGAATTTATTGCTGTGAGCTGTAGCTGGTAACACCTGATCTCCACTTTTCCAGTCGTAGTGAGACTCTGTCATGTCTGTGCGTCTCGTTCTGTCCCTTGTATGTGTGAAAGAGTGCACAATATGAAGTCTGTCTTCTTCTCCATTTTACTGGGTGCTGCAGTGCGGCATTATCACCTGCCTCCCTGTGCCCTTGTGTGTGTGTGTGAGTGAGTGAGTTTGTGTGTTTGTGTCTAAGACTGGACAGGTATAAAACTAGGTCACCAAACAGGGATTTTCAGGTGGAGGGTGGGTTCATATCTCCACCCTCCATCTGCTGTCATGCTCACCTTTCATTTTCATGCTTTTCTCCTGCACAGGCCTCTTCTGTTTTACCTTTTCATTACCCTGCTCTTTCATTCATCTCTCTCTCTCTTTCAATCACATCCTCTCTCTCAGCTCTTATCTTGCCTCTCAAGCTTTTTTTCTCCCAGGGTTGCTGTCTGCATTTATCTGCCTGCGTCTGTCACTTTCTCTCCCACCTCCATCTTGCTCATCCCTACTTTCTGTGTTGCTGACAAAGCAATACAAGTGACATTCTTCCATAATGACTGACGCGCCTCTATGAAGGGAGGGGATGGATGCATCAGTAAGCTTATCCTTATGCTGCAACAGAGCAAAAATATTCACATTTAACTGAACTAGCAGGTAGCCCCACCCTGTTCTCTTTTATCTGGAAGGTATTAAAGAATTTACTTCATTAGAAAACGCCCCAAACTGTGGAGACAGTCTGTAAACACTTGTATTCAAACATTTGAAAACCATCAACTGTCACTTTTCCAGTAAACATGTGAGGATTAGTGACCCTTGAATGGTTTGTATTGTTGAGTAATAAAGTCACGCTTTCTCATGTCAACAAAATGAGATTATTTGACCTTTTTCAAAGAAAATAAACTTGTTATGAAAAGTTTCTTCACTCCAGTGTCATAATAGTGGCTCTTGCAAATAAAGACCCTAAATTTTGGAAAACTACTCCAACAAGAGACCTACATTAGGCACTAATGTATCTAAATCCACCTGCAAATGAAGTTCTTGGCTGAATAAAAATAATCTATATAGTCCTGGAGGCAGAATCTGAGAATCGAAAACATGATGAGCTGCAGATGTTTTTGTTGTGTGTGGTGCTGCACGTGGTTGTGCGCCATGTGAACTCTGACCACCACACAAACATAAACCATACCCTCCCCTTTTGTGAATGCAGTTTGATTCCCAGTGGGCCACACACCCAGACAATAGGGATCAGTGCTGCTTCATTAAACCCAGTATGAGATGGGTTCTCATACTAGAGGGGGTGTGGGGTGTGAGGGGGTGACCTGAAAGGAGGGGGACTGGTGCGCCTTCAGACGGCTCAACCAATCCTGCATGGGGGGTGAGAGGGCGTGCATTTTTTCCCGGGAAAAAAAACAGAGAAGTCTATTCTGGAGACTGGAGGGATACAATAGGAGCCTTTTTTGGGCGTGCTGATGGGGTGTGGTAGCACAATGGCTGAGGGGGGCTGGGAGGCGGCTACTGGGTTTTTTGAAGATGAACAGTCTCCATATTCACTTTAACAAACAGGCACTTTATCCGCATCATGCTGTGATGATTTACTGTAGTCAATAGCTTTAATGGCTGCACAAGGAACCCACAGCTATTGCAACATTCATGTTGACATGGCTCATAATCAATACTGCCTTCATAGTACACACACAGCCTCCTCCACTGTGGTCTTGTCTGGAGCTCGATTGGTCATGGTGGGATGGATATTAGAGAGAAGGCAAGGAGGAGGAGGTAAGAGCAGAATGGAGAAAAATAATAGATAGAGACCAGGAAGGGAACAGCTGGATGATTGAGGGTGTATGTGTGAGGGGAAAACGTGACTCCAGCTAATGGTTGGAGTTGGACTGTTAATCAGAGTGAGCTGGAGCTGAGAGCATGTCGAGGCATGTTTCAGGAATGTTAGAGGCAGGGTTTTACTGTTAACATGACACCAGAGACTGCAGCTGGAGACACACACACACAAACAGGAACACAAAGAGAAGCACATACACACACTAGAAAAACAGCAAAATTCTCATCTCACAGAACAAATTAAACTCAGAGATCTCAAGTAGCCCTCATCTATAATCCTGCAGCACAGATACAGGCTGCAGCATTAGATCACACAGAGACCTACACATTGTTTCAATCCCACACTTCCTCTTTGTCTAAGACCACACAATTGTATCCAAGAGTTTTCCACATCTTAGAAATCCACCTTTACAAACTGAGGTGATTACCATGAAAAAAAAGGAGACTGTCAAATTAGGCTCCTGTAGTGGGCTTTAACTGAAAGCCTGCCCCCTTCCTCTCTTTCTTTTCCAGATGACTAGAGAACCGGGTGTTTGGCGATGAGGAAGGACGGAAGGGGGTGGGGGGGGGGACACAAAAGCAGGAGGGAGTGTGGGAAACTTCTCTCAGGCGAGTCCCCCAGCCTCTCAAAGAGTTTGCTGACCCAACTCTGCACCGTATAGGACAGAATTTACATACCAATGCATGTATCCCATAAACACACTGAATGTAACTCATGTATAGGCTCCAGGACAGCGCCAGACTTCTAGGGTCGGAGCATCAAGAACCTCATCATCATCATCATCATCATCATCATCATCATCATCATCATCATCATCATCATTTTCATCAGGGGAGGTGTTATTGTGCACGAGGAACAACACACCGACCATAGACAACAAGCTCTTATGTGCTGTCAATATCTTAAGCCTCTCTCCAGCAAAAGAGGCTTAAGGAAACAGACACTTTGCAATGGATCTGCTTCTTCATAGTATATATATGTCACACTTTCACTGCACTGCTATAACAGAGACAAGTGAGATAACTCAGGGACCCCTTAAGGGACAAAAAGATAAAGTCATTAGTGGGAGTAAGATCCAGCTCTGTTGGCTGTTTGGCCTTTGGTCGAAATAGTTTTGCATTACACCTCCATCCTCTAACCATCTGGCTCTGCAGTGCGCCAAAAAGCCACAGACTGCAGACAGGAGTTTTCCTCCTGTGGCTAATTGATCAGCTGCTGCAGGTATATGAGATTACCTCAGCAAACACTCTTCACTTAGGTATTGAGTTACTGTATGGGTGAGCTGAGTGGTGCTGAGCTGCCCACACATTCCCCACAGCCTCTGTAACCTTCATACTAAGATACTGTCTCCCCACCCCCACACCCCACACCTCCTCCTCCACCACCACCTCTCCTTCCTCTGCACAGCTTGAGCTTTGCTGTGGATTGTGGAGGAGTCTTAAATGCAGAAGGGGAAAGACTGTCTCAGCATCTCTGCGTAGCCATCTGGACCAGCGCTGATATTTACACGACAAGTGCACATCGACATGCGAAAAGAAAAATTCACTGAGAGGAAAATCACCTCAAAGATTGAGTTTTTCATCCACTGCGGAATTGTTGAAAAAAAAGAAAAAAAAAATCACACCTAAAGCCCTAACGCATGCCCGTAGAACCTTTCCATAGTATTCATGCACATGCACAAATAAACAAACAAACAGCCTGTGCACGAGCACTTAGTCTACTCTGTGTTTAGGGGTGAATGTGTAATCCAGACCAAGCTGAGGTGGGATTATGCACAGAACCTTTGACCGGCTTCTCTTTGGAATCAGAAAAGATTAGTGAGTGTGTGTCAGCCCATCTGATACACACACACACACCACTTACACACACTGGTCAAAAACACTACTTAAGTGACATATTTAAATGATACCCAGATTAGATACCTTCTGTGCTCCAGCGTCAGTGTCAGTGCTGCTAGAATCCCTTAATGGCTGTGATTGTCAAAAACAAACAACATCCTCCTTAAAAAGCTAGCATAAGCTAAATATGGATTATATTGTGATGGTGATCTTTGTCTCACCTGGTTATATTGTGTATGGTTTATTGTATGGTGCATGTGTAACAATAGCACAAAGTCTGCTGTGTTAGCACTTCCTCTTCGAGATAATCTAAAGTAGAAGCATAATGGCACGGCTGGGATTCATGGCACACCAACAACAAAGACGGCTTATGAAGCAATATTTTCTGGAAAACACTAAGTGGGGAAACACTTAGTGAGGTTTTGAAAGACGCTTGTGTGAGTGAGAACACATTTCTTTGGTCCTCTTGAGCTGGTGGCAGTGTGTCCCTTACCGTGTGGCGAACATAGCTCGGAGAGAGGAGAAGGTGGCAGCATCTTCCTTCAGGGCTTTGAGCTCGTTCCTCAGTTTCATCATGGTCTCAGTCACCATGGCCTTTTCGTTCTCATACTTGCTCTTCAGGTTGGTCAGAGCCACTTCAGCTGTCTGTGGGTGGACAAGAGGAACAAAAGGGTCAGAGCAGCTGGAAAATGTAGGGGGTGTATTTCCTGTCCCAACCAGTCTAGCTCTGTTAATATGAACCATATGAGCTATTCCTTCAGTCATTAAGGTAGCCATGTGGCCTGTTATTGTTAGTTACTGTTTAAGAAACTGTTAGGTGTGTGGTTTATGAGGGGCTCTCATGTTTGTGTTCTGATGCTCACTTAGTAACCACACACATACTTTAAAGGGCTACCAGAGCAACTGCATACACGCTGTCACACTGGTTATGGTTCTTCGTGCTTTGGAGGGCTGTTCTTCAATCCTGAACACACAGATACTCTGGGCAGCTGGCACCATAAGACTGCTGTCTCCACCAGTGTTGTCACTGATCTTGTCTGCCACGCATTTGCTGCAACAGCTGAATAGACCTGAAATAGCTGACACTTTTGTCTTCTGTTTCTGTCTTTCAAGGGAAACTGACAAATGTGTGGTAGTGATACCAAGCTACTAGAAAGATGTTTTGACTGCAAAAAAAAAAGACAAAAGACACAACAACAGACCTGTTTGTTGGCCTTGAGGACAGTCCTCAGGGTTGCAATCTGCTCCCTCTTGGTGCTGAGCAGGGATTTCAGTTTGAGGATCTCCTCCATGCAGGCTTCCTTGTCCTTGTCGGCCACGGTGCCGAGCTCCAGAGAGGCCACCCTCTGGCGCGACAGCTCGGTGGTGCGGTCCACGGCCAGCTGCAGGTGCTTGATCTGGTCTCTGATGATGGCGACCAGGTTGTAGATGTTCATAGGCTCGCGGCGGTGGTCGGACACGGGAGAAGGCAGGGACGAGACTGGTGAGGGGGCTCCATCGCTCAGGTCGCTCCTACCAGGCTCGGGGAAGAGACCCTTGGTGAGCAGGATAGGAGAGCGACGGCCACGGCCCTCAGGGCTGCTCCGGCCACCCTTGCCCTCCTTGTAGAAGTCGAGCATGACGCGGTTGGGTGTCTCGTTGTTGCACATGCAGACGTGGTTGTAGAGGGTGGCCAGCTCTTCACTGAAGGTGACTAACTCATCCTGGGCCACGCTCAGGCTACCTTGGGACTCGCCTGCCACGTCACTCAACTGAAGGCAAAGAAAAATGTACGATTTAGCCACGTTTTTGTTTTATAGTTTTAAAACACATGAACATTGCTGAGAATATCTCACCTTGCGCAGCTCCTTCTCCATCTTAGCCTTCTCCTCTCTTTCTGCATGACTCGTCCTCTCCAGATTTGCCAGCTTCTCTCCCAGGGTGGCGACGGTGCTCTCCAGACGGGTGCGCTCCTCATCATAACGTGACTGACAGGCCTGGTATTCTGTTTTCAGAGTCTTCAGTTCCTCCTTCAGCTCTCCTGCCTCGGACACAGCAACCTAGCGAGGAGAGATCAATCACAAATTAACCGCAAATTACCTGTCAATTTAAAATGAATCTGCCTTTTTGTGCTGTCAATTTTTAGCTACTACCAGATAATCACCTTGTACTTGCACTCCAGGATCTCAGGTCCGTTGATGTCCACCTCGTAGTAGTCTCCGTCTTCATGGCTATCGCGTTCTTTCTCATTGTCCAGGGCGGACTGCCGCTCCTTGCTGGCCTGGAGCTTGCGGATGGCGTTGAGGTTCTCCGTGAGGCGGTTGACCTTCTCCTGATGCTCTGACAGAGCGCCGTTGGCCTGCTCGAGCTGCTTCTGGGAGTCCTGCAGGTTGGACAGCAGGTTGACCTTCTCACGCTCCATCTGAGGGGAGATGAGGAAGCACAAAGAGGGACGACATACCAGGTCATCATATTTTGCCCCTGATCAACACTCTAGTTGAGCAACACGTGTAATTTCACACTTTATTTTTCAGTCACTTGATAGTGTGAAGGACTCTTGCTTTGGGCTCAACGGATCACATTAAATCAGTGGATTATCTGTCATGTGGTAACTCTACCCACTATCAGGCTTGTGCTGCCAAGGTATGTGAGGCTTATTGCCCAGTAGCCCAGCATCAGAGTCAGGATGCCCTTGACAAGTTGCTGGACTCAGATCAGCTCAGTGCTGGCAGGGACTGCAGGTGGGTCATGTTACACACATACACACAGTTGTGCTGATATAAACACTGAGCTATTTCAGAATATGATGTGTAAATACATAAAAGCATCATGGTCATGCTCATCTGCAGGCAGTTTTTAATACTGCACAATAAATAATAATGAAGAGAGGCCTGTCATTTTGAAGAGTGGGCTGCTTCTGCATTTGTTTGCATCACACATCAGTTGTCAGATACAGCCAACACTTATCTTTTCACATATTTAAAAGGTTTGAAGATTTCTTTGTGTCACTGTGATGCCCATCCTCCTCCTGCACCATCCATAACAAATGTTGCTCTAGATTGTCAGGGACTAATAGGGCGATACATCTGAGGAGTGGAAGGAGTGAGATTGATCACTGAGGACCAAATCAATAGAATGATATAAGGCAGGAGATGAACATAGCATGGCTGGATGAGTAGAGGAAGCTTTTTGTGTCCTATGCTCTAAATCCTGCTGGGAATCTTTGGAATGACTTGGCTCAGGCAGCATGACTTGCTGCTGGCTCATATCAACCACTGGGCTTTGTGACGGGCCACCAGCTTTACCACTACGATGATCAGACTGAGAACCAGAACGGTTCCCATAGTGGGGCAACACAGAGGTAACGTCAAGTTCACACATTAATCCTGCTACTGAGTTTATGTTTGATGAAGGGAGACGAAAAAAATCCTAAATCCCTCAGTCCTCTAAACAATCATTATCCACAGGTTCCCGGTACTTTCTGGTAACCATGGTGCACAATCAGACATAGCCCAGGACTCATGGGGTGATGAGCAAGCAGATGGCAGGTCCTCCGGTGCCACCACCTGCTGATTCGCAGTCCCGTCAAGCCTGCAGGGTGTGTGCGTCCTCCCTGGATTAACTTTGCTATAAGGGGATTTAGATCTCTGCAGAGGCCTGGGCCAGGATCTAGACTAAACACTGCACTGACTCACTCCTTCAAATACACCTTCAACTTTCCCACAAACACAGTCCTGAAGTTTTGAGTTATTCAGTATTAACTCTTTACATGAAAAACTGAGAAAAGATGTCTCATCAGTCTGTTCATATCAATGAAAATCTACAGGAGGAGTTGAAGTGCTTCATTTGTTTTGACTCTCACTCCTCTGCTATTGATCCTCTCTTTACTGAATACAAGGAAAGTGCAAGGAAACTGCTGACACTAGTTATTTACATCACAGTCTATAAGAGCAATCTGCTTCTCAATTCATCGATTCTTTCTTGCCTGTGGACAGTGAATGGTTGTTTACTGAAAGTGGATGTTTTCAGTTTTCCATGGTGATTAAGCACAAACCTGCATCAGCTGCTGTTTGAGCTTCTGGATCTCTGAGATGTTGAGTTCACTCAGCAGGTCGTCCACCAGGCTGGGCGCAGGACGGAACAGCTCCTCCTTCTTGGGCGTGGAGATGCGGTTGTCATCGGTGATGGCATTGGCCAGTTTGGTGAAGCCGTTCTCATAGCCGTGAAGAGCCTCGTCGTTGTTCGGCTCGGTGGCGGCATCGTCGCTGAACTTGAGGCCATCCAGAGAGATGCTAAGAGGGCTGAGGGAAAACAAGGGAACAAGGGTGTCATTAATGTTTGATGCATGGGGATGCTGGAGTTGGTGAGCAACTTGTTTGTGTTCTCTTTACCTGTGGTACAGAGTGTCTCCAATGCTCATGTAGTGGGAGAGCTCTTTCCTCAGGGAAGCCTTCAGCTCGCGCTCAGTCTTGATGGTCTCCAGGGCCTCTCCTAGCTGACGCTCAGCGATCTCTTTCAGGCGGATGGCATCCTCCAGCTGACTGTTTAGGAACTGAGTGTCCTCCTCCAGACGACGGATCTCGTGCTTCAAACCCTCAAACTCCACCTGAGCAGAGAATGAAAAACAGCTACTTTAACAAGAGAAATACATTAGGTCGGTGTTGCTGCAGTGAAAACAGATGGCAAACCACCCAGATCAAAAAGAATGACAATATTCAAGAATATATGTATTAAATCCTAATTAGTAAGTTGATTGGATATGGGAATCCTTTTCATAATGGCTTGTCTAAGGAGCCTCTTTTGTTTCTTCCATGCCTCTCATGAATAAAGAAAACAAAACAATAAAGGCATATGGAGAGAATTAACAGCTCAGGCATAAAAGCAAGCACCAAATGGAAATATCCTACACGGATGTTACACTGCTGCTCTGATGTATGTTTGCAGGTATGTTTCCCCCTTTCAGCTTATTTGAATAAACCCAGGAAATGTGTACTGTGCCACTAAATATGAACATATCTGGTCTGAAGAGTGATAGCTGTAAAAGAGTCTGTAAAAAATGTCTAAATCCAGACAACGGGCTCTGTGAAAAACAAAAGAAGCAGCTTATTTATCTCTTCGCTGTGTCAGACAATGTTAATATTATCGTAATTGAATCTGAGCTTGTGCTTCTTTTGGCAGTCTAATTGGGGGTGGGGGGGTGGGGGGAGGTCTGTAGGGCTATGGAAATACTGTAAGAGAGTGTACAGTACAGTGTGTTTTAAAAAGTACTTGAATTAGATGCCTGAAGCTATCAGTTTAATTAAGCCTCACTGAAGAGGCTGCATGATGATGACCAGCCACCAAGGCTCATTTCTCAAGAAGGGGGGTGTTCTGCACTCATTCTTCTTCTACTCATCCCTCTTTGTTTTTATAGCAAACCTCTCCATACTCATGGTTTACATGATTCAAACTTGAAGCTCTGCTCTCTCCTCACCTGGCTCTGTTTGAGCACGGAGACCTGCTTCTGCAGCGAGATGTTCTCCTCCTCCAGCTCGGTGTAGTCTTGCAGCAGACGAGCCTCCCTGAATTTGTACTCCTTGATGTCATCTCGCAGCTGATTCCTCTGGAGCTCCACCATCTGGCTGTTCTGTGGCACCAAAAGAGGGTAGACAGGACAGAGGGAGAAGAGGAAGAGCTGTCAGTTACCACTATTACAATCTTGTTTGACTGAGTGTGAGAGAGACGGTGATTGATTGGATATTCTTGCTTTGCTGTAACCGTTTGTGTCACATTGGCTCTTGAACATGCTAAATCTTGAGAGATAAGAGAGGGCTCCCATCTGGACAAACAGGCCCTGTGTGCACTCGGTGTGTGGGCCTGCTCGTGTGTCTGAGAGGGAGGTGCCAGGTGTCTCTCCGGGCATCGGGCCCACCAGCGCGCCTGCCTGCCAGCTCTGATGGCACCAAAGAGACTGAAGCCTGCTTATCTCTCTCCTGCTGCCAGGTCAGTAGCCAGGAAGCTCTGTAACACACTCATTTTCTAAAGAGGAGTTAGATTAGGTTTGATTCTATGTAAAGGAGGATCCAAGGACTAATCAGAGGAAATTAGGGTCGTAGAATTCAGTAGATGGAAAAAATCAAACCAAATCAGAAATTTTGACCATTTTCAGTTGATGAGGGCTTATGTTTCTAGTGTGTTCACTAGTGCTTGTAATGTACCTCTTGCTGAGCAGGAGGTGTCATTAATTATATAAAGGTGAGAGCAGTAAGAGAAGTGCCCTTCCCCCACTTGTAGATTCTGACACAAAGCCAGATGGATCCAATCAGCCTTGCTGAGCCGCCTGTGTCCTGACTTCCTGATCTCTTGCTCTGTCCAGCCCTCCATCCACTCGCTTCTCTTGAGGTGTGTCCTTTCTCTCCTGCCCCTGCTCGCTGGCACATCCCACAGGACCTTTGTGTGCGTGTGTGTGTGTGGGGGGCATTTCAGCCAGTGGCTCTCAGACAAACAGTGAATAAAAGCTCTAAAGTAAGAAGACACTCATTGATGGAGGGTGGGCCTCACACTCTCTTGGAACTGAATACCCAATATAGGCTTGTGTGTGTGCGTGTGTGTGTGTGTGTGTGTGAATGTAATGCAAGAAAGAGGTGGGAAAAGCAGGTGAAATGGATCTGTGTTCAGCAGTGTGCGAGCTGACCTTGACTGTTCACAAGTGCAAGTGAGCGTGTAACTTTTAGAGTGTGTTTGTGTAGAGGTCAGCAGTATGGTTTGGATTTGCATGTGTGTTTGTAGCTGTGTATTATGTCTGTGTGTGTGTATGTGTCTGATGCGTGTCTCTCTCTGAGAAGAGCTGGCAGAGATAACATAATACCAGAGGGACAATTAGCCTTGCAATCGCTGGCCAGGTGGCCCCTTCCTCTCCTGCTGTCACCACATCACAATCCCTGCTCTCCGATCGTTTCAGCGACAACGAGAAGTCAATCCCGAGAGGCTTCCACTGCATGGGCTTTTTCATATCAGCACGGCCTTGAGACTGAATGAACATTAGTATTATTACTCATTGAAGTAGAGTAGGTAATAAACTGGTGGTGACAGGTATCCTAATGGATAGAAACCAGAAGGTCAGAGGTTTGGGCCTTCGTCTGTGATGTAAGGTTAAATTTATTTCATAATTGAGCACAGCTTTATAAAATGACAATAAAGACCAATAATTCACGCTACAAAAGATTTAACTAATGCGACTCAGGAGAATACAACGCATCTGTTTTTGTTGCGTTCTCTGTAATTGGTATTTACTCACTTATTTTAGCTCATTGAAAGAAGAACACTCTGACAAATACTATGCTGCTAAATCCCCACTGATGAAGCGCACATGCTGCTCATTTGCTCTGTGAAATTATTAATCACTATGTGCAGAGCTGGGCGGAGGCTGATGTTTGAAGGTGCATTAATATTCATCAGCGTATTGCGCATGTCTAATGAGCGGGGGCGTTTGCCGAGCGAAAGCCGGGATGTTGGTGCATTACTGAATAATGCATGAGCTTACAATACAGATCAGTCGTAGCGCTAAGCCTGCGTACAGTGGTCTTGACTTCTGAGGGGGGAACTGAATTAAAGCAAAAATCGGGGGGGAAAAAAAGAAAATCTGGAATCAGTCAAAACATTAACAGATTCGGTTACTCTAGCTGTCAGCTTTGGAGAATTGAACAGCACAGACAGAATTATTGCATAGAGATTTTGAACATTATCCCACCAGTAATCTGTGGTGTCGCAGAGCCACAGCATCTGGTTGCCCAGGTCTCTTCCTGGTCAGGGTTACTGGGCCTCAGCTGGAGGGTCAGAGCTGTTTGGTACCGATGAATACAGGCCACCACTGAAACTGATTAAGATCCTCCTCCAATCTGATTACAATGTGTACCAGGGATTTGACCTTTCACCTCATTTCCACATCCTTTGCTAACATTGAACCCCTCAGAGACTGAGGAGGGGGGTGGGGTTAGGGTTACGCCACCCTGCTGCCTGACAGAAGCTGATTTGAGTGAATTCACCAGGGGTTGTAGTTGGCCATGTGTGTTTTTATTATAAAGTGTGAATAACATCTAATCAGACATGGAGCACGTGCTTCTCCTGGGAAATTGTGATAATGTGTGTCTGTTTGTGTGTGTGGCTGGTTAGACAGTGGACTGTGATATTCTAAAGGCCGACCGAGTTGCCACCAAGAGAGAGCTTGTCAGTGAGAAGCCTTTCATGGCCACACGACTGTGTGTAGTAAGTGATTACCCCCTGCCTGCTGTCACTACAGGTGACGTCTGGACAGCTGCTTGAACCCACCCACCCACACAGCACACACACACGGATAAATGTGTCACTTCCATGCAAAGTGGGTGGCAGTGAAAACACCAAATTACTGCTTTTCCATAAACTTGCAGACATAAGCTGGTGCGTGTGTGTGTATCTAAAAAACAGCAGTGGTCTCCTGCTTTAACGAAGTCCCTCTTAGAGAAGAAAATTGCCATGAGAGCACATTTCTATGGGTCAAACCTTCTTCCAATTGTGGGAGCTCCCATTTTCAACTCTAAAGCTTTCTTCTCACTAGTAAAGTGCTTTTGACAGCAGAGTGAGGCTGAGCCTGCATAAATCCCACCAAAGCTCTGAGTGAATTTCTCAATGTGTTTGAGCCGCTGTAACCTCTACTTCTATGGGAAATGGCCCCCATCACTTAGTAAGCCATGGTGGTTAAGTTTCAGGCTTAACAAACGGTGTAGATTAGGAATGTTTTGATGCTTTATTAAAGGCTCTGCTGCTCAATAACTCCAGCTCGCATTTTTATAAAATCCATATTTGCCGGCTTCTTCCTGTTTGGTTCCCTAGAAAGGGCTGCGTAGACATCCATATCTGTGTCCTTCTGTATTATTGATATATATATATACAGTGTGTGTGTGTTATCTCCCATTCCTCTGACCTCCATTTTCCCCTCCATCCCACTCACTTTGCACTTCACTAAAATGCACATGCACAAGGTTTTTTTTTTTACATTGGAAAGTGCAAAGTGCTCAAAGATGGCAGGACACCAAACGTACACCAGCTCAATACTATTTTCCCCCATCTCAGCTTCTCTGTCTGATATCACTGACCTCCATTTTGCCACTTCACCAACAGTACCACTGGACTCATTTTTCCATCCCCCACCTCCCCTGTGTCAGCATGCTGCTTTTAGAAGACATGTATCCGTCACACTTGATTTCCTTCTTCATGCTGAGCTTCAGTTCCATCATGTCTACTTATCAGATCAGAAAAAGTGCGCAGACTATCTGCTGGAAGATCTCTACTGATAATGAACTCCAGAGAGCACTTTTGGACTTCAGGGAGCTGATGAGGGGAAAAAAAAACTTTTGTTGGAGTGCTTCAAGGTCACGTCAGCCCAATTTAAATCTAACTCTACAAAGCCAGGAGCGTCTTAGGATGACCTTCAGGAGAGACGCGAAGTGAATCACAGATGCAGCGCAGCTCAAACCCCCTCAGTGTGGCTTTAGACAGAGCAAAGGAATAATGACGCTAAGGGGCCTACTGCTGCTGTCAGAGCTGAGAAAGTAGGTGAAAGCAGATCTGCTTTTATCCTCCTCTTGTCTGCAAGCGACTGTCATCCTATTCATGGTCCTATCTAGACTCCATTAGAGAGAGAAAACACCATCACGCTTTTCAGTGAGACAATTAAAAAATAAAAAAAAATGGAGGCTTGTGGCACTGTGGCTGCTCGTACTTTGCCCAGTGTGTGACGGCTGAAAAAAAGCCTACAGGGTGAAAGCGTGTCGGCATGCACTTAACAGTGAATTAGTGATTTCGAGGTCACTTTGATGGAAGTGGAGAAATGTGCATGTGAGCATGTTTAAAACCATTAGTTCAAGCCAATGTGTAGGGCACCATTTGTGTGTGTGTGTTCTTGATTTATCAGGATTCATTGATCAGGCATGGAAAACCTCTTTGGTGTTGTGAGCCTGGGGTTTAAATCAAACAGGACACATTTTCAGAGCTCTGTTAAAGCTGATAGAAAAAGACAAACATCATTAGGAATTAATGGAGAATCTTCCAACTGTCTTAAGGGCTAAAAGTAGCTATAAATCTGTGAGACACACACATCAGGAGACGGCTAGCAGGGTGTGTTGGGTGCCACAAGCAGATAACATCTGGAATCAGATACCTCAGATAACATCTGGTGGGTTTAGAGAAGGTTATGGGTCATTTGCCACAGCAGTAGCGATAAAACTGAAGTAGCACATGCCTGATTTTTTTTTTCATTTCCGGTTATAATCCTCTGTCGTTTCAGTCAGTTCTTAGATCAATTTTTCCATCTCGATTTTCCACACTGCACCTCCCCCCTCCATGGTCGCTCAACTACCATGGGACAGGAGGTGATCCGTCTTGGCATTAATGTCACAAGAAATAATAAGGTGCTCGACATCGACACCCCTGAGCCCTCTAAGAGTCCTGTTACATTAGCCTCACGTCAGATGATAACAAGAGAACAAAGAGCAAACCGCTCTGGGATCCCTTTACGACTCAACTCTGACCTTTCAATAATCAAGGTAAAGCTTCAACACGACTGAAATTCTACGCTCATGTCCATCTTTCCACTGACAAACCACTGCCCTGCACTCTAATTGCTTCTGATTGCAATAACAACAATGGCCTTCCTCACAATGAGCTTAAACCCCTGCCTTCTACTAACCTTTTAAACTCATCCCATCAGTGCTGATATGTTTCCTCACGCTTGTCTGTCAGGTGTTTAATCCAGCCAGTTGAAGCAGCACTTAAATTAAGCTCCAGTCACTGTGTCAATGAGGTGGAAAAACCAATCACGTTTGACATTTGAATGGCTTCCACATTAGGGCGATTGACACAAGCCACAATAACCATAGAGTGATTCTGGAGTGTAGGGCAGACACCAGTTACTGTGTAAACACTGCATCTTGAATGGAGCAGATGTAGGATGGTAGCACTGCGGGCGATCATGTGCTGATGCTAAAGGTGGAAAGATATTACATTTTCTGAATAGCCAGACTGAAGCGTCGTGATAAGATTTCTCAGCGTTTTTATCTTCGGCTTTGGTTGATAATTTCCTGCGAGGCGGGCGATGGGAATCCCCCGTCCTGTGTGGATAATGGCAGCCATCATTGTAGGCACATTCCTCCCCAGACATGAGATTGAATTTAATGAAGTCATGCCTATTAGACTGCGCCTCCTTACAATGTTACTGGCTCTTTGTGGAGGTTTTAATCCTGTAGACCAAACCATAGCAGTGAAATATGTCTTATCAGCGCTCGGGGCTAACATTCTAGTCTTTGGCAGGAGAAACAGCCTGGGAGGTTTAAATGTGTTGTATGTAACCAACAGCTGAAATGCTGGAGCGAAATGGTTGTGAATGAACTGGCCTGCGTAGAGACAAAAGCCTTTTCACAGTGAGTGAAGCTTCCAGATCTGTGGAATTACAACACTTTCTGTTGATCGATTTGTAAGCAACACACCGTCAAATTCTATCTCCTCAACCTCTTTGCAAAACCCTCCCAAACTCTTTATTTCAAAGAGGAACCTTGTAAATATTGAGGGTCCAAAAAAACAAAAAAACTTATCACAAAAGGAAACAGTTGCGGCCCAACTGTCAGTTACATTCCACGAGGAAATTGAGTCATTCAATCTCCCTCCTGACTCAATATGATTAGCCATGCAGTCCCAGAAACGCAGCAACCACCACCATCCGGA
Organism: Caranx ignobilis; assembly: GCA_021432705.1. Classification (NCBI taxonomy): domain Eukaryota; kingdom Metazoa; phylum Chordata; class Actinopteri; order Carangiformes; family Carangidae; genus Caranx; species Caranx ignobilis. Next base: position 70,181,912 of record MU269985.1, read on the forward strand.
CTGAATTGACTCTCATTAAGCTTTTCTCCTTCTCTAACGGATTTCAGGCCTCCTCCTTTCTTTCGCACCAATCTCGTCGTCTCCTGGTGCCCCCCTCCTTCCCCTCTCCTCATTTTCCTCCTCTCACAGCCAGAGCTTTTGGGGCTAATTTGAAACCTGGGAGACAAAGCTCTCTTTCAGCCCTGTCAGTCTGGTCACAATGCCAGCCTCAGTGCCCAGGCTCCCTCCATTTGCCTGCCACACACACTCCTCCTCGCACCCACAGAAGTGCCATTAGAAGGGTGTCATTATCTCCCATACATGGGGCGATTTACACTCCTGCCTCTTTTATTTAGCCAATTACAGCTGGCTGGGGGCCCATGGCACGGCATTGGGGCTGGCTATAATGGGAATGGCACCTGCAGAAAAGCCATGATGGCCACCAGTGCAACACCAGTCACACCACTGTATCGCCCTTTCTCTACAGCAGTTAATAACCTTAGATAAGACATTTAGGAGGCAGTATGTCTTCATCATGTTCAAACTGAGTCTTGGAGGACCGCAGAAAGTCAAGTCTCATGTTCAGTTTCAAAAACATGTCTGCTGACACACATCTGGCTTCCATAATGCCCCAACTTATACCAACGTACAGAGCCGAGCAGCAGCTGACCTAATTATGGTGGAATTTATAGCTTTCTGGAACTTAAGTCGTTTTGAGGGGCCGAGTTTTTTTTTTTTTTTAACACTAATCTCAGTAAGAAATGCTGCCGACATCTGTCTCAAGCAGTGACTGACAGAAAGCAGCAGTAAATCCTGCCTCTGTCTGCCAAACACTTAAGACTCAACTCAGGAGGGGAGGCCCGTTCTTCACCCACTACCAATTACCCTGGAATTACTAACTTGACCTGCAAAACAGCAGACCCAGCTAAATCTGCTTCGCACAAACAAGGGAAGATTTGCAATACTGATGGGTTTAGCTTCTGTGGAGGAAGAGCCTCATACAGAGAGGAAAAGGATAGAGAGCCCCCCCCCCAAAAAAAAAGCACATATATATATGCCTGTAGTTGATCACTTGAGCAAAGCAACAGTACCAGAGTTTTCTTGGTGCTTCTGTGGAGAGACATGCTTGGAATGAATATGAAAACATTGATCTGTTGTTGAGACCAAAGAATTCCTGCACAAAATACTGATAAGATGAACCAACATAGCTCCAGTCTGATAGGTGATGCACCATGCACCTACCTAGAGCTGCACGTGTCATATCAAGTTAAATCTGCCATTAGTGGTCTATTACTTCTCTTCTCATATCTCCAGATATGAGAGATAAGCTGCTACTTCAACGCCCCCCTTATTATTCCAACCTTTGCTTCACTGTCAAGGGAGCATGGACCTTTGCATCAAAGACACCCATCTAAAAAGGTGAGATGCCTCCTGTGCCTTCCTGTCAGGCTGTGTTCATCTTTTTTCTTCAACCCTTTTATGTCTTCCTGTCTTTGTGTCAAAACAGGCTTCCTCAGAGCTCCAGACATCTCTCAGTCAGTGTGATTTCAACCATCGCACATGCATGGCCATTGGCAAAGACTTTGCAATCCACGCTCTGCATTTCCCTCTTGTCTGTTTTAATCAGGTCACTTAGCTGTTGAGTGCATGTAAATGGCAGCAACAAGCGAGGTCAGACATTGTCCAAAGTGGGGCGCAGACAATAAAGGTTTGCGTTATGATAGTTAGGGAAGCTCAAGAGAGTAGAATATTAATGTGCTTGCAGGAATGTGTGAGGGTGTGGGTATGCTGGGATTTAGGGGAGTGGCTGGGTTTCTTGTTGCTCACATTGTAGCTGGAGTGACAGTTTAAGCACAATCAATCATGCATGTGGGTTCATGTTTGTCCGTTATAAAACAACTAATTTCTCATGCTGCCAGTTTTATTCCCCAATCTGTGGCTCTAACTTCGCCCTGCATCACAATAAGGGTGGAGTCCTTCACAGACGGCCTGAAGGTAAGGTGTTGCTTTAATCAACCGTGATTAGTCTTGTCTTAGTGTGTTAAAAACACAAACATGTAGACTTCGAAAATCACACCCAGAGTAAGACAGACTGGCACAGCAATACTGAATGTATAAAAGACGAATAAATGTAGGATTAAATACTGAATGTGGTGTGCCCCCATTTCAACTCAATTTGTTTTACTTACAGCATCAAATCATAATCTCAAGGTACTTTGCAAGTTAAGGTCAATACCTTCTTTCATTATTGAGAGAAATTCAACAGTTCCCAAAGTCCCCAGTGACGTGGGGAAGGAGAAACTCCTGAGCTGACTGCACGGGGCTTGAGATTGATCATCCATGAATATCTATTATGCTTTCTGCAGCATCAGGCAGATAGAAAAACCCAACAGACGATAGCATCAACAAACATACCCGTTGTTCTCGATAGCTGCAGGCAAACAAGTGCAGACACCATCCTCCGCTTCAACTCTCGAACTGAGTTTGTTCTCAAAGTGCTGACGTAAGACACGACTTCTGATGAAAAGTAACATTCAATTGAAAATCAAGGGCTTTTTCTCAGCATCCTGTGATACAGCTGCAGCTGACCAAACTAAACAGAGCCGATTTTAACACCTGCTGCAACTTGGGAGCAAACAATGTGTGTGACATGTCTCTGACTCTGGGTTTTTGCTCTCTTACCTCTCTCATCTCTTGGGAGATGGTGTTCAGCCGTTCATTCTCAGACTGGGTGTTGGCGAGGATGTTGCGTGTCTGGCGGAGTTCGGTCTGCAGCTCCAGGACCCTCTGTTCGTAGTAGGCCTCCTTACACGCCGACTCCTGGATAAGGGACTCCTCGCGGCTCTCCCCATCTGCTGCCACCTTCCTGTGGTTGGAGTAGGCTTGTCCAAAGGCCTGGAGATAAAGTAAAGGAGAGTCTGTGGTTATTGCATTGTTAATAGACCACACAGGAGATCTGATGTGCATCAGATGAACCATTAACTGGCAATTAAAATGCTGAGTATGAAGTTTGTAACTGAAGCAAGCTGTCTATTTCAAAGTGACACTGATCCCTGCTATTGAGGTTCAGATGGGGACAGGGGCACAAAAAACCTCCTAAAATACTGCCTTTGCCCGGAGAGATAATCAGTCAGGCTCCATCTGGGCTGCATCATCCCATCTTCCCCCATGTCGCCCCCCTGGTCCCCCCATCTCTCCCTCCCTTCCTGAGCCGCAGGATGTTGGCCTCCCCTGCACGTGCTCTGCAGTGACTCCACAGATGGGAAAACCAAACAGGAAAAGTAGAGCAAACGGACTAGTGTCCGGGTGATCACCAGAAGCCTGTATTCTAATGCTCTTAATACCATAGGAGATCATAGCTGAGCAAAGGAGGGTCAGCAGATATTTTTTGATGTTTACAGACAGAGGCAGAGGGGAAGAAGTTGGTGGGGAATAAATAATTGTGGGTGACACATCATGGGTTGCAGCCTCTTTCTTCAGTGGAGAATATTCTGCTGAAAGGCTGATGTAGTGTGACTGTGCAAACTGAAATACCATTTGACTATATTTAGCGCTGCTTTAATTTGACCTTAATTTGTTAATGGTCTGCAAGGCAGCAACGAAAAATATGGACAGACGCAGCGAAGACACAGAGACAGACAGAGAGAGAGAGAGAGAGAGGGAGAGAGAGAGGGAGACCATCGCTGCAGCAGAATGTAGGTTATACTCTCTCTCTAAATAATCATCCCACTGATTACAGAGTTCATTTCCAAACCTGGAACCACTGGTGATCCAATGGAAATTCTGATTCTCATCTCACCTCCCAGCTCGAGTGCAGACTGTAATCTAAAATCACCTGAGGCTCTAAATCTGACCTTGTTTGCATCTGCACCATGCTCTCTCTCCTTTACATCTGCACGTGACCAGGCTGGGGCTGCTGCAGGATTTTCTCCCTTTCCCTGCATATCATATTAATCCCAGTAATTCCTTTAGAGAAAGGAAAATCTGGAAATTTGTATCAGTCGAACTGACCTACTTGCAGGATGAAAACGTGAATACATAAAAGTGGTTTAATGGGTTACAGAAGTGCGTGACATCATGTCTTGTGCATGATGGCGCGAGGCTATATCTCACATTCCAGGAAAGATTGTGCACATGATGGCAAAGAAGAGCAGTCTAACTCTGTCACTGATGCTAAATATGATTTAGAAAGAAAGAAAGAAAGAAACTAATATCTTTTTATGGGCAAATCTTTTTGCGAGCAGCCACATTACTGCACAATCCTACTGGGCAAATGTAATAAAAGGAAGTCACAGTACTTTTTCACATTTACAGATGAACTGATAACAGCCAACATACCCACTCATCCATCCACACCAGTGCTGAAATTAGTTTATTAATCCAGGAACAGAAAATTAGCTACTTTGATGATGTGATTAACTTGTCAGGTCAAATAATATCTAATTTCATCTTTTCAAATGACATGATTTGACCTTGTGAAGTGAATATTTTGTAGACTGACAGTAGAACCACTGGGAGGAGCTTGAGTTGTTTTATAACCAAGGTTGACAGCCAACATGTCAATAAACAACCACTGTCAGTAACTTTATATAAGAGTGTGGGTTAAATAACCCTTCCCGACACCTTCCTCACCTCCTCCCTCCTTTCAAAAACCCACACCATTTATCAGCAGGAGTCCACATTTGATTAGAAAGTCATTACAAGGGGCAGGATTAAACCAATCAGAAATCAGGGGGAATCCCATCATTATAATCTAGTTGGAGCATAGTGGGTATCGAAGGGACTCCAATCAATCCAATCTAAGAGTCCTGTCCTTCAAACATGAAGTGCAGCCCACAGCCAAAACCCACTGACCCAGGGTCTTTAATCTCAGCTCCCCAGGCGTGGGTTTAGGCTACTTTTAGGGGAGGGTAAATTGGGGACGCACGCGACCAAGCCTATAATCTCACAGTGAGCTGCCCACCCAATTTATAATTCATCTTTAGCTTGCCATATGTTGCAGTTTTTTTTTTTTACACTGGACATGTGAGCATGGATTATTAATCTCTTGTAAAGCTAATCAAAAGCAGGTCTTTAGTCATTAGCCCTGCGTCTAGACTGGATTTCCTCATAGACGACAAACATGAACATTGTGACCATACATAAAGAAAAGTCAATCATTTCAGAGATTTATCGCTCTGCAGACCGTGAGTTCTGATTCCAGATGAGTGCATACATTGAAGGCTGAGGTTTGGCACCCCTGCTGGGCTGGTCTTTATAATCTGGGCTGCCATATGAAGAGGATCAAAGCACAATGACTCTGATCAAAAGCATCATGTGAGTCAGGAGTTAATAACATGAAGCTATTTCACCACTTCCCCAAACATTGCTCAAACCATAAATGAGGATCTTGTCATGTGATTAACAAATGGAAACCTTTAAAGTATAAATAAAAGCGTCTGCGTGGGTGCAAGCATGCCAACTAATTTAAGAAAGGAGCACGTTGCTATGACTGCGTTTTAGAATAGAGCCTGTATAAACGCTGGTTTCTCTGGTAATGAGGCTTATTATACACCCAGGGTGTTAAACTCAGCTATCTGAAAAACAAATGTTGCTACAACAGTGAGTTCTTTGACAGGACGGACCTAGATTCAACACAGACTGCTTCTGTGTTTGTGTTCAAAGCAAGTTGGGACATGGTTTAATCATTGTGTTCTCCTCTAATCTGACCAGAGACACAGCCTTCAAAGGTCCCAAAGTCCACTGATTAGATGGTGGGACAATTGAGGACACGACGGTCAATCACTTCTCTCTGCTGTGGGATCCCTGTTCTGTGAGGGCAAATGCTAAACACTGGATTCTGAAGGTTATAGCCCCCCCCCCACTCATGGTCAACACCTCACATGGTATAGGAAATAAAAGCAGAGAGGATATAGGTCACAGAGTGCACTCTGGTTTCCCCCACCTCCGAATCCTCCTGCGCATGTTCCTCTAATCCGGTGAGTCAAGAGCACGAGGGAGATGGGCTTTGGGCTCGCTGACAGGTAACAAACAGATCAATGATGCTGGTCTCAGAGGCTCCGTGGAGCTGGTGGAGGCCGATTCTAAAATTATATTTTCAGTTCCTGTTCCACTGGTAGAGAGCCATGTTGGTGTGGCATGAAGTGAGAACAGTGAGTGGGATGTGAGATGTCTCAAGAGATACGATTACTGTGGATCCCCCTAGAGTGGAGAATAAAGCCGATAGGTACACTCAAATTAACACACACACACGAACTGTACACAGGGCTGGATTTAAGAGGCAAGAAGCATTTGAATCAATACTGGTGAGTCCCTTTGAAAAGCCATGCCTTAGAAGGAAAACCTAGTTAGAGCACTCTTTGGATTTGAGTCTGATTCTGCTATCGCTGCTCATTGTTACAGTTTCCATTTAACCCCCTGTGGTCTCATTGCCCAGTTCTACTGGAACAATAAAGCTTGCTGCAAAAAGACGAAGAGGAGGAGGAGCAGAGAGAAATGGAAATGTGATAAGACAACGAGAGGAGTCAGACAACTTCTTTGTGGCTGCATGAGCCAGATCAAAAGAAACTCACTTTTCCCTAAGGCAATCAAGAGTGGATGGGATAGTGAAGAATTTAGGCTTATACTACTATACTGCTTTAATGTAAGTCTCAGGGAGCCACTGACTGTAATTTTTTCTAAGGGCTGATTGACATCCACAAATTATATTAAAATGAATCAAAGGAGATGTGCACTGATAAAATCCTGGAGACAAGAACTGACAATCTGAGGAACACATACAAACAAAATGACATTTGAATTTGATTGGAAGGAATGATTTTTTTTTTTTTAAAGGATGCTGAGATACCTTCCCTTATCTAACCACTAATTTTGAGGCACACTGCTGACATGACAATCTCAGTAGACGATGCCAGACAGGGCACAACAGGACATGCCCTCTGCGAGACACCAGATGACACACCCTGCAGATGCAGAAACGTGATATGAGATTTGTCTCACACGTCCTTGCCAAACACAGCATGGGCAGATTTTGAGTCGAGATGTTTGACTCTCTTCAGCAGCATTCTTGTGCTATGACAAAGACAGCCTGTGATGAGAGCTGCTGAACAATAAAACACTGTGGTTTACATCGATTTAATTACTCATTCAGATGGTCCAGAGTGAAGGGCTTGACCCCGGATGCCAAAGCTGTGTTTCAGCAACACTGAAAGCTCGTCAGTGATATCAGAGTTGTCACTGTAGGCGACTGCAGAGGAAGAGAGGTGGAGCAGGGAGAAAAGAAAAAAAAAAAAAAAACACTGGATTGTTTCTCTGCCTCGTGAACCGCAGCTCACGTGCAGTCACAGTTTGTGATGATAAACAGAGACATGCTGTCTTTCTCCCCGTTTCCGTCTCTCTCTCTCAATCTCCATTTACAGGCCACTGCGCAGCCAGCGAGGCTGCAAGGACAGATAGCTCCGAGGTGTGTGTTGACTCTATATTTAGTTGTCCACTTTCATCTGTTCATAATAGAAATCTATTGGGCCATGAGTTTAAAAGGCGTCTAGTGAACCTGTGGCTTTCTGTGACACATATGTATGACCCAGCACTGCAGGCTGACCCAGTAATCTTCTCTCAGCAGCCTCGCTACACCAGACTGTATTTATTTCTCTGGGACCTAATAGCTAACTGTGTTATTTCTGCATTAACAGGCTGTATAACATAACCTGGCTCTGTGAGGAATGCTGCCCATCTCACGTGGCAGGGTATGCTTGTTTTAGTTGACTGAACACTGTTATTAGTGCACACAGAAATAAGAAAAACCATAGGAGGAGTAACTAGAAAAACCATCATATTTAACAGACGAATGCAATACAATTACATGTGTTAAACAGAAGGAGAAAGAAGGAGAGAGGGGGAAAAAAAGGAGTGCGAATGGGAAGGATGGGATATTAGCTGCTGCCTGGCACAGAGCCACATTGATTCACTGCATAGCACAGAGCTGCTGGGTTATTATTCACACACAGGCCTGGACAGTTTCACAGAATCAACACACACACACGCACACACACACACGCCATTTCCAATTTTCCCGGTGTGCCCTGCAGTCAGCCGTACTGCAGCACCTGGCACTCTGAAGCCATGTCGAGGCTTGCTCTCCCTTCACAGATAACGGAGCTAGAGGGTTCAAAGACTTGTAGGGGCGCAGTGCAGGCACCTCATGTTTTCAACACACACACAGACGATGCACTGCATGCCAAAGGCAAAAAACAAACAAAAAACTCCATGTAGAATTTAAGAAAACAAAGGTTACAGAGAGAGAGAAACATACATGTGAGGTTACAAGACGTGTATTTCTTAGAAATGAAATTATTTAGCCTCAAGTAAGTTATATTTTCAACATGAGACTTAAAGGGTGTGAAGCTCCTAAAAACAACCACAGAGCTGTGCCAGACTGTGGATCTCCTGAGTTGCAGGGCAGGACAAGAGAGATGGAGCCATTGGGAAATAGAAGAAACATGCAATTAAATCAGAGACACATAACACAGGTCTCTGCACATGAGTGAAGCACTAATCAGACTCATGAGGCCCTTTACATGCCTCAGCGAAGAAGTCGTCATCAACCATCAAAAATATCAGAGTAGTTTAATTGGACTGTAGCTCAGTGATACAAAATCTCTACATTAATTCTCCCTGCTTACATCAGGCTGTAATGATGAAGCGTTAGTTCATCCTTTCATCAGGCCTGTCTGGGGAAAACTACATGTGTCATATTTTATTCCAGCTTCACACACAGGCCTCGAATGTGAAGCCTGCATTTGAGATTCTGTGTGAAGTCGGTCTTTGGTCAGATGAAACCTCATGTTCAAACATGCTGCAAATCTATATTCATTATGCATTTCCAAAGGCAGGACACGTATCGCCTGTATAGAAGGTGAAACACCTGCAAAAGGAGGAAAACCCACCGCCCTCTGACCATTATATGGTCTGAGTCGCCCTGAGGGCTCTATGCTGTTAGTGTTCATGGACTGGCTCCTGTGTTATTACAGGGTAGAAACAGTCATTATGCCCCTGGCAGTGAGCTCAAGAAGCACGGATCTGAGCACAGTTTATTTAGCCTTCAGTGTATATGTAATACAATGATGGAGGCAGCTTTTACATGATACAGAATAAGCAGGATAATGAGTAAAGCTCATTTTCATGCCATTCATGAGTGAAATACAAGATGAGCCACAAAACAAACCATGTTCCACTGTCAACATTTACAGAAAAAGCAAGATTTCGGTGGGGTTAAGTATTTCCTGAGCAGGTTTATATTGACTTCGGTTACTGTTTTTGTTTCTCTCTCCTATGCCACAATGAAAAACAGCCTCCTGGTCTCGTGCAACATGAGATATGAACAACAAGGCTTTTAAAATCTCTTCTTGTCGTCAGTATTTAATCTTAGCTGTAAATTAATCACGAGGAGGGATCCGTTTTCTCCTGGCTGGGTATCGAGTCTATTGTTCAGCTGCTGAATGTCCTAAAGCCAGCATCTCCAGGGAGAGCAGAGATTCAATAGGTCTGATGTATTGCACCATATCAGCGTCTTGGATGGAGTCTGGGCTCTTTATCATCGTTCATATCACTGCACTGGTCCATGCCAGCTCCAGTTTGGGGCCATTCACAACCTCAGACATTTGCAATGCAAAGTCAGTCTTATCTATGCCTGTCTGCAGTCAGCCTGTCAGTTCTCCCCTTCCCTGCCTGACACCCTGCGTCTGGATGAGATCCCCCATGTCCCACACGCCTGCACCTCAGGGGAACAGCGGTCGTTATGGTTACTATGCCAATTACAGTGACAGAGCGGGGGGCGGTCAGTAAAGGCAGGGTGAGGGGGTGCCACTGACACAGATGGCTGTTGCAGAGCTCTCCTCCCTCCTTCTCTGGCAACAGTCCTTGCCCGTGTCCCATCCCTCTCCCAATCGGAGATTTATCTGCACAAAGAGCATGCTGGTCTGAGGTTGCTTTGAAGTGTTGTTTTTTTATTTTTATCCCTTTCCTACCTGGCCAAGCCTGCGAGGCAATAAACAAGCACTCCCTGTGTAATGCATGTTGCAGCCTATTTCCCAAAAGACACTGCTCCACGTAGAACCTTTACTTGTGCCTTCTACATCCTGTTGAACAACCTCTTGTTTTTGACATAAAGGACAGAGGAGGGGAGCAGCTGGGGCCACAGCTGGGGCCAGGCACACACATAAACACAACCATGAACTCAAACACACACACCTGATTACATTATCCTCAAAAGTCCAAGGTCAGGTTTGCAGGAAGACGGTGGAAGGTGAAGACAATGAATCTGTTTGTTTGTGCTTTTGTTCTTGGGTTAGAGGAGAGAGGCTTCTGAATTCTGCATATTACACTCTGATGCATTTCTACCTCATGACCAGCCCCATCCATTAGTGCCCAGACATGTCTAATCAATCAGGGTGAAGAATTGACCGGGTGGGGGGACGGCCAGCAGAAACTTGATTTTCCTTCTTTCTGAGGTTTTTCAATCCAACCACATGTGTTGCCACTTGAAGTCAATCATTCATCATCCCTGATCTTCTCTGTCAATTTTCTACCACTTAAGTCATGAGCAAGGCTAAAGGTATCTCCCAATCTCTTCCACGTGTCGTCCCTAACTCCCCTCTCCTATCTCTGCACCCGCCCTCCCAGCAGAGGACGGGCAGGTCCTGCCCTTGCTCCCAGCCAGACGGAGACTAATGACCTCCCTTCCCCATCTGCAGTAATTAAAACCTACATGTGACTGTGTGAGCGCACATTCACTCTACCGGTGGGGTTAACTCTCGGGTTAGGGAGGCAAACCTTCCATATGAGACCATGTCAGTTTGTAAAGAATGAGGTGGGGGCTCAATCGCCTCAAATGTGCTCATAATGGATCATATCTGTGCAAATACAGTGCCCAAGGTTAAACAGTATCTGAATACAGCATAACAAATATTGTCTTGTGGTTTGCATTAACAATGACTTCTTTCATTCCTTGCTACAATAACTCAATCTCTCTCCACCAACATCATATTCAAGGAACAATACTGGAGGAAGATGAAAGATAAGCCCAAACACAATGACCTGTGGAGCAAATGCTGCACACATAAGGGAGAAAAGTCAACTGTTCTTTGATGAGATACATATTTATTAAGCTATGTTTGTTTGGAAAAAAAAAACAAAAAAAAGCTGGCTGTTGTGTTTTTATTCAGCTCTTAAACCAGCTGATAGAACCCCTGCTCTCCTCCCATCTCAAAGAGAGCATGCCGGTTCCCACAGGAAACCCTTGCTTTGCCCAGTGCCCCTCCCATAAAAAAAAAAAAAAAACTCTCTCCCTTTCTGTGTATGCTGCTATCCCCATTTCTCCAGGACCCTGGAGAGACTGGCAAACATCCAATTAAAACCCCTCCTCTTCTTGCTCTCTGCCTGAGCCCAAACTCTGATGTTGTTATTGCCGTTCAGCCAGCCCCCTGCCTGACTACACCTCCTGCCTTCTTATCTCCCCTCCTTTTTTTTTTTTTTACCCCTTTTCTATTCCCATTTCCTCCCTCCCTCTCTCTCTCTCTCCCCTGCCTGAGGGTTTCAAAGCGTGCACCCCTTGTGACTTGGGTACACTGCGACAGGGGGACCCAGGCCCACTAGCCTATTTACAAAAGGAGCCTGGGGAACGAGGAGGAGGCGTGGGTGATGGTGGCTGGGAGCAGGAGTGGGTATGGGGTGTGGAGAGAATATAGACGTGCTGCTTTTCTGTGATTGCACGGTGGTGTTGAAGGACCCCCAGGGTGAAGGGGCAACCCTTTGAAATTGGGTTTGCTAATGTCTGAATAGATGGCCTATTAAAACGAGGAGATGCTTTTCAAAATTTGCCCCCTGGTTTAATTAATTTATGTGAGATGGGAGGCTCTCCTCTGCCAGTCAGGAGGTAATTGAGATGAGTGGACTATGTAGATCTTCAGTGGAACCAGAGATGGGTGTGTCGTGTAAAAAGAGAACACTGTGCATCCGCCATCTCGACCCTCATCTCTCTTCATCTGCTGCACCAAGCTAGAAAATGCCCTGGTATGAACCACAGAGAAGAAACCGCACAACAGCAGTGGGAGGACATGGGTGGGGCATGCTGCTCAGATATGCGTCTGCATGTGTGTGTATTAAGGGGTGGGGTGGGGTTGGGGGGGCACCATCTGTCTACCACCACAAGTTTATTCCTGCTTGTCATATATGCTAATATATTTCACCCCCACACCACAACAACTTGAGATGCTTTCAAAATATCCCAGAGGGCAAAACTCAAAACAGCCTATGTGTAAAAACCTTGGAAAGTAAAGCATCCTATCCTGCTACCATTACTACTACCACTGTGTGTGAGAGCCCAGAGGTCACTGGTAGAAACATACAAAACTATCTCATCAAATTTCATCAAATGTTTTCAGAGGACATCCACAGATGACCAAGCTCTTTTTATTTAGATCAGCACATTAAATAAACACGCACATGGACATAAACTGTCAGTTTTGTGGCAGAAAATAAAACAGCTGGTGACTCCATAGCATTACTGATTGTCAGTTGCTGCCTCTGTTGCTGTGGTAATGTCCAGAAGCTTGTGAAAGGAAATGCAGGATAATGAGTGTTGATGTTAAACAAAGCAGGAAAGGCAAGGAAAAAAAACACATGTTCATTGTTGAGAGGTACTCCTTGTCTGTTGTTCAACACAGATGATAGTGGCAACCTGGCCGATGAACCATCATGAAGTCATTTCCTCTGATCCACTAAAAGACATCCGGTTTGATATACACAGCAATATTTCATATGCTTCCACATCCGCTATAAAAAGCCAGACTCCTCACAAGTAAACAGGATGCAGAACAGGGGGGTGGGGGGGTTGACTCCTGACTGACTTCAATAGGCGGAAGGGGGAAGATCTGGTTGCATGTCGCTTGACACTGTGGTCGACCCCATATGGTTACCCAGAGAAAAGATTGATATCAAAAAGCATACAACCTTACCTACGGGTAATAGAGACACATTTCATGCAGTGATCATGTTGGTTTGATTCTGAAGCAGATAAGATAAAACGGTCTGTGGATAACATGATACAGCCCACAGACTTTGTCCATAAAGACCATATCAAAGGGACGAAGCAGTCAAGGTTCAGAACAAACACAGACTCAAACTTATACTCTACCCACATGCTGGGCTGATTCATCTGTTTATGTAAGACACCAGAGTCTGAGTACAAATAAATACGTCCCACTTCCACCTGGTAAAGATAGCCTTAAAAGAAGACCTACAGCGGACTGGAGCATGCGTATCAACAAATGAAGTATCTGCCTCAAATATGATGTAACTTGCTATCTTGAGTACAAAAAGCATGTGCAGCAAGGTGGTGTTACAATGGAGCAAACTTACCTAACACACAGGGTAATGTGTTTTTTTTCCAAATACAGAATATACAAAAAATCATTCTGATCAATTTAATCCAAAAATAATATATTAAACAGATCTGAAAATATCCTATTTGTGTTGATTAAATCAGCTGGCGAAAGTGAAATATGCAAAAGCGAGAGACACAATGCAACTACACAGGACAACTGGACATGTAGTGGAGTAGGGATAAGTAGCCATTGTCTTTCTTGCACACACAATGGCTGCTCACGTGAGTGCACACAGGCTTCTTTGTTGATGGATTTATAATAGTTTATCGTCGTTATGCAGTGTAGGTGAATGGAAACTGGAGAGTGGCCTATTGCCTGCGTGAACCATGTTGCATTGTCAGAGGCATACAGTCATTACTATGACCTCATCCCCTGCTTTTAGCCTGGACTCCCGCCTGATCCGGCCCTAGTCTTCAGTAATTGGATTACACTGCCAGAATCATGACCCTGCTGGGCTGCCATAGAACTTCTCCACAAGCACTTTTGACTTCTGTGAATCTTTGTCATAAGTCTTTATATAAGGTATTTCAAAACATATAATATACATTGAGTAATAGCTGTAAATGTTGGCTTTACAATATGGAGGCTCGAGTACAGGAAATTCTCAGAATATTCCACTTCATTGCTGTTTAACTATGTTTGTCTTCAGTTTCACAGACACACTTTATTTGATTACTTCACTTACTCAATAACTTCATCCATATTTACTGTAGCCAAAGGGCAGAGCCTCAGAGAGTGACCTGATGACGCACACAAAATGAGATAACACGAGTAACACAATGCTCTACTCTTCTCTCAGTAAACAACAACAACCTCTGACAGGCAGCTTGATTTTAGAGATCTCAGTCATGTCAGTAATGCCAATAAACTCCTACATATCATGAGTACTGTCTGTGTTCCCTCCGCTCCGCCCCCTGCTTATGCGTGACTTAAAACACACATTACACAAACACTCCACTCTTCAAACATAACACCCAAAAACATTTCGACCAGGCCAAACAATTCTCTAACTGAGACCTGGAGAGCTCACACAACCACCCACTTATGCTCCAGGGTAAATACGGCCTCTACTTGAACCTTGGTTAGGTGCCGATGGTATTTTGTTTATCATCAGAGTTGTGGACAAAAGCTCTTAAAAACATTACAGATTAGCAGTGAGCCACTACACCTAAAAGTAGGCGGAATGAGTCTTTCATTACTTTGCAATACCATATGGCCTTCCTTCTGTGACATGGAGGGCTACATTAGTCTCAGTAAGTGGATCTTGCGGATAGACCGGCCTGTCTCGACGCTCAAGGAAAATCTTGGCAAAAAATGATTGTGTGGGTGACCTTGGCAATAATTTGCACGTCCATATTGAGGCTCAGATTTATATAGGAGATTGCCTGGCCTGACAGCTCTCAGAGCAGACTGTGTGGCTTGGCAGACACTGGAGTAGGCTACTGGGCCAGGTGAGAGGGAAAGAGGGCATTTTCCCAGGAGCACCTGACAGCCTTTGTGCAGCATTACCCCAAAATGTACCTACCTGTCCCTGGCTGTGGAGGCTGAAGAGCGCGGCCGGGCCTGGCAGACTCCCAGACCTCTGTAAGCCCTGTGCATAGTGGCCGGGATTCATCCTCTTAGGCCCAGAGTGTAGGGGATTTGGGACTTTATTTAGTGCCATTTAGAAAAGATTACCCTTTAACTGCAGTCTTGTGTCCGGCAAAAAACATTACGGATAAAAAAGGTTGATCAGAATACCCCAAACAATGCTGAATGGTTTAGCAAATGCTAGGTCACAAGTTGAGGCAAACACATAAGTGAACACAGACAACGGTTGAGTGCAGTGTCTTGAACGATAACGATAAGGACATGGAGTTTGTGATAAGCCAGAAAAATAGCTGATGTAAGGAAAAAAGACAGATTATGAGAGTCAGAGAGAGACATCTGTTGATGAAATGTGTACCGGTGTGGCGATCCACATATTGGAGCCTGACTTTATTTATGACTCTGCATATAAGCGACCAGATGGGTTTTGTGTCCTCCTTCTACTTTCAACTGATGTCCAATCAGCATCCAACCCATTTAACACCACAGAAAGGGCTTAGTCACACTAAATATCTTTGTTTAAGGACATTGGGATATATCCTTTAGTGATCTGCCATTTCAAAAGGGACAAAAGTGACCAATCCTTTCAAATGTAACCACAATGGAACGCCTCTCTCACTCTCTCCTTTGTCATACACTGTGTTCTGCTGGCATTTAACCTTCTCTTCATCTGTGGCACCCAAGACCTGTTAACCCCAGTGGACTCAAACACACAAAGGGCCAGCAAGCCGTGTACAGAGAGCGCAGGTTTTACTGAGCTTAACAATATTTAGGGTTGTGATTGTCTGGTTGAATTCCACAACACAGTACACAGCTGCCGCCACATTTATAGGACGGTTCCAGGGGAGGAACAGGGTGACTGAATGACTTCAGTGTGGCCTCTGACAATCAATCGCAATGCCACAAGGACCCTTAGAGCTCAAGGGCCTTTGTTTTAAGTGCCACTGTCCAAACAGCTGCACAATAATGGACCAGTGTTTGAAAAAATAAATAAAAAGGACACTGAGATATTTAATAGGTCAATTGTCTTTGGATTGAGAATCATGTCTCTGTGGCCACTGTGTTCAGATGCAAGAAGGGCTGAGGGACTATAGACCAGCAGAGATACCAAAGCCTCACCAGGTCTCCATAGAGCCACCGACTATACACACGTCCCTCACAACTGCATTAAACCTTTGGAGGTGTGGCGCGTGATGTCATCTGTGAGTGGCTTAACTTAAGAATATCAACAACAGCTGAGGGAACACCACCTCACGCTCTTATACCGCTACAGTGTCGTATAATGTCATTAGCTACTTTTGCCTTGTGCCTGAAACTGTGCTCTGCTGTCCGTGTGATAACCAGGTATAAGTCCTTAATGGTACAGTATATGTAATAGCAAGCGGGCATGCAAGAGTGCCTGTATCAGAGCACTGTTCAAAACAAAATGTATGGCGTGTCAAATACATTTTTCAGGAAGTTGCATAATTATAATATACAACCTGGCAAGTGGATATATTAATGGTAGCAGTGGGTAGAGGGCCAAGTGACTCATAGTCACTATAATGTAGCAGCAGATGGATCTCGCTGTCAGGGTGGCACAGTGGAGCGATAGAGGATAACATTAAGGTGGAATCAACATAGCAGTTACCGTGGTAACAGATGTCAATGCACAGGAAAGATAAAATATCTGAGAGAATAATTTTGTAGTTGGGCGGTCATAAAGTCAAGGAGAACTGGGACTGGCACTGTCCCAGATGCATGAGTTGACCAGTGATAAGAGTGCAAACAGACATGGAGTATTCTAAGTATAAATACATAAGAGAACAGACAGGAACATCCCATGAATATTATTAACCAATGAATGGTTACTTCCAGCAATTTACCATGTGTGTGTATCTTCTGTTAAAGCCAGCTGTGTGTGCACGCTCATAAAGCAGCACCTGCTGAGGGAGCAGCACGGCTCCTCCAATTCAGGCTCAGAGCTGTGAGGTTACTAAGCAACAGCGCTGCACAGAATTCCTCCATCTTCCTGCCTCAGGAGGAGTAGCGTGGATGTGGGGGTGTGTGTTTGACTGTGGAAATCAGTGTCCTGTCCAGGGGGAGGTGAAGATTGGCTAAAATGGCAGTGGGAAGTTTGCCCTCATGTCATGATGATTTCTGATCGATTGTCTCTGTCCAAGCTGAGACTAACGAGAGTGGTATCTGGGCATTTAAATCACTACGAATACACATAAATCTGCACTATTTTCTATTGTGTTGTGTTTAAGTGGAGGGAGATGTCTGTGGTCTGTTGCTGGAGAGGATCTTGTGTTGAGCTACTCTGTAAATCTCCCTGACAATCCATCCCAGTCCGTCTACGTTCACCAAAAGACAAGAGCTCTCCAAACATTGCTGCCAATTGTGTCAACAGTAGCCATGTACTTAAGGCAACATGACATTTGTAACTGACCAAACAAATAACTGTCTTATGTGCTTAAACAGCAGCTGCAGGCAAAGTCACACCGGTCACAGCTTGACCCCCCCCCCCCCCCATCCTCAAAAACACCACCCCTCCTATCATGTCTAGTCATGATACCTTGAATTATGAGTTTGGGTTTTCAAGTGGAAAGCAACCACTGAGATTAGCTTTTATTTCAGCCCCTGCTGCAACAGTAGCTTATCTTGTGTTTGCTCTCCCTTACTGACTGTGCTCCTATAGACAATGAAGAGGAAGTGGAGGGGCACGTCAGAAGAATGTGTTTGTTTTTCTCTTGTGATAGCATCACTTCTGCCCTTCATACAGAGGCTGAGCAGAGAGAGGGGGGGATGGGTAGAAGGATAAAGGACCATAGCTATGGTCTTTCAAATGTCTGATCAGTGATCTACAGCCAGTATAACCCCGGCCCAAGGCAAAACCTCTGCAACAGCAAACAATTGGGTTTATAGCCCACGCAGATGGATGTCTGTGCCTCATGGAACAGAAAGATCAGACACAACTCAAGAGTTGACACACAATGACAGCTTCTTTTTTAAACAAGCATATTTCAAAACCAAAAAAAAGAAAAAGAAAAACAAAAAGAAATCCCCACAAAGTGTCCCAACTTCTTTATATTCACTTTCTGTTTGCTGCCATGGTGACTCTTTCGACCGTTTCCAGTCTGTTTCTTCTATTCAGAGTTTTTTGCTGTCATTCCTCTGTGGCAGAGCTAGGCCTCCTTGCCAAAGACATGCATGGGAATCTAAGCAGGAGTTGCTGAGACAGCCCTGAGACCTCCTCCTTTCTGCAATAACAACCTCATGAGGGACAGAGCAAGAGAGAGAGACAGTGAGAGGGCCACGGGAAGACAGACAGAGAAAAGAAGGAAAAGCAGAGAGCTGAAAACCTCTCTCACTGTGTGTGTGTGTCTCCCCTAAAAGGCACAAAAACCAAAGGGAGTGATGAGCAGATTTTTGGCATGGCAAGAAGGGGTTTACCACAAGTAAAGCTTTGTCAGCTGTTGGTTGCCTGGCCTTGTGGAAGGACACAGAAAGAACCCGTATCTCAAAAAGGAGGATGTGAGCAACCATGAACAAGCCTGCGTCAGAGTGGGAACTGTGGGCTCCGAAAGTGTCCGAAAGGCCTCAGCTGTTGGCGGCACTTTCTGCCTGGCGTCACTCTGAAGCAATACTTTACTCTCCATCTAAATCACGGCACCATGACACACTGCTGCAGCTCTGGTTAAGAACGTCTCAGAGCGTGATACAGCAGTAGGGAATAAGGCCGGACACTGTTCGGAAAAAACAGACACATCCTTTATCTCGGCCTCCTGCCCAGCTTGGACTGTCCCTCTCAACATTCTTTCCATTCCCAAAAGGTCGTAACTCGTCTGTTTTCCTCTGCAAGTTGTTCATCCCCCTCTCTCTCTCCTGAGCGGGAAGTTTCAAAAATTCAAACCTACTCCCGCCCTTTTCAGCTAAACTAGTAATTCTTGTTCCCAGAGGAGAGAGCCTGTCTGAGCTGAAAATACACATTGACGTGACGTATAATACACATCAAACATATGTAAGTATTGGTTTTAAAAGTGGGTTTAACATTTCAAAAGTCAAACTATGCCTGAAGAACAGAGTGAGACAAGAACCAACCAAAAACTCATGATACCAGGTCACTTTTTATCTCCCTACCAAACATGAGCCAATGAG
Source organism: Caranx ignobilis (assembly GCA_021432705.1). NCBI lineage: Eukaryota > Metazoa > Chordata > Actinopteri > Carangiformes > Carangidae > Caranx > Caranx ignobilis. The sequence goes on from MU269985.1 coordinate 70,201,060, forward strand.
TACTGCAGATTGCTGCCCGTAAAAATGGTCATATCTGTGCAGTTGGCAGATCTACTCTTGATTACAGAGGCGTTACAGACGCGGGGGTGGAAACTCACATGGCTTGACTAGCTGTGAGTCAGAGAGGAATATCTTGAAGAAGGGGCCATGAGTGGTGTATAAATAATTAAAGGCAGAAGTGGAATGAGGGGACACCATGCATAAAGAGGGGTGGGGTGGGGGAGCAGCCTACAGGGGGAGCATCCTCATCTCACTTTTGACCTTGTAGGATGAGGCAATAGCTGCTTTATGGCTCAACCCTGTCAAATGTCACAACAAACCCAGTCCCCACACTGATAAAAAATATACACATAACATGTTATATTAAATGGCAAACCAAACAAAAATGCATAAGGTTAATGGTTTTAGGGTTGATGCGCCTCTGGCCTACGAATCCTGAATGATATTTACATTTCTTATGTATATTCTGTGATTTCTTGGTATCAACAGCTCACCTCTTTCAGTTGGTCGAGCTCCTGCCTCACGCCCTCGTACTCCACCTCCAGGTCATCGTACTGCTGCTTGAGCTGCTGCTTCTCCTCCAGCACCGCCAGCCCGTACTCCGCCGCCTGGATCTTCTCGTTCGTGGTCTCAGTCAGCTCGCGGGAGAGACGCTCGATCTCCGTCCGCATCCACTCCGGCCCGGCCTCCAGCAACCTCATAGCGTCGGGGTATCCCTGCTCTTCTACGGACATGGTCGGTACCGGCGACGATCAACCAACGTTACGCCAGCTGATCTGCGACAAGGGAGGGATGTTGGGGCGTCTTCAAGCGGTGTAACCTTGAAGAAGAAGCTGTTGCTTAGATTCGTCTGTATTTAAATTGCATGATTGTTACGTTTGCGTCTCTCGTAGCCTCTGTTGTTTCTTTGGTCATGAAGATGACTGCGATCAATTATCTCCGACGGGGGAGCTCGTCGTTGCCTCTTAGTAATGCTCCATCGCAGACGTCCTGCGTTTCCTTCTCCTCTCCCCCGGCTTGTCGGAGCTATAGCGCCGGAGCAGGAGTACCAACTGCCAAGGGAAGACACAGGATATGCAGCTTCTGGTTTCTTCTTTCAAAATAAAACGTTTGTCGACAAATGTAGCTGCCAGAACAAGAGAGAAAGAAGGTTTCTATTGTCCTATTTATATATCTAGATGTAAATAATGGTTATTTTAAGGATGCATATTTAGAGTGTCAAAATGCCTTGATATTTTCCAAAAACATCTGAGTTAGTGTCTTTTATTTTGAAAGTCGATTCTCACGTTTTCCGGCAGCTTTACGCTATGGACACCGGCTTATTTGAAACAGCTGAACGGTCCGTTTATACATACGCAATCAGCTGGGCCAGCTCCTAGAGGGCAGCAGTGTGTGCTGGGAAATGTAGTACTTGTAGTATTGACAGCCATTGACAACGGTCAAAAGACACAGTGAAAAGAACTCATTTCCCATTAGGCTTTGCGTATTTGCCTATGTGGAGCACGGAAATCACTGTCCGGCCATTTGTTGTCGTAGAAATGGAACGAGCAGAGCAGTTGACGGCTCGTCGGAAGATGTTGCCGCTTGAATATCTGCTGCCATCTGTCGGAAAAAAATAATCAATTCATCTGTACAGACAAAGGTGTTTATCATACTCGCTACCTTTGTTGGTATTGGCAGAGTTGTTCAGACTGGGCTGTGGGCGTGTTCTGAAATGAATATGATATATTTAGGCTACGTTGTTTTTGTTCTGAACAAGGTATTTCGAAAACATGTTGAAAGTAGAAATATGGTGCCTTGTATAAACTCCCTAATATTGCATAAAATTGATGATTTTATCTCTTTATTTTTTCTCTCTCTAGATTAATTTAGATATCCATGAGCTTACTTTTATTTATTTTATTTTATTTTATTATTAATTAATAGCTAATATAATACCCCACATTACTGCATTAACCATTCAAACACAGATACAACATGATTTTGTATGCACATCTTTTACTCATGATGGAGTATTTCTGAATTTGTATGTCTATCTAAAGGTTACACATTAAAACCTGATTTTACAATGAGGTATATCACTCCCACACAGATGCCCTACTTTCCTGACTACACCTTGAAGGATACCAACAGGCTTAAAGATAACTATTATTTTTATGGTTGCAGATGGGACATCTTCATTTTACACATTAAATCTATAGCATCTGCCTATTTGATGGCCCACATCCTAGAAGTTGTGTGATGCTGTGATAACCGTGTACTTTTTATATATGTACTATTTGTGTTTGTTTTATGTTGTCTTAAATTGTTTTTCTGCTTCACACTGTAAGTTTATTCTTTAGAGTCATATCTCCGCTCTAGCTCTTGTCTCTGCACTCCCCTGTGTTTGTCATAGTAAGACTAGTGCAATATGCCATAAAATCACATGTCTGTGATTTATTCTGGGTTATATCTCACCCTATATACACCTCATGTTGCACATTTAGCTTTGTAGTTTTGTTGTGTTGAACAAATGTTTTGTCTCTGTCCTTCTGTTACTCTTGTCATGTTTGTTTTTTCATCTTCGAAGTCAGACTGAGCTCCTCAGGTGATCATAGTACATATTTTTGAATTTGTACAAAGCAATCAAAGACATTAACTACTCAGAGTTTGTAAGATGTAAAATAAAATGTTGTCTAATTTAATAATGCAGGAATCCACAATATATATAGGCAGAATTAGTGGGCCCACAAGCATAAATCTAAATCCCTGTCTATATTTATAACAACACTTGTCAGAAAGCCATTCTGACTTTATTTATATCCTCACCCAAGTTGAGAGTATGATGATTGTTTAGGCAGAAAAACGTATGCCTACACCCATTTTTGACATCTAAAAAGGTGTACAGTATTGCTTTGGGATTATCGACTTTTAAGTCTCTCCAAATGCTGTACATCATATACTGATCCCTCCCTCGTAACCTAAACCTAACCAGCTTTAGCAAGGTGCAAGGTAAGCCAATCAAATTGTATCTACTTGCCATGCCACTGAGGTCCTACTAGTTGTAGGCAGTTGTAGCAGGAAACTACCACAAAGAAAAGTGTTTGAGGAATTGAAATGAAAGCTATTGAAACCAAAAACTAATTGTACTTACAACAACGGCATGAATAGGACAAATCAATAAAATCAACATGATGAGATTCTATTCAGGTGAATAGTTTGTCAGATGTTAATTGTTGTTAATATGTGCATTAACAAACAGAATATATTTTCAGCCATTGTATACCATAACAGTCCAGCAGAACTCAATAGTAATCTGATTTTAGCATGCATGTTTTTGTTGAGGAGTGGGTGCTCTATTTTATAATCGTACAGTAATAAGATTAGTAGTCTAATCCAGGAGGAGTCAGGAATAGCACCCCCCCCCCCCCCCCCCAAGAGCAGAGGGAGAAACCTGTGCATGGAGGCAATTACAAAGGACACAATCTCTGCAATTTTTCAACACATTCTTGAAGTTAATTTAATCCCATACTTGATCCGTCATCCTGGTGAGATAGATGGCTTTCCACCAAGGAGCACACAGGATACTTGCGTCGCCCCACCCGGGTACACAGAGATAATCTGAGACGAATCAAATCAAGCGAGGCCACAGGATTGACTTTCCACAGAGCTGGAGAGAGAAAGACAACGTCAGAGCTGTTGAGCTTGATGTCAGAAATGTTGGCAAATGCAGCTGTGAGCCATTCGTGTTCTGAGATGGTGGGCACAAACATCACGTCTCACTTAATACAGGTAAATCCATATCTTTTAAATTACATATATTTTATATTGTTGTATTTATTGTTAGATTAGCTGTAGGTCTCTTTCTTTCCTTGAAATCTAATCCAAACCTCTTGATAACTTTGCTTATTCAGCGAGTGATGATGAATTTTATACTGTGATGAGGTACTGAAGTAAAAACTATAAGATAAGAATAGCATGTACTGAATCCCTTAAAATGGATTACATGTGTCTGAATCTGATTTATGATATTTATTATTTATGATGTGTGGTTCAAGCTGTGTATTTGGAAGTCGTTCTTACTTTTCATGTGACGTAGTAAACTTATCGGTCACAAAGCTTCAAACTAAAAAAGTAAAATTCAATGTAGAGGGCCGGTTATTTAGGAATGGCAGTTTTCACACTGGTTATGTAGTACTGATTTCAGGCATAAAGTAAATCCATCTGCACCACGATTTTCCTGAAAGCATATGACAGAGTATGTGACACGGTGTAACAAGGCAGATATGTGTGTTCAGGCCCTGCTATGACTGTGGATGTCAGTCTGAGTGACCGTACATATGGCACTCCATGCAAAGACAAGAGGAGGAGCTCTGATGGAATACCGTAAGTAAATATTGGTAAAGATAGACTTGTAAAATGTGTCTGTTAAAGACGAATGGTCAGTATGTGTTTACAGGTGTATATTTACTGAATGCAGTGTTAAATTGTATTTCAAATGTACCAATGAACAGCTATTTTTACTGTAAAGCCCCGTTAACAGACCTGTAATGCCAGACAAGGATTAGACACCTCTAAGTGAGCACTTACCACTGATGATCTTAATTATTTAGGCGTTACAGACCAGCCTGCATTTGATTGAGCCTTTGTGCTGCACTACAGTTTCTGTGTGGTAACAGTCCTTTTCATGTTTACTCTCCTCAGAAACCACTAATCTGTTATAATTGGTTCAGTGTAAATCTTGATAATAACCTTAATATACTGTTAACATGGTATATATTATATTGTAATTTCATTCTATTTCATTATGTTTACAATTCAGATTAAAAGGCTATTTGTGTAACCTCTCTTCTCCCCTGTATTAACAATAACAGTCAGAGCTCCGAGGGCGAAGTACACAATTGTAGGAGAAGCTATACGTTATGTCATCCCAGGACATATGCAATGTTCAATCGGCTGTGGAGGTCAAGCCTGCAAGTATGACAACCCGAGTTATTGGAGTGAAGATCAACAGGCTATAAAAGGCCTCTACTCATCCTGGTACACCTGCTTGTTCCACTTAAGTAGCTGTGATAGTACAACAACACAAAACAGTGACCTATTTAAGTCCAATACAGTTGATGTATTTTCTGAAGCCATGTGAGTTGGACAAAAAAAAAAAACAAATGCAATTACTATGCACCTTCTTCTATTGTTTAAGGGTCACTGATCATCTTCTTGCCATGTCCAGACCCTCGACAGAAATCATTGAGAAATATGACATTATTGATCAATTCAAAAGGTATGTGCAACATTGTTTCAGGGAATCTCAGCAGCTTTCTGACCACGAAGATCATCTCTGGAGATGACAATAACTGAGTGTGAATTCCTCTCTTTATGCCTGTGTGTGTCAAGGAATGGTATTAAAACAGTCATCAACCTACAGATACCTGGTGAACATGCCAGTTGTGGAAACCCTTTGGAGCCAGAAAGTGGCTTCTCGTACCGCCCAGAGGTTTTCATGGAAAACCACAGTAAGTGCTTAAAGAAATCATTCTTTAAAGATTTTCAGCAATGCACAAATGTGTCTGAACTGAAATGTATCTTTCCACTTCAGTTTATTTCTACAATTTTGGCTGGAGTGACTATGGAGTGGCCAGTCTCACCACTGTGCTGGACATGGTGAAGGTCATGGCCTTCGCACTGCAGGAGGGAAAGATAGCAGTTCACTGTCACGCTGGCCTCGGCAGAACAGGTCAATTTACAGTATAATGAATAGTGTATTAAGAGTTGCAGACTAATCAAGACAGACTGATATTTCAACTGCTTTCTCTGCTCTTCCCTCCAGGTGTGTTATTAGCATCTTTCTTGGCCTATGCCACCAGGATGACAGCCAACCAGGCTATTGTATATGTACGTGCTAAACGCCCCGGTTCTATCCAAACCAGAGGTCAGCTACGTTGTGTCAGAGACTTTGTCCAGTTCCTTGCCCCTTTGAGGAGTGTGTTCTCCTGTGCTGAGCCTCGATTCAACCCAGTCACGCTCAGCCAGTACCTGAACCGGCAGAGACACATATTGCATGGCTACGAGAGGAAGGAATTGAGATACCTGCCAAAGATTGTCCAGTTAGTGTGTAGACTGCTGTTGGACATTGCAGAGAATCGACAGGTGATAGAGGAGGACATTCTGGAGGCCCCTGATATTGATGACATAGAGATGACTCTCAGCATAATTGAGAAGATGGGCCCTGAAATATGTACAAAGACGCCCCGTTTACCTGGCGCACCCACTTTGCCCAGACATTTCAATGAGCCGCCCATTTTCTACCACCGCAAAAGTTTGAGTTACAGTGAGTCCGACTTGAGACGACTGGGTTCACAGCTCAATCTTCTCACACAACCTCTCGGGTCTCTGTCCCAGAGTAACGTGGAAATGACCATTTCCCCATCTGAATCCAATCTCCCTACATCCCAGCGTCATAGTTCAAATAGCAACATGTCTGATCTGTCACACAGCTCAACAGGTTCCCTGTGGAAAATCAAGAATGATGAAAACCATAAAGATGGAGTAATTTTGTTGAAGAAAGTCAAGCAGAAAACCATCCAACGCAGTGAGTCCGTGGGACACAATAAAGCTGCAGGAAAGGGTAGCATATTAACCAGATGGAAAACAGAGCAGAGAGAGGAGTTGGCTAAGAATTCTCATGTTAAAAGTGAGGATCAATCAGAGAAGTCAGAAGTGCCCTTCATCACCCTGCAGTCAGAGTTGTCCCTGGATGCAAGGAGGTTGCTGGTGGCACAGGCCCTGGCAGTGGACCTTTTTCTTGATGGGGAAGAAGAGCACAAGAGCAAAGCCTTAGCCTGGCAGGTAAGTGACCCTTACCACTGGTGTAGTGGTGTTTATAGAACAGAAGCCCTGCATGCACAAAATGCTTAAAATCTGTCCACCACAAAGAATGACGTTGTGCTAAAATATTAGTTATATCAACTTTATTGGCACAGAACCAAAGTTCATTAGCTCCAATCCACCCCTCAACATTTTGAGTTGGTAATTTCATTTTTTCTACATGACAAACAACAAAATGAAGTGAAGAACAATAATACATAACCTAAACCCACACCAACAGATGCATATAGTCACTGATACGTGATATAGAAATCTAAATTTATAGCAAAAAAGTGTTCTACCGCTAAGCTGTTGGTTGTATTAGAAAGACCCCCATGTCTATAACATTGTGTAATGGTATAGAAATGACACTGCAGGTGTAAGAGAACATATTTGAACCAACTGTCCCTGTAACATAGAAGAAGAGAGGGTCTAAAATGACTGAATATGTGCAGACAGAGTTGAACCACGGTGGTGCATGGGAAAGGCTATGTATGGAGCGAGACCCCTTCATCCTCACTGGCCTCATGTGGGCATGGTTGGAGCAACTGAAAGAGCCAGTCATCTCCACTGAGGATGTCAAAGCCCTGGACCCCAACAACACTGACACTCAAACTGTCCTCAACACACTTGACCAGGTCAGAGGTTACTCTTTGGTGATTAACATTTGAAACAACAACAACGCTACACTGAATTAGCATGACAATGACCTTTTACTATCCCTGTGACCTCTTCTCAGGCTGCTAGAGAAACTTTAACCTGCATACTTGATTGTATGGCTCATATGCTGACAATACCAGAGGAGGTTGAAAACGCATTCCTGAACCGTACTATTAAGGCTTTCACCTGGGTAAGACAAACAACATGTCTAATTGTTTGCACTTAATTTCTACATCCAAACTGATTTCCTCAGCGCTAGTTTTTGTTTCAACAATGTCAGAATTCTGTTTTGCTTTTGAACAGATGAAAAATACCTCAGAGGATGGGAGCAAAGTATATGAGTCCATGACTCCAGTCCTACGGTGCATCCTTGAGCACATACGATACAAGGCTATCGAAGAGGATGAGGCGCTAATGTCTCCCTTCTCTTTATAGGCACTTCCTGTCATATGACTTGCACTGCATGACCTCCATGTGGAGACACGAAAGAGGAAAAGATGCGTTTTGTGCCTTTGGACAAAACTAATTTGTCAATGTGGGCTAAATATAAACATTTCTGGTATGTAGTTTATTTCCACTAACACAGAAATAACTTGAGTGTTATTTTACCCGAGTAGTGAGTGGAGGCAACATACTGAAGAACAGATCACCAGAGTATTTTTTACAATATATTATGCCTTAAGTCTGGTTACATTCAACACTACCTCGGCCCCAAAAGCATAGTCATTGAACATTTTCTCAATAAACATGTATATCTGCCTTTCCAGTAATATAGTGCTTCTTATCTGTATTGTACATTGTATTTTTTGTAAACACACACCAAAAAAACAAATCAACAAACATCATAATGTATATACATAAAGAATATTAATGACCAACAGTTCATAATAAAAGCAAATACTTATCCTTCCAATGGGGTTTGTAAACTGTGTGCAGACTTTTTTTTCTGTGGCGAAGCTCATGAGGTGAAAAAATAAGCTTTTAAGACGTCTTTGCCATCGTTCCCTTCTACTGAGCCCACAATGCTGGTGTAGTCGCAGGCCACGTGAGTGAACCCTCTAAAACACAGGACACAAGACATAAAATCACAATGTTTAGTAAAAGGAGGGAAGCTTCATCATCAGCATACTATTTTATATTAACGCTAACTCGGCTGCTGTTGATGCAGCAAACAGATACTAATACGTCACAGCATACAGTACCTGGACATTGTGTGGGAGCCTCCCAGTAAGTGGTATCTGCTCTCCAGAGTCAAACCACTGTCTCTGTCATTCTTCCATGTCAGTACTCGTAAGGAGAGGTCCTGAGATGCTGTCACCACACGAAAGCTATCCTGTCAATGTGAAGACACACACACACAGATTATATTGTACCATATAAAACAAAGGATTTCAACAAAGACTTCTTTGAAATCCAAATGAGAACACAGCCTACCAAACACATAGAGGAGATGGGCAGGGTGTGCTCGTTAAAGCTAGCCAGTTGGGTTCCTTTCAGAGAGTAGACCCAGAGCCCCTGGTTAGCTGCCACCACTAAGCAGTTGCTGTCTTTGCTTCTAGAAGGATGTTTGAAGACCAGCTGTTCAGTGTCAAGGCAAAGGACTCCACCTGCTGGACTAATGTGAGAGGAAATTCAAAATTATGCCAACATAAGTCAAACTTTTAAAGAAGTGTTAGTCTTATAATCCCCCGCACTGTATTGCAAGATTTATTCTGTACTGGTACATTGTCATTTACAAGAGGTACCTACTTTCACTCAGTCATCTTAGCTTACATATAATTCTTTTCTTTTTAAAAAAAAAAAAAAAATGGACCGGCCTCTGACAGAAAAAGAGGGCAGCTGTGTATTAGAAATGATTTTAAGTGTCGCCATGTCAGTCATCCACAAGAACACAGCAAATCACACAATGAAAAACAGATCACACTCAGCAATTTCTGTATGAGCAGCTGTTCCCCACAGTGTCTGTGGGTTAAGTGGGTTTTTATAGGATGATTCAGCAGCTGAATGTTATTATCTAGTTGCTATTATGAGATTCAGTGTCAGACCTAAAGCATATTACTATTCAATCTACACGTATCTCTGTCCTCACCCTGGATCTCTGACTTGTACTTAGTCTTTTTAATGCTGACATCAAAGACAGAGAGGGCTTTGTTGTTTGAGCTCTCCTTGTGGTGGATGATGGCCAGTCTGGCAGGCTGGGTGGGTATGAAGACAGCAGCCTGGCACCCGCAGACCGGTACAGACTGGCGCAGAGGATCTTCGTCCTCAGACGGAGAGGTCAAACTCTCGGTGTAAATCACCTGGCAACAAACCAAACAACAGAAATCTACAAAACTTGTATTAAAAGCCTCATTGTTCTTATCCAGGAACACCTATTTTCCCACTGTGTCATGTGGACAGAGGCAATGTGGTAAAAGAAAATGCACACGAACAGACCTGGGCAGGAAAAGCAAACATGAAACCAGACTGTCAAAGACAACAAGAAATACCTCTGGACTTAAATCATCATTATCCTTGGTTCCAGCTGCGATCCATTTTTTGTCAGGTGAAACTAGGAGTATGTTGACTTTAAAGGTGTCACACACCACAATGCTGGACTTTTTAGTCAAAGCTGAATCAGCCAGTGTGCACAGGGACCCCTGACTGGTTCCAATCTGGAAGAAAATATAATGAAAAACACGACTTACTTTCCTTAAAAACAGCTTTTATGTTATTTTTAAGATTCACAGCACAGGGAATTCTGATGTTACTCACAGCGAGAAACCAACTGTTGTTGATGTTGAACTGGACTAATTTACAGTGTGGAGATGCTGCTGAAAATGAGGCCACCTCCTGGCCGCTTTGGCCCTGCCACACCTTAATGAGACCTGTGGAGTCTGCTGTGATCACAACGTTGCGCTGCTCATCACTTACAATCTCTGTCAAAGGACTCTGCACCGCACTGCACCACAGAAGCTCACCCTGAGAAAAAAAAAAAAACTGCCACATCAGATAAATGCCTAGAGGAGGAGCATCCATTGCAGTGACCAGCAACATTCAGCCAAGCGTTGACAAAAAGTATGATGATGACCACTCTCAAACACTTTCACTACTAGTTTTACTTTGCAGCATCTTAGAGAAGAGTTTCTGTGAAAGTCAAAAATCCAGTTTAAACCAGATGAAAAACTAACGATCAAATTCATTTCATGGTGATATCCAATTTATGAGTTGCACTGACATTTTGGATGTTCCATGCTCGAACTGTACCATCAGTAGAGGCACTGCACACTGTGGCACTGCTGTTCCACAGGTGAGGATGTTGGTGGGCTGAATTCCCCTGCAGGTACACCAACCCCACCACCCTGCCTGATGGACAAGAAGACACAGCACATGATCTAAAAACTTAATGGGGAATAACGTACTCAAGGTGACTCCAGTGTGTGTGTGTGTGTGTGTGTGTGTGTGTGTGTGTGTGTGTGTGTGCGCGCGCGCACCTTTGTGTCCTCTGAGGCTTTTGCAGGTGTAACCTCCTGACCGTCCTGACGTCATCTTCATCTCTAAGTGGCACCGTCGCAGGAAGTATGTCTTCCACGACAGAGTCTCGTGTTCACTCGACCCCAACACAGAGAGATTACAGAAGCTCCAGCGCTGCAGACACAGCCTCCTGAAGGTGAAACACAGCATTAGCTCTATTATCCCATCAGAGGAAACATTATCTTTATTCCTGAGTGCATCGCCCTGTCTATATGGATTTACTGACGCTGGACAGACAGAAATGGCAGTACGGACAGCTCACCTCCATAACCAAGGAGTGTCTGCGGCTTCGTGCCAATCCTGAAATATGAATTTATGATCAGAAACAACAGGTGAGACACTTTGGTGAAACATTTCCTCGCTGACAGACGTGTGTCTTGGCTACTTCCGCGAGTTGGACACTCCTTACCTTACACACATGTGAAGCTATGATTAAATCGTCCTCGTTGAGGAACGTAAAAATATGAATGAGACAGTCGCCGATCAAGTACTGCGGGTGGTGGGGGTCCATACTGACACTGACGATCTTGCAGCCCCCCTCCTGCCACTGCAGTCTAAACTGACAAGTTTGGTCAAGCTACGGGAACAACACAGGGACAAAGCGGGGGAGTGGGTGTTGTTGAGCGTTTTTGCTTGCAATTCCCAATTTTCTCCGCCAGATGTCGCTATAATAAAAGGCAGGTGATTCAGACAGCGACCAGGACCAAGGCGCACTGCAGGTAGCGCGCATCAGATCCGCTCATACTCATGACAGTGAGATGATGGGGGGGGGGGCAACTAGAAGTTCATAAATCAAGACTTATTACATCTGGCCTTGATTTATGTGGAGAGTATTCCTCAGTTTGACTCCTTTTTGAGGGAGTAATTCATCTAATAAAGAATACATATCGTTTTGGTTTAACATTAACCTACTTATTCAGGACTTTTTTTTTTTTTTTTTTTTTAGCGTTAATCATCAGTCTAGTGAAATAAAGTTTGTGAAGTTTCCCGAATGGGGGCATTTATCTAAGGCCTGACCCACTTAATAACCCAATAAATAGTCAGCCATCCCAATCAGTCAAGGTGAATTCACTGCACAGGAGTGTGTATATGTGTGTGTTAGAGAGAGACACACACACATACACACACACTGTGCGATGCGAGTGTGTGTTGAGATTCAGCCCTGGCGGGATTCTTCAGCAGGGCCCCATGTCTCTGTGAACACGCCCCAGATAGATGAGCCAGATATATAGCCAAGACCTGCGGGTTGCAGAGGAACTGTGAGAAAGAGATAATCGCACTTGCTCACCCCACGGGTTACCTACCTGTGACACCCTCGCAATGACAAGAGGGCCCAGTGAAAGGGGGCCAAGTCAAGGGAGTTCGGATGATACCCTATAGCCGGCAACTTTGTCAGAGTTCCCGATCTGTCCTGCTAGTTTTTGATGCTTTTCGTCATTTCATTGGAGTTCCGCTGCTGGAGTTACCTGGGCTGTGATCGATCGGAGAATAAGCGTCGCTCATAAGTTACTCATCAGCTCCACAGATCGTTGCATGAAACTGAGAGCGGGGCCGCAATGAGTCGGAGAACACGACGCTGGATTTTAAGAGTTTTACTTTGTCTGGGAATTGTTTATTTGAAAATTGGGTAAGCTGCGTATACCTGACCTCTCATTAGTTTGTTTCTCTCCAACACAAAGGAACAACAAAAAGAAGCTTCATCCTGCTGTCGCTCCGGTTGTAGTAGCCTACACCACGTTTGCGCCAAAGCAGGTTGTTGGTTTCATTAATAACAGATAAAATGTTTAGAGAAGAGCGTCATCTTATCTCCGTCTGACTCGTGGCAACTGCGCGCTTATCACTTGACGACATTTCCTTTATTATAGCCTGTCTGTGATGTGTTGGTAAAAAAAAAATCACACTGGCATAAACATTAAAAGTGACTCCAACTTTAATGCAGCCTATAACTTAGAAAACATGTCTCATGGTCCATCTCAGACATATAGGATGTCCACATTTTACAGGCAGTAACTTCCACACAGTAACTGCCTTCAGGGAAACACTGGATGTTCAGGTCGCAGTAAATAAACCAAAAAGCGCAGGTTTGAGTATCAGATAGATGGCTCTTCTTCTAAGTCCTATCCATCTTCCATTCACAGTGGCTTCTCGTCGGTGGTGGCCCTAGGTGCGAGCATAATCTGTAACAAGATCCCCGGTTTGGCCCCCAGACAACGGATTATCTGTCAGAGTCGCCCCGATGCCATTATCGTCATCGGAGAGGGAGCCCAAATGGGCATCAACGAGTGTCAGTTTCAGTTCAAAAACGGGCGCTGGAACTGCTCTGCGCTTGGAGAGAGGACAGTCTTCGGAAAAGAGTTGAAAGTGGGTATGTTGCTGTCTGTTAACGTTTGTTTACAAGTAGAAACTCTTTTTTAAACATTTCTCCAGCCGTTGGTTTAACACACTCACCTCGTACTTGGATGCGTATTTACGCGTAATTGTGCGCATTGTGCGTAAAATGTCTTGGCTGCTTGTGCGATGTCCCACCAGAAGTTGTCAATATCACTATAATATAACTCAAAACTCAAAAAATTCATTAATTTAAATAATTTGTGAAGATGTGATTTATATCTCTGGTGCATTTGATCAAAATCTGCACCAGACAAACTTCCTCTGCATCTAAATGATTATCTGCTTTGAAATGCTGCATCTATAGTATAGGGAGCATCCCATAAGGAACCAGTGTCGTTTACATCAGGCCTAGTTTTGCCCCAGACTTTTCAATGAGCAGGGCTTTCTGAGCATGTATAAAAGGTTTCTGAAGCCAGCACAGTAACAAAGCTCTTGTGAATGTTGGCAGCCTTTCTTTTCAGCCTGACAGAGCCTCTGGAGACACATTTTCACTGGTCTTTATCCCGTCTAGTGATGGGTGCTGTGGCTCCCACTGTAAGGACTGTAGATCTTACCACGGGTATAAGTTACAGTGGTTGGAAAAGCCAAGAAGAGATCAAGCAAGACATGAAAGTGCTAAATTAGAGAAACAATTTATTCTAAATGAATTCCTGTTGAGATGAAGACAGGGTCAACGTTGCATTTTGTGGCTGGTTTCTTTGCTTTTCTAATGAACTGATAATTTGGATTAAAGACTGTCAGATAGCGAAGGAGCCAATCAAACCTGGTTTAAATAAGATTTAATTAATAAATATATTTTTTCTAATGATATCTTTTAGTTCTTTTAGAGTTAGATAACCAGAGGTGACCTCTAAAGACACATTTATGCAACTTTACAAGAGCTTTAAAATATTTTTACTTCAACTAGAGCTATTGGAATATATATGTACCGAGTATATGTATAAAAAACAAAAACGACCCAAGTACCCTTTAGCACAATGGTCAATAGCTTGGACCAGCTGTTTGAGGCCATGTTGCGTGCTGCTGTTGGAAAGAGAGGATTATCTCTTCATACTGTTGAACTGAAAACAGTGGTGTTTGACAGTCTGTTCCTTTATGAATGAGAAGTTTTTGCCCATCAAGAGATTTGCTCTGTGTCTCTAAGAGAAGAGTTTAAGTCTATGGTTTGGACAGCCATACCAAATAGATTGGTTTCAGTGATCAGATTAGCGTAGAAGGCGAGTGGTTGTAAATGAATGCCATTGTTGGTGCCCTTTCTAAAGTGAAGCTGTGGAGCTCACAATTGTTCTTTAAAGTAAAGGGAGGTATGAGCAGGGAACTGACATAAAGCTGAGCAGCAGCAATGCAAGGTGCATCAGCGTTGAGCCGTTTCGACTAAGTTTGTACTTGGACTTTGTAGTTGCACTAAATTGTAGAGAGGAGGTTCCACATAAAAAGCCAGCACATTGAGACACTGTAGAGATGAAAGAGAAACAAAATGTGGCAGAAGAACAGTGAGCTGGCACTCCCAGTTCAACTTACACCAGCTTTTGTCCACTCTCCTTTTAATATCTTCCACCTTTCATTACAAGGGTATGAAGAATTCATACCATCTCTTGTGGTGAACCCATGCACTCAGAACTGCAGGGGAAAATTAACAACGGTACAGTCAGAACTGACACACCTTCTTTTTTGGCTCCGAGCCCATCGAGTCTATAAAAACGTCCACATAATTGATGCTTCAATATGAGTTTTTTTCCCCCTTTTTTTTCAATGGCAAGTGCACACATTGAAGATGTTTATCAAAAACATGGCAGCTTGACATAGCAGAGCGGGTGGCAGGAGGAAGCACAAAGAAAGGTATAATGTTTGTTTTGGACAAACAGAGACAAGAGGAGTTTATTTACACATGATGGATGTCGTCGTCAACAGTTTCCTGTTTGCTTTATAATGAATCACAGATCTGAAAATGAAAACTTGGTGATCATTCCTATGAATATGCACATGCACTGTCTGCAGGCTGTTTTGATATTGTATTGGCAGGAAAAAGTGTTGCTTTTGTTTGATTTATATGTATATATATATTAGAGTTTTTCTTGATGGTGTTATTTCTTGGCTTAATTTCTGATCGGAGGACTTTGCTTCAGGATCTTTCTATAAGTCCTGTCTGATTAACCTTTAGTGATTTGTCGATATTTCCGTGTGTGTGTAAATGATTTGTGAGCTGGACTTGGGTGAGATAACGGCAGGATGAAGATCCTGATGTCAGTCCCTTATGAGTTTACACAGAATGTGACAGTTTCTGAGCGGATCAATAGCCCTTCCTTGCCGACAACCCTCTTATTCATGCTGCTTTGTTGACTATACCACCAGCAGCCATTTTGGTTCATGGACAGGACAGTCTCCAGGTCGGGTTTCAAAACACTGCAGCCCTTGAGTGATATGTCAGTAAGACTGTGATGCAAGCACACATAATGTTAATAATTAATCTCTTTTTCCTTTTAAAAACCTCTTATGTTCTTATTGTATTTCCCTTTAACGGAAAGTGAAACATCTTGACTTTTTCTATCTTAATACATCTAAATCTATACATGCTATATCTTATTGATCAACTTTTTTCCCTGCTCCTCTAGGTAGCAAAGAAGCTGCGTTCACCTACGCCATCATTGCAGCAGGGGTGGCACATGCCATTACCGCTGCCTGCACACAGGGCAACCTGAGTGACTGTAGCTGTGACAAGGAGAAGCAGGGGTTCTACAGCAAAGACCAAGGCTGGAAGTGGGGAGGCTGCTCGGCAGACATCAGCTACGGCCTGGGCTTCTCAAAAGTATTTATCG
Source organism: Caranx ignobilis (assembly GCA_021432705.1). NCBI lineage: Eukaryota > Metazoa > Chordata > Actinopteri > Carangiformes > Carangidae > Caranx > Caranx ignobilis. Next base: position 70,217,283 of record MU269985.1, read on the forward strand.
ATGCGCGGGAGGTCAAACAGAATGCAAGAACACTCATGAACCTCCATAATAACGAGGTGGGACGCAAGGTAAGTGATTGGCACCTGGATTACATCATTTTATTCAACATGCTGACTTTATAAATATTCTTTCAAGGGCTAGTCTGATGCTGGTCTAAGTTCTTGTCAACAGTCTCTGCCATGCTGTTGTGTGGGTGAACCTTGCCAAGGATCTGGGCAATCGGGCCAAGATGAAACAAGCAGGGGAATAAAAGGCTGCTTTTAGGAGAGGAGCTGTCTAAGTGGCAGGGTTTGATTACAACCCAGATCTCTGCTCTGAAAACAGATTGACACTGTACAAAAAGGCATTAGCCCACTCCCCCCATGCTTTGCACCAGTGGGACAGTATACAG